>CM035593.1:20019608-21219608 GCA_020423425.1 Chrysopa pallens | reverse complement strand
CGTGGTCATGAATTTTGTTTTGTTTTCATTAATTTCTAGACCCATTTCCTTTGCATTTGCCATTAGATCTTTTACAAGTTGTATTAGACTATTTTTTGTTCTTGCAATAATAACTATGTCGTCTGCATATGCACATATTTGTGTTGATTTGGTGAATACAGTCCCTCTTTGTAACACTCATATGACACTTTTAAATATTTTCTCTTCATATCTTTGAAGTTTTGACGAAAGCGGTACTGCCGTTTTTTTTGCAAAGTTTAATAACCTATCCGTTTACAACCTCCTTCTTCTCTACCTGTCTCCGTGGAAACCAGTTTTGGAGATTATCTCGATTCCCTTTTCCCAAATATGAAAAGTACACTATGTCCTTTTTTTTACTCCGTGTAATGTGTATGTGTTTATTATGATTGGTTGAGAAGTTAAACCGTGAAATCATAACAAACAAACAAAGTTACTTTCGTATTTATTATATTAGTTTTTTTTCTTTATTAAGTATAAACGTTTTTTGAAATTATTTATAAAAAAAAAAATTTATTTCAGTTTAATAAATATGATGGAATTGTTTTTATATTCTAGTTATATTTAATAATGATATTAATTATTTAAATATTTACATGAATATATTAATTATTTCATAAAATATTGGTAAATAATTTAATTCGTTCATATACAGATGGTAGACATAAATCATTCATACAAAACAAATTAATATAAATCATTATATAAAATGTATATTATAAAAAATAGTGGGACTGGTAGCTGACTGCAGCACGTGGATTAAACATGCTTCTGAATAAAATTTTACAAAAATATTTGAATAGAGTAAAAGCAACGAAAAAAAAATCGCTATTGTTATAATTATTTAATTAAATAATAAGTGAATAAAATATTACCTAGTTAATTATGTAAATACCTATTACTATTATATTTTGATAATAAACTATTATAGAAGAAACATGTGAAGATAACAACTAACAGATTTAATTGTTTAGATACTCGACATTTCATTGAATTTCATTGTATGGACTATTCTTAATAAGCATTCATTATTGTTATTACCTATATGTGTTTATTATTCAAATTTTAGCTAAAATTGTGAAGAAGTCAAACATTTTACGAAATAATGTCCCTAACAAAAGTTGTTTGTTTTAAAAAAACAAAAAAATTTTTGTATTTGAACTTTTCTTCTATCTTTTATAGTTTTAAAGTTGGGTCCATCACGAATTTAAACACACTTTTTGTGTTTAGAATACGTCACCAAAATTTTAACTCACTATCGCTTTTTGTTTTTGAGTCATCGTGATGACGGATGAATGGAGGGACGGACAGCCGGAAATAGACTAATTAGGTGTTTCTATGAACAGCTTTACCAAAATTTTGTTTGTGTAGTCAAAATAAGTAGCGTTGCAAACTTTAGACTAAAATTAATATTCTCTGACATTTTTGGTGCGTCGAGTATAAAACGCAAATAATTTCATTATTGGGGCTTCCAATTTTTTATTTATTTTTAAATGTTCGAGCACAGTTTTGTTTCATAAAAGAACTTTAATGCAATTTAATAAGTTAATAAATAGTAATTTTTATAATTTTAATCTTCCGTTTCAAGTGTATTTAATTTTTCATGAGGTATTTCTACTTAAATAACAGTGTTAATTGTTTAAATACCCTATGTATGGTTGATTATCAATATTTGAATTATTATTATTAATCAGCTGCTAATTATGTATTAATAAAACCCTACCAGATACATGGTTTTCACCCATGGATTCACCCACTTCCATTACTATTTTTTGTCAGAATTATCATTATTTCGGTACAGCTTTCTTTGTCAAAACTATTTTAAGTAAAAATTTCCTAAGTATACGTAGCTCCTCATTGATGAACTTTTTTGTACTTATTTAATTAGATAATATTTACTAATTATCTATTCATAATGCCATAAAAACCTTGAAATATTTAGGAATACATTAGTTGGGATACAAGTCTTTGGATCATAATTTAGTTTTAGAGTTTTGATTTCAATTATTAAGTTTCTTTGGAGATCATTTATTTTTAAATTAAAAGTAAGTTTTATTTATTTTTTTATTACAGTATAAAGGTCATAAGGTCAATTATTTCATTTATTCAAAATCAATTTAACCTAAAAGAGAGTAAATAAAAAAAAATATTTTTCATCCTAGCCACGATTATTGAAATATTACCGCGATAAGTCAAAATTATTATTTTCAGGGTCAAAATCTCAGTTCATTAATAAGAATCAAATAATTCAGACATTCGGATCACTAAGCATTTGAAAAATCATTTCGATTATTTTTAATAATATAATGATATTTAATAATATAATGAAAATTAATATAAGTTGCATTAATTTTTTTAATTATTTTTTCCAAAATAAAAATATTATTTTATATTAATTTCTTTTAATACTTTAATTTTGTTGATATATCCAATAAAAATGGATATATCAACAAAAATTCATAATAAAATAAATTATAAAACAATTTTTTAATACAAAAACTACATTTATGTCAAAAGTTTTTATTTCCTCTTCAATTACTTGTTCTTTGACATTAAAAAATAAAATTAATTTCATAACAAATAATTCTGGACAGATTTGTGACCATGTATAAACAAAGAACATCCAGATAGGCTCTTAACAGGTCATTATACCTGTTTAATGTAGAGGGTTTTTATGTCCAAACATATCATTCAAATGTCTCCTTTGTTTGCTTTTTAACTTTATTTTTATTTTTATTTTTTTTTTTTTAATATACAATAGGGATAAATTTTAACGAAATCAATGACATTCTGATTTAAAGTGCCCTCCAACTTATATGACTTTTTTATAAATGATTTTTATTGAAATTACAGATTGATTTAAATTTATAATTTATAGTAAAAAATAAACTATAATTATTGCAAATTACAAAAGATTTTCGTTTGATTTTAAAATAATATAATACCATACAAAAGGGTACACAATAGTTAAAAGACAGTTTCTGCTCTTTAAAATCCTCGTTGATTTAAATAAAAAATTTATTTAAAAGTAACTGAACAGATATCTATTATAATATTAAATTACTTTTATTATTTTTTCAAACAAATTATTCAGATACAGATGTCTAATTGTGTGTTTTATTTGGCGTTAAAATATTTTTGTTTTTTATTTTGCTACTTGATAAAGAAAAATTAACATTGAATTCTGATTTATTAAAATCACTTCCGGCAACACTTGATCAATATTTAAAATAAAGCTTCTTTTATTATTTTTTGTAATATATAAACGGAATTATACATTTTTTTTTGCATTAATTTTCTTTATACATAATCATCAGTCATGTGATTTGCTGAAATTTAATAAAAAAATATTTTTTAATACATCAAAATTGTGGTAATTTTTATTTCCTCTTTTAATCACATGATAACTTTTGGCCAAAAAATTACAAAAATATAAATTCTCATTATAAATAATTTATCAAAAATTGTCATATTATTTATAATAATTTATGCAAATTTTATGATTATTATATACCTGGACAATTTTTTTAAATAATATAATTATTTATTTTTCATTGCCGCTAATATTACTATAATAATATCTTAGTAATATTATTAAATATGCGTAAAAAAATTATAATGAACAATTTCACTCTTCGCGAAGGAATTTGTGTTAATATATGTATATGTAAAATAAAGGATAACTAGTTTAGTATAAAATATATAGGATATTAAATAAAAAAAGAAATAATAATTATTACTTTTTTTTTTTAATATAAATGCATTTTGCAAAAAATGTTAATTTTTGAAGTATGCATTTTATGTGTTAATATTTGTAACAAATGGTAAATAGAGTAGGTGCTGAAGATACTTGAGTATTCTGTCAAAGGATTTGTTCTAAGAATCCCTTAAACATTAACGATCTGAATGTTGAGGGATCCATTTTTGCATAATTTTTATTTTCTCACAAAATAATGGATTTTTGATGACATTAAAAATTGAAATGATTTTATACTTTATAATTAAATGAAGAGGGGAGATCCTTAAAAAAAATTAATCCAGTAACAATACTAGCCTTGATATTTGAGCAAATTTTAACGACAAATTCTTTGACATAAAAAGATCTTCGATTTGCATACTCAGTACAAAGCTTTAAAACCATTAGACAAAATTTAATTCACTTTCATATATTTCATGTATGTCTGGTATAAAAAATACAAATTTTTGTGATAAAACTTAATTGAACAAAATCTTAATATTTAAATCAAATGTTGTTTTAGAAAATTCTACAGTATTCTATATTTCACACCCATATTTATTAAAATATGTAACATCTATTATCAATCAATAATATAATTAAATATGTTAATTAAAAATTATATTTTATGTTTATTTAGATAATGTGAACATTAAAAATATTTTATATTAATTACACAAAATATTATCAATTAAAATATTTTTATTGTGTAATATAATTGGAATTATTATTACGCCAAAGATTCCCTTTCTTAGTATCCTCTGTAAATAATAATAAAAACTGAAATTCTCAATAAAATTAAGTACTCGAATAGTCTTTTTTTTACTACATGCAACGAATATTTCGCTTTATTCCGTTTCGGATGAAATTTTTGCATGTCTGTTAATGAGCAAAAATTACTGAAAGTCTCTTGATTTAATTTCTTAATTTTCTAACTTTAATAATGAGTTTTTCTTTTGGTTTTAGATTCCCAAAATGAGGGCTGGCAATCATGTAAATTTGAATGGTGGAACGGGCGGATGTTATACAAATCCCGAATATAATGGTTCCAATACGAATCTAAATCAAGAAGTTAGCGGAGGTTTGCATGGTAGTAATGATTTTATTTGTAAGTGTCATGTAAACATTTAGTTTTCTTTAGAGTTCTTTTATCAATGCATGTGTATGCTTTAACGAGCTTGAAGTATCCAAAGCTAGAGCTTGTAAAAACTGTAGTTACTGATTCATACAATTATTTTTTCGAAGTAAAAAATAATTGAAATTAATATCATGATTATAATCTAACCTTTAGCTATTTAAAATAACAAATAAAAATTTCGGTGATTAGAAAACAGTGATTCCTAAAGTTTATCCAAATAGTTTCCAAAAAGTCATATTACTACATAAAATGTGAAATATAGTTTTATTTCCTAGATTTTATAGAGGAATATTAAAAATATTGAAATATTTTGAATCATTTACAGTAAAGTAAATATTCATTTGAGAAATGCTACATTTTTTAGGTAAAATTGTGTAAACTAATTCTAAAATATTCATTTTTGTCGAAATATTTCACCTTTTACGAGCATTAATTTAGTTTCACCTGCTCCGATACTTCGATTTCTGCCTGTAATAAAATTTTACAAGTTAAATTTTACCCATTTCCTGGTTTCTGATTGAGTTGAAATTCAGGATCTATGTGTTAATCCGAAGACAGTACAATATTATTATCTAATATATTTCTAAAATAATATGGTAGCATTTCAGGGACTAATTAAGAAATACGCCTTTAATGTTATAATTTTTCTAATTAAAATAAAATTTCAAAATAAAATCATTGTTAATAGCTTTTCTATCTCTTAGTACCAGAAAAACTTCACTTGTTTTTCAAATTTAACTTAATATTAAATTTAATGCACGCATGTATATTTGCACTTAGATCGAAAACGGCTAGCCTGATTTCGTTGGTAGCTTTTCCAGAATTTTCTCATATATATTTGCTTACTAAATACTTGAAAGCTGCATGTATTTACTAATTATTAATCCTAATTTACCATAAATCTAAAATCTTAATCAAATATTTATTCCAGTAATTGAAAATAACGATCGTCGAAAAAGTAGTACAACAAGTGAACGTTTACGTGCAATGGTACCATGGGCAACACAAAAAGCGAAAAGTGGTCTAACCAAGAAAATGTTATATAGACGTTTACCAATTTTAACATGGTTACCGAAATATAATGGGCAAGATGCTGTTGGGGATTTAGTGGCAGGTATTACAGTCGGTTTAACTGTTATACCACAATCATTGGCGTATTCAAATATTGCGGGTTTACCACCACAGGTAAGAAAAACTTCAATTATTTTTGATTTTGTGGAAAATACACAAATAAAATATGATAATTTCCGCTAAAAGAACAAGCAAAATATGCTTTAGTAAAAATTTTCTAAATAAATTAGAGCCCATTCTAAGAAAGTCAACTAAAAAGCAATCGGTATGTAAGAAAACAATATCTGAAATAATTTAATTACAAGGAGGAAACTTTTTCAATAAATTAAGTCATGTGCTTTTCCACAAGTTGTCATGTGATACAGCTTTTAAAAAGAATAGCTTAAAGCAAGATACAATAAATTCTTTTATTTAAGTGTTAACAAGTAAAACGAGAAACAATAGTAATTATACAAATAAATTAAAAAAACTAATAGACGCTAACCCCTTACCTTACCGTATGTTCGGAACCTCCGTACAAAAACTTTCTCAGGGTAATGTTTCAAGTAAAATTGAAGGTAATGATGAGTCTTTTTTGAGGTAATTCGAAAAGAACCCTCTCGCCCAGATTCCTTATTTGAATTTTTCCAGGGAAAAGTTGAAAATATTTTTAAGTATAACGCTTGTACTAATTTTGAGAAAATCATTGGGGCCATTTTTTAGTAATTCACAAAAAATCGAATTTTCTGCAGATTTAATATCCTGTGAGGTAGATCAATTTAGATGAAATGATTATTTTCTCGTTATTGGTTCATTCTCAAGCCAAAAGGATCGATAGGCCGTGCTTTCGCAGTCCCTATGCATACTGAACATCGGGATCAAGCCAGCTTTTGCCCTTTTGCTCTACGCGAGGTTTCTGTCCTCGCTGAGCTGGCCTTATACTTACATATAAAATTTGATGATTACATTATCGTTCTTTTGGCTGGGATAATATCTTGACCACCGGCAGATCTACACTCTAAAAACTATTTATTTTTGGAGTCAAAACATATTCAGTCAACTCAAAAACAAAATGCACCGACCTGAATGTTCCTTTTTATATAAATCTAAAAAATACAATAATTTTAAGGAGTATTTTATAATTTTTTGGATTTAAACTGAACGTTTTACTTAGTTAAAACAATTAAAAAACGTATCAAAATAGTGTATTTTATAATTTTAAACAAACATGAAGATTAAAGCACATGCAAATTCTATATTTGTTGCTATTTGGCCGAAATAAAGCACCCGATATGAATTTTTCAATGGGAAGAATGATCGGTAATATAATTGTATTTTGAACAATATCTTCGGTTTATTAAAATCGCTAATCTTGAAGTATTAAAATTTATATTGAATTTTATTTCATTTACTTTTTTTATATCTCATTGTAAAAACTTGTAACATCTATGTTTGGAAATTCCATACGTATAATATGTGTTAATATTTCCCTTTTGATTAATAGACAACAATATAATTAATTTCCTGTGTTTTAATTATCATTACAATAATCCCTATTTGAGATAACATTATTTAGGCATGTAAGGATATTAGCTACGTAATGATTAACAAATTTTTTGGTATTTGTATAGAAAATATTTCTGTTGCAATAACTACTTTTGATACCTTGAATCAAAAATATTGTAATAATAATTATAATTTTTTTAATCTGTTTTCAGTATGGATTATATGGTTCGTTTCTTGGATGCATGATTTATATAATTTTTGGTAGTTGTAAAGATATTCCTATGGGTCCAACGGCTATTATCTCTTTGTTAACGTATCAATCAATTCAAGGATCAGTCGAGAATGCGGTATTATTATGTTTTTTAAGTGGAATAATAATGGTTTTAATGGGCATACTTGGCTTAGGTAAATATTATTACTTTTTTTCGTATTTGTGTTTTTAAATCCTAAACTCAATGTATATTTTTGGATAACGACCTAAAAATATCCGTGCATAAAATCACTTTAGAAAATTACTGCGATTTAGCCCGATGATTTTTATTAGCCAGTTTATGTGACTCATAGAATGTGATCTTGCACAGTGAAAAATATTGACAAATTTTTGAATTTGTAGTACCTATTTGTGATATTTGAATTCAAAAACCAATCAATTTAAAGAGGTTTGATCTTTGTTTCATAGAAGTAAGTAAAATGACATGAATGATACGAATTTCGCACACTGTCATGAATACTGCTGATATGATTTTTATGTACAAAGTTAAACAAATATGTAATGAATATTGCCTATCCCATTTAAAATTGATACTTTGATACGTCAGTTTTTCAATATAACTCGATATAGGCAACGTATATTACATAACTATACAATTTTTGTAGATAAAATCGTTTTAACAAAACGTATTTGGACAACTAAGGTGTAAAATAATTATTTTTTACTATTTTACGCCTAAAACTGTCATAATTTTTTTATTTAGCATGTAAAGTATGTTATATTTTTGAGCAGTAACAGCAGTTCGAGATTATAACAACAGTACTCAAGCGCGCTGTTGAGCGCTTTGTAGTTAATTATTGTTTTTAAGTAATAAGCTCTTCAAATTGTGGTATTTTCGACATGTGGCGAAAAATATCTGCACGTTTTAACTAATTTCCGAGCCAAAGATTTTCTTAGTAATATTTTTGGAAACTGGCGAGTTTTGATTTTGAAAATTTTCTACAAAATTCACTTTTGGTTCTAGGTTTTATAATTGATTTTGTCTCTGGACCAGTATCTTCTGGATTTACGTCTGCTGTAGCTTTAATTATTATAACATCACAAGTAAAAGATATATTAGGTATTGTTGCCAAAGGTAGTACATTTGTCCAAATGTGGATATCGATTTCCAAAGATATTCATAATACATCTATGTGGGATACAGCCGTTGGATGTACATGTATTGTGATTCTATTAATTTTACGGGTAAATATGATTTTTGCATTTATGAAAATTTAGATTTGGAAGTTTGTTTTCTAAACAAAAATATTTATTGTGTTTTAGCTGGTTGCTAATATCCAAATACAAGATACTGACGATGAAGGTTTACCAATTGGTGTCATTAATACACGAACAAAAATTATTAATAAATCATTATGGTTATTTGGAACATCTCGTAATGCTATTTTGGTTATATTTTGTGGATTTTTGGGATATTTTTATACAATGGACGGCGGTGCACCATTTAAAATAATTGGTAAGTCATAAGTGGCTAGTAAACCATTCCCAAGAATTTTATTCTAAATCAATATATCCGATATTTTCGAAAAGCGTAGATCGTTGAATTGCAGGTATTACGCGGGTCCTTGACAAGCAACCTAATTTAGGTGAACATGGCTGTCTTTAATAATTTGTTGCTTTCATATGAAGTGGCTTATATATTTCGATCGCATTGATTTTCACTTCGACGTTAGAAATGTTCTATCTGTTTAAGATTTAGAAATAGCCAAAGTCTCAAATATAGAAATAGCCAATGTATAAATCATAGTGAGTTAAAGTAGTGAGGGAAGGGCAATTCACAAGTTATCACTATTATTTTGATGAGGAATGCAGTTTTGTGGTTTGAGATAAAAAAAAAACCAAATATCGAAATTAGAAAACAAAAGTAAAAATATGTAAAGAAGCCCCTTTCATTATTTTCAGATATTTATTTATTTTTTCTTTTCCTTGCTCGCTTATTAAAACAATTTTGATTTTTCAGGTGAAATTCCACCAGGCTTACCAGAATTCAAAATACCAATATTTAGTTACGAAACAGAGAATGGAACATTAATGACAATATACGATATGTGTGCTCAATTAGGATCTGGAATTATTGTTATCCCATTGGTAGCTTTATTAGAAGATATTTCCGTTTGTAAAGCTTTTGCCAATGGTAAAACAATTGATGCAACCCAAGAATTGATCGCTATTGGATTATCAAATTTAGGTAACTCATTCGTACAAGCATTCCCTGGTTCTGGATCATTATCTCGTAGTGCTGTTATCAATTCCAGTGGTGTACGAACACCATTAAGTGGGCTTTATACAGGTAAATTTAGCTTCAAGTGGTTTTTTCAGTTTATTTTGTTTTTATAAATTAATAAAATTTAATTTGATTCCAGGTTTATTGGTAATTGGTGCTTTAATGTTTTTCACACCATACTTTTCCTACATTCCAAAAGCTGCATTAGCTGCCGTAATTATTGCTGCCGTTATTTTTATGGTTGAAGTAAAAGTTGTTAAGCCAATGTGGCGAACAAAAAGTAAGATTTTTCTATTAAGGTCGACTGTATAATTAATTGGCATGTTAATTAACCAAAAAACCGTTTAATTTTCTTTGTTATAGAAAGTGATTTAATCCCAGGATTAGCAACATTTATTTCATGTTTAATATTCCCATTGGAAATGGGAATTTTGGTGGGAGTTGGTGTAAATATTATTTTCATTTTGTATCATGCAGCAAGACCAAAGATTACCATCGAAAATTTAGTGGTATGTACTTTTGGAAAAGGAATTAATTTTTTTCACAGCTAATTTAATTAAGAAAAAAAAACAATTTATTACCATTCTTTCAGGGCTTAATATTTTGAAATTAACAGCCACAATGTTCAATTAAGACTGATTTTGGTAATATTCGGGACATAACACTAAAAAATTCATTTCTTTAACACCACAAACAAAATTTTTTAAATTTTAATAATGATATTCCAAGGAGTTGTGTTTTAAAGAAATATTTAGAAAAAAATCCGAATTCTATAAACATTTTTGATTGATTCCAGACAAAATGCGATTTAATTTATGGTTTTCATAATATGCCATCCACAATCTTAGTAACTCTGAAATTGATAAACCAGTGAAAGCATTCTGTTTCTCGAGTAATAGAGCTATCTCCATCAAAAAAATATTATTTATCAATATTTTTATTGGGCATTCTTTCGCTTTTGACATGTCTTCAGCCGTTGATAATTTTATGTATTTTTTTATATCTTTCCAATTTAAACTGTCATCGATTTACGTTAGATTCTAACATTTACTGCCATAAGTAATAATGGACAGAAAAAGGATCTAATAAATCTGTAGCTCTGTTGCTCTTCTTTGGTGGGGATTTTTTTCTTAAGGATTCATTGTAACTATTGAAGCTGATCCAATTTTTCTAATAATTGTATTTCTTTTACAGAGTCGAGGAGGTGTCGAATATTTAATGTTAACACCAGATCGTTGTTTAATATTCCCATCCGTCGATTATGTACGACATTTAGTCAATAAACATTCCATTAAACAAGCTGGTCCTGTTGTAATCGATTGTTCACATATCTATGGTGCTGATTATACAGCAGCTAAAGTAATTGATTTAATTACACAAGATTTTGCTGTGCGTGATCAACCGCTATTCTTCTATAATTTAAAACCAAGTGTTAGCTCGGTATTTGAAGGCCTGTCACCAAATGATTTTATTGTATATTATTCAGACGAGGAATTAGATGAATTATTGAAAAATAAATACTTTAAAGCAAAAGACATTTTTAAAGTTTAGCTTTAATTTTTTGAGTACTATTTAAGAATATTATTTGGTAATTTATTTATTTTAGCACAATATTTTAATTTTGACGAGATTGTGAGATTAAGTGTGTTAGTTAATATATTTTATTTTTATTTAAGCACAAAACTTTTGATTTGAATACTTAAGGTTGTTTCAGCGTGAATTCATATTTTGACTGATTTTTCACGCACTCAGAATAACTCTATCAATGCGATTTCGAGGTTACAGAACTTTTGATCGTTTAGATCACATGATTTCGCGTTTTATTAAAATAACCTGCAGGATATTAAAATTAAAGATACTAATTTATCATTTTATAGGCAAAATATAAAACATAACACTAATGATTTTGTCCGTAACAAATAACATTTTGCGACTGCGTGCCAATGGTGTGGGTATATATGTTCTTACTATACTATACCAAGCTGGAACAACCTAAAATCATTGAATTAATTATTGAATAAAGTATTTAACATGTATTACGGGAGTACTTAAAATGAAAAATATATTTATGAATTTTGAACATTTGAATTCATCATATTCGTTTAGATTCTGACAAGCATTGAAGTTTTACATTTCGGTGGGGCAAACCTAACAATTATTAACGATGGGTTTGGATTTTAATTGATTTATAGCCCTTCTACGTAAGTTATTGTAATTTTAGAGCAATAAGTGCCTTTAATTATTAAGAGGATGTGTTTGTATTCACCTCCCTCTTAAATTCACCAGTTTTGCTTGCATTGATTTTAGATTTTTTTTAATGATGTAAATTGTATCACATCTTGTATTGCTGTTATCAGTATTTTTTTTCGAAATTAGTTAGTAGAATTATTTATATGAATTTGATACAAGCTTATGTTAAAAATAATCCAAATTCGTTTCGTTTAACAGAAATCGTTTTTAAAGACATAAATTGCTCGAAAAGTAATACTTTTTCTTATTTTATGATATAAAATGGAATTTTTACGAGTACGGTCAATTTAATTTTTCGTTGCCAGGTCAAAATTTCAATATCCAAAGAAATACTTTGATTGTATTAAAAACGTATTTTTGGTGCAATCGTTTATAAAAAAGACATTTTACTTAATTCTAAAGGCCCATCTTAAATTCGCTGTATGGCAAATACTGAATAATATATGTCTGCCAAATAACAAACAAACGAACAATTTCCGAGTGGCAAATTTTTTTTAATTATAGACTCGACGTGTTCGATAATAATGATGATAAAGCCATTTTTCGGTATTCGCCAAACAACGAATGTGTGGCCCGAAAAATATTTTTGTATATAAATATTGTAGTTAAATTAATCTGAATTTTATTTATTGTAATTATTTTGTATAAACCGAGGATATTATTATTTATAATCATTTCATACTAATGAATTAATTTTGATTATTTAATTACTTTTTTTAATGAATCATATTTAATCAATATAAACATGGCTTTATATTTTTTATTAATTATATATTTTTTAACATTATAAGAAAAGTTATTATCCAACTTAAATTATTATATATCTGTGATAATAAATAGTTTTGAAATATATGACTTACTTTTATTTTTATTTTATTTTTATTTCATTTATCAACAATTTGGAACCAATTTTGTTGACTAATTTGGACTCAAAAATTAATTTAAAAAACAAAAACAAAAAACAAACAAATTATGCTTTAGATTTAAAGAAAATATCGGTTCATTCCAGTTGGTTTTAAGTCGTGCTAAAACATATATTTCTGTTTGAACTATTTTTTTTAGTTTTGAATTCTTAAGGCGGTTTATCAACATCTGCTGTCCTGGCATAAAGGAATGTTCTTCTAAGTAGCTGTTGACTTAAACATGTAATATATATTTAATTTCTTTCAATTTTCCAGTACTAATAACTCAAAAAATATTTATCCAAATGTTAAGGAATTTGGTATGCACAATATTGACATAAAAACCTATTGCTTGTCGAAGAGGCTTTACCAAAAATTTCTATGGTATAAATAAAAATTTAATTTTATATTTAGAAATGTATTTTTAACAATGACTCTTCGGCAAACACTAGGTTTTCAGGTGAATATTGTGCACATCAAATTTCATAACATTTGGATAAGTATCTTTTGAGTTATTTGCGCTGGGAAATTAAAAGAAATAAAATGTATATTACAAATATAATTATCGGATACTTTTGATAATTGAGCAAGTATTTTCTGACCTACGATTTAAAATTCTACATGTGAAGAACGATCCACTTCATTAGAAATTATTTTTTAAATAGAAAAATGGAATTAATTTTCGAAATTTTAACATTTCTTCTCTATTTAAAGCACGATTTTTGAAATTACTTCTAAAGACAAAGATATTTTATTTACAAGATAATTCGTAAATAAAAAGCATAAAAATTCCGTTAGAAAAAAGTGTATGTATTCGTAAATTCCTTTTATATCACTTCGATGTTTATGAAGTTGTATGTGAATCACGCTTAAACTTGTGAAAATATTACACTTATTCGATGAATTAAAAATTTTATTTAATTTTCTACGAAAAAAACCAAATTATACAAAAATACTTATTATCTCGTAATAAGATCGATTCCAAATATTACTCCAGCTTGGACATTTAAACAAACTTACGTATACAAGTAATTTATGATTGTCTAAAGATTGACGGTTTTAAAACAACACGAGGATTCAAAAGGAATTTTTTTGAAGAAATAAAAACATTTTGTTCGGTTGATTGCAACTTAAATCTACAGAATATATTTACAAAATTAATAAACAATAAATTATTACAAAATAAAAAAAAAATTATTATAATAACATTCATAAAATTTTTACGAATATTTTGACATTTATAACAAAGTAGTCCAATTATCTACAAGCTAAGATGAAAAAATAAAAAAAATAAAAAATTATCTAAGATGTCACAAAAAAAGATAAGCTTTGCTCATAAACAAGAAGCTATTATGTGAGATACAAAATTTATTATTATTATTATTTTTTTGAATATATCCCCTTAAGAAGGTTATTTTTAATGATAAAATTAAAAAATTATAATTATATTTCTGTGAGATACAAAATTTATTAATATTATTTTTATTTTAAATATATCCTCTTAAGCAGGTGTTAAATATAATTTTTTTTTTATTTAATTGTTTTATTTATTTAAATGTTAAGATTGTCATTATTTTATTAATTTTTGAATTTGTAGTATACTATCTTGCTTCTGAAGATAATTCCTAAATTCCAAAACACTACAACAGAATATGAATTCATTTCTATTGCTTTCTTGCAGGTTCTTTTCTTACAGGTGTGTTTTTAGTGCAGGTCCTTTAAAGGATATATTTTATCAACAAAAAAAAAAAAATATTTAACTTAGAAGGCAGAATTTAAAAAAAAAGTAAATCTCTAACAAATCTCTTTTTGTTACATTTTACAAATAATATAATCTATATAATTATATTTACAATTAAATACTAATATGTACAAACTGGACACCATGACTAATAAAAGAAATAATGGCACAAGACGAATTCGGATCA
This sequence comes from Chrysopa pallens, assembly GCA_020423425.1. Classification (NCBI taxonomy): domain Eukaryota; kingdom Metazoa; phylum Arthropoda; class Insecta; order Neuroptera; family Chrysopidae; genus Chrysopa; species Chrysopa pallens. The sequence goes on along the minus strand of CM035593.1, from coordinate 21,204,585 downwards.
TGTAGGTAAATTGGAAAAAATAATTTTCCTATTTGTTAACAATTATATTAGTAAACTTAAAATATAATTATTTATGCTTAAAAATATATATAATATTATAATGTAATTTATATATAATAAATTTGTACATAATTGATTTGTTCAATGGTTCTCAACAATTAATGTACCACTGATTTTTCATTATTAATTAAATAATATTTATATATGACTGACAAAAACTGTTATAAAAATATATTAATTTATATAGTTTATTTATTTTTGTGTTACGAACTGTGAAAAAAAGCATATTTTTCTAAAAAATATATATATACATAAATATTTGTAGTAATTGATAATAATCTTCTTCAAAATAGGGCTAAAAAATTTTAAAATTTTTGGTTAGAAAGAATTCGAAAAAACAAATTATAGTCCGTCGACCCAGCGGATGATAAGCAAAAAGTTGAAAATTTGTATGTAACTTAGGTATCGCACAAAATGGATTTTATATTTCTTATTGAATGATCTTTCCATTACAATACAAAAAAAGTAAAAAACAAAAGCGAATATTCGTTAATGAAAGCTTGTAAGTGAACTTTAGCTTGGTTAGGAAGCAAACAATCAGAAAAATTACTCTAAAACTAAAACGTAGTAAAATTTTTAATTTTTTTTTAGATTTTCTTAAATGACTCAATAACTGACTAATAATCCTAAATAATCGTAATTTCCGTTGACCGAACACGAAATTTTCGAAATTTAATTATGTAAAACCCTACCATTATCAATGCCTGTTGCTTTTTTCTACAGTTCATAATAAATTAATATTATTGTTTTTATAAACAAAATTTTAATGATATAGGCAGTTTATAATAACATACATGCTATAACGGTTGCATAACTTAAAAATAATTTTAACATGGATTCTGTTAGGTAATCGACAATTATTTATAATTACTATGGTTATGGTTTCTAAGTTATTGAGAAAATATAATTTTAGTTCTCGCAAGGAAACCTAATGGAATTACGTATCAATCGCAAAAACTGACAGAATTATTCTCGATTTAAAAGAACACCAAACTTATATTTTATTAATATTTGCAGTGAATTTTTTGTTTTAAAAGATCTATAATTTGCATAAAATTGGGAGGGTCACATTCATAGACCTTTCAAAATATATGGATATTTCTTCTAAGTTGTTTTTTTTGGCTGTCAAAAAAAAATTTTAACTGATTTATTTCGGGTAATGAAGATTATACAACAAAAAACAAATTGTGAAATTTGAATATCTCTAAAATTAATTATTAAATCACCGAAATTTTAATATAGACTTCAGCAAAATGAGTAGACGAGACTTCAAAAGAGAGACTTTAGCAGAAATTAATTTTATATAACTATGAAAGCACAATTATGAATTTATCTCTAAATGGCTTTCGAAAATAGTAGGTATCTTTTATTGCTTTCGATAGTATCAATATTATCAGTGAAAGCTAGTAAGGATTAAAGGTGTTAGAAAGGGATTATTTTTGTAAATATTGTCGACTCTATTATTTAGAAAATTTACTAAGAAAAAACTATTTGAAAATGAAACAGTAACAATAATTTATAAAATATTTTAAAAAAAATTTGAAACAAACGTAAATTATTTTTATCTAGATACTATTATTATGATAAATAGGGAAAATTTCAAATTATTCAGATAAATAACAAATAATTTTAAAATTATTTCTAAGAAATTCGATCAAATTTATTGATTCTAGAATTCGATATAAGAAAAGTATATTCTAGTCATAGAATTAGTTTTGGTTTAAAAAGAGAGTTTGCCGTTAAAGAATTTTTGAAAACCAGTTTAAAAATTCTGTTTGAATGAGTAAAATTTCATTTTGCACTTATTGCTTTTTTGCTAAATGTAAAAATTAAATTAAAATACTCTAATTCATGCAAAATTTCCAAAAAAATCCAGCAATTTTGTAGGTAAACACTTAACATATTTTAGCATAAAAGATTTTCGATTTGAAGATCTGAAAGATTAACTTATGTGAAGTAGAAAAAACACGCTTTCTAAAAAAATAATGTGCTAATTAGGGGGTTTCCATTAAACTGATGTAATTTTCTAAGTAGAAAACGTCAGATTGAATCTTATTCACAATTAATTTTAACGAATAAAAACTTGAATTTCCTATTCATTTCGAATAAAACAGTAGAAATGAATGAAAATTGATAATGAAAAATTATTTTTATTACCTATTAATTCCGATTGAAATCTATTAGTTAGGGAATTTAATTTCCAATTTATTTTCGGTTCATTATTAGATATGGTCGGCAAAATTTTTGTTTTTCTTTCAGATATTGTAAATTATTTTCAATTATTTTGAATAATTTCGATTCGACGCTTCAATTTTTGAAAATTTGAATATAGATAAAAAAAAGAGCTTAATAATCAGCCTGCGATGAATATAATATAGTGTTTACATATCGGTATGGGTTTTCGGACAATTCAAAGAAAGAACTATGCAATGCCCAGAGATTCAGATAGTCGATAGCGACCCCCATCATTCATTTGTTTTAAGCAATGTCTATATAAAATTGTAAAGAAAAGAAATCCGAGGCATCTAATGATTTCTTGTAGCGTTAACACTTTCAAAATTACACCAAATACGATTAACCTCCATATTAAAACCGTCCTTTTAAACATTATTTCGATCTATTTCTAGACAAGAATATACATTTTTGAATATCAGATTCACAACTTATAAAAAAAAAGACTTAAATATTAAAACATATTCAGACTTTTGACTCGATTAATATCACCGCACCAAATCAAGATACGTTCACAATAAGAAAGTCCCTAATATTCTTAAATTTTATCAAGAAAATTAATTCCGTGGTAAATATATCCAAAATATTTGGACGGTAAAAATATTAAACTTAAAAATTATAGATGTAAGAATTTGTGTGTCAATTTATTTAATTTTTCTTTTTTTATTTATTTATACAATTAAATTAACGTTTTTTATTTTTTTTTTGACTGATTTTTTATTTGCGATTTGTTTTTATTCTCCTTTGTACGTTTTGGATAATAATGCTAAAAATGCCATAAATCTAAATAAGCATATTAATCCAAATAAATTGATTATGTCCCATGGTAAATGTGACTAAAAAAAAATAAAAAAATACATTAATTTATTAAAAGTTACATTTGAAATAAGATAATGAATAAATAGAATGTTGCCGAAATGTACTCTTTGTCTTGTTTTAAGTCCAATCCGTTATCAATAATAGAAATTTTTTTAAAGTTTTAACAAACGTTTTGTAAAACTATGTTTATTACGTATACAGTTTGGAAATATAACTGTAACCTATAGGAATCCAATATTTAGTATTATTTTCTATAAATATTTTGTGTGTATGAAACAGTTCATGCAAGATAGAATTTTCCATTTAATTTCTATAGGTACTAGTTATAATTCCAATTGGTATATGGATTATTAAAAAAATAGTTTTTTCAAGAAACACGTAGACTAACATATTGAAATTTTAATTACTGTGAAAACTTATATCTTAAAAAAGTATATTTTATTTAATCGCTTTTAAAATTTTTTTAAGATGTTCAATATTATTTATGACAAAGAATAATAAATTTTGAAAACAATCTAATTATGCAACATTCAATCTTATTCTCAATCACTAGAAAAAATTTGACAATAATCTTACCTCTTCAAAATTATACATTTGTAAGACAACATGACCACTTTGTGGACAACTGTAATTTGATCGTGTACAATCGATCTCAGTAACACCTTCCCATTGATTAACTAATAACGCTTCATTACCATATCGGAACCATGATAGGTATGATAACCATTTAAAGTAAAAAGGAACTGACCTGGAAAAAAAATAGTAAAACAAAAATTATATGTATTTTTCGTTGTATTTTTATTGAAACAGACGGTATAAATTTAAGACATGTATTAAAATAAATATTATTACAAATAATTCAGGGTGAATTACAGTATGTAATTTGAGAACATGTAAGGTGAATGTCAGCGTGTGCCAGAAATATAAAATATCATTATTTGCTTACTGAAAGAAGCAGTAAAAAATCTAAAAAATTGTTTACTACTGTAAAGTCTGTAAACATTTAGTTAAGGGTTCTATACTACACAAAGTAAAGGTTGAGTAAAAAATTTGAAAAATACAACTCGAAGATCTTTATTTTGAAATCTGCAAGTGATACTTTTAGACATAATTTGTTAAAATTAAGTACACAATTTTTTTTTTCAAATTATTTACTTAAACGTTTTGATTTTTGCAAAATCGATAAAATTATCTTGTTTCCGATTTCGATAAAATTATGTTTTGACATTTTATCTGTAGATTTCAAAATTTAACAATTGGACGAGTAGTTTTTAAGATATCGCTTGAAATCCGACCCAGAAGTCAATATTCCTGGCAAATTTCGAAAACTACTTAACGAATCGTACAATAATTATCCTAGAAATAGTATTAAAATTTTTTACCAATAACTGGGGTATTTTAATTAAAAAATCTCCAGGACTAATTAAACCGATTTTCACTGTAATTTTAACAACGGTATGCTGATAAAAACCAGTAGCTATCTTGATATAATCGATATAGCACATACACACTTTATTAAATAGTAATAAATCATATTATAAGTATTAACTTACCCGGTGTTAAGGAAGAAGCCACCAAATAACATAAATGGTATAATTACAGGAGGTCCAATTGATAATGCCATTGAAATACCGGAACTAATGCAGGAAATTAAGTATCCTGTTGAGCACAAACAAAAAAATAGTAAAAATAGGTAAAAATTAGATGTTTTGTCTATGTAATCGGATAAAGTTAAACTGATATGTCTTAAAAAAAACGAAATAACAACAACAAAAACTATTTAAAATTACTATAAAATTGAAACATTAAAATATCATAATTACACTTCTGAAGAAGTTCACATCTGTCGATATAATTTTAATGTAATTTTAATGTATGATAGGAAAAACTACAAAAATGGTGAAATAATTATCTTCATCCTTTCAGGTTGTCAAAAAAGATATCTGAATTATGCATTCATTACCACCTGTTGTTTTTTTACATACATTTTCTATTGCTTCTATGAAATTCAAAAAAGTTTAAATCAGATTTCATTAAGTGATTAACAAAATAGCTTGGATTCTCGAACGCTGATACGTTATTTTATTAATACAGAAATAAAAATGATAAATATTCTATGGAATTCAGAAACTGAAAAGAATTTACATAGGATTTCGCATCGATCATAGATCCAAATTGATTCGTTCAGTAGTTTGCAGACGATTAGATCACAAAGTAAAAAATTTTCCATAATACATAAAGAGTATAGTTTTAACTTAAAATGTACAAAAAAACCAGCGAAAAATATTTTAAAAATTTTTGAATATTTTTGAAACACGTTTTATTTTCTTTTTGAAATAAAAAAATGAAAAATAAAGACTTTATAGAAAACTACAGTAAAAAATTATGAATTTGCTCAGATCTTAAGAACTATGCATTTTATACGTTTTTTTCTTTTATTTTTTTATTACAATGTTATAAAAATATAGGGTTCTTCTAAAAATAAGGAAAATGACCCTTTAAAGGAAAGTGAACGTATGACTTATTCTTCTAACATTAAGTAGAATTGAAGTCCCATCTTTTTAATGATCCCATTTTTTTGGGCAGAATTTTTGTTCAACTCCTTTTTCCAGTTTTTATAATCATATTTTACAAAATAATTTTACAAAATCCACTCAAACTATTCCACAAAAAGACGTTCAAAGTAAATTTTTTTTATTGTATTGAAGATTAATAAGAAAGAATATAATTTTCCGTCAATTAGAAAAAAGAAAAAATGATAGAAATGATAAATGATGATTTAAAATAAAACATGCACTTAACTATTTCTGAATTAATTTAGTGTAGTACTTTATATATGCATCAATAAATAAGTGATTGATATTAATCATGATTAAAATCTCTTATTAGAATACCAAAAGAAACATGAATTTAAAAAAAAAAAGTATTTTAAAATAAAAACAAAAAATATTTTGTTATATAATCTACAATTTTTTATTTTAAACATTATTCCGCCTCAAATATTTTTATTTTTTAATTAATTTATGAATAAATATGAACTTGTATTTGTATAAATATATCCAACTAGCTTATAGTTTAAATATCAAACTGTTTTATAGTCTAGCAGGTAGCGAATAAAAAAAATAAAAACTTAGTTTATCAGGAAGGATCGTTTAGATTGAAAAGTTTTTTAATAAACTTCAGTGTAATTTTTATACTCGACATACATTATATATCATAGTATATCATTTTTAGTCTAAAGTTGGGAATGCTACCTAATATTGAACGCCCAAACAAAATTTTGATATAGGTGTTCATAGAAACACCTAATTACGCAATTTTCGACTGGTTCGTCCGTCATCATGATAAATCGAAAACTAAAAGCGATAGCGAGCTGAAATTGGTGACGTATTTTACATAAAAAGTGAGTTAAAGTTCGTGAATGATCAAAATCGGTTCACTGGGTCCAATGAATCCTTGACCGAACTCTTAAGTTATAAAAGATAGAAAAAATGTTTGAATACACAAAATGTTAATTTTTTTAAACAAACAACTTTTGTTTGAAACATTTTTTCGTATAATGTTTGAGTTTGGCCAATATAAACACATATAGGTAATAACAATACATATTATTATACATGCATGCACATAAACTGTATAAACTGGATATTTATAGTATTTTATGAATGCTAAATAAAAATATATCGAGTATCTAAACAATTAACTATATTAGTTGTTATCTTCACTTGGTTTTTTTAGCTCTGAGCACTAGAAAAATATAAAAGGAATAAGTATTTGATGATTTTTAGTGTTGGTATTAAAATGATAAAAACATAATTATGATTTATAAACTCTACTACGATTAATTAAAAATACTTTCTAGTAAATTTTTATTCCCATTGATACCAGACTATACGGCAATAAAAAATTTACTAATGTATAAATACAATCAATCGATTGGAACTGTATAGAGAAAGAAGTCGAATATTATATACCTATCTATTTTTATTTTTTGTGATAAATGAATTGAATATTTGAATTAATTAATAATAAAAATTTTTTTATTTTAAATGTTCATAATTAATTGAGTAGCTAGCTATTAAATAGCGCTATAAATTTTATTTTTTAAAACAATAAAAATCATCAAAATAAAAAAATAAAAAACAAATTATAAAAAATAAGACGGCATATTTATACAAATATTTTGTTTAAAAATTGAGAATACAAAGATTTGAATCAGGAATTTTTTTAAAAACAAAAAACTTTGTCGTATAAGTCAAGGTTCATTTTTACTATCCCAAAATATTGTCTTAAACAAAATTACAAGGTTTTGAATTTCAAATAGATGGTATTCAATACTTTCAATATGCGGCGGCGTCTAAGAACAAATAATTTATCATTTATCATTCGAAAAAAATTTCTTTTGATTAACTCATATGGTATAAAATTATACACTCTTATTAATAGAAAGTTTCTGCTCTCTAGAATCTTCCGTTATTTAAATGAAAGAAAATATATCAAAACATGATTGAAAAACTCCAAAATATTATTCTAAATTAATTTTAATTTTTACTCTAGTTCAAATTAATTGAAACTCAAACCATTTTATTTAAATACAGAAATGTGTGTTTATCAAATCTCTCCCAAAATATTCAATAAAATTACAAGGTTTTGAATTTCCAATAAATGAAACTCAATACTTTCGATATGCGTGTTAAAAATCAGATAATATATTTTAAATAGAATAAAAAAATTTTTTTCTAAATTCAATACGCATGTAAAATTACTCAATAACTTATCTATTTATTCGTGGAAAAGATTTTAATGGCTTGATATCAAATACGAATGTGGGTTTAAAAAAAAAGAATTGTATCTATTGACATGACACCACAAGTGTAAATATTTATTCTTCTTATTTTTAAATATAAAATGTCAATTAAAAAATCAAATATAGACTAGAATTTTTTTAATAATAAATATAATTTATTAACAAATAATATCATTTCTGTTCTTAAGTTCTTTGGTTTTGTGGTATTGACGTAAAAGATACTTACATAAAAAAATAGATCGATATGTATTAATAGGCTGATTAAATTTCTTTTGGTTTATTTATATATATTTTTGTTTAAAATGATGCAATATAAATAATAGTATTTATGTCAATCATTTTTCCTTTTGATGAACACAGAAAGTTAAAGAATTCTATAGGATATTTTATTAGGCAATAAAATAAAAGAAGAAATATGAAAATTGTAAAATTATGTACAAATATAGGCTGTATATCATATATCATCATAATATTGATATTAAATTATTAGGTTAGCAAAGATATTTATTAATTTTGCCATGCAGATTTAAAATTCTTGGTATATTCTCTTATAATTTGTATTAAACCAATTCAAATCTTTAAATTCTAGTAATATTTGAGTTATTTTTTAAAGTCGTGGGTAAGCAAAAATTGTTAAATTAATTGCCTTTTTGAAGCAAATACACAAATTCTTACTGTAAGTCTACCATTTTTAAATATGCACAACATCAAAATTATGTTACGATTGTAATGTTTTTTATAATTTTTTTTAAAAAAAGCCATAGAAACATAAAAATGTCAGTATTTATCATTGTTGGTGAAACTTCAGCATCATATTTCATTGTATTAATTTATAAAAAAAGCTGACGTGTTTTGAAAATCAGAAAAACTATTTTTAAAATTTTGAATAAAAATATAAAATTTACCACATATTTTCTGAGAAAATAACCAATAAAAGTCGATTGTTTATTTTATAGTCTATCGTATGTATATAATTTTTTTAAAATAATTATATAGGATGGAATCAAGCTTATTTTAATTCAACTACAGCTTTTTATCAATTTTCAAGCCAAGTTGTTCCCATAATGCAAGTTTCGGAAGGAAAATGGTATAGAAATCAAGAAAAATTTGATTATTACACAGAGTTTCAAATAATAGTGTTTTTGAATTTTCTTAAAGACATTTCAATTTCAAATGTTATAAATTAATAAAACATTTATTTTACTTACCAAACGAAATAGCAACATTTGCGACCAGTGCAACAATTATTGCTGTAATAAAAACTTTTGGTTGTTCTGGATTCAAACCAATCATATAATAGCAAATGAATGCAAATATCATTGGTATGGCAATAAATATAGGTGCTTCGGCTAATGTTTTACATAAAAAGTATATATCCGTTCGATACATACCATTTCGATTTTCACGTAAAAATACTGGTAATTCGTTACAGAATACCTGAAACAACACAAAAAAAAAGGTTACCAAAGGATAATAATTATTAAAATATGAAAGAAAATTTATCACGTGAGAATTATTAATGTGTGTTTCGAAACATGGCAGTTATGGATGGGCAGCTAAGTATGATGCCATCAATATTGTATATTAGCAATGTTACGTATCACATTTGATGACATCATATATAATGGCCCATCTATAACAGTCATGTTTCATAACACACACTTTGGAGAACAAATGCATAATTAAAAATATTTTTAAAAAAACGGTTCCAATTTTTTGAACATTTTAATGAACGTTGCAAGTTTTTTTTTTTATCATTTCTAGGTGAGTAAATAAATTAATAATACTTTGAAAATCTTAAGCATTTTTTACTTTAATCTTTAAATGTATGAAATGCTTTTAATCGATTTCAAAAAAGAAGGAGGTTATTCATTCAGCTTTAAATAATCATGTAATTTTTTACAGAAGACGGTGATTTTGAATATTCTTTTTCGGGGGATCTCAATGATGGTCCCATAAAAGTTTGAAGCAAATGACAAATGAGGCAAACCATAGGGAAATATAAAAAATTAGACATTATTTACCACTTAATTTTCAAACTTCAAAAATATTCTAAAATATATAAAAAAATATTCCTGCAAATAATTTCATCGTGAACAAAACACTTTAAAAGTTGACAAAAATGAATCTATTAATCTTATTACCTTAAAAAGTAATTTAAGAGTAATTATTAACAGCTATTAGAACCACACTCCATTGTGAAAAATCATTCAATTTTCGCGCACAAATAACTGAAAAAGTACTTATCCAAATGTTCTAAAATCTGGTTTGCACCATATTGACAAGAAAACGGAAGGCTTGCCGAAGTATTTTTTGAGTTATTAAAAAAAAAAATTCAATGTATTTGTAAATTATTTAAGTCAATAGCTGTTAGAAGCACAATCCTTTTATAAAGGACTGTGCTTCTAACATCTGTGTATAACCCCTCTTAACAGTGTTTTCATACAAAGATTGAAACTCTTTGAAATGATTTTTTACTTATGACTATTATTTTGATATTAGCTCTATTTATTTTTGTTTTATCTAATAAAATAAAATTAATAATTATTATCTGAATGTATGACAAGTAGTTATGTAGTTATGTAGTCTGTATGTAACTTCTAACATAAATTTTAATTACACCATATAGTTTTTAATTATGATTAAATCATACGATTTTATACTAGTTTTTTTTTATGTATAAAATCATATTATTTTTTTATATTAATATTAATACTCTATAAAACTCAGTAAACATGTCACTTTTAAAACTGAAACTAATTCGAATACCAGAGACTAAAATGTAAAACATATTTTGACAAATGATTAGGTGTCACGATACTACTAATGTACAGATTAATTTATTTTAAGATGATTAATTCAATCAAAAACTGGAAAAAGAAAAAATTTCAAATGTTATATAAAATTCAAACGTTATGAATAATCATTAAGTGCGATTCTCCAAAGCTGTTATTGACATTACGAAATATACATTGCATGTCTTTCAATTTTCGCGTCTAAATAACTCCAGAAATGCACATCCAAATATTTTGAAATTAAGAATGCAAAATGTTGACATGAAAACGACGAGCTTGCCGAAGAGTTTTCCTCGAAAAAAAATTCGATTTTATATTTTTTCGATTTTAAATTCGATTATATATTTTTTCGAGAAATATTCTTCGAAAAGACTTTCGTTTTCATGTCAATATTGTGTATACCAAATTTCAAAACATTTGAATCATTATTTTTTATACAATTTGGGCGAATAAATTGAAAGAATGGAGGGTGCTTCAGTATTATGTTTCAATCCCTCCTAAGGATTATTTGAAAGTACTCTAGATGAAAAAATTGGAAAAACATTTTCACAAAGTTGGTTATAATTTTATGTCCCGTTCAAAAGTTATTGTAAAAAAAATTGATGGATGAGTAAAGTTACAGCAGTTTTTGTGGAGAAATTTGCTAAACATCTATATAATTTTTGAACGGGACAGAAAATTGTTATCAATTTTTTTTTTTTTGAACACTCGAGTGACTTAAATCTTAATTTTTTCTTAAATTTTTTGACTCTTTTTTTTTAGCAGTTTAAAAAATAAAGTTCAGCCTAAACTTCAGTAACCTTTGGTACCCCGAATTGAATACCAAAACGAATCAGAGAAATAATTTTGAATGAAGAATTTGAATTAATGAAGAAATATGAATAAATTCCAGATGTAAATACTGGACTATAACGAAAATTTTCTATATAAAAATTAATATCACGTTATAATAAACATTTTATAGAGTCATTGGTATATAATATGTTTTAGATATGTGATACAAGTAGTTTTATGGAAAATTCCATAATATATAAATTTATATTGAAAGTTCATATTGAGACATTATTAAATAATATTATATATACTGTTCTTAATTAGATATAAAATTTATATCAACAACCTAGAATAAATATTATGTATAAAAAATTATAGAGAATATTTATCCGGTGAAAATAGACAAAAATAATAGTGGGAAGATTATAGTTATTCGCATAGTTGCGGAAAATTGGTACAGATTTTATGTAAATTAATAATTAGAAAGAGAATACGTGTAATCTGTCATTTAACAATAATTTGTTTCACTTCAGTCATTTAATATAATTGTATGATTTATCAGTTGTATAATATTATTTGATAGGTGGAGATAACAATTAACAGAGTTAATTGTGTAGATACTCGACATATGATTGAATTTCATTGTTTGGACTATTTTTAATAAGCATTATATAATATTTATTGTTATTACCTATATGTGTTTATTTTCTAAATTTGAGTTAAAATTGTGGAGAACGAACAAATGTTTCAAACAAAAGTAGTTTGCTTTAAAAAACTTAACATTTACTGTATTTGAATTTTTCTTGTATCTTTTATAGTTTAGAATTAAGGTCAAGGATCCATTGGATCCAATGAACCGATTTTGCTCATTCTCAAATTAAACTCACTTTATATGTTTCGATTACGGATGCACGGACAGTTAGAAATGGACTAATTAAGTGGTTCTATGAACTATACTTATACCAAACTTTTGTTTGTGCGGTCAATATTAGGTAGCGTTACAGATGAAAATTAATATATTCTGACATTTTATGTATGTCGAGTATCAAAATGATTCACAATAGATCGTGTAGTAATCGGGGACACCATAATCAAAAAATACGTCAGTCAAGTCCACTACCTCTATGAGTGCATATAATGTATAGAATACGACTTAACTTTTTAAATTGTAATATCTCAGGAATGGTAATTCGTTGTAAAAAAAAGTACATTTTTGGAAGAAGATTACTTGATCTACCAGATAAATACAAAAAAAACCTGTTACTTCGAGGTCGAATATTTGTTCAACAATTCTCGAGGGTTTTTTTGATAATTATTTTTGGAATATACTTCTTATAAGACCTGTTTCTACCAATTTTTTTTCTGCTCTATGCGAATTATTGTCAATTGTTATGCCTCTTTACACTGGATTATATGTTTTGCAATTGTAAATATTATTATTATTATTTTTATTATTATTATTAGAATGTGACTAATAATGTACATAGATTAAGGCTGTAGCCACACCGGCGTCTAATTTATCATAGTAACGTAGTTGTTTTGTAGAGTCATCAAAATAAAAAACAGTCTAGTTTCTCGAATATATTCTTCAATACTGTCCGACTAAATATCTGTATATTTAGGCGGAAACCGATTATTCGTTGCTACGTTTAACCTTCTACCGAAGCTGGAAAAATTACTCATTGGCAACTCTGGAAGAATTATTTGATAGAATGTGTGATATAGTAAAAAAAAAAATACGCAGTAAAAGGCTGTAGTCACATCGGCGTTTAATTACTACTTTTCAAAAATGTTCGATCGAATTTTGGCCGAAGCAAACTATTCGGCGCTACTTCTAACCTTCTGTCGAATCTGAATAATTCACGTATATAATTTCTTTAGTAACTCTGTAAGAATTATTTGATAGTATGCATGATATAATAATAAAAGAAATTATATAGTAACATTTATGTTAATTTTGTTTTTATTAAAATACGGTACAGGATAATTCAAGTATTTAGCAGCTTCGGCCAAATATTCGGCTGGTTTTTGGCCGAAGTCGAATGTGTGGTCAAAGGTGGCCGATGCCGAATGTTCGGTCGGATACTACTTCTCAATTATTGTATTAAAAATAAGGATATTTTGTTTATTTTTTTAAATTTATACATAAATCATAAATAATGAAATACAAAAAAAAAAATAGTCTAAATCATAGACCTCAACTAATTCGGGCAAATCATGACTAATATACATAATAAATATAACGTTGAAAAATATGAATAAAAAAATAAGTGATTTATTATATATATGCAAAGCAGTAGTTTTTTAAATTTGCATATTATTATAATATTCAATTCATAATATGTAAGTTTTTAAGCTTATGTAATCTGTTTTTGCAATTATTTTATCTCTTAATCAATTCAATCAATTCTTTTTCAATTTGAAATAAAGAGTACATAAATTGTAAACTGTGGGTATGTGACCGACGCGACAACTTACAAGAGTAGCTTGTACCACCAATTAAGTCAGATTGTTTAAACTATAAAAAATATACAGCAAAACCCCATAAAAGCTACATCCCTGCATCCGGAAATCGGCACATGACTAATATTGACCTAATTCAACATGGAAAATTCAACAAAATTTCGAAACACCAATTTATACTGAGAAAAAGTCTTGTAATGAAATGCAAAGGCACCAGATTCTTTTATTTGGGACACTCTGTTAAAAATTTTGAAAGCCAACGGTGGTTGCTAGAAGAGGTTGATTAATTGGAATATTCCTAAATAAATATTTATTTATAATTAAAAGAAGGCCTACCTTACTTGTGAAAGAAAGTATATTTTGGGAGGAAAACATTTATTATAAAAATTACGTATTAGGAACACAGAATACAGGTTATAATAAATAGGAAGTCCACTCAGTAATTAAAAAATCTAAAAGTGATTAACTACATGTGATAAGACAACATTTTGTTTGAAAAAGATTTTAAGTAGAAAACCTGAACTCGTAAAAAAAAAGATATTCTTCTAATCATTTTAAATATAAACATAATATTTTTAATTGACAAAGAAGACTTAACTAACTTTAACAACAGTGTAGACATCACCAAGATACCTTTGCGATTATAAAATGTAATTTAATATCTTGAACTGTTATGAACAAATAAAATATATTCAATTACATAACAAATAATTTATTATTTACGACAACGTTTGTTAGTAAGGTCATTCACATATTTATTATACAAATTAATAGGAAATTCTTCTTTTCATTTTAATTTTAAATAAATTATTTTAATTTTTTAAAATTCTCAATTTTGTCATTTAAATTTTAATAGACCGTGATGAATCGAGGCCAAATCACTTTCTGATGATTGTTTATGTTTACTAGAGTCTCTTCAAAGGGGCACGAATATAAAATATTCCATATACATGTTTCTTCACATATGCAGAAAAAAATCGAAAAACGAGTTGACACGAATAATTTTTAAACCATTATTTTTGTAATGTTTTATAATTTTTGCAATAATGCTAAAAAAATTAAATTTTTCCATCCAAAAATTGTCCAATTTTGAAATAATATAATTTAAAATTCCATATAAAAAATGAAGTTGACCCTCAAAAGTTGGTGTCTTTAAATCACTGACATCGGAAGATTTTAAAATCTTAAAAAAAAGCAAAATACGGACATTTAAAACACATTTAAAATGAAAATTTTAAAAGAATATTAAAAACAACTAGTTTTATTATTTTAATTTAATTTTGTAAATAAATATTTATGAGAATTAAGAAAAATAAAGCCATTAAATTTAATTATTATTTAATTAAATAAATAATGGTTTTAGGATATTAAATAAAGATATGAAAGATTCGGTGATGAAATCTGTTTCTATTATTACCAGATTACCTAGTTCTTGGATAAAGTTTCTAATTTAATCAATCAGATTATCATTTACACTTTAAATTAATTTAGTTATAGTTTATTTAACAATCAATATTCAAAAATAAACCATTATGATTTTTGAAATAAACTTATAAGCATCATATTAAAATGTTTTAAACCATAATATATCTAAGATTACTGTAAAATGAAAATTGATTACTTACGTTTATAACCGAAAACACATTCTGGAACGTCATGTTGGTTAAAAATAAGAAAATAGCACCATTAATATTCATAACACCATCTTGATTTAATGTTTGTCCAAAATATATTAAACCAATTAAAAAGGATACAAGCTGCAAATATCAAAATAATTCATAAAATTAATAAATACAATAAACAATTTTTTTTTTCTTTGAAGCCACACTTGTTTTAAATCCCAATAAAACAATTAAAAACTAACATATATCAATTTAATTTTCTTAAACATTAATTCCGTCGTATTTTGAATTAATATATTCCGTTTTTATGGAATTTTATACAGTAGAAGAAACGCAAAGAAAGTAAATTTATTGTATATTAATTAATATTATCAAGATTTTAATTTTGGAATTAAAAGAACTGTGTTAAATGACAAAATTGAAAATGAAATAATCACTTACGACTGATTGCAATAATCGAACTTTAATTAATATTGGTTCTTTAATAACACTAATCCATGAACGCCAAAGTACAGCACGGAATTGTCGTATCCAATTTGCTTTATACGGACTACGTCGTTCTGTCATCGATTCAAAGATACTTTCACCACCGAAACGGTATTGATTATTGGCAGCTTCTGCAGCCTCTAATGTTACACGTTGTCCTAAATCAGATGTTTGATAATTATCACAAATCATGTCAATCGTTTGACGACATGAATCTTCACGATTTGGTACTACAGCTAATAGTTGAACATAGTAATCGGCGGGGTTATACGTTATGGGACATGTTGCACCAAGCCTGTAATAAAAAAAAATCAATATTAGAAAATACAACCAACTCAGTTAATTGTTTAAATATATTATGTAAGATTTAACAGATAAATTTTTCTAGGTATCTCCCGAAATATATAAAACTTTTAAGTGTCCTTGATAACAGAATTATTAGAACCACACTATTTTCTATGGTTAATATTTCTACCTATAACTATTTGAGATTTAGTTAAATTTTGGCGAAACAGGTTAATATTCAATTGATCCCCAGCTACAATTTTTAAACTAAAATCCTTCTTTCCTTTAAGTTTATGGTTTTCATTTACGCGACGATACATATATTTGAATTAACTCTTGTAGCATGTTTTTAGATTATTATTTAAAATATTTCATTAATCTTAGAAAGGCAGAAAAGATAATTCTTTAAATAAAAGTTCAATCTGGCAACAACGCTTCAACTTACACTCTCACATATTGCTAATCTATTTACACAGCTTTGTGCTGCGTAGCAGTCAACACATAGTAATTATCTGTGCACACGTTACAGTTTCTAAAATTCACTCCAGGATAAGAATTATTCAGACAGTATTATTAGTAGTTATTCTTCAAACAGTAAAATTTGTTTATTGTTTATGGTAAATTATATCCTATCGAGACTCAAAGCATCCCCAATTCTTTTCTTCGCATATATCTAGTTATTTTTGCTGCTGTTACTGCCTGTATCACAAATCTCAAACTAAAAATGGCAAAAAAGTATGAAATTCTGTCCATAACGTGTTACATATTTTGAACATTCCTGCTTAAAGCGCGGGCTGCTAAAAATTTTCTAAGCACTCTATGTTGTCGAAAACTACCTCTTTGGAGAATTTCGTACAAAACTATTTTTAGTCGGAAATTCTAGTAGTTTTATTTATAGTACGGATTTGATTTTCAGCTCTAATGCCAAATAGTTTGCTATTTAGACTGTTACGAATTCTGATGATTTTTCCCATACATAGAAAACTTAAATCCTATAAATAATAAATACTTACTCGGAAAAGAAATCATACGCTTCAGTTGGTTTACCCAAAAATGCAACACGTCCTTCAGCCATTAGTAATAATTTATCAAACATTGAATACAATTCTGATGATGGTTGATGTATTGTGCATACAACAGTTTTACCCGATTGTGCTAATGTTTTTAATACTTGTACAACATTTTGTGCCATAAATGAATCTAATCCGGACGTAGGTTCATCACAGAACATTAATGGTGGATTGGTAAGTACTTCTGCGGCAAATGATAAACGTTTCATTTCACCACCGGATATTCCACGTAATCGTCCTGGAATACCGATTGTTGTATTTTGGCATTTTAATAGGGCTAACTGAAATTGAAATAAAATGCAATGAATTTCTAATGAAAATCCTATTATTTACAACGAAACAGAGGGATTCTCAATGAGTTCTCATCGAAAAATATTACTTAATATAAAATAAGTTGTTTAATTTGTATTTTAGGAAATTTTTTTTACAATCCTTCTATTATCATGCCAATATTGTGCATATCATAATATTTTGAAATTTGGATAATTATTTTTTAAGGTATTAGTGCGCGAAATTAGAGTTTCAAAGTTTACGTATAGATGTCTCATTTTGAGAGATATACACTCTTAAAAATGCATTACAATTGATGTTGAATAAATGATTTTAATGAATAAGTAATTTCGAATTAAATTTTTTCCAGTACTCATTTTGTTAAATAAATAAAAATAAAGTTGGTGAAATTTACCTCTGATAATACTTCGTTTACTCGTTGCATACGTTGTTTGTATGGGATATTTCGATCCATACGTACTAAAGCCTAGAAAGAAAAAAAATATCTTGATGCATGTCTCTAAAAAACAATTTATTATGAAAAATGTTTCAAACAAAACTTCCAGTAAAGTTTTCGGCAAATGTTTCATCAATGTTTTACTAATACGTTTAAACGCATAGCAAGGCTTTAGGGTCATATATTTATTTGTTAACATGAGTAGAAATAATTATATTTTACACAAATCTTTTAATTACTTTCCTTTTTTTAATTAATTCTTTGAACTATGGGTAATAAGCAAAAGAATCATATTTTTAAATCCCAAATGAATACTCCAAATGAATTTTAATTATTAAATTCCCATGGGATTATTTGAACACGTTTTATAATTATTTATGATGGTGTCTAGACCCTAGATCTCAGGACATTTGTAATTTTTAATTAATTTTAGAAAGAAATATACGTTGATTAAAATAACGGGTTTTTGCACTGCAAAACTATTTATACAAAAAGGCAGCGTATATTAAAGTACCTGAATTAGAAGTTTTTTTGAACTTGACAGCTTTTTATATTGTTTTACAAGTTTTGTTTAAGATACAACTTTTCCATTTAAATGATTCTTTTTCGGTAGTATGCTAATTTTTAACATACAAAACTGATTATTGTTAAAATTACGATTTTTATATAAATTTTTATTTTAATTAATATTTATTTCCTTGTCTCGTATCTAAAAGGCGTGCACGTAATAATTTGTAATATATTCTTTGTTAATCCTATTGTAATTGAATCGGAAATTAATAGGATTTATTAGGAAATGTATTCGTATGAAAAGTTTTAATCGGAATTAATAGGATTGGATACGGAAAAAATAACTTTTATTTACAATACAATAATTATTGGTTTCAATTCAAATTAATAGGAAATTCCTATTTAATGGTTTTCATTTCTGATTTCAATATGATAGAATTGGACGTTTTTATTAAGGGAATTTAATTTGAAAATATTATAGAGGAAAGAATTGCAGATCTTTTTAGGAAAAAATTAATGATTGTTGAACTAAAAATTATTTAATGAGAAATTAATCATTGAAGAACTTTATATTTTGTGTATTCAATTTCTTTCTCAGTACACCAAAATTCTCCCATGTTAGTGTAAGAACAATGTCTTTTGGATCTAATAGCAAAAGTTATTCAAAGTTTTCGAACTTACTTGAAAGACTAAATGTTCCTTTACGGTTAAGGTTCCAATAAATAAATCGTCTTGTTGAACATACGCAGACATACTTCGTAACGATGTATTATTTATAGGAATTCCATTAATACATCTGCTTCCACTGACTATAACACTTGCGGGTGAACAAAATGTTAACGTATTTAATAAAGTAGTTTTACCAGCACCAGAGGAACCCATAATGGCCAATAGTTCACCAGGTCGTGCAATTCCATGAACTGAAACAAACATTACTTTAAATTAATTGCCAGAAAAGAAAATTATTTAAAATTCAATTATTAAATATTAATTAACGAGAATTTCAATTCATTGGATGAAAATTTCTAATTTTTGACAAAATGTTTAATTTTAAGAAATTGTTGAATTTATAGTTGGGATCCCACTATCAATGCAAAACTGTTTTTTATTTTAAGTATTTCTTTTCAATATTAACCGACTAATTTTGTTTTCCTTTCAAAATTTCTCTTCCTTTTGATGGAACACCGTTCTAGAATGAGAATCAAAGACGGAGAAAAATCGAAGAAAAAATTTCTGGAAGGTTTTTGAGAGGAGAAAGTATGAACAATATTGATAGTTGTAGCCAAATTTGTTTAATGATATTATCGGCTTACAATTTATAATACAATATTTTTGTTTATAATGAAATCAAACAAATACTCTTAAGTAAAAACATTGATGACTTAACGTCTAAACGGATTACTCCCTAACGTTTTAATCACAAGGTTTTCTGTTAACTCTTGGTTTGGAAATTGTAGATGAAATTTCAAACAATTAGATATAAATTACTGCAACTTTTTTTACAAATAATTAATTTTTTGCAGCGTTTAAATATTGCATTGTAATCTTGTAAATTGAAGTTACAACTTCCATTAAAAAACGACAGGTAATTTCATTTTACCTTGCTTTCATGGTTATTTAATTACAGAAAATATTATTCAATAAATTATTTAATAAAACAAGATATAAAACTTGTTGAAAAATAAACGAAGTTTATCATTTAATGGACGAATCGATTTTTTATAATAACTATAAATATCAAGGAATAGAGATGTTTAAAATTCAGGCAATATTTTTAATCCATTACGATCACATAGGGTTCAGTGGACCCCAGCCAAACTTTAGGACTATTATTTTAAAATAAATGCACTTTTTTTTTTCAAAATTTTCCGAGTAAAATGACAACTTTTTCTTTTTAAATATTGCTAAAAATAAAATTTATACGAATTTTCGTATCTTTAACCACGTGATTGCAAATGGAAATGAACTAATTAAATCAGTTGAAAATTTATTTTGGCCATTTATTATCAATTTGATTTTTATAAAAATTGACATTCTGACAGAGCATTCTCATGGTAATTGTGTATAATTAAAACAAAAAAATCTTAAAGAAGTAGCGTAGATCAAATAAATTTAAGCGTTAAGTAAAATATCAATCACGGTTTTCATAATAATTTATTGATATATCATTCACACACAGAAAGCTATAAAACATTCTATTAATGAAATTCCATTAACATGTCTGTTAGAAATGCTTAATTATTTTAAAATTAAATCATCCATCTATTTAATATTGTAGGTATATTAGTAGTTAATTAGTAAATAATTATTTTAATAATAAAAATATTATGGAAGAAATTACTTATTTTTATTGGTTACTTATTACCAATATCATTGTGTGCCTCCATATACAAAATAGGGTAGATTGGGGTTGATAATCATGTTAAATTAATCCACAATAATATAGAGTTTCTCAAGTCGATCCGTATATAATTCTTAAAATACATGACCACGGGTAATTTTTTACAATAATTGTTAGTTATTTTTTGGGAGATAGTTTGTGGTTAAAAGTTACTTTTAATCGACCAAAATATAGGGTAAATTCTTGGCGCAATTCAAAAAAACAGTGACATTTTACCCTATCTCAGTTGACGCAATGCTTGGAATAAATTACAATGATAACAATAAATTAATAAGAGTTAACAAAATAATTTTGTAAACATGTTATTTATGGAATTTAAAAAAAAAAAAATATTTTTCCCAAAATAATATGATATTAGTTTTTGCTTTATGAAACAACTTTTTCGTCTCCTCCCATTCCCAAAGGTAGGTGGAGGTGTATAGCATCAAATGGGTAAATTGTTTTAAGAAAAACTTCCCATAAAAGCTGAAGAGCATGTCAAAAGTAATGAATACCTGCTCCTTATCGTTTAATGGGAGGGTGTTAAATATTTCAACAAATAATTTCGGTTGAGTTGAAATTCTACGTGATCGCAGATTCAGAAAAAACGCTAAAATGATAACAATAGAAATTAAACTATGAATTTTCCTTAGAATAAATAATTTCCGCGTTGTAGAAAATACAAGTAGTGTATCTAAAGAAACTGATAGACAGCAATACAACAAGATTCTGTCTATTTTATATGTGATTGATTTATTTATTTAGAATTAGATGCCATTACAGGGTTAACATAAGTGGGTCAAAGTTTACATGGAATATTTCAACGAAAAATTTCAAATGAATTGATGTTCCAAGCGGATGAAATCGGGATATTAAATAACTATTGAAATTTATGTCTGTCGATAGAGGTCATATAGGAGTGTTTTTAACACAATATTTTTAATTTTAATAATACTAAGTAGTTATATTAGCAGCTGTTATATATTAAGTATAAAATATATAATTATTGTAAATTATTATTTAATTTATACATTAAAGTAATAAATAATAAAGGCCATTTCTCAGTGAAAACTGCATTGAGATGAAGAGAATGATTTTTCTAGATTTAGCATTCTAGTTTTACGTATAGCCTATAGTTTTTGTGAAGTTTTAATGAAAATCAAGATATAAAATTACCTTTACGACAATTTTTTTAGATTAATATGCAGTCTTTTTATGTTAATATTTGGCAAATATCTAACTTTTACTGAAAAAAAATCCTTTGTCAATGGTCTTGATGGGTTAAAAAACTTGAATATAATTCAAAAGTTGTGGAAAATGTTGTAGAAAATTTACGCCATAATTTTAATTGATCCATTGAGTCTTAATTGTTGTTTGTTAAAATGATCAAAATTATAAAAGAATTGCATAACAAAATAATTAAAAATAATAGGAAAAATTATTTTTGCCGAAATTTACAGTGAAAAATATCCATATTATTCAGGGCAAAACCGCTTTTGCTATTAGTTTCATAATCTTTTAGAAATAAATTTCTTTGAGGAACGAGTTTTGTGTAATCATAAATAAGAGCATTTTTTTAGATTGGTTTTAAAAACCTAAGTATACGTTTGTATACCTGATATACATAATATGTCAGAGAATATTTAGTTTAGTCTCTAATTTCCGCAGTCCGTCCGTCATCACGACAACTCAAAAACGAAAATGATGAAAGAGCGAGCGAGTTGAAATTTGGGTGGCATACTTTAGTTCATTGGATCCACGAATATCTATGACCCAACTTTTTAACATAAAAGACAGAAAAAAAGTTTAAAGACAAAAAACTTTGTTGTTTTAAAACAATCATCGTGAGTTTAAAAAATCCCGTAAGCTGATTTTATTCGCCACAACTTCAGTTCAAATTGAGCTTAAAAGCACATATATAATTCGAATACATATTGTAAGTATATATGTGTTTATAATTGTATGGACTGCATATTTTGAGTATTTTATGAGTGATTATCATTAAAAATAGTTCAAACATTGATACTGAACCATTTCTTGAGTACCTATACAATCAACTCTGTAAATTGGTATCTTCACTTGTTAAAATAGACTTTTTCGTGAAATCGTTAAGAAGAGAAGATAATATTTATTAATTTTATCTAAGCAAAGAAAGATGTTCATCTAAAACCTACTGTTTAGTAAGTTGTAAAACATTTTGACACATTTTATGAAGGTTTCTGCAATATTAATAATAAATATTCTAATTATAATTTTAAATAACTGGTAATTGCAGGATTAAAATAAATTTTTGAATAATGATTTGTATGTAAGTAATATATGTTCTTATCTAATTATTTTTTATTATTCTAATTAATCTTAAATAATGGCAAATTATTTAGTATTTTTAAATAAATTAAAATATTTACTAAAGTATTTGCAAAATAAATAAGGGAGAGCGAAAATGAATCGACCAATTATTAAGATAAATTAGTCATCAAACCAATAAAATTTCTCATATATACAGTCTTTACTCGCTTGCAGTCGTTTTTTTAATAGTAAAAAATGAATAACAGTCCAAAAATGGAGCGATGTTTTTCCTCTTATTGCATATCGCATTTCTGGTATGGTTTTTATCTGTTACGACCAAATTGCTTGTTGCATGACTGGATCTAGAATAGGCTACATAAATCAGTAATCTCTTAAGTCCACTCTGGGCATTTGTATCGCAAATTTTGAGTTTTCTTTAGTCATAGCAATACAGTCATTATTCTAACTGTATTATAAGGTTTTCACTTTGATCACACCCAGCGATTACTGTACAATTTTCCACAATTTTTCACGTTGGAGTGACATAACTATCTGTCGAATGCTATTATATAGCTTTGAAATTTCTCAATAACTGTAATATGTTTTTAAGACAAAACCAAAGGATGCATAATGCCTCTATTCAGCGTCAAATGATTAGACTAGAAGATATCTAAATTTGTGTGGAGAAATCTCATAAAGAGTTGAATGTACACGCTTTGCTCTCTTCCATCTCATCTAATTTAAGTGCAAGTGCTTATAGCTCAAAAGAAAGGAGTCACTGAGTGTCCTTAGATCAAAACGAACCCTCTTTCTTCATTAGAACTGGACATATTGGGATAAAAGTTATAAAACTATCACAACATCGCGTTTGAGAAAGTTAAAAGTTCTAATTCAATGGTTGATGCTTCTTCTGGACACAAATACCTTTCATTTAAAAACAGTTAAGCAAATCGACTGGATAGAATATCCGGACGGATTAGGAATAGATTTCATAAATTTTTTATCATTTATATTAGCCGAAACTTCCACAAAAACGTTTATCAGCCATTCTTAGCTTTTTAAAAACTGAAAATTCGAAATGACTGACCCATGACAGGAGTTATTTATGATTAGTATATACAATTCCAATATTGAACAGGTTTTACGAAAACTCTCAAAATTTAATTAATTTCCCAAAATTAAAATTTTATATTAATTTGCATATGCCAAATATCATAACATTCGGGTTATTATTTTGTGAATAATTTTAAAAAAAATTCAATGTACATTACATTAGATATTGTCGTCATTATGTCTCTGTTTTGATTTTTGCTCCAATTAAAACAATCATTATGCCTTGGAATACAATTTATATTAAATTTTAGATTGCTTTTATTTATAGAGATGTCTCTTTTTATGGATTTTATTCCCCAGAAAAGGAGTATTAAGTACCACCTTCCTCAATAAATATATGCATATTTTATAATTTTTATCACATATTTGTTGAATGTTTATGTCTTAATAAATAAATGCACACATTGTAAATAAGCACCCACTTAAAACAACCTTTAAAATAATTTATCAACTGGTATAAATGTATGCATAAATCATATGCAAAAAAAAAATCAAATATTAGATATGCATATAATTACTACTTATTTATGTAATATTATTAATTTATTCCAATAAAAAAGACCAGTTTCCATTATATAAAATAATATTAAAAAAAAAAAATTAATGTATATTATTACTGAAAATCATTATAATTATAATTATTATAGTATCGAAAATTGTATTAAAATTATGTATTAATTAAAATTCTATTAATCTACTGCAAGAAACAATCATCCGGAAAAATTGTACATGAAAGGTAGTAACCGTGGAAGAAAAATCTAGCAACCAAAACAATCAGAAAATATTTAAATGAATAGAAATTGGGAATTTTTTCATTAGCCAATGAGGCATTAAAAATTCATTTTTTTTAAGAACACCAGATTATATATACAAGTCTGCTGTTTGGCTATAACATTAAAATTACGCCAAATTTCATATTTATTTTTAATATGGTGAATATAAAACAGAAATAAAACAGAAATAAAACAAGGAGACTTTCTTTTAGATGCCAGTGAAGTTAGTAGCTTAGCAAAGTATTCAAAATTGAACATAAATATGCTCAAAATTAAGTACATTTCTGATGCTGCAAAATTAAATTAAGTACTGAACTTGATAACTTGAAATAACCAAAAAAAAAAATAAAATAAATAAATTCAAAATTGTATTTAAATTAGTTCAAAGTTAAACGCTTTTTAGATGCTTGTAAGGTGCTAGCAAATTAATTGAAGTGTTCAAATTTTTACTAAGAAATTTGCGTCATTCGGATTTTCTAACTTAACACTTTTATTCAGTGATTCATGTTGGACGGAATTGTTTGATAAGTTTGATTAAATTAATTTTTTAAAGCCATAACACCTAAAAACCACTTAATTTTAAACATATTTAAATTCGATTTTGAATACTTTGCTCTGATGGTTTGACTAATATTTCTTTTAGAAGCGTTTATTGCCGAATTATTAAAATTATATGTAGCGATGCTAAATACGATTGATACATTTAATTTAGAATTAGCATGCCATTACAAGATCATATTTTAAACACCTTTAATCTATTAAATTATAAAAATTATTATTATTAAATATAAATAAATAAGTAATTTTGAATAAATTTGTAATAAAAATTTATTATTTGTACCAATTAACTAAATTGGATTTTAATTCAAATTAGCTTTTGATCGCATTCAAATAATTATTTAAGTGTATTCCACATTCTTAACTGAATCACTTCATCAGTAGTATTCGGAAGGCATTTGATCATTAGTATTGGGAGCTGGCTATTTTTATCCATGGTCTTCTATGGTGAATACTGGGAAAGCTTTTAATAGAGTCAGTCGTAGCTGCACATCTTTCCCTTCCATACATACGTCCTTATCTTATTTTTGACTCGCTCTGTATAATTTATGTATTATTTAAAAAGAGAAATAATAAAGATTGCATTGAATTGTTTTAATTCTTATGAATATTCCCGTAGTTATTTAAAAGCCCTAGTCACAAATTGTAAGGATAATTTTTACGAGGACAAGTATTTGAGGTAAATATTATTTTTAAATGTTTTTAGGTCGAATGTTAATTATTTTGTACTTTTTAGTTTATTTTAAAAACTGGTAGTATGTTAAAAATTTAATATTAATTATTTATAAATGTAATTATGATAACAACAATCCTTCTAGCATCAGAATTATAATCAATATAATTTATTAACTTAATTGAACGTAAAATAATTTTAATTCATATTTATTATACTTTAAAATGAATATAATTAACTAACTATATACAAATAATTAGAATTTTATAAATACAATATTTTTATTTTAAAATAAATATATAAAAAAAGTGTCATTTTGAATAAAAATAAAAAATATCCCCTACAGTTAATTAGCTATAATATCTATATATTGTGCATAAATAAAAAAGAAAATTTATTAAATAATTGAATGTATTTATTATAAATATATACAATAAACAAGTTCTTATAATTATTTATTTACATTATTATGTACATATAATATCATTAAAAAATTGTTTCTTTTATATTTAGGTATTTAAATTGTTAGCGAGATTCTAAACAAAAAATTTCTGTTTTCATTAAGATTTTAGTAGAATTTTTACAGATATAAAAGATTTAAAATTTATTCATCATAAATAACATTCTATTTGTAGTGATGACAAGACCAAAAATTCATGTTTTATATCAAATTTTTTAATTATCTTTTACCTTTCTATTTTTGATAATTCACTGCAAAAAATACTAATAATGGATATTATGAGATATCCAGGAAAAACAATCTCCTATGCACTATGATGTAATATACATTGCATTTGTTTTAATTATCGTTGTAATACCTTATAAAATAATTTCACAATTTTATGCAATTTGGTATGCTCTTGAAATGAGAATTAGATCATGGTAGAAGCCTTTACAAATGGTAAAAAGTGAAAAAAAATTATAGTAGAATGAAATGCATTGGAAACGGAAGAGAATGTAATATAAGTGAAATGAAAAATAATTTACCCGCGATCTGAGGGGGCTAGTTTTTAAGGGTAAAACGCGGTTAATAAATATTTTAAATAATTTGAGGCTATGTGAAAAAAGTATAAATACAAAAGTTGTAGATCTTTTTATTACTTACAATTTTACCCATTTACTTTATTTCCATAGGACTTGTAGTTTTGCTGGAAATTGAGATAAACCGTGTTTTACTCTTAAAAACTCACCTTCTTCCACTCCCGACCTCAGATCACCTGTAATTATTTTTCATTTCATTTTTGTTATATTCGTTTCTGTTTCCAATACGTTTCATCCTACTATAATTTTTTTTTTGGTTTTAAAAATTATTGATCCTGGTCTAAATGGAAAGTGTAGATTGGATTTTGGCGAAAAAACAATTACGAAATACAATTGGTATTTTTTTCGTGAAATACTCTTTATTATGCACACCGTTTCCATGCCAAAGTATTGGATTTTCGATCTTCCTTACAATTGAATCTTGATATTGAGTGTAATGGCCTTGTTTTTGCATTCTTGCTAGACCTTCGCGATTTACGTACACTCGCTAGAAAAACCGTTTTGTGAGGGGATTAAAATTTGATATAAGGATATGTATTAAAATATCACATTTTCTTAAATTTTCTACAATCTCAGTTTTCAATTTGATTTTTATTTGTATATTTTTTAATAAAATACTATTTGAAATTATAAAATTTCATAAATTCTATTTCATATTTTAGAGATTAGTATTAAATAAAAAATTTAGGAATTTATTATGGTTTGACCGTGAATAATAATAATAAGATGAACAGATATTGCATAATAACATTTTTTTTTAAAATTCAATTTTTCAAATCATAAATTTGAAGACTATGGATGTATAATTAAATATGTTTTAATATTAATATTAAATATGATTAATGACACTATTTACAGAGTGTTATTTTATAAAATCCAGTTTTTAATTTAACTAATTATACTTCTATATAGAGGCATTCGGGTCACCTGTACGCATATTATCATTTAAATGTTTATGTTCACACGAAATGAAAAAAGAAAAGAAATGTGTAATTTTCCGCTAATTTATAAGTGAAAATAAAAATAGTTAAAATTTTTTTCTTTATCAATGCAGTGTTAGCTTTAGCACTTAGACTATTAGCTGAATAAGATTTACTGTGCAAAGAACTATTTTTATAATATTAACCATTTTTTTATACTAATTTTTAAGTTATTCCGTTTGCATCAAATTTTTAGTGAGACATCCGGCCTCAATCTTCTCTACCCTAAGAAAATTGTATATCTTGACTTTATATCTACAATAAATCTTAATTAAATAAATTTTATGAAGATTAATAGATGAGTTATTTATTTTGTGAAAATTCTATACGTAATTTTCACTTTTTTGTTGTACGAGTACGAGTGCACTTTTGACTTATTAAGTAATCGTAATTTAAAAAAACATTTTAAGTGAATTTTATAATTATTAATGAGAACTCTAGGAATAAATTTCGATTTTTTCCCCAATTTGCATTTGTGCAAACCGCCACCAAATTAGCAACGAGTAACATCTCCTCAGAGAATCATTACAACTAGCTAATTCATACTGATGATGACTACTTTGTAGTCGAAATACGTATTTATAAAATACAAAATAATTTGATCTAGGAAAAAATCGAAATTTATTTTCAGTGAAAATTAGAAGTAAAAAGTTTCTATTATTTTATATTTTTAAGCAAAATTTTAAGTTCATAATTATGTTGAATATCAATCAAAATACTGTAATCAAATCTCAGTTTTTCGTGATTTTCAAGTCACATGGAACTCCACACATTATTTTTGTTTGTATACACAGGTTTATCATTCTAATCATGAATTTAAAAAAAAGAAAAAAGATTAATTCTATTTAGAGAGAAATTTGAAATAATTATTAATTATAATCCATAGATCGAGACAAATTTGAATAAATGATTATGTTAATAAATAGTGTTAAAAAAACATTTAATAAACATAAACATTTTTGGAAATTATAATGAACTGCGAATAATTTATTTATTTTTTATGGTAAATAAGAAAACTTGTTTTTATTCTGTTATGTTAAATTGCTTTAGATAAGGAAATATTTTGTATAGCTGGTTTCACTTCTATAGGTGTGAAAAAGATGCAACCATTTTTGAATATCTTAAAAGGCTAGACCACCATAAAAAAATGCATAAAATTATATACATACGATAGTTAATAAAACATAGACATTTATTGGTTATTTTAAAAAAAATGTGGGTAATTTAATATTTTTATTCAATATTTCGCCATTTGTCCATAAAATGAAATACGTCTTTTGATGAAACGGGCTTACTAAAAACCACCACGCGAATGTGTATGGTAATACTCAGGTAGATAAAAAGCGAGGGCTGAGCACTCCGAAAACAATTGACTAACGTCTTCTACGGACATAAATACTGCTTTTAATACATAAATCAAATTAAAATACTTACCACCCTTTAAAATATGTTTCCGTTCTATATGTTGTGTCATTTCCGGTGCCGGATCTTTTTGTGATATACCACTGATTAACCGATTTCGACCAGTTCGTTTTGTAATAATACCATACACATTCATATCGTACCATGTGTATGTGATACGGTCCATATGACGAAAGGCATTTTCAGGATCGCCAGCATAATCACCTCCACCACTATCGCCAATGGCACCGTATCGCGGCTTACTTTCGTGTAATAATGATTCCATTTGAAATGTGTGACCATTTCCGTTCTGAAAAATATAAATATTTTTTATTAATTATTTTTAGATTAGCAAAATGGTATTTTTTAAATAGGCAATTTTGTTCGAACGCCAGTTACGTTTTCATGTCTAATTTTGGTTTCAAGATGGGATTTTGATAAATGACATAGGCCTTTTGTCACGAAAATATCTTAAGTTAGGGAGATAAAAATTCATATCTACACTTTTTGTAAGAAATAATATTTCTCTGTTTTTGATAAATTTTTTTTAATATACTCTTATAATCTTCATTATTAAAAAAAAAAACATTACTTCTGATTTATTCAGTGATAATTATTTTGTAATTTATTTGCTAAACTTTTATCAATAATTAATGCGAAATTTATTACAATAAGAAACAAAAAATATTGATTTAATTATAAAACTTGATGAAGAAATTAACAAGTTCTTTATTTATCCTTATTTAATTAATTTATTGACAATAAAATAAGAATTATATTTTAAGTTACAAGGTTTGATAAGTATAATTGATATAAAATAATAGGCTTGTCAGTTTGCCAAGTTAGCAAAGCAAAATAATAATCACAGAGAAATGATTTTTACAAATTTTGATCTTTTTAAAAGAACTGTTCGCAAATTCACAAAATAAATCAGTGACATTAAAGTGAGGTATGCCACGTAAGTTTGAATGAAGAGTTATTCTATTTACCGTTTAAATAAAAAGCGAGGTGCCTCGGCGGTTGAGTATTTGATATGTCAATGATTTGGATTCGATTGCAAATGCGATGGAAACTACTATCAAGCTATATCAAGTCACGATATTACAAATATTGTTCTCGTGCTCCCTGGATTCTTTCAGTCAAAAAAATAGGAATACAATCATTCATGGGGGAAAAAAGGTAGGTAAACATTCCCAAAAATTTTTTAATCTTTTAAAAAATGTAACGGGCGTTTAAAAATTAGTAGATTGTTATCCAATACATGGATTTCCTTGAAATCGAGTTACAAATAAAACGAAAAGTTTGCTTTAAACAATAAAATAAACTTTTTACAAAATAATAATTTGTTTCTAATTCATTTGTATTTATAATGTCATTTGTCGTGATTTTTAAAAATAAGTGAAAAAAAACCAACTTGGTTTATTACGACATTATTATCATAATTCATTAAACAACAGCTACTAAATCAGATTAATTAACACAATAAATATATTTTATTGCGTAATAATTTATTGATTTATTGAGTTTGATGCAATTCAATAAAATATTACCATTAATAATTTTATTTATGAACAAGCTGTGATACTAAGTTAGCTGTACCCGAGACTATTAGTAGAAAATAATACATAAATTTTTATCATTCTCCAAATAATTCTTATTCAAAAATCACAATAATGTTCAAAACAAGCCTTTTCAACATACACAAGAAAATTTGGAAAATTTCTTTATTCGTTATATTACTCTCCACAAAAAAACGGAATAATATGCACCTTATGTCCACCATAAAATTCAGATATTGGCGAAATAATTTTTGAAAACAAATCAGTTGTTTCGGAAAGACTATGCCCACCCTGAAAGTAAATTCTAAAAAATAGTGAAATGCATAATCTGTATTACACCGAAAAAACGTGACAGTGAAAGAGCATTTTGGGCTGTCACACCGACATATTTTGAAATATATGTTCTTTAAATGGGAACTGTATATTTTTTAAAGATAATGTCATACTGTTTTGCTACGTTGGCAGTTATCAAACCTAATAGAAATACATAGATTTTACAATAAAATGGCGTACTTAAAATTAATTCCACACACTATGAGGTCTAAGTAACACTTACAAACTATATTTCTTATTAATAATAAAAATCACGAGCCTTTAAAAATACCAAGCTTTTAATAATATAACTACTATCGAATAATATCAAACTTGAAGATCCATGTTTGTACGAACTCCCAGTCAATATCATTTTCCCGGCCAATATTATATGATATAATTTCGTCATTGGCGTTGGATTTTCAATTTAATAAGCATTTTTTTAATAAAAAATTTGCCGGGAAATCAATTTCAAATTCTCTTAATGACTTTCCATAAACAAAAGATTAAATTACAAAACTATAGTAAGTACAGATAATATAATTATCGTTAATAAAACCGCAATAAATAATGAAATAACCTTAATAAAAACAGTAATTAAAAAAAATCGTGCATAAATTATAAAAAAATTTAAATAGAATCCTAATTATTTTTAAACATTTTTTTAATAAAATTATTTAACATCAAATCATAATTTTTAACTCTATTTTTTCAATACTTGTCACAAACCAATGATCTTATCTTATTTACGGTACTTTTCGCCAAAAATATAATAATAAATCTTAAAATTATAGCAAATTTTGCTAGCTAATCAATTATAGTTCTATTGGAGAAACATCATATAAGCTGTCAAACAGTATTAAAAAAATCAATTAAAGCTATTATCATGTTAGTTAATCTATAGATTCGCGTTGTCATTTGAATAATAGTTTCGAGGCTATAACGGTTATTAACTTTAAAATAATTATTCATCCATAGTGGCGATTGTCAAGAATACTTAACAATCAAGTTCTATTTGGCCTTAATTGTACGCTTTAAGTTTTATGTTGAGAATGAAATAGAGGAAAGTGGTGCACAATCTCCCTTAGGAAAAACTTCTATAAAATTTCACTCCATAAAATTAGGGTATTTTAAGGATAGCTACTGTATCATCGTCGAAATTAATATATGAGAAAAAATGAATTCAAAATTACGAAAATTATTATTTATTAGTTTTTCATTATGTATTTGGGGTCTATTTTCAAGCAATTTTGAAATAATAAAACGTTAAAAAGTATTAATTACTACTTCGTAAACATTTTTCTCTTTTGTTTGTTTTTTGAGTCATAAGTTATACAGAGAATGTATTACTAAAAAAAGATACATCAAGATTATACCAATTGTTTAGATTCTGGCGCTATAAAGGGAAGTTTCGAGCTCGAGCTGCGTACCACTGAACTGTTTGGTTAAATAGTAACTAGGATCGTTTACTCCTAGCTATAACTTGCTCATTTAATTCCAAACCCCTTGTTGTTAAAAAAATTAAAATATAACTTTTTCAATTTTTTTTAAAAATATATTTGTCAATCGTTTTTCGGCCATTGCACTTTTACAAGGGCGATATGGAATCACTGGTCTCATTTAAATGATATTGATGAAGTCAAACAGCTGGGGATCATTATGCAACACTTTTCCCCTACATGATATTTTTTCTATTACGATTAAAAATTTTTTCTACTTGCATAATAATTAATAATCATTTTTTGTTGTTAAAATAAGTAAAATTCTTGTTAAGTTTATTTTTTTATTCTTAAACTATTTCTTTTAACTTCATAAATATTTTATTAAATAAGAAATTTTTCTATCCCTAAGCATTTTTGAGTCACAGTAGTATTCGATTGAAATCAACAAAAATTAATTTATGTTTTTTTTTTTAAATAATTTTTTTTTCCTTAAAACAATAATTATTTTTTATAAAATAAACAAGTTTCCACTTTTTCTATAAAATATAAATACAAATCTGATGAGAAAAAGGTACGTGACATCCATATATATATAAACTATTTGAATTTTATATGTTAAACAAATAATACGCTTACATACAAATTGATACGACCAATTTCTAAATGAATAAATAGCATAATATATTTTTTAATTAATATGAAAAATTTGAAAATACACGAGTAAATGTCCTTCCAGTATCATGGGATCTCAGCCTATATGATTAACCTATTGAATTTAAGTTTTAAAACAAGTAAAGATAAACACTAACAGAGTAACTTGTTTGGATACTCGACACATGTAGCCGTACAGTACACTCAGTAAACTTAGTATGTAGTGTTTTCGTTATGTTTCCTGACAATATAATAAGATTTAGTATATCTTGAATCTTAATTCGGCCATCAATATGGTGAATTATGTCGAAAAACATAGTTTTTGGATTGTTTTAAGTTGTTTTTAAAATCCTATAAAAAACCTTAAAAAAGTTCAAAAAATTTTCCCTGTTTATGGGATTTCTAGTACATTTATTTTATAACTGGTCGGCTAGTTTTGGAGATATTGCATGAAATACATCGGCTAAATCGGCCTCTGGATCGAATTTTTTGGTAATATCTCAAATTACGCATCCAATCGATAGATGTTAATACATGTAAAGTAACTGACAAAATTTTTTAAACTATTGGGTTTTCCGGATGAAATATAAACGCATTAAATATTGACGCTTATTAATTTCTGGTTTAGAGGCCTTCGTGTAGTTTTGTTATATAGAGGTAAATAAAAAGGGGTTTATTATTTGTATCATGTTGGTTGCCATTACATTATTATAGAAAAAGATTAATAATAAATGATAAAAACTTAAAACTAACAAGGTTGTTTTACTATGAAACTTGTTTTTAATGAACCTCCACACATTCACTTACTTCTGCATCCATGATTTCTCTCTCTTTTTCTGTATCTTTCAGTTTGAATGAATGATGATAATGTAGCCTCGTATTATTCGTGTTTGAAAAACGTCAGAATATTATTATATAACATATTAAAAATCTAATACTTCATGTGACTTCTATTAATAATAAGTACTAGTTGACCCGACAAACGTTGTTTAACCATATAAAATTATTTCAATATTTTAGTAGTTAAAAAAAAGCTCATTTACTGTTAAGTGTGTTGGGTTGTGGTCTATGACTGAAAGAAGAATGGAGCGCTGAGACCGATGACGGCCTATAAAAATAACAAAACATCAACCATCAAATTCTTTTCATTGTACTTATTTAAAATTATATATCTTAAAAGTTATATATACATTAAAAGATGTTATCAGTATTTTCTATCAATAATTATGGCAATTTGAAAAAAAATAATATCAATCTAAAAAAAAAAAAGTGTAATGGAGTCTACATTATTTTTGTTAGTACATTTTTAGCCAACACAAACATACTAGATAGTTTACCCACGTAAGAAGTGACTCTAGTAGACTAGCCTGGCGGAGATCTCACTGATCGATTATCAACTGAGAGTTGAAGATAATTGAAGTACTAATATCTCTTTTAGAAAATGGGAATTACTGGTAGAAAGATAAAAATTGAGGGTTATTTATATTTTTAATGACAAATTGTAAAAAAAATAAAAATTTTGAGTTGGGCACCCTTATCACTTAGGCAATACACCGAATATACGCAACAAATTTCATAATAATCAATCAAGACGTTTCACAGGAGTTTGGTTCAAAACACTTCGACAAGACAATTTTATATACATAGATAGAACGTCGTTAATTGGGTATATACTTGTAACTCATGTTCGGTTCAAAGATTGTTGGCATAATAATCGCCTTAAAATTTGTGTTATCTAAAACACTTAATAGTATATTTATTTCTCACTTTTTTTTTTGTAAATAAATTTCGTTCATTAAATATTTATTAACTATGTATTTGTATACCGCCTGATTCGGTAACCTGTTAAGTCCATTTTGGACTAAATTGAATTTTTATACATACTAGAAATTAGATGTTATTATCTGCCGTTTGCTAACAAACAAAAAAAGCGAGTATAACTTATAAAGAGTGAAAAATGCTATGCACAAAAAAATGCATTTTGTAAGTCTAAAGTTTTTAACCAAATTTTCAATTCTCAATCTGAGCATTAAGGATTTGACAGTTTTATGCGTCATATTATTTTATTGAGGGAAGTATATAACCGGCAAAGTCCCCGCATTTAACATTATTTCCTGAATTTTTTATTATGAGAATAAAATATGGTACAAGTTATAATTTTAAAATGTTAAGCAAAATTAAACTAACCAACAGGATTTTTTTTATTTTATTACATAATGAATACAATTATTAAACAGTTTTCTCTTCGTCCTGTAAACTTTACAAAAAGGTGCTTAGCTGGTTATCGCATCAGGTCGACGATATGCTAACACTAAGCAAAAAGAAAGAAAAACCAACTTTTCGTCCTATAAAAAATGATATACATATTTTAGCTTATATTTTACTAAGATGATAATGGAAGTGTTTAACAGAAGATTGAGGTATGTACATTTAAACGACAAATCACCCTAACGGCTATATATTTTATGTACAAAAATTTCAGTTAAGTTTGAGAAGGATACATTTATAATCAAGAAAAAATAAAACAAACCTGTGCTTATTATACTCGTAATTTTTAATAATAATCATCTTAGACGACTAAGAATATATAAATATTAGGTAGGTAGGTAGGTCTTACGTCCTACGACGTACAGACATATGAATACACATTTCACCTGTTAATTTGTTAACACAATCATAAAGAAATAATAAGATAGTTACCTAGGTTGTGTTAATATAAAGGTTTGTATATACTAATAAAATCATCTATATATTTATTTATTTCTAAAATTATTTTAAAGTTATTAGAATTTGAAAAGGGGGAATTAGGAATATTTTATTTTTTGAACCGAAATTTAATTATAGCCCTGAAAACTCTAGAATTAATAATCATCATAGAAAATTGTTTATTCAAATTGAAGTATAACACTTCGTTGTGATTATTACCAATTAAATTTATCAATATATCACAAATTTATAATACTAATGGACGATCTATGATCAATTTGATCATACAAAACTTCTTGTTTGATAAATAAATTTATCTTATATCACCCATGTTGCAATGAAAGGTACACCATTTTTTTGTAGGAATATCAATCCAGCAATAAGTGTGCTTTATTTTGATCCCATTATTAAGTTTTCGGTAAAAATTACATATACAGTTTTTTGCCAGTGTTTGTATTCATGTGTTAAAATACTGAACGTTATGTGAAATTTCGAAACTTTATTAATATTGCCTTCCCAAAATTGCTTGAAAACGCCTGGAAGTGTTAAATAACAATATTTAAACCAATATTTTAGATAATTAAAACTGACAATTTCCTTGATCAAAATATATTGTGTTTTGTACATACGTATTTCGACTGCAAAGTAGCCATTATCAGTGGGAATTATCCAGTCATAATGATTCTCCGAGGAAAATTTCCGAATACATGCAGATGATGACTACTTTGTAGTCGAAATACGTATTTATAAAATACAAAACATTTATTCGAGAAATCCTAGAGTTCTCTTTAAATAATATTCATATGAATATTACATGGACTGAAAAGTCCCGGGCCTAACACATAGATGGTGCTAGTTTTATTGCAGTCACCTTTTTTTCAGTTAATACTAACCTTCAAAAGACAGCTGTTAAAATTTCATGATATTCTATTCATTAGTTTGTGAGTTATTGTGCTAAGAGTGACGCTACTTTTGTTATTTTCAAAACAATGGATCAAAAACAATTTCGTGTTTTAATTTTACGCTGCTTCTTGATGGGAAAAAATACCCTTCAAGCGAAGCAATGGCATGAAAAGTGTTATGGGGACTCCGATCCATCAAAAACAACAATAAAACGTTGGTTTGCTGACTTGAAACGTGGTAGTAGAGACACCGATGATGCAGAACGCAGTGGACGTCCAAATGAGGCGGTAACACCAGAAAACATAAAAAAATCCACAAAATCGTTTTGAATGATCGAAAAGTGAAGTTGCGTGAGTTAGCTGACATCGTAAAGATATCAAAAGAACGTGTTGGCTTTATATTGCATGAGCATTTGACTATGAGAAAGCTCTGTTCAAAGTGGGTGCCGCGTTTGCTCACTGTTGACCAAAAACGAGTACGTGTTGAGCAGTGTTTGGCCATGTTTAAACGTAACAAACCGGAATTTTTGCGTCGATATGTGACAATGGATGAAACATGGATCCATCACTTCACTCCAGAATCAAAATGATCGTCATCTGAGAGGACAGCAACTGGTTGAGGCCTATTTTGAGGCAAAAGATAAATCGTTCTACAAAAGTGGTATTGAAATGTTAGAGTAGCGCTGGAATGATTGCGTTGCTCTTGATGAAGATTACGTTGATGAATAAAGCTAATTTTGAACCAAAAAAACTGTTTTTTCTTTGTTAGGCCCGGGACTTTTCAGTCCATGTGTTATATCTACTTTAGATAGATTGTATATACAAACCTTAAGCCAAAGTTAAACCCTAAATAAATATATATAAAAAAAAAGATAGAAAAAAACATAAATTGACTATTTAAATTATATTTGTTTCTTAAAAGAATATCTATTAAGTACAGTGAACCGAATTTATTAGTAATTAATTAATTTCTTTATTCAGATAATCAATAAATATAAAAATAATGTAAAATGTCTGAGAAAAAATATTTTGTATTAAAAGCTATTTGAATTTGATTTATTTAACAATGTTCAAAGAAAGTACTGTAACCTCCAAAAACTATAGAATGTCTTCCGAAAAAACAAAAGTTTGGAAGTATTGTCGGTAAGAATTCAATTTAAAAAAAAAAAAAACAGCAAATTCAATTTTTATTTTTTTCATAAAAATCATAGCAAATTCCTAAAATGTGTTTCTATAATTAATTTTTTGTCCTTATCGTCGCAGTTTTGATACAACAAATGGCATTTTCAGATCAAAAGTCCATATTTTTAGGGAAGATGCACAAATTCCTTGTAACACTTCAATTGAAGCGCCTTTAATTTACGAACATGAATTTGAAGTTATTTTAAAAAAATAGAAATAAAATATGGACATTCAAAATTCTTAATTAAACAAAGAAGGATATTTGTACAAATGACGTCATGCATGTCCATTTCCATAGTGATTATACTTAAGAGTTAATCAACGATAAGAGATCCTATCGATGTCCATGGCATTTATATACTATTTTTTCATAGAAAATAACCGCTTATCGTAGAATCACCCAACATCCAATTTTTTTACAAGAAACAGATGGTGAACAAACTTTATGAGCTGATAACTTGTTTTTTTTTTAAACAATTTTAATTTTTTTTGTTTGACATTGAGTCTAGTTTCACATTTCGATAGGTAAACTAACAAATTTTTTATTGCATCTTCTCTATTAAACCCAATATTCGATACGCTAGGTAATGTAATGAATTACTTAAAAAATGAATACCTTTAAAAAGGGATGAGTAATAGTCAATTTTTTAGCCCCGGCGCCATTGATTTACGATACATAGTAAAATGTATCAAATTTTATGATTAACAATAAAATTTATCATCTTAAAATAGGCTCTATTTTTGCACCATAAAATAAAATCTATTTTTGCATAAATTTTTTTACGACAAATATATATATCTATCAGATGTATCTCAATTATACTTGTGATAAATGAAGTCTAGATCTGAGGCTGAAATTCTAACAAATATGCTCTATTTTTTTATTAAAGCCTTTTGTTTAGTTTGTTCTTTGTTATATAATTCGACACAGTATGGAAGAAATAACTCAATTACAAACGATTTTGAAAAGATATTCTAACAACTTAATTAATATTTTAAACATTCATAGAGTCTATTTCACGGAATTTGTATCTCTACTTAAAGGTAAATCACGTATCGAAATAATTTTTATTGTTTTAAACTATTTTTAAAAAATGATTTTTTAAGCGATTTTTGTACTCGGCTGTATTTTTGGTATTCGTTGACAAATACAAATTCAACAATTTAAGTGAATAAAATATAAAATAATATTTAATATTAGAAATCAGTTTTACATTTGAAGCCCATGCTTTGACGCTTTATATTTGATATCTGGTTGGTCATAATATTTGCTCTATCTGAAGTTCGATACGGGGTGCTCGTAAATTTTATTCGATCGTCTGTAAAAGGTACCCGCTTACTATAGAAATAATATAGAGACTACAACGCTCAATTAAGCACCAAACCCATAAAATAAAATTTATAAATATTACACTTTAATAAAATAACAAAAACTAAAATTTTAACTTTAATGGCGTTTAAAAAAAAATAAACTCCATGGTATAATTATAGAAATACACCGTAAATATCACCTGATCTTCAACTTTTACTTTTTATATTACCCTGACCTATAAAATTGACAAAAAAAAGTGCCAATTTTGACACTCAAAAAACTTCAATTGCATTACATTAACATGACAATAAAATTTAAACACAGGTATATACAATACACAAACAATACCATCCAGTTGGGTAAAATAAATTTGTTTCCATAAAATATAAGTGGTTTTATCCATGGGGAGTCTTTATGGTTTAAAAAATGTATATATATTTATAAAGGTAAATATTATTTGGGTTCACCAAAATAACATAAATATGTTATTTTGTTACATCTTGTTATAATGACTTGATTTATATAACAAACAAAGTCATTAAAAAGACCGCCATCTGGGTTCTGCAATTACCAGGGAGTAAATGCAATGATACTAAATATTCTTAGAAAATGTCTAACAAAGAATCAAATACTGGAATAAAGAAAAGAATAAGTATGGATTTTAAACTGTTTACATAGGTAATGAAGGCAATACATTTTTTACTATTAGCTTAGCTTGCGACTGTGTTCGAATAGAACTTCAATTGAATAGAAATTATTCGTTGAAATATTTTTTCACCTCCTAGGAACCTCCTAGTCACTCTCAATAAATAGCCCAAGTCTTCTCCACAATCTTCTATATTTTCTCTAATATCTTCCATATTTCCTTCTATAGACCTTTTCCCTGTTAACTTTTCGATGGAATTTCCCTCAGTGTTGTGAAAATAATTCATCATAATATTGATCGGAATTTTAAAATATTTCTGTAAGTAGATATATGTCGTTCATGAGTCGAAGAAGGAAACAAAATTTGAAATTTGGCAGAATTGAAAAAAAATACTATTTGGGGTTAAATTTCTACCACGATTTGCCGTATAAAATTTTTCGTTCTAAAACAAGTTAGTTTTATATTGAGTAAGTTTAAAATTTTAACAAGATCGATTCATTATTCTCATCAAAACAACCGACTTTAAAAAAAAAAGAACTTTTGAGAAAAACGCGATTTTGGTGAAACGCATCAACACCATGGTTTAATGGGCGGAACTTCCCCAAGGCTCTGTCTCCGCGACTTTTAATCGAATTAACTTTAAACTTTAGAAGAATATTTTTTTAAATAATTAAATTTTTTTAAAATTTTAAATCCATATATAATCCATTAAAGATTGCTTAAAGTAAGCACTATTATCGTATATCCTGGAAGTCAGTACATTACATGTTTTTTTAGTATCCTTCATCTCTAGTATTGATAAATGGTATTATTAAAACAAAAACCTTTAGATTAGCATTAAAATTTGATTTGCATATAATAAAAAGTCGTTATACTTTCATACCGATAACAACTTAATAAAAGTGCGTAATTATTTAAATGTCTATATTATGTTAATTACACCAAATAAATATTATATTTTATGAACATTTTAAAAACAGAAAAAAATTTCCAGAACAGAAAAAAATTGCATAAAAATGTGTCAAGTTTTTATTATAACAGTATTATAATGGAAAGAATTGATTACTTTTTTATTTAAATGTGAATCAACATTTTGTAAATTAGTTCTTGCTTATAAATGCTTAAAATTAAAAAAATTCTTAAATGTCTTTTTTATGAAATATAAAATTTCCATTTTATTAATAAATATATATTGTCAATAATGGATACATAACTATCTCGTGGTGTAAGAATATGCTCACTTAAATAGTAAACCTATAACCATGTCTGGTAAAACTAGAACCATTAAGGTTCAATTTGGATACGCATGCATCTAGCACATCATGCATCTAGTCACAAAATTTCATCAAAATCATGATGATTGGTTCATGGTATATCGGTTTTTATGACAAAATATCCATTATCGCATATATTTACTTAAATAGCTACATCCCTGTAACGGCTTGAACGATTGAGTTGAAATTTGAATATGATCTAAAAAAAATAGTTTATTCATATTTCTATAACATAAAATTCTCTGTTTCAGTAAACTGAAATTATTTTTACCCATTTATTCGTAGTGATTTTCATTAATAACGAAGTCCTTGAATATAAATTTAAACTACTAATGTAAACCTATATTACGCATATACATATAAAATTTTATCAAAATCGGATAAGCGGTTCCCGAAATATTAGCATTTAAGTGAAAAAAAAAGAAGTAAGTTTCAAAAGTTATATCCTCGGAACAGTAACAGATAGATGAGATTTTTATTGTTTACCAAAAATTTATAAATATTGGTCAATTTGTTTTGCAGTTATTCGGGTCTATGTAAATGAATTCCACAGACCGACATATCGACGGAAACGAAACGAACTTTGTCCAGAAAGGTCCAAAACGTCGACTTATACCCAAATTATTGAAATAACAGGAAACAATTTTTTTAAATCACGAACACAATACTTCCAATATCGTAGATAGAACTTGGAAGTAAAATTATAATTTTATGTATGTAATTTGAATTTCAAATTTATATTTACGCAACCAGACAATTTTAAAAAAAAAATTTTTAATTAAATCTACCTTTTGAATTATTATTATTATTAAGGTAACCAATTTATTTTAACAATATAAAGAGGACGAATAATGTACAAAAGTACAAAATAAATTAAAGATTTTATTGATTCAAACAAAAATAAATTCATTATGTTTAAATTCCTTTTTAATTATTTAATCAAACGTGTATTTTATCATTTGCGTAAAGTGCTGCTGTTTGAGTATCAATATGGTTTCTCTGGAAAAGCAAGACTTGTAAGAGGATTTATTTCGATGGCATATTCCAGACGCATAAAGTAATTTTGTGAGAAAAACGTGGCCTACTAGAATAGAAGAAAAGTTCAAATACAAAAAATTTTCTTCAAAACAAACAACTTTTGGTTGAAACATATTTCGATACAGTTTAGATTCGTCAAAATTTCACCTCAGATTTATAATTATAATATAAAATATTATATAACAAATTTTTATAACTATGTACTCTATGTTTAGTGTATTTTATGAATGCAGATTATTAAAAATATTTCAATCATTTATACAAATATTTGTCGGGTATTTAAACAATTAATTACATTGATTGTTATATTCATTAACCCTTGTATAATCTGACTAGTGTGCCAAAACTATAAAAAGTCACTGATAAATAATTGATAAAAATTTATAAAACGAGTTGTTTAGAAAGACTAGCCCATTTATGTGGAGAGTCGGATATTTTATTTTATAATTCCTGTAGATATTGCCAATAATTTAGGAAATTCTTCGCTTAGTTTCCGAGGGATCTAATAATTCTATACGAATTATTAGACATTGATTTATATCCTAACCTGTAAAGGTAACCGTAACAATAACAATTGATTAAATCAAAATCTATAGTGGTTTTGTTCAAAGTGTAAACTATTAATTTGTAACATGAAATTTATCGACTTTTGTTACCTTTCAAAGATCTGT
Source organism: Chrysopa pallens (assembly GCA_020423425.1). Classification (NCBI taxonomy): domain Eukaryota; kingdom Metazoa; phylum Arthropoda; class Insecta; order Neuroptera; family Chrysopidae; genus Chrysopa; species Chrysopa pallens. Next base: position 21,161,032 of record CM035593.1, on the reverse strand, counting down.
AAAAAGAAAGTGGACAGTTTTTTTCCATTAGTCATAACTTATATCCCCAATATAATATAAATAAACCCATAATTTGAGTGACTTAAGAATTACTGGATGTGATATCTTAAAAAAAAAAATATATTTAGTACAGTGTGGTCTATCGAATTTTTTCTTTATACTTTACTACAAAAAATCATTCTTTGTAAAATAAAAGCATACTGATAAAGAAAATAGAAATGGCATTTTACAAACTTCATTGAAATATAAGTTTTTAAAATGCATGATTCTTCTTTTTAAACGTTCATTTTATATAATGATTTTATATTTTACATTTTTAGTTAATTTATATTTTCATATGATATTTTTATTTTCTGGGAAAACCGATATTGATAAGCTTGATAAGGTATTCGTTGATTTTCATTTTCTTGTTAATGGATCAATATCTAGTATTGAAAACCTAATCATCTTTCTTTCTCAAAAAGTATGATACCTGAACAAGCATAGCCTTTTAAAAATTAAGTTTAAAATTTTATGAAGCATGTGACACACTGTATATTTTTTTTTTTTTAAAAAAACGTGGGAAGTTGAGGTAGGTTAACAAAATTTTTAAATAAATAAATTATTTCTATTGTGTAAAATTGCACAAAAAACTGTTTTTTTTGTCCATACAATGTGTTAGATTATATTAACAAAAGGTTTTCATATTTTTTACTAAAAAAAAAGAAAGGTAATTTCTGTAGTACCTGTTCAACAAAGGGCGTTATTCGTTTATAAATTTATTGGAGAAATTTATTAACTAACGGAAAAGAAAACTAATATACGCTAATCAAATATACCTAGTGGTATTTTTTTGTAAACCCTGGCTCCCAGAGAGAAAGAGTCAAATAAAACTGTCTGTAAAAATATTACTCAGTAGTAAATTTCTACGAAATAAAATTCTAAACAAACAAAATTAGGTTTAAGCTTTTCATGTCTTAAATCATGAAGCTTCCATATGATCTTTAGGATTTTTAATCGGCCATATCTCGGACCATTATCCAAATAAGTAAGCTGATATTCTGAACTTGAATTGATTAATGGATTTTATTTCAATTTACCTATCACAACTTTAATAATTCCCTGGTCTAAATTTTGATAAAGTTAATTAATTTTATTTAATTTTTATTTATTATGATTAAAAGTAAATAGTTAATGTTCATGTGCTTTATTCTCGAATAAGTAGGTCGAATGAATACTAATTTGATAAATAATTATATAACATTAATTTATAAAATTGATTGATACATTGTAATATTCCGAGATAATAGTCATGCTTTGTATTCGAGTAATTAAATTGATCAGTGGTGTTGAATTAAAATGTAGCAATTAATTCAAGAGGCTTATTTGTAAAAAGATTCTTTATTGTAATATTTTAATAATTTTGAGCAGAGTTCTTTTTTTGTAAAAAGAATATTTAATTTTTAAATACAAAATTAAGAAAAATCTGTCTGTCGAAATTTAATTAATATACCAAGGCGGTGAGCTTATTTAATTTGTATCTTTATTTTAATTTTCCTATTTAAATAATTTATGAGTATTGTTCCAGGTATTCCAGGTATTGAGTATTCAGTATTGGTTTTTCTTTTTTTTTGCGTCAGATATTGCAAGTCTTTTACAGGATTTGCCATAGCTCAGACAATTAAGCCAATAATATTCACAAAAAAAATTATAAGCTTCAATTTTGAATCTTTCCATTGTTCGCTTGAAAACTAAACCTGTTTATTCTTTATGTGAATCATACTTGTTCCATAGTGCAATAGTATAATAAAATGCATATATTTTTCTATATTAAATATAATTATTGATAATATAAATCAATTTTATTATATTTAATTCTAACTAGTTAGTGTATTTACAACATAAATTCTATTAAACGGGTTTTGTACAATAATATTTAACACGCATAGTTACATGCATAAGTATCAAATATTTATTTATTAATAATAAAATATTTAATATCCAAACATGAAACTTATAAATACAGTTTACAATTTGAATGTTTTAAGGAGATTCATTCTATCGTTAGGATAGTAGAGTCATCAAAATATTTACCCCGATACATCTCCCTAAATCAATCCAGAAAAACTTTTTGTCACAAGGGATTTTACAAATTATTTTTCCTGATTCACAAATTTTACTTAATCAATCAAACCGATTTGTGGATACAGATAAAATATGTTCGATAATAGGTATTATGACTTACATACCGATAAAACGTGAACCTAGCATCCGATTTTGATGAAATTTTGTATGTCCACGAGGGTATTTTTACATCAGTGATTTGAATTTTGTTGGTTATTCTGGATAGTATAAATGAAAATTGCAAAAAAATTAACTACTTCAGAACAACTGCAGAAAATTTAAAGTGATTGCGTTGTAGAAAATTTATGTTTCACCTTCTGTCCAAATTGCACTTATTCAGTGAAGATTTTCCGGGCTACTACTAATCCAAACATTAGGAATAATAATATTCAAATATCAGACGTAACTTCTATGCCCATTATTGTCTTCTATGGTTTTGTCATGACGGGTGCGAATTTAATTTCAAATTCGCAAATATTTCCGGTACTACTCATATTGTTCTAAATAATTTGAAGAATATTCTTTTATATAAGAATAAGTAAAGTAACATTAAAGTTTATTTTCATCTAACGTGAGGATCTCCATAATCATCAAATATTAAATATCTATAAGCGATACATTTGTATAGAAGTTTAGAAATAATTTACATGTTTTAAAGATTGAATTGTGTCTTTTTTTTTTGTAATTAGACACACTTGTTAATTATATACTTGGATTAAATACTATATAATTTTAAAGATTAATTCAATGTTAAATTTTGTTAAATAACGTATAATTAAGAAACATTAAAAAATTTAACAACATGTGTGATAAACTTACATAATATGCAATTTCGTTCAATATTTTAAAAATATATTTTTTACACTCGAAAAATGAATTTCATGATGGATTATTTATTATTAATTTCATCATCCATAACTTGTTGTTTGTTAATATACAGTTATTGCTTACATAAACAAATAAACGGCAGTTTAAAGGAATTCTCTACCTTACTCGAAATATTTTTTCAGGTTTAACACAAATATTTTGTAAAATCACATTTTAAGTAAATGTAAAGCAATTGAATAATATAAGTGAAGCAATTACTAATGTACCCTGGATATGTAAAAGTAAAACAATTTATAATTATTAATATGACTAAAATACAATAAATAGATTACAGTTTTGAATATAAACTTCTATAGTCGATTAGTTACCTATAAGATGTAATCCATAAATATTAGACTGGCCTTGTTCACGCTATGTGGGAACCCATACATCTTTTTGCTTAAATATAATAAGGGACTATTCATAATTAGTATAATTTATATGAAATATCTCGACTTTCCTACAAGTGAGTAAATGGTTACACCATTAAAATAAAAATGTTGCTAAATACATAAAAATAATCCCTAGTATATAAAATGTATGAGTAAAAAGAGAACACTATATATAAAAGTATTGCTATTCTTGTATTTAGTAGGCAACTCATTACAGGTTTAGTCTAGGATTGGTATATGTATTTTTCATATGTGTTCATAATTAAACAGGAAAATAATCTTCTATCTCTCTATATACCTTTTTTAATTGACGTGGCCACGTTGTAACAGATTTAATATTGCGTCAAATCCCTCATCAAGCGACCAACGATATACAGCAATAGATGGGTGAGTAACGAAAGCTTAGTAATACGTTTCATCGTTCAATAAGGATGCTGAAGAAAAGTCATGTAAAATATTGGTAAATATCATTTGACGTTCTCTAATAAATACCAGCTTACTATAGAAATAACATGGAGACTCCAACAGTCGAATAGACACCAAACCCATTAGAGAATTCATAAATATTTATTTGAACGTCATATTACAAATTTTTATTGCTTGAAACAGATCATTCATTACTCAAAAATAAATCCTTGTTGATATACAAACTAAAATCAACATAATTATATGTTATAATCAGACAATTGTATATATAATCAATAATCAATAATTATTATTAAAACATCTAGACTTGATATTGAAAATCGATTCATTGTACCAACTACACTTCAGGGCATACAAGAATGTGATATTTTATTATTTGTTTAAGTAGACAAGATTATTAGACATCTATACAACAGCAAAGCCTATAATTTGTGTGATTAAAGTTAACGATTGTCGGCAATTTACCTGAAATATTTATGAAGCAGGTATATCAAATTTTAAATCCATCCAAATTGTTGACAATTTACAAGAAATATCAATAATGATATTCTATCCTTTATTTTATCTGTGTCTATATCTCTCAGTATAAATAGATTTCTGGAATTGAATAAAAAGAAGCCAATATCTTAGAGCATATAAATTTAGACCATTAATTTAATCATTTTGCTAAGCAAGCAATGATAAATGAAAATTATGGATAAAAAACAATTAACATTATTATACTTTTCATTGGCAACACAAAATTTGATACATTTATTCAAAAGAATAGAAATGAGAAAATAAGAAAGCAATGCTTACGCTCTGAACTCATAAATGACTTTTTCCTATATTATTCCTCCTGGTGATGGATTTGGTCATAAGAAGTCTCGCTTATATCATTTTGCCAATGATCTGTGTTTGCAGAATAGTTCTATCAAGGATATGAATGGAAAACTGGGCGAATACTGAAAATGAAGTGAGAAACTAGAAGATATGTGTGCTCAAATTATTTAAGAAATACGCTTTAGAAGTAATGTGAAAAATGAGAAGTTTGTTTTACACCAAAGCGTAAAAATTGATAAGTTTTACTTCTTAGGGATCACTGTTACAGACGAAGAACGGTAGAAGATACCAATTGCCTAAACAATTAATTTCAGCACTCAACCAGATAATTTAATTCCCAAAATTCCGGATTTTCCAAATCAATTTTAAAACTTTTCTCCAATACTTCTGCGAGAAATAGAGAACCACCAAATAACTCATAGAGATATTTGAGACACAGTATTGAAAAACGGTGGCCGCAAGCTGTTGTAAATAAAGAACTTTGAAAAACAGCTAGTAAAACATAAATTGGCAGAAAAATTCACCAAAGAGTCTACAAATATTCAACTTTATAACGAAGAAAACATTGCTCATCTGAGGTGCAATAAGAGGTGATATATTCAAAAACAAGAAAAAATCGAAAGATTTTACAGAGACATGGATTAAGTCTATGTCTAAGAACCCAGAATAATAACGACTCTTCGTGAATATTCTATGTTTCGCCTGGAAGTATTAGAATCTATTCTATAATTTCAAAAGAAATTGTCCTCAAAACGGTCAAATTTAAAAACTTATTTACTCAAATCAATTATTTATAATATCTTTCAAAAATATTTTAAATAATTTAATTCTTATCTATTTATTAAAATCGGAAACTTTTATGCACATAAATAAATAATAATTAAGGAAATTGTTTAATTTATAATTTTAATTTTATATTCATCGTTTTAAATATTATCGTATTATATAAACTTTCCAAAATGTATTTGAACCTAAATGTATTAAATGGATATTACATTTTTAGAATATTTAAATCTGTATAAAAGACTATCATTTAACTTGGGGCAATGCCCGAACATATCTATAGTTATTTAGTATATAATTAATTTGATTTAATACGATAATATATATTTAGTAATTAGATTAATTTTTAAGCATGCTATGAAAATCGATACAACTGTTGTGAATAGTTGACATGAATTTGATGAGATATGTCTCAAAAATTTCATCGTTTTTGGGTTTAAATTTTATATAATAATTATAGTGCCAATAATTTTCATACGACCATCCTTGCTTATCTGTCCTCATCTTTATGTGACTTTCTCTTAGTCTCGTGATTGGGATTAACAACATCCTATTAGAAAATACAACTCGTTACCAATTTAAACTTATTGTAGTTTGCATTTAACAGATACATTAGGTAAAAAGATTTAACTAATGTGTTTCTTCCCAATAAGCATTTTACAATATCATGGATTTCATAAGAGTGCTGGTCCACCATTGATATATTCTTAAAAACTGTGGCGTATGGCGAGCTCTTTAGAACCAACCCAAAGGTGTAGAATATAAAAATTACTAAGCAGCAGAGAACAACATTTGCCAACAATAAGCTTAAATGTCCCAAAACATTTATTTTGCTATTGGCTTTCCAAAGGCGATATCAAAAATATCACTACTGCTATCGTTAAATAGATGTTATATTTGAAATCTATTGGTCAAAATTACTTTATTAACGGAGTTTTATCGTATTCAGCATTTGTTTAGCTATTCAAATTTTGGCAAAATTGTAAGTAAATAATACGTATAGATAAGAAATTCTCCATGAAAACAAAAACATAGTTAAATGCATTGAATCAAAATAATTCGAAAGAATATCCCGTTAATGATAGTTATCTGGATTAAAAAGGTTCCAAAAATTATAACTGATGCATGCAGTTACTTCCATCACTTTTTTAATAACTCACTTTATTAAATTTTCTTTGTGTGTGATATATTTTCGTTACGCCATATTTTTAAATGACACACTAATTTAGATACGATCATAAAAGTATAATACCTAAATTAACATAAATGAATACAACACTCCCAATATTTATTTATACCCAAATTATCTAATTTAATGTGACTAGTTACAAACAATAGTTTTATATATTAGAAGGGCAAATAAATAATTTTATGTAAACAATACAAAAGTGTCCTATGTACACATTTAATTTAAGACTCCGTAGGCGTTGTTTAGTTAAAGAAATGAAATTTAATTGTTTAAATCCATTTTGCTTATCTTTCTTTATATTATCAGTATATATAAAATACGCGGGCTTTGGAATCAAAGCGAGAGTAAATATTATTTAAAATATATGAAGGTATATCGAATAGAATGGTGAAGTTTTGGAATTTGTTTTCATAAAATCATTGAAATTTCGTTTAAATACAGAATAAAATATCTCTATTTCAATAATAGGTTTGATTTTAAATGGTTGGAACTTTAATAAAAAATAAAAGTAGTGTTATATAATAATAGACTCTTCAATTATATTTCATATAATTTTTTATTTTAATCAAGAAGGATTTAAGAAACCAAAATTTTCTATTGATTACAGCGTTTCTCTTTATATGAAATGAGTTTTAAATTTGTAATTTTCTAAAAAAACTTTTAAAATATCATTTTTTTTGAAAAATACTACTTTTTCGTGCTATAAGCGATTGTATTTCGAGAAACAATCACCCAAAGAACAAAAATTCTTTAATAAAATTTTCGTAAGAACGACGTATATTACATGGAAATATAACTATTAACAAAATACATCCAAAAAAATAATATTAAAAAATTTACAGAAGAAGTCGAGTAAACTGTATTTAAAAATGGCGTGTTTTGACTTGTTTCGATCTTAAAGCTTCAAAACATCATTTTCTGACAAAATTTCACGAGTTCAGAAGTGTATATTTTTGCTCAATTTACATAAAAGAATTAATGATTGCATATATGATTGCATTATCTTCATAAGCTCCAAAACTTATATCCCATCTACAAAGTACTAACGGGTCGTTACAAAAATTGATCTGGCAATATCCGAATTCTTAATATTAAAGCTATGCTTCACAAAATCTTATTTGCAGAATGTGGTGCTCTGCTTTTGCAAACTCAAATACCTCGAGGTCTTGCTCAGACCAAGACAGGTATTCTTCAACAAAATATATTATTTCTACCCACAAATAATTTGTTAAAAACTATCTTTAACCATATATAATATGACTATACCTCTCTACAGTCAGCAGTAATAACACAAGTTAGTTACATAGTTATATAACATCCAATCTACCTTGAAAATGTAATTCGGTGATGTTTGTGAATCATTATTCACATAAAATATATATGTATAGGATAGGTATAATTTTATTGGAATTGTCTCCGTGACCGGCGTCATATCTTCGAGTTGTGATTTTATATATATAATCATTTCATTCTTCTGTGGAATTAATTACTCATAACAATCATTCTTCAATATAGAATTGTACAAAAATTTAACATTTTGAAGAAGTAGTGATTTATAAGAAAAATACTTTTAATTAATATCGAATGCTTTAATTTTGTATAAAATTCATAATAATATAATAAACATTTCACCGATGGGAGATCACTTTAAAGTACTTTTCTATACTGGGTAATACCGTATTGTCTCAATAAATTAGAATTTAGTATTCTCTGCTATAAATACAGAGCACTTTATATTTAATTTTTCTAATATAATAACTTTTGTTGTAAAAACTAAAAAGTTTACTCTATAAATTAAAATTATTCACGTGTCGGCAATTAATAAAATGATCGGCATCGGCTATTATATTCGAATATTAATTTTTTCGCCGTCGGTTATTATATTCGAATATTTAAAAATATTCATTTCCGGCGTCGGTCACGGAGCCTGTTCCTATTTTTATTATATTCATTAATTATCATACCGAATGTTTTAAATAAAATTCTTATATTTTAGACTATAAATACCCACAATATTGTTTAATACGACCGCCATATACAAGCTTCCTTAAATATTTTAGATCTGTAAGGTAACTTTGTGTAATTTAATGGTTTTTGGTACGTTGAATTAATTTTTCGTGATTGCAAATCTCAAATATGGCCAAATTTTTTAAGATATGGCCGGCCTATTTTGGGAGAAAATTTTTCGTTTTTCTGCAAAATTAATGAAATTTGAGCTTGCTATTTAAGCACAGTTGATAGATATTTTATTGCTAAATTGTTTTAGTATCGAATAGTTTTACGTAAAATGCTTTTATTTAAGTGTAATTCGCAAAAACAGACTAAAATTATTTATAGGCAATAAATGAATACTAATTTTTATTCAAATTTTAACATAATTCTTTTTTTAATATTTTGAAAATTTCATGCATACTTGGGTCACATCACAAATGGGTCTGGTAAACATGAAAAATGAATTCTGCGCACCATACAAGTAACACGAAGTTACCTCTAAAAACATATACGAATGCTTTTATATGCATGGCGGTCGTATTAAATTTGAAACTTAAATAAAATAGATAGTTCATGCTTCAAAGAGTTTTACATAAGTATGTAGTCATACTAACATTTCATTTACCAACAACCGATGAAACTGACGTCCGATTTAGAATTTTATTGTTTTAAATATGAGCGGTCACACAAGCAGTTAATATACGAGCAGTTCAAAACGTTTAAAAAACGACCATTGATTGCAACGGACGTTTTACAAACGTCAAGTTATTTGTATTTTTAATTATAGTAACAATTAGGATGATTTTTATTTATATGTTTTTAAAAAATGGTTAGCCTGTCATAAAATTGAATCCAAATTTTCTTCTATATTATCCAATAATTTTCACAAATTTGGGGACAAATATTGTGGAAAGCCAAGTTTCATATTAGTATTCTAAACACCTATAATATTAGCATTAAAATTTTACCGTTATGTTCTCTTGGTAAAATATGAAGAAGCTAATATTAATGATTCCTATATTAATTTAACATCTCTCACAATAATCCAAATAAAAAATTTGGGTTTGAAAGATTTAAAAAAAAATTTCATGCACCTTACTTAAATAATTTAAACGAGAGTAAAATAATTCTTTTGACATCAATTTTTTTGTTGTTATACTAAATACAAATATATCAAAAAAATTTGACATAGGTTAATCAGATTAAAAAATAGTAGGTATATCTTTTTTCAAACATGAAATCATACTTGAAGTACAATGAATTACGATCTAAAAAAATGACTTTAATCTCTTGAATTATGTGTGAACATATTCAATTCACATAGGTGAAATTTTAAATGTTATTTTAACTTTATCAAAAACACTCCAACGCACATGAACCGCCAAACCCAACAAAAAAAATTTTTTTTTAACAATTAATATATATTTTAATTTTTTGTGGGGTACGAAATATTGAAAATATGGTAATCTAAGATTCTAGTTTATTTTACAAAATGTCAAGTGTGTCCTTCATAACGACAAGAACGATAATTTGCGTATTCGAAACTGTAACATCAGATTCACGAATTATTAAAATCATTTAATCCAGTCCTATGGATCCACCCTCCATCTTTTAAATCATAAAATAGAGAAAGTTCTTAAAAATTTTTGCTTTAAAATTATCTCATCGTTTAAGTTTACTTGAATACATTTTCATTTACGTATTTTGTATATTTTAAGAATATCAATAATTATAAACAGTCCAGATATTGATACTAAGTATATGCTAGGTATATAAATAACACATTCTCGGTTAGTTTTTATATCAGCTTGGTTTTGATATATAAATATCATGGAGACTCCAACGCACATTCGACGCCTAACCCGATATAAAATACAACTACATTTTTTAATATTTTGTGAAAACAACTTTGCAACAAAATTGCATCCGCCAAAGTATTTATTTGTAAAAAAACAACCTTGCAACTAAACATAATAAAAATTTGCAAACATTTCTGATTGATAGTTTTATGGGTAGAATGATGAATACATTAAATAATAATTATTATCAATGATAAATTATATAAACAAATATCAATTAACTCATTTTACATTGAACATAATGTACATACATAATAATTAAACACGCAATAGCATTTTAAAATAGAATATAATTTGCTAACGGCAAACTATTTGCTAATAAGATGTGAGAATATATATTTGCAATAATTAATTGGATAAAGATTAAAATGTTTTTGACATTTTATAATTTCATATTAGATTTTGTATGTTTAAAAAAAACTGTTATGTAACAGAAAAAAATATATTTAAAAACTAAAACCCGATTATGAAAAAATCGCGATTTGATATATATGTACACAGAATAAAATTAACACAATTTAGGTGTTAGAAACGGTCCAAACAAAATTAATATTAATATTATTATCTACACAAAAAAATGTGTTAACTGGATTATTATTTAAGTTTCATTACAGAGGTTAGGTGATGAATGTAAAATAAAGAAAAATTGAATGCTTATTAGGAAAATTATAAACTTGTCATAGCTATAGGATAAATTAATTTCAAAGAGGAGTTTCGAAATTGAGTATGACAATTTGTGTGTAGACTATGTTAATGCGATAGAACTGCCTGTTATGGGAATAAACTTCTTAATCACCGTTCTCTCTTTTTTACGCACGTAATATCATATATTTTGTGTTTTATAAAAATTCCACATCTCCACAGTACCTCGTACACTTGGCTTAGAGCGTCTTGTACTGGCGTAATTCAAAAGTAGAAAATTTCTCTTCCGCTCATGAATTTTTTAATAATATTATGTAGATATTGATAAGGATAACAATTAGATACAATAGATAATATGAAGCACATTATTTTGAAGCACATTGTATATTAAAAATTTCGTGAGGTTTTTGTACTAAGTATATGTGATTATTTTTAATAAGATGAATGACTTTAAGTGTTAATTTGAAGAGGGTTTTTTTTTTATTTGAAATACAAACGACATTTTATTTTAAACAAATAAATATTAATTTTAAACAAAATATTTACTCAAATTTTGTATAGTTCAAATATAATTTTTAAATATTAATAAATATTTATTTAGTTTTGCATCAAATATTAATAAAAACATTTCTGTATTAAGTCAGGTATGTTTACTAGGAATTTTATTAGAAAATTGCAGGCACAGAGTTTAGTTAAGGAGGAGACACTATAATAAGGACGAAATATTATATTAATGGTTGCATATTTTTAGATACATTCGTTGTGATTTACACTGAACAAAAATAGCCTAAGGTGTAAATGTTACAACTTTATTTCTCGTTAAAAATATATTTACACATTTCAAGTACCTGACAGATTGATTTTGAGCACCTTGGAGGTAAAAATTAATTGTTTACAATTTTCAAACTGATAGATTGCTCGAACTAAGTACGCATATATATGTTACTGTTAATGAACATAATAAGGTGCTCTATAGGAGGCAAGAATCGTTCTGGCAATCCAACAAGTATTAATTCGACATTTCAAATATGCAATATTTCATACCATAATAAATACCTTAATACCACAACAAAACTTGGAAAATCAAACTAAAATTGATGCTATCTGAGTTGAATCAGAATTTTTGATTGGCTATATTTTTCTAAATTTTAAATTTTAAAATAAAAAATATATATAAATTTTTAACATTAAAAATTAGTTCCGTCCCCTGTTGTAAAGACGCTTTAGATGGCGTAATAATGAATTTAATCATTATTCCTATAGCAGAAAGATATATAATTTTATAGTTAATTCAGAAGAGCACGGTATTGTATAGAATGCACAGAAATTCCATAGAATAACTCCATTATACACTTTATCGGTAACTAATATATATTTAAGAAAATAGTGTAAAGTTACAGGTAATAATTATAAATTCATTTGTCAGTTTCTAATTTAATGGTCTGCCATTCATTCAAATTTGCAAAAAAATAAAATACAATTTGTTATAAACTGGAATGGTTACCGTACGTATTTCATTTAAATTATTTCTATATATTAGTTTAAACCTTTAAATTACTAGCGCACATACAAAATTTAATGAATATTACATATAAATAATTGGATACTAAAAGTAGATGGCGTATTTATGATTTTTTCAATACATTGAAAATTAATATTTTTTTTAAATAACTGTATTATCGGAGCTCAAAAACTTTTATCGTAAAAATTTAATTTTTTTTATAACTAGTTTTTTTTGAAAGTCATAAAAATATTAACAAGCAAAATTTTCACTATTAGAATTGTTTTCACATTAAAATGTATCACAGAAACATATGATGAAAACAATTAACAGTGTTAATTGCTTAGATACTCGACTCTGGTTTAGTATATATAATAAATTATAATTAATTATATATGTGTTTTAGCTAAATTTGAGTGGAAATTCTGGTGAATCTAAACAGTTTACGAAAAAATGTTTTAAACAAAAATAGTTTGCTTTGAATCGAACCCCACGTACCAATTTTTTGCGTTTATGAACTTAAACTCATATTTTAGGTCTAGAATATGCCATCAAAATTGCAGCTCTCAAATTTTTCGATTTTTAGATATCTTGAGGACGGATACACTGAGGGTCAGTGGAAATGAAATTCTTAGGTGATTTTATGAACACCTATACTAAAATTATGTAATTGGCTTCAATATTTGTTAGCGTTACAAACTTTACACTAAAAATAATATACTCTGACATGCTATAATGGTAACATATTAGATTCACCGGCAATTGAATACACCAATGATGTCGGCATTTATACTTGAAAATTAATATTGAAGATGCCAGTCGCGTACTTCAATTATTAATGAAAAAACTTTATTATCCATTAAAAAAAATAAACATCGATTTTTCATTAAAGATTAAATGAATTTGATATCTGCGTATATTTAATTAGTTTTATTTTTATTTGCAGCTTTATCTTTTACGAATATGATCATTAAAATAGAAATTATACTACGTTATTTTTTATAAAGCTATAAAGTTATTATAAATGTTAAGGAGGTTCAGAACTATTACGAAATCCATTCATAAAATATATTTTTATGGATTTGTCTTTCGTCATCCGTGTTCTAAAAAACCATAACTGAAGTTTGCGGCAATCTTTTTTAGGAATGTATAAGAAATTGTTTACATGTATTTGATTGAAGGAGGAGTAAAAATTTTGAGATGCATCTCTTTTATATTTCAGCATCAACTTGGAATTTATAATTCTGTAAATAAATCTTAAAATTAAAAAAAAAATTTATTGCTGTTTTTGGCACAAAAATAACTCTTACTTTGCTATTGATTGGCTAGTTTTATACATATCCCTTGAAATGGGCCTACAGGAACAGATTTCAGATGATATCTCAAAAATTACGCATCCAATCCTTAAATTATTTTTCATATCTACAGGTCACACTTATGAAACATAATTTTATCGATTTCTGGGATAAAAATATTTACTCGATTTTTGTTAAAAAGGGTACCCTTTAAGAAAATTACGAAAAATTGATATTTTTCGGTAATTTCGATATTATTATGTTTATAGACGTAGTTTGACCTGTATATTTCAAAAATAACATCATAATTTAACGATTGGGAGTGTAGTTTTTGAAATATTGTCTAATATCCGATCTGAAAATGAATATTTGAAACAAATTTTAAGCTCTATCTGGATAATTAACCATCCAATCACAAAATAACTCTTCTACGTAATAATTAATTATCCTAGAAAATCTACAAATATTGGAAATCTTTTAGTATATTTTAGCGATTTTTCATCTTTTTCACAGAATCACGAAAATATCATGAAAGTGCGATATTCAAAAATGCATTTCAAATTTTTGTACATTATTTGACCCAATCAAACGTATAAAATTTGCATCGCATCTACTTGCAGAACTTAGTTTAAATAAAACCTCAAAGTATTGCACAACATTGTGAATTTCTAATGGTTTAAAATGCATTTATTCAATTATTGTGTTCTGAAAAACGGAATTAACATTGAACAATATATTCATTTAATGATCAGCCAAATATTCATAGATTGAACCGCGAACGTCCTTAAGCAGCAGAAAAAAATACTATTCAGAAAAAAAAACTATATCTTGTTTTCAAATGAATGATGACCTTCTGTTTGCCATTTTATTCATTTTTATTTATGATAAAATTATAGTTTTTATTATTATTATTATTTGTTTTTAATCTTAACATCGTGGTTGTTATATAATCATAGTTGGATGATTATATGTAAAAGAAAGGACCTTTGAAAATAAATTTAATTCATATTTAAGGATAAGTTGTCCATATTGAATTAGAAATTTAATGAAAATATAAAAATAAATAATGAAAAATGAAAAATGCGTGTTTTCGAGTACAGCTAAAATATTATCAAACCGAATAGTTTGGTCAATAAATGGGTAAGAAAGTACCATTTCCTTTGGGCTACATTTACCGGACAAATGAAACATTTGAACTCAATTTAAGTTTCGCACAAAAATTATAATCCAAATTTTATTTTGTATGCATAAATTTAACATGAAAGTGGAGAGCGTGCCTAACGATTTTTCCCGAAATCAAAATTTTTATGTTTAGAAAGGTTTTTTCGTAAAAATGTGTTCGACATTCTTTCCAGGATTGTACATATGAAATTTAATAACATTTAGATAGGAAAATTGTTTTTTGAGTTATTTGTGCGCAAAAATTATTATTTCTATTTAGATAAGCTCAAATTTAACATATTGATGTGTCTACTATTAACTTTTTAATCTTTTCTTGAGCTAAATATACCACAGAGATAACTGTTATCTAAATCGAAGAAAATTCGACTTATTTTCATTATTATTTCTTTACATTACAGGTTATTACGAATTTACATACTCGTTAAAAGTTATATTTTTCTTTATCTCAGTATATTTTTTATTTTTATTTTTCTTCATAGAATATTGGTTTTTCTCGTTGCGAAGTAAAACAATATAGCACCAAAAGACTAAAATTCTACGGAGAAGCAAAGACTTTCTGAGAAATGAAAATTGAAAATCTTTTTATCAAAATAAGAAAATTAAAAAGATTTTCCAGTAGAAGCCGAATTAATCATGTTTAATAACTGGCATGTTTTGAGCCTTAAATAGAAACCAAAAATTGATCAAACAACAACCAACGAATTCTTAATCATTTGAGCTTTCATTTTAAAAATAATTTGAATGGAGTAAAAAAAATCACTTACAGAATAATTATTTCGTTGATTTTCACCGGAATTGTTCAACAATTCTTGTTCTTCACTGATAGTCATTTTGAATCAACAATTTTCCGAAACAATTGACACAAATCGAACACACTTAATACAAAAAAAACACACGAATCTGTTTCACACAACAGATAAAACAATTTTCAATAAAATATTACAAAATTTATATATAAAATTTATTAAACAATAAAAAAAAGAAGTTATATTGTAGCCAACGTGAGTGAAAAAAATTTAACCGGCCGGTCAACAACAAAATAGTTATTGTGTAATAATGAATGCAAGATACCAGCTTGCCGCGCCACTCGATAGTTACCAAACACTTGTTTGTTGACTACTAAATTGTATTTCTACATTTACCACGTGAAATCAAGCATGTTTGCCTACATTTTTATTATTATTACCAACAATCTATCTAAGGTAAATCAGAAGTGGAATGAATACATACATACAGTGTGTTCCAGTTCAAGAATATCTACAACTATCATCTGTACTTAATTGACCGAGCGTAGTGAGACCTGTATGTATCTATTTATCTATGTTTGTTCTTCTGTAACTTTTGAACGTGTTATTAGAAATTCATGAAATTTAATATACATGATTATTGAAAAATTTTCATCTATACTTTGGAGAAAATCTCTATAAATACCAACATATTTTTTATTCAACACATACTAGAATGATGCGATTTGTTCGATTTTATTGAAATTTGTTAGATATAATTATCATATTGGAAGATGTCTAGCGAAATAATGGAAGCCATTTTGAACAATATTTATAAATTTGTAAGATAAATATGTTCTTGAATATTTCTTTCAAAGGTCTGGTTTTCATAATATGTCAGAGTATATTAATTTTAGTCTAAAGTTTGTAATGCTATCTAATATTGAAGGCACTAATATAATTTTGGTACAGCTGTTCTCAAAAATACCTAAATAGTCCTTTTTCGGTTGTCCGTCCGTTCGTCTGCCCGACATCACGATAACTCAAAAACAAAAAAAATATTGCCATCTGAAATTTTGGTGACATATCCTAAACGTAAAAAAGTGAGTTCGTGAATGAGCAAAATCGGTCCATTGGACGCAATGCATCCTTGACCCAACTTTTTAAACTATAAAAGATAGAGGGAAAATTTAAAAATAAAAATATTTTTGAAACAATCACCTTTTGTTTGAAACATTTTTTTCTTAAATATTTGGATTTGCTACAATTTTAGCTAATAAACGCATATACAATAACAATACATATTAGTATTATACATGTATTTATAACTGTATAGACTGAATATTTACAGTATTCTATGAAAAGTCTAAACAATGATATTCAATCATAAGTATCTAGACAATTAACTCAGTTACTTGTTATCTACACTTTTTTATAATTGTTTTTTCCACTAACAACACGGAGACGAAGCAATATAAAATATCGTAACAGTCCAGAGGTGAAGTTCGAAAAACAGACACCAAAAACCAAATTTCTGAAGAAAAAAAAATTCACCGGAAAAAAATCATGATTAAAACGTATCTTTGTAGGAATATTTTCAAAAACGATAATTGACAAATTTCTTGTGAAAGCCCACTAGACCATATTTAAAAATTACGGGTTTTAATGCTTTTTCGATGATAAATCATTTGTAATCTCAAAAAAATCACAAGAATTAAAATATGTTATTTAAAGCGAAGGGTTAACTCAAAAAAGGCATATTGTAGTGATTTTTTTCACGACAGAGGTACAATCTATTTACTATAACGAATGGTATATTAAAGTATATCATTCAAAGAATATTGGGTAAAATTTTCATGAAGAAATATAAAAAAAATACGATAATGATTGCAATTATTCGGAAGAGTTCTGGATAAAGTAGAATTACGGTGTCCTTCATAACTTGGTGCTAGTTCATCCGAAATAAATAATCAAAGTTATTTTGCTTTAAAATCATTTTGCCCATGAAACGCTCTAGATATTTTAAATTTAAGAGGTTTTTTGAATTTTCAGTTTTTCCCTTTTGGGAACATCCTTCTAACGCACTAAATAGTAAATATATAACTTCAACGTTCCATTTATTCTCGCTAATTTTCACAATTTCAAAACTTCTCGGATTCTTCTCCATGGTATGAACAATTTTTAGCATGCAATCTTATACCATCAATGTCGTATCGAAGGGAACTTTGTTTTAATATTTATTTAATTTTTGTTAATTTCATTGACAAAAACTGTTATAATTCGGCATTATTCAGCCGAAGTTTAATGTAAAATAGTTAAGAGAGTCCCTTAACATGAAATCTGAAAAATAAAAAATAATTTTTCAAAACTTTATTGGTATTTCTACACAGATTCACGGACAAATAAACAAACTCACTTTGTTCTATTAGTATAGATTAAAAATTGCCAGGAACATATTTTTTTAGGAAACCCATTGTCGATATTTTTCAGACGGGTGAAGAACGCCTCTAATAACGTATCTTCTACTAGCTGAATGAGCCTTTACTTTGGTTGAATTTTATTCTCTATAACAGCCATCTATTAAAAAGATGTTGAACTGTGTCAAGTCTGTTAAAAGGTGTATTTCCAGTCTACAGGTGAATATTCATAATTATATGTGTAATGTGCACCTATATGTATTGAAAGATGTCTCCCTCCAGTCTATTAATATTAGTCTATACGCGTTGAAGAAAATCATTCGATAATAAATCAAACACCTATCATCCTTGAATCCACAAAAGAGGAAGTGGTATTAAAAAGATTTTCCTATTTATCTTAATCGTTATATTTCATATCGATTGCAAAAAACCTCAAAGATTTTCCCGTATAAACGTACAAAACCGATAAGCCATTAGAATGAAATGGATCGCCCGTTTTTCTGATTTGAACCAATAACTTCACGGCACAACTAGAGGTAGTATGAAAACTGAATACCAAGTTTGTCGCTGACCAACTAGACACTCAGACCAATTTCTGAAAAACGACTGTGGGATCAGTGGCAAACCACTTTTATGGGATCAGTATCGAAATTTTAACAGTATTACAAATCTTCCTTTTACTATTGTAGAAAATATTTGGTATTTTTGTAAATTTCCCTTAGAAGGGGATGGAATTTTTTCTTAAATTATACGGTAAATTTACTGAATGTGATACACAATGCCTACCAAATTTCATCAAAATTGAACTAATCCCTCGAATCTTTAATATTCTAGTTGATCTTCGCGAAAACGATAGGTGTGTGTGGCCGAATTCGGTGGTGAGTAAACTTAGTAAGTTAGAGTAAATTAATTTTTGTTCTGAATGCAGATAGTTTTCGTCTAGACATGTTATATTTATATGTCAAACAACTCTTATAATTCATAAATAACATTATTGTACTCATAGCGTGGTATGAAATAATTTTATTATTCAATTTTTCATTCATAATTTCCCGTATAATAATAAAAATTCACGATCTTACTGCAATGAAATTATTCCATGTTACCATGGCGACCATGGCATACTAAGTAAAACGGCGACATTAGAAAAGTCCCTTAGTATCTATAAAGAAATGTTCCGGCCGACACTTAGATACTTAGATCGGCAGTCTGACTAGCCTACTAAGTTTACTAAGTAGTTCTCAGCCGAGAACATACAGTGCCCGGTTAACAATGTAATACCTAAGACAGAAATTCAATTAGTTTTCAAAACATAAAAAATAGCTCTGTATGATAGTATCAGTTAATGCCATCTACAGGGCGTTAGAAAGATATTTTAGAACAGAAAAGTTTGAAAATAACAGACCTGATTGTTTTTGGAATAGACTATAAATTGACGACATCTTATAGTGGACTTAGATATTTATAATGTAAATAATTATTATACTATACCTACAGTGTGGAAATACACCAAATATCGTATAACGATTTATCATGCAGTTCAATATTTTATTGATAGATGGTAGTTATAAAGAATTAAATACCTAAGACTGTTTTTTGTAAAGATAATTAAAATAATTATTAAAATAATCTCTAGAATTATGTGTAATCTAATATATATTGCATTTTCTGCAATTTTCGCGCACAAATAACTCACAAAAATAATTTAAAAAATTTGAGTTAAACAATCTAGACTTGAAAACGGATTGCTTTCACTTCAGAAATGATTTTCGTGAGAACACTACAGTACGCCCTTTGTTTGAATATAAAGATTGTATACGCCAAATTTGCTAATATTTTGATAATAATTTTTTGTTATTAGTGTGCAAAAATTGAAAAAACATAATGTATATTACATTTTAGATTTTCTTTATTAAAGAGCTCTCATTGTTTATGGTAGTTCCCCTTAAATGAAAATACATATTATTGTTTTTTGATAGAGACCTCAATAATTAACACACTATTTTCCAGCTCAAATAACTCAAAAAAATAAAAAATTTTCTAAAGGTAATAAAATTTTGTATGCACAATATTGACATGAAAACGGAGGGCTTGCTAAAGAGTTTTTGCGAAAAAACATTTCTAAATCTTAAAAACATTTTTTTCGAGGATAACTCTTCATGCAACCTCGTTTTCATATCAAAATTGTGCATTCCATATACATCATTACATGTGGATGGGTATTTTTTTAGTTGTTTATACGTGGAAATTTATTATAGAGATCTCTTTCAAAAGCAAAAGCCTTCTTGAATGCCTAAAATAAAAAGGAACAATCCTACTTACAGTAGCGTTTTATTATTCTATTCAATAAAATATTCAATTCTTTCATATTAATAACAAATAATAATACCTGTAATGTGTAGCCATATACCCATAATATGTTGGTATTTTTACGCATTGCTTATAAAACATCACACTTAAATATGACATGCGAATAATAGCTAAGCGGGTGGCTTCAGGATACTTGATCCTTTGACCAGTATCATAATATTATATTATATATATACATATTTGATGTTTAAAAAAAATGCATATAATGATACTTGAAAAGTAGCCACTGTGTTGTAGTAGTGGCTTTTAAAGTCCAAGAACTGTACACCTTAAAAATACAAAATTCTTACAAAGTGACAAAATTTTGTGGATTTAGGAGTTAGAAACGATTCACACGAAATTGTCAATAGTCTTCTAAAAAAAATAGGAAGAATTGTTAACTCAAAATTAATGTTAACTCAATTATTATTTGAGTTTCAATACAGAGGTCTGATAATTAATTTAAAATAAATTAATATTCAATGCTTATTATAGAAAAATTTGTAAACTTCATTTATTTAAGTTTGAGTCAAGTACCAATTTATTATACGAAAAAGTGATGCCTATTACGCATTTTATATAATTAAAACACTTTTTTCATGTTAAAAATCAAATAAATAAAGAGAAACGACAAATTAACACACAAACATATACACATACGATAGGTTATACAATAAAACATCGTCAGTTTTATAAATCCCATACACTGAAATATAATGCTGAAGTAGTACAATGATACAAAATATTAAACAAAAACAGATAATTCGACTTTTGGGCTTAGTGAATTTTTTAAATAATTAAAAACAGCATAGTTTAATGCACACTTTAACGATAAGCGATTTGCGACAAAAGGTGATATATTCTATCAATCAATTGCGATGCAATTTTTTGATTGATAAACTTTGTAATGACATTTTTGCAATTTTTTAATTAAAATGTGAAAATATTTTTAATCTTAGAAAGTCAGAAATTTAATTTAAAAACTTTATCATAAATAATATAATTGGGTTTATATCTATGAAATCCATATTTATGGTTGCAATTGCGCGATTAATTCGTACACCGTCGTGGCGATTATCTATGGTTTGCTCTTTACTATGAACTCTATAAAATTGAAAATTCTTCCATAGGTTGCATTAAGTTAATTCTTCCATTAAGTATCAAACAAAATTTTTAGATAATTCAGTAAGCCCGTTGCTTGTCGTCCTTTGCTACATAGTGGAAAGTAACTTTGTTGTATAAATTTGAAAATATCAGATGCGTTCTTTAGATGTTCTTATAAGTTCACTGAGAGAAAAAAAAATTTTTTTCAAGTATTTGATTTACTTGTTTGAAAAAATACTCAAAATAAGTATTTATTACTTGAACAAATAAAAAAAATTCTAATTTCAAATATTTATTGCTTACATTTAGCATTTCACGTTTTTCGTTTCTAATAACTTGCAATAAGCAGTCATTACTTCAATTTAGTAAATAAATTCTTCAATCTAGAATTTTTTTGCTCCAATTGAGAATTTATTTCGTTAGTTATAAGAAAATTTATTTAAAGAATATTTTATTAAATTTTAATAAAAAAAATTTTAGTTTTAAATATTTATTGCTTAAATTTATATAAAAGGGTCTTAAATAGATAGATACATTTGAATATTCAGATGTTGGAATAACCCAAATATACAACATATGTTACATGAACTAAAACTGACAAGTAGTAGTAGGTAGTTCAGTCCGATCATTGATGATTGATGGTAAAGACATATATTTCTGAAAACTCTATTTTTGAATAAAAGAATATCTTAAAATAAATAAAGTGTTTAATTATTTAAAATAATACATCATCACATACCATAATCCCAACAATTAACAATAACGCACAAGTGAATTATTATGGATGAAAAAACTGCAGAACTTCTAAATAAATGGGAACTGTCTCAATTGATAGAAGAATTTCGTCGTAAGTAATAAATTTATTTTAATTCATAAATAATTTGGTTACTTTTCATACTTACAATATAATAAATATTTATTTCTAATATTTACTTATGTTTAAAAAAAACTATCTATCTATAACTCAAGATCGAAAGTTTTTTACTTTTCTAAATTGGTAAATAAACATTTATTTATAAAACTGAAACATTGTTTTTAAGAAAAGAGTGTTAATTTTGCCAGTTAATCTGTACTTTCTTACATCAAGTATTTTTTTCTTGCATCAAGTATTTTTTTTCTTGCATCAAGAAAGTCATCGCTTTATTTAAAATTATTTCAATCTTTAAATTGAGTATAATACAAACTTGAATTCCACAGTCGTAACAGGGTATTTCTCGAGTATTTTAAAAATTTCAATTGGCATTTTACATAATAATTAAAAATTTTTTTATCCACATCCATACACTAAAGTACTTTATAATTTTATGTGAAAAATTATTAATAAATAATAATATTTTGAATTCAGGGAATGAAGTTGATTTCGAGACGATGAGAAATTTAACTCCAGAATTAATAAAAGAATTAATTCCTAGTCTTTTAGTACGTGTAGAGTTTCAAAAAAAAATGGCAGGCTCATTTTCAAGTTATCGATAATGGAGAAAGCTCATTATCAATCGATGATCCTCCCAATCACGAATCTGTTAAAATGGATGTGAGTAAAAAATTCAAAATTATCTTCTATACATTTATATTTATTGATATTTTTTTAATAAATAATAATTAATTCTTACAGAAGGAAAATATTGACAACAGCTACAACTCTCAAAAATTCCAGCGACAAAATTGTTTTATTGGGAATCTGTTAATTTCTTTGTCTGTGAATGATTTGATAAAAAACTGCCCTCGTGCTACCGCGTACTTCAAAAGTTATGAGAGAAACAAAGTACTTAACACCAAATTTCGAAATCTCTTAATTGAAAAAATCATCAACTATGCTGTATCATTGAAGCCCGTGCATGTATAATGAAGTTTTTTTTGGTTTTTCAACATGAGATTTATTGAATATATTATATTTCTGATTTATTTATATTTCCGTAATTTGAATAATTTTTTTTTTTAATTTTAAATAATGCATGATATAAATTTATTGTTTTATTTAATTTTATTTATTTCACCAGGTTGAAACCAGCTGACTTTCTAATTATATTGGAAAAATGTATGGAAGTTTTTCCTACGGAAAATCCAGCAATATATTATAAGCCATCTAAAACTTTTATTGTCAATGGAAAGAAAAAGACTCAACCAGCAAAAGGAAAATTTTATAACAAGTATCGAAACCACAGAACTGACTTAAATAAGATTTCTCATTTAAACCGTGAAGAGTCGGAATCATCAGATTCTGAAATTAATGAATCAGAAATAGACGAAAAACAAGCAGAAAGTGTTGAATGGTTGCAATCTCATCGAGGAGATGAAGATCAAATTATTTTTCATTGGATCCAGTCTGAACCTGTGCGACAAAATATGCGCTATTTATCACATTGGTTAGAAAATAAGTTACTTGTACTAAATGATTGATAGTATTTATATTAATTTATGTATTCATGCTAAAAATAATATTCTGAATAAATAATTAAGTTACTTTTATTAAGTATGTGTATTTTTATTTTTATTGTAATTATTATTTGAAATAAACCTTTAATTCTTAGAAACAAGCAAAAAAAAATTTAATGGAAGAAAAAATATATTTAACTTAAACATCTTTTGTACTAATGTTTATAGTCAATTTACTAAATTCAAACTAAAAAAAGGTTTGAATTCAGTAAATGGGCTATATATACAAGTACAAAAGATGTTTAAGTTAAATATATTTCTTCTTCCATTAAATTTTTTTTTGCTTGTATCTAAGAATTTAATTACTAGATTTTAATTTTTTAAATTCTTGAATCAAGATTTTTGTTTAGTACAATCAAGAAAATTCTTTCTCGGAAGTATTGAAGAATATAAAATACTTAAGTCAAGTATTTTTACTTGAATTTACTCATTTTTTTTTCTCAGTGTTCTGTTAAAATAAAAAATCAATTACGAGTAGCTCTTCCATTTTAACATAAAACACAAATTTTGAGTAAATAGCTCATTATTGGTTTTCGATGTAAATAAGAAACAATTGGATTAATATAATAAATGTTTATTCATTTTAAAATCTATCTATAATAATAATTTCAAATTAAAATCTATAAAATCAACATTAGATTTGGAAACGAATGTTCATAATCTTCTAAAGATGTTTTTATACTTAGAGCTCCCTGGCTATTTTGATTGTACTACAATAAAACCCTCTCCATAGTAGAAATAATATTATTTTTATTATTGAAATTTAAAAAACAGTTAACAAGTAATGTCAATAATCATATCTATTTTATGTGTTTGAAAAGAAAGACAGACGATTGAATTCAAACATAAAAACACCAAACTGATATTCATTGTTCAAATTTAAATTTTTATTTTTTGTTATAAATTATATTTTACCAAGTCATTTATGGCTTATAAATTTATAGAATTTTTTTTTAAATGTTTTTTTTATAAAAGATCCTTTTTTATATATTGCTTTTTGGGTACATATGTTTGAGGACCTGGTACTACTGATTTTTAGGAAAATTTAATTGAGAACAGTGTCCTGATAAATATATTTATTAACCCCCATTTAATATATTTTCTAGGTATATTGTCATCAAATGCGTATGGCGGATTTCGATACAGTCTTAAAATTCCCTTTTCCGATATGCCCTTTAATGGTTTCGTGTTAGAAGCCCTGGAGTTAAATAAATTAAATAAAATCTCAAATTTTATAATTTTAAATAATCAAATAGAACTTAATAACTCCCCTTTACTAAATTTAAAATTATAAATATCGTAAAAATATTTATCAACTCCACACACAGTTTCTTAATTAACAATAATCTTACCTGCTTTTCCTATATATTTGCAAAATAAAACAATAATTATTGATTACTTGATGATGCCTTTATAAGTGCACTCGTAATTTAAAAAAATTTTTAATGAAAATTAGACAAAGTTAAAAGTTTTCATTAATTTATAAAAATATCTTTATTTCTTTCATGTGACGTTTGCCAAATATCTCAACAAAATCTGCTATAACTTTTAAACAGGTTTCTCCTCAAATTTTTATGTGAATTTAATGAAAATCTTACAAAACATGAAGGTGTAGAGTTCTCAAAAAAAAAAAATTAGAGCTGAAGTTACTAAGCATCTGTCAAAAGTTGTAGCAGTTTTTGTTAAAAACATTTCAGATACATGGAATTTTTTTAAAGCTTCTGAGCGGGACAGAGAAATAAATTTTTTTTGATGACTTCATTTTCCTGCCAAAATATTTTCCAAAAATTGTATTGAAAAATACTATAATTTTTGCGGAAATGACAATTAATTCTTAGTTTTTATTTTTTAAACTATTGAATTTATATGATTTCGAAATTAATTTTTTTCAGAGTGGTAGATATATTAACATTAGTATTAATTATAAAAAAAAACAAGCTGCAACAAACGGGTGTGACTCTACAAAGTCTTACTATGAACTTTCACATAAATAAGTTTCATATAAACTAAAGTGTGCTAAAAATATTATGACATTTAATATAATACATATTAATGATATGTATTATAATAATGTGTTAATTAGTCGTATTTGAAATAAAATTGTAGCGAATTGAACGAATTTATGGAAAAAAGGTTCCAAAAAAAAAGTATTTGCTTGTAAATTCAAAAATTTTTTCTATTTGAATTTGTCTTTTATTTCTAAATGTTTTTGATTGAGATCTTTATAATAAAGACAAAATTTCTAGTATAATATATATTGTATATTTCCAATTTTTGTGCACATATATAACTGAAAAAATAATTATCGAAATGTTATGTAATTTGGTAGAATCTTTCCATGAAAACAAACAGCGTGTTTTTCGCGAAAAAACATTTCTAATTACGAAATAAATTTTGTTTTCTACTTGAAATTCTTTTTTCAGAAAAATACTTGTACATGCCGTCCGTTTTGATATCAAATTGCAGAGCATATGAAAAATTATTATTAGTGAGTTATTTGAACGCAAAAATTAAAAAAATTACAATGTATATTACTTTAGACATTGAGTTTATAAAGTCCGCTATTCAAACTATAACCCACCTTATAAATTGGACCATGGATCCATAAGATCCAATTGACTGATTTTTCCCAACATCTAATGATCATGATGCTGCATGAACATCTATGGTTAAAAGTTTAGATTCATTGTATTCATGCTAAGCGAGAAAAAGTGTCTAAAAAATTTGATACATATACAACAAACAACTCGGCGACCTGAATTTACACTAATTTTATGGTGTATTTTTTAATTTTAATAGTTTAAAATGAATGTTTTAGAGAAATAAAAAATATTTGTCCTAATAAACAACTCGGTACAACATAACAATCGGGTATTTAATTATTTTAAATAGGTATAAAAATTCGCATAAATGTCGCATTCTTTGTTTTTTGAATTCATTTATAAAAGCCGAACATACCTGAGTACACGCAACCAAATTCGGATTCGTGAAAAGACTTGGGTTTCCACAAAACATGAAAATATTATTTCATTTCTAGTTTAAATTTTTGGGGCGATTCCAATAACCCCCGCATAAGGAAGTTAAAAAATTAATTTATTATTATTATATAAGCATGTCGCGTGTCGAATATTATTTATTTGTAATTTTCCAATATAACACCAATATAATTAATACAATAAAAATACTGATAAATTATTATATATTTATTTTTAAATTGTTAATCATTAATTTTTTGTATTATTAGTTTTTGTTGTTTTTATTATTTTAAAATATGGTATTAATTAATTATTAATTTTTTATTTATAAATTTTTGTTATTATTGCTGATTTATTATTAATTTAAATTCAAACATATAAATTATATATAAACAATTTATGCATGAATAATAAATAAGAGGTCATAAGTTTATGTATTTGGTATTAAAAAAAATGTTAATTAATTAAATGTTCGATTTGTTTATTAGGAATTAATTGCATAAAAAATTATTTAAATAAAAATTAATATACCATATTTTTAATATTTTTAAAAACTTTCAGTCGGGAAAAACATCGCTTATTTTCAGGATGGTAAGTTCAATCTAAAAATTCGTATGTGACTTACTTATGATAAGTGTAACAACTTTTCATCTTGGAAAATTTTGAAAAGTGAGCCATTTTATTTTTCGGAGTCTGTAAATATTTGATTGTGCCCAAAGTAATGTTTTCGGGTCAAATATTCGATATCGAGTTTCTACTAAAAATAAAGGATTTGAGGTTCCCAAAGATATGGTTTTTATAAATTTCCCTGTCAGTGGTCATAATAGCATCCGAACTAGAAGAGTTGGATAGGAAATGTATCAAATAAAAAATGTGTATATCAAGTTAGGCAAATCAATTACATATATGATATGCAAGTCACATAAAAAACACAATTATTCTTCAATAGATTGACATAATTTTTCTTCTTTTTCTTATCGAACTCAAATACATAATTTTTCAAAATCAAATTCGGATACATAAAAATAAGTGCGATTTAAAAATAAATATGGGAGATTAATACTGGGAGAGCCGGTTATATAAAAGTTTGTCGGATAAGATACATGAAGAATCTTAGGTGTATATGTTGAATTCCTACACACTGTAAGGAATAAGCCGCTGAAATTGAAAAATTTTTTCCGCATAATTTCCGATGGGTGTTTTCATGCGCCATTTTACTTTAAGAGATACATGAACCAAATTTATAGTAAACAAAGGGAAAATAACCAATAACTTAGTTAATTGTATAGATTCTCGATATATGGTTGAGTATGAACTATTTTTAATCAGTAGCATTCGTAAAATACTCTAAATATTTAGTCTATACAGTTATGAATACATATATAATAATAAAATGTTTTGGAGATACAAATGTTTATAAGAAAAATTGGAGCTAAAATTATGGCGAATATAAACATTTTACGAAAAATGATTTTACTCATTCACGAACCTATACTCACTTTTTTATGTCTAGTATTTGACACCTAACTCTGGACTTTTTTTTGCACTGACAGCGTGATATCTCGGTAGCAATGCATCTAAATGTGTCAATGTTCTTAAGTAAAAATTTGTTTATCTTATTTTGAATATATTTGAAATTAATTTTGAATACTTTGCTATGCTCTAGCTTGCCGGAGATCTGTGACCGCGTCTCAGCTAATATTTTAAATAGCATACTTGTTTTATATGAGTATATATATATATATAATTCATGTTAAATATACTCATGCCCGGAACAAATACAGATAAATATTGTTATATTAATTTAAATACAAAAATAAAAGATAAAAAACAATATTGATAGTTAATATTTAGATTTATTGTTTAATAAATAATATATATTATCCGTGTAATATACAATTATTCATCGTTTACTAATGTCATCATCAAATAATTATTCATTTTAAATTACTATTACCTATATTATTATTATTATTATTATTATTTGTCTATTTATTTCTTTTGTATGAGCGAACGATGTGTTTGTTGTAAGGAATTTTTAAACACAAAAAAAGAAAAGAAATAACCACCTACCTAAATAAATGGTTTATTTATCTGTTTGTTTGTTAATTGTTTTTAAATGGTACTTACATATATTACATGTTACAACATCTTTCAATTGTAAGATAACTTCAAATACTGCATACTGGGCAATACTTTATATTAATGAGCTAGTTATCCTCACGTTGGCCATCTGTATTTAAAAATTTATTATAAATTTAAACTATGAATTAAAAATTGAAAGGAATTTAGTTTCAAGGTATGTTAATAGATGTCTATATGTAGGATTTTAGTCAAGAAATGCACCATTTACACATTTTCTTAAATTTTATTAATAAGGCAATATGGCTAATATACACAAAATTATATACTTCGAAAATAAAAATCTATATCTTTGTTTTGGCATTTAAGTGTGATTTTTACTTAAAAAATTTATTTTTGATAAAAACTCTTCGACATGTTCTCCGTGTCATGACTATGCATACCTTCCATGTCATACCAAATTTAATTACATTTGGATAATTCTTTATTGAGTTATTTATTTTGAACTTGTAAAAATGAATAGCAATTTAAAATAAATTATTATATGGTTCTTTAATGTTTGAAAATAATTTTTTATTTATATCAAAGAGGATTTTAGTGAGTAAAACTTCCTACTTATGTAAGTGTATCTTTTTAAACGTTATAAATTTTAAAATCAATTGAAATTATTTTCAATTGATAAAATAATTGCCATTTCCTTAAAAATAATTACAATTGGTTCTTATAGTTTTCAAGTGCATTAAAGTGCGATTTTTTCTGATTTCTATTTATTCTGAAAAAAATACAATTATTTTTGCAATTTTAGTGTACAAATAACTTAAAAAAAGAATTACTTATTAAATTTATTATGATAGTAACGAAAACGGAATGCACGTCGAAGAGTTTTTCGCGAAAAGAAATTTCTAAATATGTATAAGAAAATTTCGATATGACTGTTTCATGTCAAGATTGTGCATACCAAATTTCTATGCATTTGGATAATATTTTTGTGGGCGTAAATCATATCTTTATTATGAATGTCTTATTCTGCAATATATTCACTATAGACACGGGATATCATATACCTAAAATAAGAGACTTTTACAATAAAGACATTATTTCCAAGTAATGCCAGTCTTTTAATCAAAAAATGAAACATAAAATATGTTATTAATAATTTTTAATTGCCCAGCTCTTAAAAAATTCATACATCATTAGGTCAACATGAAATATGTAATTTAATTTGCATAACTGAATTTTTTTTTTTTTTTTTGAAACTAAATAATTTAGATGCTAAAATATTTAGGTCGTGATGTTTATTTTCTTCAGTTCAACCCAACACATTTTTTGCTAAAAATTTATTTTTTTATATTTTGAGGCTATGTTTAATTATGGGGTTATAAATTACAGTGGAGTGCTTAGAGATTTTTAAATAGGAAATTTACTATAGTGAAGTTTTGCGTACTCCCTCAAACTTACCAACTTGTGCTATACATCAACATTTGTCGTTAGTACATAAGTTGCTGTTTACGAACATAGATCTGAAATCTTTAAAATTAAGCAAGATATAGATATTCAAAATGCCAAATTAAACAAAGAGAAAAATATCTACGTGAGATGTAAATTACATGCCACTTTTTGGAAAACGAAGTTAACCATCGTTTTCAAGAAAGAGATAGGAAAGAAAAGAAAAGAAATTTTGAAAGATCATAACTTCTTTGTTTTTGAATAAATTTTAATTTAATTTTTCAGTTTTGTTATGGTCTTGTATCACATTTTTTTTCCAAATGTGGAACCTATCCGTTATCCACTTCATATCGTATTTAAACCATTTGTTCCAAGTTTTTAATAATTTTAATAAATAAAATTTTAATAACTATTATTAGAATATAATAAATTATTGTTATTAAATTACAATATAATTTTTTTTTTTAATATAATATATAAATCAAGTTCCAAAAAAATGATGTCTCTGTTAAGAAATAAAAAAATTTTTTTTTGTTAAAAATTTATTCATATATTTAAATAAAATATAATTAAAAAGATTTATTTCATTCAAAAAGTTGAAATTCGTCGTGGCTCTACGCATGTGGCTCTATCAAATAGGATATTTGACTGATAATAAAATTGGTATATTTCACATCCAAATATGAAACTAGCTAGACTCCTTATAATTGTTAATACATTAACAAAAAATTTATTAAAAATTGATAAAAAAATTAAACAGCTTTCAACACTTTATATTCCACTCTTGAAAACGATGTTTTACATGCAATCTCTACGTGTCAGTATCAATATCTTTCACTAGTCAATAATTTTGAAAAATAACCAATAAATAACCAATGAGTCTGGAGTATCGGGATGCAACATTCCGCTGAAAAACTTGCCGGGAATAAAAACGAGAGCTATTGTTTTTATGTTAATTAATCTTATAGACCATTTTCATAATTATAAGCAAAAATTTGATTTATACCTCCGGCCCGTTCCCTTCCATCAGAATATTATATGTATTAAGTTCTTCCCTGAAAAATACACATTTAAATAACGGAAACCCAATCGACGATGTTTTACATGCAATCTCTACGTGTCAGTATCAATATCTTTCACTAGACAATAATTTTGAAAAATAACCAATAAATAACCAATGAGTCTGGAGTATCGGGATGCAACATTCCGCTGAAAAACTTGCCGGGAATAAAAACGAGAGCTATTGTTTTTACGTTAATTAATCGTATAGAACATTTTCATAATTACAAGCAAAAATTTGATTTATACCTCCGGCCCGTTCCCTGCCATCAGAATCGTATATGTATTAAGTTCTTCCCTGAAAAATATACATATAAATTACTGAATTACGGAAACCCAATGTAATAATTTAAAGTCTATTGGTAAAAGTTGCTTATCTTTATTAATTCCCAACAAAAGATGATTTTTTATCAAGGGGTACGAATAACTGGGAGCTTACTTTAATAGCTAATTTTGCTGAGCATTTTTTAATGAATTTCGAAACATTATGATAAACAATATGGATAGAGTCTTAAACTAAAAAATTAAAAAAAAAAAAATTAAATTATGAATTTAACAAAATTAAAAAAACTAAAAACACACCAATACGTAATAATATTAAAATAATTTTCATGGTTTTGTATAAATATAATTATCTGTGTTTCGTAAGTATAACTTCATGGGTGGGCATCCACATATGACGTTATCAAAATATTCTTATATTCAATATTGATGCCATCTACGATTTTATAGTTTGGAAACACAGGCATTATGTGACGTAAAAATGTTTTTCCGGGGACTAAAGGGAAGTGCTCCGTGTTGAATATACAATTTTTCTTTTAAATTTAATATAACTTTTCAATAATAACGAAGAAAATAAAAATAGGGTTCTTATAAAACAAACACGATCTTTCCAATTATTATAAAAAAATTATTTTTGTCTGATGATGTGGGCATATATTGACTAGTCCTCAATAAATTGAACTACTTTCTTAAGGAAATAAAAATTCCTTGCAAAAATTTCTTTTGGTAAGGATTATATATTTTATGAATAAATACCATCCATACATAAACAAGTGAATAAAATAACGGATTATTTTCAATATAGATTCTTTGCTTATAAAACCATAACTAACCAAAAAATAAAAATTAAAATATGAATATAAAAGAATATATTTATTTGCTTGCTTCAAGCAATAATAACACATATATGAATATAATCATAATAATAATTGTATATAAATATTAAATTTTTTAACTTTCCAGAAATCATAACTGGTTTCCTGATACTGATGATGTAATGTTTATTAGTAATTAACATCTGATCGTATCAACAACACATACACATATATGTGATATTACAATATGTTTAAAAAGTATGGACAAATATTCTATCAAAAATACTCAAAAATCGCACTAAGAGCAGTTTTTTTTTCTAAGATCTAGAATTATTTATCACTTAAAGAAGTTTCTCACTTATCCGTACCGTGCATAGTACGTGGAAATAACGTCTTAATCGATTGATGCGTAACGATTAGTTAAAATTTGTAATAAAACATTCAAATTCGAGAAAATATAAATATTTGTTCAATTGTTTGCAAGTAAACTGTATAACAAATGTCAAAAAAAATTAAGGAATAAATAAAAAAAAGACATTTAACTGTAGTTTTTGGTTTGAAAACTGAAAGAATGATCGAATAAATTACATTAGTGATTATTTATAATTGCAAACATGAATAATTATTCATTCAAATATGTTAATAAATTTCGTGTAATTTCCTATATTAAATCATATACCATTTCTTGTTCGGGGCTCATAACGATTAAAACATCTTCCAAAATAAGGAAGTTTAAAATGTCAATTGTCTCATCTGCAGATTGAAATTTACGGTTTTTATACCCAACATATATGATGTATATTAAATGTTTATATGCATAAAATTATGAAAAACAAAAATTTATAAACTAAAGATAACTGTAAATTAAAAAAAGATAGATATTCAGCTGAAATTTTGGATGCATATTTTAGATCTAGAAAGTGAGTTTAAACTCGTGAACTACAAAGATGTATACAATTATAATATTATTATATGACAAACTTCTTATAACTGAATGGACTTGTGTGGACAGTTAATTCATTGAATAAACTGAAGACAATATGTGGTGCCCTTTAAAGGGTAAAATATATTTTTAAGAGCTATATGAAAATATTGACGGTAAAGCAGAGATAATTTTTTTTTTGTCAAATACGTATTTAATTATGTCAACGAAATTAAAAAAGCTTATAAAAATAACTAGTTGTGAATTTTAATTTTAATTACCTATGATCATGTTTTAGTTTTCCTTTTTTTCAGATATTATTTCGTTTTTGTTTTTTTTTAATATATAAAACATTAATATTTCTTCATAAAAATCAAATTATATTGTTTTCAGTGTTAGTATGGGTTAAGAATCATATCGCTATAGTAAAAATAGCATAGATGTTGGTGACATCCATTATACATTGTGATTATAGGAAAACCAACCACGTTATTATTAATCCATAATTCTTATATCTGTAGTATAAACAGTATTATGTGGGTAGATAAATTAAAAAGTTTAATTTCCCCAGAAATATGTTTCAAGCCAAAGTTGCAAATTTGAAAATGTTCTGTAAGCATATTAAATTTGAAAATCATCGATGACATTTACCAGAAAAATGTTCAAAACCTCTAGAATAAATTTGAAGACCTGGTTGTCCAATTATATGAAGATAAAGTACCAAGCTATACCACACGTGTGGAAAATACACTATTGTTCCACAACTTTTGAAATACATTGTAAATAAATGAATAGAACCGTGTAATATATGTATAGTTGAGTCCACTCCATGCACAGATCGCTGCTGCTAAGCGTAGGTGGTATGAAATATCTGTTAAAATCTTTTACCAATATAGTACAAAAATATCTTCTTTCTAAATATCTATTAAAACGATACAAGACGTTATGCTAAATTAATAGTTAAAAATAACTATTTAGCTTTTTATGTGTGATATTTAACATTTAAAAATAAAATATATTCACCTGATAGACGAGTTATTTCCACTTCAGGCATCAAAATTTACACACTAAATTCTGTTTTAACCGACTTTAAAAAAGGAAGAGGTTTTCAATTCGCTTGATAATATTTTTTTTTTTTCAAATTTATTTTTTCCCGCATAACTTCTTTGTTTACGGGTCGATTTTGAGAATTGCAGCTCTGAGGAGGGGGAAAACAATTTTTAGTGTTTAAATTTCATTCAAATGAAAGATTTTGCGTGATTGTATACAATACTCAAAAGTAATAAATGCAAATTATAAAAGTATATCAGCCGAAGACGAACATCGATCAGGACGTCCCTTAGTGGTAAGAACCTCAGATATCCACGATTAAATCCACGATATGTTGTTGTTAAGTGAAATAAAACTGACCAAAATAATTGAGGCCACAGGGTTTTTAAATGGTTCAATTTTGAATGATAAATTGGGAATAAAAAGTATCTGTGTGATTGGACCCACATTTTCTATCAGCTGCAATCAAATGCAACCCCAGTTTTAACGGCTAAATTTGAGAAATTGAAACTTCAATTGATAGACCATACACCGTATTCAACAAATCTGAACCCGAGTGACTCCTTATTATTTTCAGATTTAAGCAAATGCCCATAGAACAACGAAATAATTCGGTCATCATTTGATGATGAGATTATCACACATGTATTTTTAAGGGCCTACCACAATCATACTTTTCTGAGGACTTAGGAAAACTTGGAGGGTCGTCTGTCAAAGTATATTGAAGTAGAAGAGCGTTTGTTATTTTATTATTTTATTTACCCCAAAAAAATAGTCTATATTTTTCTAAGAGCTCATTGACGTTCCCTATCATGTACATATAATTGTTATTCAGCTTTTTATCAAAAATTTTAAGTGTTACTGTTAATTATCCTTAAAAGATGCAATAGTAATGATGCCTTTTTGTAGATATTATAGCCCATAGTTTTGTCATTTAATATTTCAGCTTAGATTAAACTGTTTAGGTACCAAAAAACGACTGTTTCAAATCGATATTTATATCGACTGCTTTTGCAAAAAATGTGAACTCGACTAATTAATTGAAATGAATTATACATAGATGTTGATGAAAAATAAAAATCTGTTCACAATTTTTGGAATTATGCGAGATCATATATACAGACGGAATAAAAAAAGTTTAACTTCTATTATGTAAGCTACATATATTTTGATGAATCTATCGGACCCAATAGACCGATTTGAATCCTTTACGGTCTTAAACTTACTTCTTCGGCATAGAATAAACCATTACTAGATGGCTATATGTTTATATTTTTGAGTTTCGTTGGACAAATTAGGTGATTTAATGAATTCCATACACCAATTCGCCTAGACCTTTCAATATTTTCTAGGGTTAAAGTTAGAGTTTGATTAAATTTAATTTAATCCTATATGTCACGTATAAACAGGCTATACATCCATAAAGTGGCTTTCAGCTTAATTTTCGTCCTCTATTCAGAAAATGCGGATTTCAGCTATAGTTATGGTTTCGGGTACCATTCAACCGAAACTATATTCGAATAGTTTCATTTTACCGCGACCAGGATCACGGTACTGAATCGTGCCATGACGTATTTTGATTGCGTTTGTATGTTTTATGGAGAATTGTGAATAAAGATTTTGATTCACTATTGATGTGATTATTATTTTACGATAGTTAATGAATAATAAAATTTATTTCTTAAAAAATAATGCATGGGTTTCGTACGTTACGTACAAACAATAAATACTTGAAAAAATAACCTTAAATAGAAGGTTTAGTTTCGTCCGAAACTGTAAAGTAATTCGATTTTGGTCAGCCATTACCAGTAATAAAACTACTAATAATTAACAAGTCAGAGATATACATGTTAGCGATTTGTATTTAAACAATTTAACACATATAGTTTTAAACTATGAATAAAAATTAAAAGTTTCGAGATATGTGAATAGATGTCCATATTGAGACACCATTCATACACAAATTTTATTCATTCATTTTTTTTATCATATATACACAAAATTATATACTTTGAAAATAAAAAACAGTATCCCAGTAACAGAGTATTTAAAATGTAAAACTTATTTGTGAATCACGTAATGACATTCGGCAGAAAATTTGGTAAGAAAAAATTTTTTCATATAAAACGTAAGCCAAATTTCGAAAAATATACAAGTGTCGTAAATTTCACGCATAAATAACTCAAAAACTACCTTCACATGAAAACGGAGAGCATATTTTTGAGGGAAACTCTTCGATTAGCCTCCCATTTTCATG
Organism: Chrysopa pallens; assembly: GCA_020423425.1. Taxonomy (NCBI): domain Eukaryota; kingdom Metazoa; phylum Arthropoda; class Insecta; order Neuroptera; family Chrysopidae; genus Chrysopa; species Chrysopa pallens. Next base: position 21,124,063 of record CM035593.1, on the reverse strand, counting down.
TAAAGGATGTGCATACCAAATTTCATTACATTTGAATACGTATTTTTGAGTAATAGGAGCTGGAAATTATAATGTTTATTATAGAGGTCTCTATCAAAAACACCATAGACGTTAACTCAATATAAGATATAGAAGTAAAACCAAGTTAAATACATAAAATCTATTAATACATCGGTATTCTGCATAGTATTTGATTATACTGTACATGAATTTGAATTTAATTCAAATTTCACATCTTGTATGAAGCATAATTTATCGGTGAAGATAAATAGAATAATAATATTATAATTACAATCATAAAAAAAAATATAATATTTGATATAATACCAAGTTAAGTACATTAAATCAATCAATTCAACGGTATGATAAATAGTATTTGATTATACTATATTTGAATTTAATTCGAATTTCACATCTTGTATAGAGCACAATCTATCGGTGAATGAAATAATCATAGAATAATAATATTATTACAATCATAATAAAAAAAAAAAACCATAATATTTGATATGCATGTATTAGTTCTGTGTGTTTCCTAGCAACGCGACCTCTATACCAACATGACGTATACAATATACTTACTATACAATAAATATATACTCTATGCAGTCAGTATAGCTTTATAAAAATACATTTTCTACATTACATTCATTCATTGGTCAATATTATCTACCAATCAAATTTATATTTACATTTTTTGTATTTTATTATTATTATTTATTACTGTTTAAACAACATATATATATATAGATAGATAGGTATTATAAATATTTTATTATTCTATTTTTATTTATTTATTCATAATTTTATTTATTTATATTTATTATAATTAATGTTAATTATTGTGTATATGTAAAGAAAAAAAAAGTTTTATAAATACTTAGAATATATGTGGTAGTGGAAATAAAAATGGTGGAGTATATTTTTCCAAGTGTGATTTTCTTTTTAGAATATAGATTACAATTTCTACAGTAAAGGATAGATAGAAAGAAAATTTAAAAAACCAGAGCCTTCCACGCTTACTTAAAATTATAAAATACACCAATTTTATGGTGTATTTTATAATTTTCTTAAATTTAAAATGAAAGTTTTATATAGATAAATGAATTTAATTCTGATAAATAGCTCAACACAACATAACAATCGAGTATTTAATGTTTTTAAATAGGTAACAAACTGGAAATGGGTACAAGTGTCGCATTTTTTGATTCTACAAGTATAGCTTTAAACCCCATTTATGCAAAAGAGAGGTTTAAGAAAATTACAGTTTTCCTATATACCCTTTTCATTTCATATTGATTCCAATAACCCGCATCATCAGAGCTTCCATAAATAAAAGTTATTTTAAAAAAAGTTTCTAATAGTGAGGGGTAGTTCAATAAAAAAATTTAAGTTTTTCTGTTTATTCCATTTATGTTATTTCATTTCATATCAATTGGCAAAAACCGCATATTTCTAGTTCGCATATAAAATAACTTGGAGTTTTTGGAGATTGTTTCCAAAGGAAGGAGGAGTATCCAAAAGGCTTCATTCCGTCCCAGATAAAGGAAAAAATTCATAGGATTTGATGTTTTCTTTATATGTATAAAAAGTAGTTAAAAGTTGAAATGTTACTGAAAATGTAACATTTTGAGCAAAAATTGCTGTTAGGCCCAAGTTTGGCTGCCTACAAGTAATATTAATTGTAATTGTTTTTGTGTAAAAACAAATTTTCTAATTTAGCTCATGTTCGTCTACTTTCAGAATATATCAAGAAAACACCAAATAATTTGATTTTTTTTTATTTATTTAATTGTTTTTACGTTTTTGTGGTTAACTTCCCTATTCAGCTATTCTTATACTCATACTATAATATGTATGAGTATATTCTTTTAGCTTAAAGTTTGTAATTTTGATATAGCTGTTCATAGAAACACTAAATTAATCCATTTTCGTCTGTCTGTCATCACGATAACTCTAAAACAAAATATAGCGACCTGAAATTTTGGTGACATATTTTAAACATAAAACTTGAGTTTAAGTTCATGAATGAACAAAATCGGTCCACTGGTTCCAATGGATCCTTGACCCAACTTTTAATCTATAAAAGATTGAAGTTCAAATACAAAAAATGTTTATTTTTTGTAACAAAAAACTTTTATTTTTTGTAACAAAAAACTTTTATTTCAAGCATTTTTTCGTAAAATGTTTGAGTTTTCCACAATTTTAGCTCAAATTTGACTAATATACACATATGGGTAATAAGAATACACATTATTATTATACATGTATACGTATATAACTGTGTAGACTGGATAATTATAGTATTTTATGAATGCTAATTAAAAATGTTCCAAACAATGAAATTCAATCATATTCAAAATTCATAACTTTCAACCCCAAAAGCCTCAGGTACGAATTTTTCACCCGTTTTTCACGGAATATAAACAACGTATAAAAATTTGTGTGAAAATACGAAAACTCCAAAGTTTATTTTACTTGTAAAGCTTTCTTCATCGTTTAAGTAAAAATTATCGACTAAACACCATAAAACACAGACGATATATGCATAAATTCATACTTAAGCATACAACAGATACATAATATAGCTGGTAAAGAATAAGCTAAATTAGCTATATCTACAATATTTAAAGAGTTAGTTAGTTATACCATACGACATTACAATAGGCTAATATTTTTGATTTAAATTACTGATTGTAAATAATTGTGATGAAATGAATGCTAAATACTTAAATAATACAACACACAATACAACGAAGACGTACGTACGTACGTTAGTTAGCTAGCTAATATTAGTGTGCGTAGGTGTATAAAACTTGTTTGCTAGAATTATACTTATACTTTATATTCATACAAAACAGTTGCGTATACAGACGCTGTGAGGGGCTTATATCGTAATTAGAAAAATTTACAATTAAAAAAACTCAATAAGGGAGCGTCCATAAACCTAGTGGTTCATGGACAATTTTAACCCTTCTTAGACCTCTCTCTCCTCATGTAGCCTAACATAGGTTTTTCTCTGACAACCCCCCTACTCCTAGATGGAACGTGGTTTTTTTATTGCGATATTTTCTACTCTCTACTTCATATTACTTTTAAAAAAAGTTTATTTTAAAGGAATAATAATAATTTTTGCTTATATATTTATACATATTTTATATTTATAAAGTCTGACTCAAATGGTGGCCTTAGCCACTCTTGTAAGATATCGATTATTGGGATATCTTCTTTATATAAAGCCAATTTTTCTATAATTTTTTTTCCACATTACCAGGAAATGACTCTTTATCATGTTTGAAAGATTTCCATAATTCATTGACATTATTTTGTATTTTAATATTTGTAAATTCACTGGTGAAACAATTTCGATAAGAAGAAAACTTCACTGAAGAAAACTACGCAGCTTTGCTTTTACCTCCTCCTCCCGTTACGTAGCCAGCTTAGCATTCAAACTTAAGCCTTCCCCCCTTGACCAGGCTACGTGGTTTATGGATGCTCCCTAATTCGTGTAAGAAATATTTCCACTAGATCTCAGAAATTTCAAACAAAGTTTGATGGATGATTTATCACCACTTTTGTCATATACAAGTTTTGGTTTGATTATATATATATTTTTTCTTGTTAATATAAAAAACATAATTCTAATAAAAATGCTTCAAATGATCAAATTTAAAATTGGGTTCTTTGAATACTTAAACCAAAACTTGACTTTACATAGTTAAAAAATAAATAGAAAATCGGCATGCTTGATACATCCACGCGTTTATCGTGAAGTCTTTCATATTTGTTTGGGCAATTGAAAGAACTATTGGAAGCGAATTAATGTTTCAAATTAAACCGGTGACGTCAGATTTTTTATATAGTAGGAAATCTTACCGATTTCGTTCACTTATGGACCAACAGGTGTTGTTGATTTGTCGATATAGTACATCTCAAACATACCAACTTCGTCCGGTTGTGCACCAACAGATGGCGCTAGTACATAGCCCTCTGTTCACAAAATGACTCCTATTACAAAAGAAAATATTAACTTGTATTGTTCTTCGGTTTGCAAGTAAAAAACTACAATAAAAACGTAAAATATCGAATTTAAACTTTTTATAAATTTACTTAGCTCCTCATATTCATTGGTATTACTCAAATGGTAATGAATACGCTCCTGTCAATAAAACTTATAACTTACACTTTTACACATAAAAGATCTTTATACATTTATTTATACAAAATTAAATACCAGTTTTCAAAAAAATAATAGCTAATAAGACATCCATAATGTTCATTGTGTGAGGTGAAAAATTTTTGGAAAGAATTCAATTTAAATACAGCTTGATATTCGTGTGGTTGGAATACAGCGATTTCTATACTCATTGATAAATTTTTGTATAATCTGATGTGATTTGTATACTTGACATATATATAAAATATGTCAGACAGTATATTAGTTTTAATCTAGAGTTTGTAACGCTAGAAAATATAGACCGTAAAAACAAAATTTTGGTATATTTGTTCGTAGAATCATCGTATTAGTCAATTTCCGCATGTTCGATCGCCCGACTAAGAACAAGAAAACTCGAATACGAAAAGAGATAGTGGGTTGAAATTTTGATGACGTACTTTAGGCATAAAAAGTTCGGAAATACGCAAAATCGGTTCGCTGGATCCAAGACGATCCATGATTCAACTTTTAAACCATTAAAGATACAAAGAAAAAAAAGTGATTTTTTTCAAAACAAATAACTTTTGTTTGAAACATTTTTCGTAAACTGTTTAGATTCGTCACAATTTCAGCTCAAATTTAGATAATAACCACATATATAATTGCACTACATGTTATTATTATGTGTTTATAATTGTAATATTTGGAGAATCCATGAAAGGTTATCATTAAGAATAGTTCAAATATTGATATTGAACCAACCATATGTCAAGTATCTTAACATTTGACTCGGTAAGTTGTTATATTAAATTGTTTTTTTGTTTATTAGTTATTCTAGGATATTACTCGAAATTCACACCGGGTTGTTTCTACTTAATTTCTACATAACAATTTGATTTATTTAATGAGGAATAATTTGTTACTTTTTCCTTCGAAGTATAAAAAATTTAGGGATCTGTGAATTTAAAATACATTTTTACTTAAATTCAAAAAGTTGGCAGAAACACCAATTCCATTTGATATAAGAAATTATACTATTTAGGAAAATAGGAGTTTGGACATAAATTCTAAATGTATTTCATTCCATTCAAAGCGTATTCATTGGTGTTACTACAAACTTTTTGAATTTAATAAGTAAAAAAGTTTCGAGCATAAACTAATAAATTATTATTTCAAACAAGTGTATTTTAAATTCACCGATTCGTAAGGCTTTATAAGACTTGATTAAGAAAGGAAAATTTTGTAATTCAAATAAGTTTAATTAAAATAAATAATTGCCAATAAATATTTTAGTTTAATCAATATATAAATAAATTCCATAAATATTTAGTATCGACAAAAAAATTAATATCCATAATTCTGCATAAATATGCTAAATTAAAAAAAAAAATATCTCGTTCAAAACTGAACGGCCCTCTAAGTCTAACTTTTATTCTTTAAACTGGGCAAATTTATTTATCTTTTTATACTCGACATATAATACATCAGAGTAAATTATTTTAGTCTAAAGTTTGTAACGCTATAAAATATTAACCACACAAACTAAATTTTGATATAGATGTTTTTAGAAACCCATATTTTCATTTTCATTTTCGCCTTTCAGTCTGCCGTCATGGTGATAATTCGTAAAAGAAACAAGTTGAAATGCTAAAATCAAATTATAAATGTAAAAAAATGAAAACGCTCATATTAATCCTTAATCCTCATGTTTAGTCTTTTGATGGGTACAATAAAGATTGGGCAGCTTGTTAGTCAGGCGAATATGTACGTTGTATTGCTTAATTATTAGGGATGGAAGGTCGCTTTTATTTTCATTTTTAAAATCCTTAATTTTGATGGAAGGCTCTTGAAAAAGGGTTAATCGGTAATTTTATGAACACCTACTCCCAAATTTTGTTCCTGTTTAACGTCTTTAATCGAAGACAAAATGGGGGTACTCAAAAGGACTATTTTCGTAAGATAGTTCGATAAATTCGATATTTTAGTATGGACTTCAAATGTTTATTTAAAATTGTTTTTCACTTTTCTGTACATTTTTTAAAAATCGGTTTTATTTTTGCACTTTAATTTTACAGATAATATTTATCACAGCTTACTCGTATGATATTCTCAGCGCAGTGAACAATATACAACATATATACATATATATATATATATATATATATATATATATATATATATATATATATATATATATATATATATATATATGATAATAAGAAGATAAATTAAATTTTTTCCAACGTTTTTAATGGCCCTGTAATAAAAATATTATTAGTACTGGTATCTAGTTGATTTTCAACCCATGACCCATGGATTATGGATCCATGACCTAATGACCTATTTTTTAAACTATAACAGATAGAAGATAATTTCTACTACAAAAAAAACGTTTGTTTCAAAATTTATAATTGTAACAATTTTTCATAAACTGTTTAAATTCGCAGACAATTCTATGTCAAATATACTACAGTATTTTTAGGTCTATTGACACTGAAATTAGTGTATTTGATTAATATAAATAATTAAAAATAGCTTTCAAACATTCATCCTCAACGAAGTGTCGAATATTTTGTTTTTTGACAAATTTTTTTATAGCGGTACCAATTTTACATTAAATTTCATGAATAAAATAATTATAAATTTCAAGTAAGTTTCTAAACATATTGCTCAGCTTACATACATACATAGATACCTTTCTTATCACAAAGTACAAAATAAAAATTATTAAATAAATAAAAAAATTTATTAAAAACTGATAATAATAAAAATGATTACAGCAATACAAGACATACTATACAACACAATTCTTAACTTTTTAGAATGAAATGTGAAAAAAAAAGTGTACAGAGCGAGCGCGCGAGACAAACAGACTGGCACATGATAAAATAGATACCTGTACACACGAATCAAACAGACTTTCATTATTAAAAGGTAAAAATTAATAGAGATAAATCCATACACAGATACAATAAACCAGACAAAGATATAATGATTTTTTAGATCATATAGAGTGGAATCATATTTATTTTATTATTATTATTATAACTAAGTGTGGAGACTTTTTACCTCTCACTGATTCCAATGGTCAACATCTAAAACAGTTGGCGCACATATGTTGTTAAAGAAACACGCGCTCTTATCACCACACATTCTTATTCAAACTCTCTCTCTCGGTCAAGCGGATCCATTTAACTATCGATCTGCTTTACAACAATCCAACAACACGTTTTTTGGATTTCATTCATAATAACAATTCTAAAATAGAAATCGCGCATGCTTCTTCGTCTTCTATTGTGGAAAACCTAATGTGATGTTTAAGTGGATTTTATTTTTCCGTAGCTGAGAAACAAACCTGTAGTGTTTTTGAGTGTGATTTTTGACGTTGTTGAGTGTGTGTTTATATTGTTGTGCCTTATTATATAGTGTTTATTGTATATTTTTTTTGGGTCTAATCGGGTCAAAAAAAACAACAACAAAACAGTTGACATTTATTTTTGTTGAATGATATATTATCCTGCGGTAGACTAAATACAACATTTATGATTAATAATAGTGAGTTTAAAAAAAAAAAAAACCAAAATATAATGTGAGCCATTGTTATATTTGAAAGTGTCAAAATAGTGTAAAATTTATGAGAGAGCCTCCAAATTTAACACACAAAAAAAAAATTATATTCAATTTATACAATTAAAATAACATTTCGTTTTATTCACGCGTGTTTTTGTGAAATTTAACGCTGTGGGAAAACATTTGATTTGCGCGGTGATTTTGTGCGTGCGTGAAAGAAGATAAAATAAGAAAGCGAAGCGTAAAGTTCCCAATTTGATATTGGGAACTTTTATTGTGGATCGTCATTGGCTATGGACACGGGGGACTGTTGTATTGTATTGAGGGCCCCCGGTGCCGTCGCCCCGTCGAATACGACCGGTGATCAAATTGTTCCTGCACATCCTGGTGACTGTTGGTCAACCAACACAATTAACACGATTAATCAGTCACAGTATATCGATTGGTTACAAATGCAGGTTTGTGGATTTGATTCGTAATTTCCTTCAAATTTTTTGTGGATTAAATTCTTGTAGCTAAATGAAGTGTTATTTGATTCAAATGCTAAGGAGGATAAATATTTTACCTAAATTTTGACTTCCAGATTTTAATTTCAGTTCATTCCAATTTTATCACTAATTTCAAATTTGGCTTTAAATCAATCATTTTTAGATCATTTTTTTAAATAAAAATGGTTATAGAATATATTAGTGTTTTGTATTATATAGTGTTTATCGGCGTTCCCACTATTATGCGTTTGAGAGCGTAAAAGTTCTCTAAAAGTACGTTTCATATTTCACATCATTTTCTGACAGTTTCAAATTCGTTTCAATTTTTAAATCCATGTTTGCATTATAAATATGTATTTCAACTACAAGGTTGTCATCATCATTAAGAATTAGCGAATTGTAATTACAATATTATACTTGATATATATTCAAGAATATATCGAATATAATTTTGGCTTGTATTAAACTCTCAAAAGATATGCTACTTCTGGCTAATATTTCATTAAATCCAAATAGGGGATGGGGAATAAGAATTTGAAATTCATGAGAAACAGAAAATACTCTCAGAGAAAATGTAGCGAAATCGAAAAAATAATGGTGGAGGCGCAGTGAAGAATATGTATAATAAAATATATATACAAAAACTACGATGTACATTCAGTTAAAATATTTATCGGAACAGTAATTTTTTAACTGAAAGCTTTTATGTAAAAATATATTTGGTAAATTTTCGACTAAATAGTAAAAAGAATTTAGTATAATTTAAATTAGGTTATTAATTCAGAATATTCAGTAAATTATCTAAATAAGAGCGTTCAATAATGCCGGCTTCTTTAAGTTTTTTGGTAATGCCAATAATTAAATTTGACTTTCTTATTTAATAAAAAAATTAATTTCAAACGATCTGTTCAGTATTCAGAAGAGCCCATGTTTCATAAGAAGCAATTGGTGTAAAATCGACTATAGTAAAAATAGAAGTGAATTGTAGTACCAATAGATACCGTTTTACCTTTTTGTGGAACTTTTTGTGATTGGTTTGTAAAAGCTCTGGAAAGTACACTAAATAATTTCGAGTTAAATTTGATCCATTTCCTGTTTTTTTTTAAATTGAAAAATTGTATACATGTCTCGAATGACAAAACAATAAAAGGGTAAATATTCTACTAGCGTTATAAAACTTTATTGCTTTATCTTCTAACATTTCAGCCAAGTTTCGATACAATCTAAAAAAATTATTCTTTTCTACTTTTCGACATATATAGAACCTATAACAGTAAGTTTAAGAAATATTGAATAGAATAACAGAAATTTTAGAATAAGTGTACATAGAATCATTTTGTTAATCCATTTCCGTCTTTCACCCCCTTTTTGTCAGAAGTTGAGACTGTGATTTTTGCATTTGTTTTTAATTAATCTCTTAGAAAGTAAAATATTCAACAATTAAAAGCTTATTCAACAAATTTTAAACATACTGTTCTTTCTAAATTTTCCCAGCGGAGTATTGTAGGATTACCTAAAGTGTACTTGTACAAAAATTTTCCATTTAAATCGAAACAGGATACATAGAATGACAAAAGCAACTTTAAATCATTTGTTGGACGTTTCATCTCTTTTATTGGGACTTCTTCAGCAACTTGAGTGCCGATAAAAGAATTGAAATGTCCAAGAAATAATTTAAATAATTGTTCGTGTTCTTTTAAACGTTCTGTTTTCCTTAAAATTTTGTTTGAATAATAATATTTCTGGACACGATAAATAATTAAATGAACTATAAAGTTTTCGAATATAAGAAAATTATTTTTAGTTACTAAGAAAACAAAATGTTAATTTTCTTTTGAAACGCAATTGAATCTATAATTTAATTTACTTAAAATTTTTCGTCTATTAAAAGTGTAATTAAATTCTTTATAGTAAATTACCCTATACAAAAAAAAGTAACAATTTAATTGAAGGGTTACAATTTATCAATTTTATCTATCTTTGTTTATTTGAACGTGTGAATCTATAAAATATGACTTTTATGTTGGTATATTATCAGCTTTCATCAATACTAAATAAAATTTAATAAGTTAACGAGCCAAAATGTTCAGTAATGAGTGTCACATAATAATTCTATTTAATAAACTCAGTAAGCACCAAGTCTGCAGTTTTTAACCTCTAATTATATTAATTCTGTCTTTTGTTTTTGTGTGCCGGTAGGCTTAAAGTATTTTAAGGAAAAACGTGGCGTACCCCTAAATTATTCTGCCTTTCAGGGCAAAAAATTCTACTTAACATTACCACAACTCCCACACAAATCAATAAGATTTAGTGCAATTAGAAAATATTTTGAGAATAAATTGCAATTCAAAATAATAAATTTTGCCAAAATGGTAAACTTCTGATTTTTATGCATTTAATGGTGGGTCTAAGAAACTACCAAAAAATCCAAAATACATTATTTCCCTATCTTTGAGTTTGCTAGGTTAATAAGGGTATAAGAAAAATATAATATACTTATTTTACGAATGTAAGATTCGAGATATTACTTAAATTCGATTTGGGATTTTGGTCGTTACAATACAATTTTAAGAAATATCTCAAAATCTATGCATAGAATTATTTTAAAGATGTAATTTTTGGTTTAAAATTACCTTAAAACGTAGTTGAGTCGAAATACTGAATCAGAGAGACTCCCGGTTTGCTCAACAGTATCGACGCATTTTGAACAGATGAAAAATTGTTAATGTTTCGCGCACACGCGAACATATTGTGTAATATTGTGAAAATGGTATTATGAAGGGTTGTTTAACTAAGTGGTAGTGGTAATTCGAATGTGGTTACTGGTTATTTTCCTTGTAATAGATATAATAGGGGTAATCATCATGTGATGTTGGGGGTTGAAATTGTAATGTTTTAGGGGTAGTAAATATGTTATGTTTTTTTATATGTGGCTTATTAGAGTGCGATTGGGGTTAATGTTGATATTGTAATTTGACTTCTTTTTCATTTCATTAATCTAATGGTTTTACCTTCACCTGCATTGGTTTGGTATATCTATATACTTACCGGGTATCTCAAAAATTATGTTTATTTATTTATTAAATGAGTTTTTCGTGAATTTTTGAATACTTTTGGGGATAATTGTATACCAAATATAAATAGCAAAAAATTTTGTGCAAACTAAACATAATTTAGGAGTTAGAAACGGTCCACATAAGATGAATGTTGATTTATTACATAAAAATAATATTTTGAATTTTTAACATAAAATGACTGTTAACTCACTGTTATTATTTGAGTTTAAATTGAAAGATTTGGTAATTAATTTAAAATCAAGAGATATTAAAAGAGGAAAAGTATTTTATTTCATTTATTTAAATTCCAGTCAAGTGCAGTCTTAAAAGTCAATATAAGCAGATATTTTATATGTAGAAAACTTATTATATGAACAAGTGAGATTAGTTAACCATTTTATATAATTATAACACTTTTTTCATCCAGAGAAATGTGTGTTCTTTTTTAAAAATTTGGTTTGTACAGCACTAGGGCTTGCGCCTGACCTCTTATTTTTGAAATTTGGTCACAAGAAAATTATTTATAGGAGTATTTATATAAGTTATTAGAAATTCGTTCTATCTTTTCGAAATATATAATTTTTTAGTATAGTTAATTTAATATCCTCGAAAAATTAATGAGTTTACTTTTGAGTGAAACTGAATAGTCAATTAAAAAAAATTGATAATTGACTAAAACTTGATGATCGATATAAATAAAAAAAAAAGATTTTTATTGAGAATATTATTTTAAAAAAAAAATTATTAAAATCAAAATCAATTCCATATCTTGCTTTTAAACGGATATAAAAGTAAATAATATTATTGGTTAATTGAACTAATAATTTAAAATTAAATGAATAATTTCTTTATAGTTTTTAATTCATTTTTTGTGTAAAAATAACAGGAATCGAATAGTTTAAATTTATTTTTAAAATTGAAAACAATAACAATTATTTGAATAATTATATCTGATTTTTTTTTTTTCATAACTAAAAAAGGAAATTAAATATCTAAAAAATAAAGACAATACAAAAAATCATAATTTACCCAATATTCAGTGAACAATATAATATTTATATATTACCTATATAAAATATATTTATAAATTTTGTTTTGTAATTTATAAGGGCATTATTATTGTCTTCTATAATATGTAATAAAACATTTTATAATGAACATTATTTTTTATTTATTTAAATAATACATATATTATATAAATAAATATAATAATAATAATAATTGTTGATCACATACACGATAAACCGTTTAGTAACTGCTTGGTAATTTAGTGATCAAATTGTCCGTGTTATTATTCAGTGCATCCAACCATTGGATTAAATAATTTTATAATATATAAAATGTTTTCTTCCTATGTTAATATGTTTTTGAATTTAAAACGAAAAATAAAGAAAAATTTAGAATGTATGGTAGATTTTATGTGAAATGACCATTTTGAGAAATTTTCTCTTATTTTTCCTTGAAGTTTAGAAAAAATTTACATTATAATTTTCCATAATAAATTTATATCAAAGAAAGATTATCGAAGTGAAAATAGCAAAATTTGTTGCGACATCAAAGCATTAGTAAATTAAAGGCTGTGCAAAGTATGATATTATATAATTTATAGAATATCCTTTCATCTTCTTTAAGCCTAAAAAAATTCTAAAATTCATTCAAGTCTAAAATCTTTATTTATGCTCTTTTAGATGGACATATTTTAATTTTCAATTTTATCAGACCAAATAGGATTTATTTATTGCTAAGATAATATTTTTCGAAGTGAGCAAATATTAATTAACGCTAAAATATAATATTTTTAAAAACTTTAAATTTGTAAAACTTCTTAAATCCTTTTTATTTATGAAAAATATTGAAAAATTTCAAAAAGTTTTGGTGATTTATCCTTGAGTTTTTACACTAGGCTTTAGTCTTTAAAATAATTATTTTTAACTGCTAGAAAAAGTTTTGGGCTCTTGCTGCATTGACTTTGTTCAAATTAGAGCTGTTGCCGTTAACTTGTTAGCTCCATTTAAATCAATGAAATTGTTCAAAACATTAATGTGTTTCATTTTGAAGTATTGTTAGTTCGGAAATTGTAAAATATTTAACAAAGAAGATTTTTCATTTAAATTATTAGGAAATTTTAAAGTTTTCATACTATTTATATTTTTTAGAAAACGAACCCAAATTAATGAATTATTTGAAAAACGGAAGCAATTCTTTTTTTTTAATAATAACGAACTAATTTCATATCGTATACCAGATGTCATCTTCTGATTATATGTTTATTTTTTACCACTTCTTATAAACCATGAAGCATGTATTATCCAGGAATATTCACATAATGTTGAAATAATGCACTTAATAAACACAGAATATTTTTTTATCAATACATATCGACAATTAGAGAAATATTATTGATGTAAGAAACAATTTACGTTCATTCAATTTTACAAATTAATAAATAGTATTTTATAATTATTAATGAAAACTCTAGGATTTTTCGAATAAATTTCGATTTTTTCCCCAATTTCCTACATCAAATTATTTTGTATTTTATAAATACGTATTTCGACTACAAAGTAGTCATCATCAGTATGAATAAGCTAGTTGTAATGATTCTCTGAGGAGATGTTACTCGTTACTCGTTTGCAAACCGTCACCAAATTAAAATTGGGGAAAAAATCGAAATTTATTTTAATAAATAGTAATAAATTCACAGAATGAAATAATTAACAAATACAAATAAAAATTGGCTGAATAACTTTCATGTTGAATAAAATAATAACAAATCAACTAATACACAAAAAGAAACGATTCTAATATCGTGTGTAAGGGACATCTTTTTTCATTGATTCTTTTTTTGAAGTTTTTGTTTTGGTATAATAAAAGTAGGCAGCCAAACTTAAGATCTATAAATTCTATAATGCTAAATTTAAGAATTACGATTCTATTCTGGTTTTCTGAGTATACAAAAATGATAAAACTGCCTATTTTGTAAGTAATAATCTTAAAAATTTATTTATAAACAATATTGTTATGTTGTCTCAAATCGTACACTTAATTTGGGATCTACAATTTAATTATCAATCAATTTGAAAATTTTAAAAAGTTTTTTTATTGCAATACTTTCGATTATTGTTGAAGTATTCAATTCAAATTTTTCTATTTAGATAAAAATTTTAAACCAAAATTTAGAGCCCATATTTTGACCATACTTCAATTGAATAAAATAAAATCAATAAAATTTATTTAGTCTATAAACACATCAAATACTTATACAATAATTTGTATTTAAAAATAACATTAATAATAATAATAATAATATATTTTTTTTAATGCGGGCTTTTTTTAATGTATTTGAAATGTTTGAACTGTTTTATATATATGATTGTATTATATATGATCGATACCAAAATTATTTATAGCCTCAATAAATAAATTAAACAGCTATAATTCACTAAACAACAACCAAAAATAAATATCTATAATGTTACATAAAAATGTTATACTTACATTTCAAATTAAATTTTAGTTTAAAAAAAATAATAGTTAGGCCAAAAACATTATAGTAGAGATATGGGGTTATATTGTTGAAGTTTGAATCCAATAACTACACGCCATTTATTTAATGAATTTCTTTGTAACCCAATTAAATTAGATTAAATATCCGAATAAGAAAACTGTACAAGAAACTTTGAAAACTTTGTTTTGATATACTTAAAGATGTTTCAAAATATTAGGGATCGAAGATCATGAAAATCATTTTTTTGTAAATATTTTAATTAAACTTTAATTAAAAAAAAAACTTACAGCGTAAATAAAAAGTTGGGAAATTTAATTTAAAAGCATATGTTTTGCAATCATTAAAATTGTGTGAGCAAAACTTTATTTTTTAAAGGCTTATTTGAATTTATTTTACCTCGCTTATGAGTACTAATCTAAATTATAACTTTATTCCTGTTTTACAAAAGTGATGATTTCTCTAATTCAAATTAAAAAATGAAAAATATTATTGAATATGCGGAGAGTATACGTAAAGCACTTTTCTAAAACATGCGTTATATGAAAACAATCAGATCCAATAACAAAAGCTTAGCACACAAATTTTCAAAAATTTTGTTTTATTTCTATTATTATATAGGCTGAGACATTTCGAAGTACAAAAATGAAAAATTTAGCACTTAGATAAATACTATTGGAATATTCTCATATTTGTGACATATTTAGTAAAATTTTCCCCACTTTACGAAAGTTACATATGTCATCATAAATAATGTGTTAAATGAATGTGACGTAACTAACATATGGACCCAATTTAAGCGCATACCAACAATAATCTATTATTTAATATAAAAAAAATAAATAAAATAAAAACCCCCATAATAATTTTGATACATAGATAACCAAACAATATGGCCTGGTTATTACATTCGTAAGGATACGGATAACTGTTATAGAATCAATCTCTTTATTTATGACAAGTACCTTAATATTGTACATTAAAATAATTAAAAAATTTATTATTTTTAAAAAGAGACAAACATATATAAATTATATTAATTTTATATATCATTTATTTCACTTTAATGAAAAATACAATTTTATAGTTTGTATGTTTTTTTTAATAAAATAAATATTAAGTGGTGAAACGGGAAGATATAATAGAAAATATTGGATTCTAAAAGTTTTTTGTAGCTCTTTTTAGAAAAATAATTTTGTAATTTTCAATTGAATTAGTGAATTGAATTTTTGGTTTTAATTTAAAAAAAAAATTAATCCTAGGTTTAATATAAATTCTATTATAATCAAACATATTTAATATTAAATTTTTAGAAGTAATTCATTTTTAGTTTTTTGACAAATTCGACTTTGGCTCTAGCTCCTGCGATTTTCATCAGTTCATTCCCATTCTTAATCAGGTATTGGAACCTTTATTTTCAATATAACAAAACTTGGAACTTTTTTGTTTTGAATCTTCAAAATTGAAAATTATAAATTAGCAACAAAACATGTTCAGATTATAAATTTAGGAAACTACTTTTAAAAATTTTGAAATAATAAATTTCTGGGACAAAAATTTAACCTAGCATTATCAAGCGGGGTGGAATTCCTTGATAATTTTGAAAGAAATAATTCAAGGGTAATGGAAAAAATATAATCTAACGATTTTAATCGAACATGACGAGTATCCGAAAGGGGTGGCAGAGTCACAATCTTGGTAGGTAAACCGTTAGATAATTTCAAATAATTGGTCGTCAAATTTTGAATTAGTATGACTTGCGCATCAATTAGAACTGCTTTACTATGAAACGATACATAAGACTATGTCAAAATAGAGAATTTTTTAAAATTTTAAAAAGCCGCCTCGTCACATTCAAATCGTCAGTCTTTTGAATGGGAGCTTCATTCGGTTCCATTTTACATCTACTCTGAATAGTCAAGACAATTTTTTGTATTTTTATGTTAGTTTGTTTGTTTGTAGTTTAAATTTTAGAAACCTATAAGCCTTTGTTATTTCTAGCATCTAATCTACAAAATGTCAAAACGACAGACTAATAAATCCCTACAAGAAGCGTAGGATTCCGCACCACCAATATACGGAACCCTAAAAATATTTAAGCACAAAAAAAACTATAGATATTTTTACGATCATTGAAGTTAACTTTTTTTTTAATAGATAAGTCATGTTGAGTTTGAATAAATATAGCCATAGTCGTTTTGGTTAATGGTTATTACCAGGTGTAAAAAATATGTTACATTACCTAAATCACTCGTGCCCTATTAGTAGTGTCTTTTTTTTTTTAAAGGATGTAAAAAAACACATAAAATGAGCCATTTCAAATTAAATTTATACGCTTATTAGTGAAACAAACCAGAAAAATCAATAAGAATACGGAGCACTTTTTTAACGATACCTATAATGTTTTAATTTATAACAAATATAAATAAATTGTAAAAATAAATTTATAAAAGCTTGTTGGAACAATTAAAACAATTGGTCTCAATTTTGTCGAAAAAGAGAGCTTTTTGATTTTACAGAATTAAAAAAAAAATCGGCTATAATTCCAAAAAATATTAAATGATTTTTAGTTTTTTTTAATAATATTATAGGAAAACCAAAAACAGCAATTATATCATGATTGGCTGGCTAATTTTCGAGAAATATCGCTTGAAATTTATCCGAAATTTCGAATTCCAGATCTGATTTCAAGTTATATTTCTAAAACTACGCATCCAATCGTTAAACAGATGTTATTTCTGAACTCAACAGATCAAACAACTCTTAAGAATATGATTTTATCAAAATCGGCAATAAAAATATTTTTTCAATTTTGTCAGGGGTACCTTAAACAAAATTACGAGAAATCGAAAAAATTTCATGTGTTCACTTTGAACTGCATAGTTAAAAAATAAAGTATATTTCACGATCAGATTCGTAGTTTATGAAATAACACCTGAAATCCTTTCCGAAGGTCCATATTCCGATCTAATTGGTATCTGAAAATCCAGCCGTTAAGTATGTATTCATTTTAGCCAATAAATGCATTAAACTACCCACGATAAAACGCATTACATATCACGATGAACCTATCCAATGGTAGTTTTAATTCGTTATCAGCGACCGCAAAAACCCTAGGTACAAATTACAAAGGATCTGTTGTTCATGCAAATAACAAATAAAGTGAACTCCGGTAATTGTTTACACGTAAAAATAATTTATTCAGCTTATATATCAAGCGGAACCGACTTCAACAATACGAAATTTTCAGACTTAACAAACTTCTAACTTTGGTTCATGCACCACGATTTGTTTTTAAAATTAGTTTGCTTCCACGTGTTAAAACACCATTTGAAGGTGTTACCCTCGAAATTTATTCAATCACCTGACCAAAGTGTAAATAAATTTTTGTTATTTGAAAAAAAATGATATTTTTTAAATTTGAAATTTTGAAAGTTAACAAACATTAAAAACGTTTTGAAACATTAAAATCACAATTACCACATCAAATTATCAATAAAATCTGTTAATGTATATATTTAAAACCCCATTGAATAATATAATCTGCGTAAAACGTATAAAATCATCTTATTATAGGCCGCATTTTACACAAACAGAAACAATAGCCTTTAAATAGTTAGTTAAAAACTCATAAACCTATAGCCTTAGGTTCAATTGAATTGTACACAATTCATAACTAATAAGTACTTATATATTTAAAAATATAATTTCTATTTACTGTACAAGTTGAGAGTTAAGCAGAAAAAAAAGAAACAATAAAGTAATTTAAATATTAAATTAATTTGAATCGTGAATTAACAATTAATTAATTTTATAATAAAGTCAATAATAAATGTAAAATGATCATATTACAATGATAAAATCATTATTTAAGAAAAAATTGTAAATTAATTTAAAATAAAAATAAAAACCATAAGTTGCGTGGTGTGAAATACTCCAACGACGTCTATATAATACGTTGAATATTAAGACGATCTTTGGTAAGCAAAAATTTTTTAACAAATAACTATAAACAGTTTTAATTAGTAAAATACTCTGCATATGCTTGTATAATATGTCAATTTTAAATTATAATTTTGATGATTTTTAATTAAGAAGAAATCTATCATAGAACAAAACTTTTTTAGTATATTTTTACTATAAATTAATCATGAAGACAATTTTCTACGCTTATAAATCATAATAAATCACTTCTTAGTAGAGATATTCATCTTAAAAATATATTAAAACGAGTTTTGATAGCAGATAACAGAGTTAATTGTTTAAATATTTGACATATGGTTGGGTATCAATGTTTCAGCTATATTTAATGATAAACATTAATAAAATTCACAAAAAATATAAACATATATTCACTTAATAAATAAACAAGTGAAGATTACAATTACCAGTATTAATTGTTCAAATAACCAAAATTTGATTTGAACTTTTTTTAAACATAAGAATTCATAAAATACACTAAATATGCAGTCCATATAGTAGTAATTTGTTATATATGTATTTAATCTATTATATTTTATGAATAAAAGTGTTTCATTCAAAAGTTTTTTCGAGAGATCCACTTTTTTGTATTTCTTCTATCTCTTTTGGATTAAAACAAGGATAATGAATTCATGTTGGGTGCCATCAGGTCGATTTTGCTTATTAAGATCGGTTGCTAATAGCGTTTTTAAGGCATCTGGATATATGAAAGGATAGATGAATAGCCAAAAAAAATGGGTTAGTTAGGCGATTCTATGAATACCATACCATAATTTTGTTATATTTTACACAAAATTTAAATTGAATTTAAAATACTTTCAATATGTCGAGTATAAAAAATAGAATCCGTTTTTTTTTTGCTATATATGTATGGATGTAAAAATACTTTTAACAGATGTATTTACGTATGTAATCATATTATTCGAAAATTATTACTTAGCATATTAAAATAGCTTAGAGTTAAACACGTAACTTTGTTTTTTAAACTAATCATTATGAAATTCAAGACTCATTTATATAATTCTTTTAAAAAAATACTCTATAATTAGTTAATAAAAACATTTTATTATTTTTATTAATTGTACCCATAAGTTTTCAATATCATTTCAGCTAAGTTGTGTGTTTTTATTTATTTTTGTTTTTGACATAATACGGTCAATTATTTTTTTGATTAGTCACATTTAATATATGACTCAGTCAGAAATCAAATCACGATTCTTTCAAGGAAAATTTTTTCAAATATCGCTTTTCTTTTATTTGGTTTGAATATCTAAAACACTTCGGTGATTAGCTAACCGTTGGGATCCATTTTTTTAGATTTTATAAAATTTTTATGTAAAATATATTTTCCGCTTGAAAATTTCTTTCTCAACTTAGCTTTTTGTTTATGTGCATTATAAGACATTTATAAAAAATGTAGAACTTTTAAATCAATTTTGTTCAAAAACCACGAGCTTAGCTCTAGAAGAAGATGGGTGCGTTGTGGTTTTTGCCAGTATTTAGAGTCAGAAAATTTTGTTATATATATTTGATTGAGTTAAACGATATTGGGATGCATTTATTAGATATCTCCAATAACGTAGTTTTTGTGGATCTGTAATAAATCTTAAAAATAGCCAAAGAATCCAAACAAAATTTTACTGCTGTTTTTAGATTTTCTAGGTAAATTAAAGTCTTGAAAAATAAAAATAACACTTTTGTGATTGTTAGGTTAGTTTAAAAAATCATTTGAAATTTGTTCTGATAATTGACATTCAGATCAGATTTCCGATCGCATTTCTAAAACTACGCATCCAATCTTTAAATGAGCAAATCCAAAGCAAACAAAGCTTTAATTTTTGAGCTTTAAAGGTGAAGAAGTTATTCTTCAGAATGTAATTTTATTGGAATCGAATACAAAAAATTTTGCTGGATTTAACGTTTCTTTCCAAGGTACACTCCTAACATAATTACGAAAAATGTAGAAAATTTTTTATCGCTGAATTCGATAAAATTATGTTTAAGAAGGTTTTTAGAACAGTTGATTTTTAAGACCCGGAATTCGAATCGGCGCTCAGCATTCCGTACCAATTTCAAGCGAAAACACTTCGATCGTAAAATAAATGTTATTATAGGTTTTCGTAGATCTTAATTTTTTGCTTGATCTTAAATTTTATCTTGCTTGGTCTTACCGTTTCATAGAAACAGTAATGAGTAAAATAATATTTTTCTGATTTACGATAAGAGATATTGACTAGGTTTAAAATTGCTATAGATTTTAATAATTTCAAATAAATTAATTTAATTAAAAATTTTCTTTGACAATATATTTTTTCTAGTATTTATTATGATTAGTGTAATGTATAATTGGAAAAATACATCAAATGGCCGATTAACTACTTTAGCTAAGCTATTTATAGTTAATTTTTCTATATAATAATTATTTTAAGTAAATAATTTATTTTATACATTTTTTTATTATGACAGTTATAAAAATTGTTATCAAATTCAAGTTCCGTAATATAGATTATTGATTTTTCTATGGAAAAACCAATTTTATTGCAATTAATATTAATTCTTTGTATATAAATATAAAACCGGCTAAATTTCTGAAATACTTTAAACTAATCCTCATAAGAAAAATAATAATTATGATAATAAATATATCGTACTTTATATAAAATATAGGAGTCAGAAAAATATATTAGGTTGTATAAAATTTAGTCTTAAACATGTGAGTCTAAAAATACTGAAAAAGTTTACCAAATTTTATTACAACTCTTTCAGGATCACCTAGTTGGTTCATTTTCATTTGTCTGTGTGTATTTTCTTAATTACGACAGCCCAAAAGATAAAGTATAATTCCCGAGCTGTATATTCGATGTTCTAGACATAATAAATTATTTGATAGGCTGTTTTTTGTAATTCTATTAGGCTTATCAGCCTATGAGAAAGACATGTGGTTGTTAGGGATTTTTCATGAATTGAAATTTTCTAAAGAATTCAAGTTTTTTGTTATTTTGTAAAAATAATATCAATAAAGTATAAAATTATTGAATCACATGAATCATTACACAAGTAATTTTCAAAATGATATCATTATTTCATGGTTAATTAAGTTTATTAAGAAATTTACATACTTAAAGTTTTTTTTATTTTTTTAAATTCAAGTACTCATCAAATGTTTTTAGAATGATCACAAAAGAATACTTCAAGGACAATGCTTTCAGTGATTAAGATCCCTTTGTTTCGAAATTAAGAAGTTTTTAAAAGTTTTCTATAGCTATAAAATCATTTTGTTCTGACTGGCGATCAACGGGACGCCAATACTACTAATTGTAAGCGAAATCTGAAATTGATCTGTTGACAAAGGGTTTTTGGAAATTTCAACTATATGAGTCATCTTCGAAGTCTGTAAGTCTTCTTTGAAGTTAGAAGCATTCAAATTTGAATTACTGAGTAGGGAATAAATAAATAATAACGCCGATGAGGCTTTTTGGATAATCAAATTTTTTGGGGGTAATGAAATTTTGTGAAAAGTGAAAGTGTAGGTTTCAGAATGATGCGACTTTCTGTTAACAATTACGTCATCGTCGTGGCACCATCTCAGCATGATGAAGAGAGTCGTAATAAATCTTGCTTCTCTCGTTTTGTTTTTTATACTGTATCATGTACCTTTTACATTATGCCTCATCTTCTAATTCATAAATTACGTAATTAAAGGAATTTAATAACGGTATGGGTATAAGTATATATGTTATAATGGCATTAGACTGCAAGTACTGATCTGAAACACTCTACTAAAACATTGTAGAGGCCATGAACAAACTAAAATTGTAGAGGCAATTGCAATCCCTGAATATGTTAAATAACAGAGGGAATTTATACCAAAAATGTCTGTAATATCGTCAGAATACCCAGACGAAAAGCTTACTGTCTCCTCTTTACTTTTGCAAATGGCTAGAGTAGGCTTAAGGGATGCTGAAAGGACTGCTTTCCTCAGGAACAATGTTAATAATTACATTACACTTAGCTAATTCATATTTACTTATAAGGACTCACTTTACATATTTCGACAATACAAAATACAAAATTTCTTCTTATTACACGGGTAGTACCGTTCTATACATTTGATATATACAGCGTGTAATGATAAAAATTAATAAGACATCTTATAATATTTATTTATTATTACTGTAAATATTTAATTTAAGTATAGAAGATAGACACATAATGAATAGATACCTTCTTTTAATGTTTTACCGATTTATATTATTATTATTATGTTATCAATATCTTATATCAAAATGTCGTTCGTTCTTTGTGTGTGTCATGTACCTACTATCTATAGATATTTACTACATATTATATCATAGACGAACGACAACAACAACAAGTCATGACAATCGTGTGACGATGATGACAATTGATGACTGATGATGACTACTCTACCACTACTTATTTATTTACTATGTTATAGTTGATGTCAACAATAATAATATCAGAGTCATCATTTTATATAAACATTGTACGGTATTTACTTATTTTTTTTGTATATAATATGTTATTAACTTCTTTGGGAAGTAATTATTGTTGTCTCTCCGAAATTCGAAATCACTTTATGCCTGCATTGATTCTGTCTTTCTGAAGTTCCTCGTATTTTGAAGTTAAGGAAAGAATTATTATCCTACTAATAGTATACATGTGAAAGTGTGTTTGTTTGTATGTTTAAATGTTTGTTACTCAATCACGCAAAAGCGGCTGAATGAATTTGGATGAAATTTAGTAAACAGATGGTACTTTTACATGGATTAACACATTTTATCCTGGAAAAGTGTTATAGGCTAGACGTGGAATTAAAAAATATGAACTACTGGACGAATTCACGTGAAATTTGGTATAGACGTTTCTGGGATAAAGTGTATTTTCAATCCTAACTTAAACAATAAAGTTTCTCTGCGTCAAATTTAAATTAAATTCGTGTAGCCATTTTCCGGTTAATGTTCGTATCAAAATAATGACTATAATTCATAATGACACATGCGCCTCGAATAAGCCTTCTCTGGACTCAACTATTAAGCCAATGTGAAAGAAGTGGCAGACAAAGGCTAGTAATTTAAATAGTAAAGCGTAATTATTTCTTGGTTATAAAATAACAAAACAGCTGAATTTTTCAAGATTTTCCCAAAAAAAAAAAGTGCAAAAAATTTTCTATATTTCCTATTTATTTTATTTCCTTGGACATCGATAGAACAAAACCGTATCATTAAGATAAACTTAAATCCACGATAAGCCCAAATTGAGTTGGGGTTATCTACGTTGGTAAATGTTCTTGGGGAAGCTATTAGTCGGTTATTCAAGGGTCATATTTACATGTACTTGTTTTGAGTCTAATGAAAGAATTATTGTTAAAATATTATTATATCAAATTATATTTTATCTATAATTGTAAGTTTTATACGCGAAAAATTATATGCTGTATAGTAAGATAACATTTATATTACAGTGTGTCAATTACATGGTGTCAGAGCTCAATCAAGATTATGTGTTAGACAATATAAAACATAAAATTATACAATTTATAATGATTTTTTTACACAAATGAAGATATCAGCACGGTTTATTAAAACGTATTTCAAATAAAAGTTGTATGTCGTTTAAAAAATGTATATTGAAACTTTTCTTCTATCTTTTATGGTTTAAAAGCTTTCTAATAGTGTAAATCCAAGAGCTCCTAGTTAATCATGATAGTATTTCTTTTCATTTTTGAGTTAGCGTGACAGTAAGTCAGAAGGAAATGGATTGATTAGGTTGAATGTACGAGGACGTAACATATATTAAAATTTGTATTAAATCTCTTTTTTAGATGTCATAAACTGAATATGTTTAAAAAACTAAATTTTCTAAAATGGTTTTGAAATAAAAAAATAACTGAAAAATAACAATAAATAAAAAATTTAATTACAAAACATTCATTCTTATAATAGAAAATAGAAAAAACAATAATGACTAGCAAAAAAAATAACAATATTTTGAATAATAATATTTTAATAATTTTTAATAAACTTTCATATTGTAAAAAATAAATTAGATTTAATTTAAAATGCTATGATACGTACTCTGATTGTATTTGGAGAAGAGAAATATTAATATATTATTTATTAGACTCAAAATGTAGATCTCAGATTAAAAAAATGTGAATCAATCTAAAATTATTATTCTACAATGCGGAATATTAATTTCACGAAAAATTAAATACAGATTTATTTCAGTTGAAGAATTTAGAAAAGTACATATAAATCGACATGAAATATGTGAAGGTATATTGATAAGTGCGAATAAAAATAATGACAGAACAAACATTATGTTTTAGGTGTTTATAAAATCAACTGATAGTATATCCTATGTTAGGAAAAGATTAACATTAATGATGGGCTGAAATTTTGGTAGCCCATTCTGAATCTAAAATTAGTCGCTTGCAATTTTATAAACCAACAAAGTCATTTAATTGGATTTAATAATTCCATGACACGCCAAAAACTGCTTGCACTTTAAATTACTAAATTCTATAGCCTCTTTAAAAATGTGAAAAGTTCAAGTAATGACCAAAAAAAGTAAACACATCGAATTTTAAGAAGAATTGTTACCTCTGTAATAAGCACACTGCTTTATGTAATATCTTTCAATTTTCGCGCACTAATAACTCAAAAAAATTATTATCCAAATAATACGATAGTATGAAAATTTTCGAGGATTTTTTTCTCAAAAAACATTTCTAAATACAAAATCAAATTTAATTTTTATTTCAAATTTAATTTTTATTCGAGAAATACTCTTAGACAAGCCCCCGGCTCTCCTGTAATGTTTTTTTGATGTATTTATGCGCGATAATTGAAATATATATAAATAACATTAAAAAGTAGGTTTAGTACACAGGTTTTGAAAAATTTAGGGACATTCGAATAGCTACTGAATACTAAACCTTTCAAGGATAAAAACAATTTTAATTTCAATAATCATTTTAAAGGATTTGTCGATATTCAATATTTTTTGGTTAAAAATTTGGGAGTTATTACACTATTAAGTGTTAGGTTGATTCAGTTTTGTTACATAATAACGTACATATATGAGTTCTATTTAATATAGTATATTGGTAGTACTATAAAATATACGTATGAAATATATTTTACATATTTCAAACTTTCACCGTTTAGAGCAATATTCATAATTTATCTTTTATATTTAAAACTATAAATATATATATGTATGTATTGAATCTTGGATGTTACTTGAGTAGGTATTGCTTGCGATTTTGTTAGCTTAAAGGCACAAAGAATCAAACGACAGACATCGTATATAAAAACAATCTTTTAAATAATTTTATTTCTATTAATTCGCGCTCAAATAACTCAAAAAACTTACTATTAAAATGTTAGAAAATTTAACATTATCTTGGATAGAAAACGGTGATAGTCAAAGAGTTTTTCCCGGAAAAATGTTTTTTTCAAAAACTCTTTGGCAAGGTTTTCGTTTTCATGTCAAAATTTTGCATGCAAAATTTCATAAAATTTGGATTTTGAATTTTATATGTGAAAATTAAACAAAATACAATTCATTTTGCATTGGAATTACCATAGAAGTCTTTTTTATTTCGCATTCGATTTAAAATTAGGTAAAAATTTTTGCAGATTTAGAATTTTACAGTTTAAAACTGACAAAAAATTAATAATAACAAATTAAAAACTAAAACTAATTTACTCAATTAAAAACAAATTGTTATCAATATCCGGGCTATTCAATTAAAACACTGCCCCCCTCAGAATTATAGTGTATTAATATTTTTTAATGATTTTGGGAAAAAATCGAAAATATTATATCTATGGGAATTTTTATCGAAATATACAAATTACTGAAATTGTAATTTTAAATAATTTAAAAGGGTAAAAACAGTTATGATTCGTTACGGTAATTTAAACACAGGTGAATGAGTGATAATCAACAAGTAGGTAGTAGCCAGTCTGTCATTCAATTCCCCTAAATATTATCACAAAACGATTAATCGATTAACTTATTGCTAAACATTTTAAAATGAATTCAATGAATAAATTTATCGAATGTGGGAATTACATTTCTATACTTCATGTAAGCATATCAATTATTTTAATCAATGTTTAAACGGTTTCACGCAATTCAGACAAGTAGTTCAAAAAAGTATATTCTAATATAAGCTGCTACCAGTTAACTTTGGGGGCAAAGCTCTTTCAATGATTAAAATATATACGGTTTTTTCGATATCGGATCTTATTTCGATAAAGTTTCCGATAAATTATTTGAATAAATAGTATCCACTAAATTGGGGTTGGTAAGGTTTTCATCGTACACGACAGCGGAATTGCAATGCTACAGAGTAGAACATTATCCGCACGATTAGAATTTAACCATAACAAATGTATAATTTATATAATTTGAGTTCACAAATAAATTCGACTACACAATATGAAATTAAAACCTTCAAGAATTGCGTAACGACAATTTTGGTAATTTAGTTTTCTAATTTTTATACAAAAATATGACATCCAAAAATATTATCTCTTGAATATAGTAAAGTCAATAATTCGCCTTCCTGGTTAAGCTTTCGGCTACTGTAAATGATTTTATGAAAGATCCTTCCCCGCCAAGTGTTTTTTTGACATTCTGCGAATATTTAGACACTCAACATAAATATCCCACGTTAATTACAAATAATTCAAAAAAAAAAAAAAATTACTTCAAGTACTTAAAAAACCCTGTGGGCATTTTATATACACAAATAATTACAAGACAAAAAGAAAAATTGACAGATCAAATTATTTATTTATTTTCACAAAGATTTATGTGAGATAAAATTTTTTAATTAAATTCTTATTTTCATTAAATTAAAAACGCATTTTTTATTTATTAATTTTTGTATATAAATATAATAAATAAACCATAGTGAATAGTATTTATAAAGACCACACCAATAGCTTTCTGATTTTTTTTTTATTAAACAATAATTGGTGTATACCAAACTATTTTTCTACAAATTTTGTTTTACTTAGAGAAATGGTAGAGTTATCATTTGATATCTTGGGTAATATTCATATATGCAGTACCTAAATTAATTAAAATTTATAATAAATTCTTCTCAGTATACAAATAAAATTTATTTGATCAATTATTTGCACGTAAATTGGATACCATAGGTAAAATTAAAATTATTGAATATTGTAGTTGAATTTGCAGTTATTGGGTTGACTATTGGAAAAATAAGGAAATTAGTAATATTTTTTTTTTTTCTTGAAATTATAAATACTAATTCATTTTTAATAAATGGTGACAAATTTTCAATGTTAAATCATTTACCATCCACAGATATATATATATAATATATATATAATTTTTTCTTGATATTATTCTAAACACTAAATTTGTACGAGCCTCGATGTAAGTTACTTGATTCATACTTAACCGATGTGATTTATTATGAGGGAGGTCGAAAATCGTTTTAAAAATGGACAAATAATAAATCTAAAAAAAGATAGCTAAATACAATTGATATAAATTTCATAATGAAGAGACAGGAAATAATCAGAAATTGAAATGCATGGACCGTGTCATTAACAATATAATTATTACTGGTAAAAAAAAAAATTTTAATGGATGTTCGTTCATTGGCTGATGCTTTTATTATTATTATTATGATTGTTATTAATATGAAAATGTTTATTCACTTGAACTATTTTAAAAATTAATAATTTTATTTTTTTAAATAACGTTATGTGATTGGATGAATGAATTGCTTTATAAAACAATTGTTATATATGAAAATAAATATGGATTTTATGAGTTCGAACAACAATCATTAAGTTCATATTATTATTAAAAAAAAAACAGGATGGCGTCCATTAATTGATATTTTTTTATGTTTAAAAAAATAATGACTTTATTATTGTTTAAAAAACCATTATATGTGTGGGTAAATTATTTGTGGATCACTAGGGAAATTGATTGGCACGATATAATTAAAATTATTACTAAGAATATATTAATTATTTAGATTTAATACTTAAAGTTAGAAAATTATACTTTATAAATAACTTTACCTGCGAAACTTTTAGACTTTTCTATGTTTTTGGTTTTTATAGGAGTCAATAGAGTCTAAAAAACACAAAATAACACTTATTTTACGAAGAATTGACAAATTAACAAAAATGTACTCAAAAACTTGCAACACAGACCATTTATTTTACCACATGCGTAATTTTCGCGATTCAATTGTAAAGTAATTTTCATTGGTATTCTTAGATCTTAATTACCCTAGAAACCCCAAAAATACTAATAAATTTTTTGGTTTTCTTTATTTTTTACGTTTAATTATAGTATTATCAAAAGATTCACTTAAGCATCTTACCAAGTATATATCATATTGATACGTTACCTTAAAAATTGGTACAATATCCTAAAATTAAAATCCAATCACACACATCTGTATCTATTACATGTATCATAAGTCTATACAACTCCGTTGTAACATATTATAAATATTGTAATTTAATCTACCTTCTATATCCAAAATGATATTCTGTTAAAATTATTGTTACACGAATGAATATTTACGATAATTCACTATTTCCGGAACACATTTAAATTTTGATTATTTAATTTTCTTTTTTTTTTTGTACGTTTTATATATATCGAATCACAAAAAATCATTGTAATATTAATCGGATATTAAATTATTTTTTATTTTATTTTATTACTTTTGATAGAAAATTATTGGTATGATCTCGAAAATAAAAATTAATAATTTCACTAAATCTTTTTTTGTGACCTCGATTCATAAAATGGAATTTTTTAGTCTTTAGGTGGTCGAAGAATCGCTTAGAATAATTAGAATAATTTCGTCTGTTAAAATTACAAAAAGTGTATTTCATATTCAAACAATTCGGTGAATGTTTTAAAATCATTTTCTCTCATAAAAATCTTGTTTTGACGATTATAACACAGCCAAATTACTCGAACCTTTCTCAAAGGAAGAGTTTTCCATTCATGGGGTACAATTAATTTTAATTTATAAGGATCGTTATTTTTAATTCAAAATAGGACGTTGCACTCAAGCGGGACCTAAAATTAGTGGGTATCAAAAAAATTCACTCAAATCGGTTTAAATATCCAAGATATCGAAAAAAATTTTGGAAACAAAGGTTTGGGTGTATTACGCCCAATTCTGATCCGATTTTGGAAACAAAGTATGCAATCCTACTAAATTTAGGTCAAAGTTTTTAAATTTTTGCTTTACATTTCAAGATTTCAACAGAATGGTCGTTACATTTTATATAAGGGTTAATGTTAGCAAATTAATATTATTAAAAATGAAAACAATGAACCAAAATTAGTGGGTTTCAAAAAAAAGGCAAACCAAGTATGTAATTCTACAAAATTAAGGTCATAGTTTTTAAAATTTTAGTTAAATAAAACATATATATAATACATTTCAAGATTTTAGCTTCTTGGTCGTTACATTTCATATAAGGATAAAAGTTAGCAAATTGTTAATATTAAAAATGAAAATATTGACACAGAATTAGTGGGTTTCAAAAAAAAGTTCACTCAAATCGGTTTAAATTTGGCCAAGATATTGAAAATATTAATTTTTTTAACTTAATGACGTCATCAAAATCAAAAAAATTAATTTGGCTCTAATACACTTAATTCTTATCCGATTTTGGCAAACCAAGTATGTAATCCTACTAAATTTAAGTCAAAGTTTTTAAAATTTTGGTTAAATAAAACATATCTATAATACATTTCAAGATTTTCGGAGCATGGTCCTTACATTTCATATAAGGGTAAAAGTAAGCAAATTGTTAATATTAAAAATGAAAAAATTGACCCAAAGTTAGTGGAACTCAAAAAAAAGTTCAATCAAATCGGTTTAAATTTGACCAAGATATCGAAAATATTAATTTTTTTAACTTAATGACGTCATAAAAATCAAAAAGAATAAATTTGGCTCTATTACGCTTAATTCTTATCCGATTTTGGCAAACCAAGTATGTAATCCTACTAAATTTAAGTCATAGTTTTTAAAATTTTGGTTAAATAAAACATATCTATAATACATTTCAAGATTTTCGGAGCATGGTCGTTACATTTCATATAAGGGTAAAAGTTAGCAAATTGTTAATATTAAAAATGAAAATATTGACCCAAAATTAGTGGGTTTCAAAAAAAAGTTTAATCAAATCGGTTTAAATTTGACCAAGATATCGAAAATATTAATTTTTTTAACTTAATGACGTCATCAAAATCAAAAAAATAAATTTGGCTCAATAACGCTTAATTCTTAACCGATTTTGGCAAACCAAGTATGTAATCCTACTAAGTTTAAGTCAAAGTTTTTAAAATTTTGGTTAAATAAAACATATCTATAATACATTTCAAGATTTTCGGAGCATGGTCGTTACATTTCATATAAGGGTAAAAGTTAGCAAATTGTTAATATTAAAAATGAAAATATTGACCCAAAATTAGTGGGTTTCAAAAAAAAGTTCACTCGAATCGGTTTAAATTTGGCCAAGATATCGAAAATATTAATTTTTTTAACTTAATGACGTCATCAAAATCAAAAAAATTAATTTGGCTCAATTACGCTTAATTCTTAACCGATTTTGGCAAACCAAGTATGTAATCCTACTAAATTTAAGTCAAAGTTTTTAAAGTTTTGGTTAAATAAAACATATCTATAATACATTTCAAGATTTTCGGAGCATGGTCGTTACATTTCATATAAGGGTAAAAGTTAGCAAATTGTTAATATTAAAAATGAAAATATTGCCCAAAATTAGTGGGTTTCAAAAAAAAGTTCAATCAAATCGGTTTAAATTTGACCAAGATATCGAAAATATTAATTTTTTTAACTTAATGACGTCATCAAAATCAAAAAAATAAATTTGGCTCTATTACGCTTAATTCTTAACCGATTTTGGCAAACCAAGTATGTAATCCTACTAAATTTAAGTCAAAGTTTTTAAAATTTTGGTTAAATAAAACATATCTATAATACATTTCAAGATTTTCGGAGCATGGTCGTTACATTTCATATAAGGGTAAAAGTTAGCAAATTGTTAATATTAAAAATGAAAAAATTGACCCAAAATTAGTGGGTTTCAAAAAAAAGTTCACTCGAATCGGTTTAAATTTGGCCAAGATATCGAAAATATTAATTTTTTTAACTTAATGACGTTATGAAAATCAAAAAAATTAATTTGGCTCTATTACGCTTAATTCTTAACCGATTTTGGCAAACCAAGTATGTAATCCTACTAAATTTAAGTCAAAGTTTTTAAAATTTTGGTTAAATAAAACATATCTATAATACATTTCAAGATTTTCGGAGCATGGTCGTTACATTTCATATAAGGGTAAAAGTTAGCAAATTGTTAATATTAAAAATGAAAATATTGACCCAAAATTAGTGGGTTTCAAAAAAAAGTTCAATCAAATCGGTTTAAATTTGACCAAGATATCGAAAATATTAATTTTTTTAACTTAATGACGTCATCAAAATCAAAAAAATAAATTTGGCTCTATTACGCTTAATTCTTAACCGATTTTGGCAAACAAAGTATGTAATCCTACTAAATTTAAGTCAAAGTTTTTAAAATTTTGGTTAAATAAAACATATCTATAATACATTTCAAGATTTTCGGAGCATGGTCGTTACATTTCATATAAGGGTAAAAGTTAGCAAATTGTTAATATTAAAAATGAAAAAATTGACCCAAAATTAGTGGGTTTCAAAAAAAAGTTCACTCGAATCGGTTTAAATTTGGCCAAGATATCGAAAATATTAATTTTATAACTTAATGACGTCATCAAAATCAAAAAAATTAATTTGGCTCAATTACGCTTAATTCTTAACCGATTTTGGCAAACCAAGTATGTAATCCTACTAAATTTAAGTCAAAGTTTTTAAAATTTTGGTTAAATAAAACATATCTATAATACATTTCAAGATTTTCGGAGCATGGTCGTTACATTTCATATAAGGGTAAAAGTTAGCAAATTGTTAATATTAAAAATGAAAATATTGACCCAAAATTAGTGGGTTTCAAAAAAAAGTTCAATCAAATCGGTTTAAATTTGACCAAGATATCGAAAATATTAATTTTTTTAACTTAATGACGTCATCAAAATCAAAAAAATAAATTTGGCTCTATTACGCTTAATTCTTAACCGATTTTGGTAAACCAAGTATGTAATCCTACTAAATTTAAGTCAAAGTTTTTAAAATTTTGGTTAAATAAAACATATCTATAATATATTTCAAGATTTTCGGAGCATGGTCGTTACATTTCATATAAGGGTAAAAGTAAGCAAATTGTTAATACTAAAAATAAAAAAATTGACCCAAAATTAGTGGGTTTCAAAAAAAAGTTCACTCGAATCGGTTTAAATTTGGCCAAGATATCGAAAATATTAATTTTTTTAACTTAATGACGTCATCAAAATCAAAAAAATTAATTTGGCTCAATTACGCTTAATTCTTAACCGATTTTGGCAAACCAAGTATGTAATCCTACTAAATTTAAGTCAAAGTTTTTAAAATTTTGGTTAAATAAAACATATCTATAATACATTTCAAGATTTTCGGAGCATGGTCGTTACATTTCATATAAGGGTAAAAGTTAGCAAATTGTTAATATTAAAAATGAAAAAATTGACCCAAAATTAGTGGATTTCAAAAAAAAGTTCACTCAAATCGGTTTAAATTTGGCCAAGATATCGAAAATATTAATTTTTTTAACTTAATGACGTCATCAAAATCAAAAAAATTAATTTGGCTCTATTACGCTTAATTCTTAACCGATTTTGGCAAACCAAGTATGTAATCCTACTAAATTTAAGTCATAGTTTTTAAAATTTTGGTTAAATAAAACATATCTATAATACATTTCAAGATTTTCGGAGCATGGTCGTTACATTTCATATAAGGGTAAAAGTTAGCAAATTGTTAATATTAAAAATGAAAATATTGACACAAAATTAGTGGGTTTCAAAAAAAAGTTCACTCAAATCGGTTTAAATTTGGCCAAGATATCGAAAATATTAATTTTTTAACTTAATGACGTCATCAAAATCAAAAAAATTAATTTGGCTCTATTACGCCTAATTCTTATCCGATTTTGGCAAACCAAGTATGTAATCCTACTAAATTTAAGTCATAGTTTTTAAAATTTTGGTTAAATAAAACATATCTATAATACATTTCAAGATTTTCGGAGCATGGTCGTTACATTTCATATAAGGGTAAAAGTTAGCAAATTGTTAATATTAAAAATGAAATAAATGACCCAAAATTAGTGGGTTTCAAAAAAAAGTTCACTCAATTCGGTTTAAATTTGACCAAGATATCGAAAATATTAATTTTTTTAACTTAATGACGTCATCAAAATCAAAAAATAAATTTGGCTCTATTACGCTTAATTCTTAACCGATTTTGATAAACCAAGTATGTAATCCTACTAAATTTAAGTCAAAGTTTTTAAAATTTTGGTTAAATAAAACATATCTATAATACATTTCAAGATTTTCGGAGCATGGTCGTTACATTTCATATAAGGGTAAAAGTTAGCAAATTGTTAATATTAAAAATGAAAAAATTGACCCAAAATTAGTGGGTTTCAAAAAAAAGTTCACTCAAATCGGTTTAAATTTGGCCAAGATATCGAAAATATTAATTTTTTTAACTGAATGACGTCATCAAAATCAAAAAAATTAATTTGGCTCTATTACGCCTAATTCTTATCCGATTTTGGCAAACCAAGTATGTAATCCTACTAAATTTAAGTCATAGTTTTTAAAATTTTGGCTAAATGAAACATACCTATAATACATTTCAAGATTTTAGGAGTCTGGTCGTTACATTTCATATAAGGGTAAAAGTAAGCAAATTGTTTATGTTTAAAATGAAAACAATGACACAAAATTAGTGGGTTTCAAAAAAAAGTTCACTTAAATCGGTTTAAATTTGGCCAAGATATTGAAAATATTTTTTTTTTTAACTTAATGACGCTATCAAAATTATTAATTTGGTCAATTCTTATCCGATTTTGGGAAACAAAGTAGGTAGTCCTACACCACTGTGAGTGGTTTATGATTAAGCACTGTACGATTAGATTTACTATGAAAAGTGTTTAATAAACACAAAAACGGTGATTAGGTGAACTAGCTTATTTTCTTTTAATTGATTTTTTATTTATAAAACCCATTAATGATTCATCATCAAATCTAAAGTGTTAAAAGATGTTACTGTTTTTTCTTTTTTCACAAAATTTCTTTTCAAAACAAAACAAAAAAAATCAAGTTATAAAATAGATTTGATAAAAACGATTTGTTTATTTTTATTTTTTTAGAAACTAAAAATTTCTATACTTGGTAAAAGTGTACATTAAACAGGAAATTAGCAATTAATTAAGACATAATTGTATATAAAATACGTATAAATATATATCTATCATATATATATGATTGATTTATTAAAGTTTAAATCATGTTAACAATTATTATTAAAGAATAATTAATGTCAAATAAAATCTGATGATATATTTGATACAATATAGGAACTAACTGTATCAGAAAATTGCGTCTTATATTTCATTTTGTTACTTATTCACGTCTTTTATCTTTTTATTTGTGCAGGTTTCTCATGACAATCGAGGTAATTTTAATGCTTTGATAGCATTTAACGAAGACTGCAAGACTTTTTGTAACCAGAAAACTTTAGGATTAAGTACTCTGGAGTATATGGGAGCTTCACGATAACATTTCTTGCGCCATAGTAGCAAAAATATAAACCACTTTCATTATTACACTCAACGGGCTTTTTCCTTCATCTATAATGAATTTTATGTCTATGGATTGTAATAGTAGTGTAATATAAAATAGTTTCTATTTTTACCGGTAGTTAAAGTTTTTCTTAACATGAACGTCCAATAATATTACTGATAAATACACTTTAAGAAATATGTTGGTATTTAATTGAAAGTATTTTTTGACAGTGTTTCCTTTCCGAAAGTTGTGAGATTCTCATTCTCCCCTTTCGCCATGATGAAAATCTTCATTCTGCCTTTTTTCTATGATTATTTCTCCCACTAACTGGTAAACTGCCTCGAATATACGCTGGTTTCATTATACAGCCAACGCAAAGTAAGGTTTAAGTAAAATCATTTGAAACAACTGGAAAATACTTGGGAGCATTGCTCATTGGATTAATTACATGTGGCTAAATATGGCCACTATTCAAAAAATTATTCGCCTACTTACTTTAAGCCAATCACCGAAATTAGAAGTGGAAATGCTTGAAATTAGTAGGCAATTTTTCATGCATTATGTTTTAGACAAAGAAAATGGAAAATTCCTGTTAAATTCCTGTTGATTAACTATATTTTAATTAGCAAAAACATCGTGCTAAATGTTAAAGTGATGAATTTTTATTTGATTTCAATTTTGCTTAAAACTTTTTATGATTATCAAAATTAACGCGTTTCAAAATAATTGTTAAAAAATAAAAAAATAAATCACTGATTCAAGGCCACATTATGATAATTTACAATCGTAAATTGATTGAAATTTTTTGGCAACTATATAATAAAAATTTTAACAACAACGTTAAAATAAATTATTTTTTGAAAACTTTAAAATATAAATTTTTATTTTGGTTTTTATTTAACCAAACACGGAAATGATCTCACGTTTACAATTGAATATAATATAATATAATAATATTCGGCAAATAAAAATTTTTTTCAAATTATTTATATTGATTTGCATTCAATACCATTAATGTGATACGATGTTTACTGTTTACTAATTTACAAATTAATATAAAATGAACATTTGTACAGTTTAATAGAGCAGAATCTGGATGTACTTGAGTATGTCAAAATAAAGTTCTGTATTCTGTTAACTGAATTGTGTTAAAAATAGTCGGATTAATTTTAGGTTCAATTTTGTTTACAACTTACCTCATCATTTTCGATGGATTAAAAAGTTTCATTTTAATGATAGATTTATATTCAATTTTTATCCATAATCATTATAAGTTTCGCTCTGGCCATGGACACGTTTATCCATTTCTTGAAGATTAATTATAGACAAGCACTCTTTGTTTGCTGAGTGATTTAAAATGTGCTTCGTACAATTGTATTATGAATAGATTTATGTATACTTATTGATATTTATTCTGTAAGGATATTTTCTCCCTATAAATTTAACTTCGCAGTTGAATCGATAATAATTATTAATAATTAGTCGATTTTAATTTTAATTATGTTGATTTCATTTTGATTGATAAATGACTTCTTCTTTTGTTTTTTCTTGCATCGATTTACCCGGCAAACTGAACTTTTTGACTTCTGTAATTTTACAACTTTTATTTAAATCTGTTATGTAATTCATCTAAGTTTTAAAAGTATTCCACATCCTGAACCGAATCACATCCACAGTGATATTCGGGATGCATTTGATCATTAGTATCGAATGCCGGCTATCCTAACCAATGATTTTCTTTGGTTTTCTATTTGGTTTGCAAAAATTAAATACTGGAATACTTCCTTATCAAGTCAGCCATAGCTACATACCTTCCCTTTCCCTTCATATGCCCAACAAAAATAAACAATTTTGAACTGGAGGATTATATATTTATTACATATATTTCTTTTCTCATCAAGGTTGTTCTTCGTCATAGAATTGGAGTATTTTGATGATAGAATACGGTGTTTAATTTTTGCATTCAAGTAGCACCATATCTTGCTTTATTACAAGAAGTATTCAAATTACTGTATGTTTGTTATTTTAGTGTTAAAACAAAATAATTTTTATATGTATTTTAATACTAATTAGTATGCATACCAACATTCAAAAATATGTACTTCAACACTGTACATTATTTTTATTCATACAAAAAAATAAATATAATTTGTGTTTTTATCCGAAAAAAAAACATGTTAAATGTTTAATAAAAAATGTGTTTTTGTTTTGCTACCTGTTTTTAAATCCAATAAATTTTAAACGAAAAATTATTTTTTTTAAATCTTCATGATCGAAATAATACGAATTTTGTTTATTATTTAAAATTTACAAAAAATGTATATTTGATAAACATTTTAGAAATTTTATGACTTTTTCGAAAAGTTCGAAAAACTATCCACAAAAACCTAAATTCTCTGAAAAAGCCTGAATCTATGGTTAAATGGTAAATAATAATGAATAAAAAAAAACGAAATAATTCAGGTCGGGAGTACTGGACTTAATTGTAACAATTTTGGTGTTGCCAAAAACTAGTTTTGTATCCACAAAAATAGTAATGGCATTAAATTTTTGGAAAATTTGTCTAAACCTTTATTATTTCTAGCTTCGTAAAAGAGCAAAATTAGATATTGGGCTCCAATGGATGTATGACCCAGCTATTAAATCAGAGGAAATAAAATGAAAATTATTTAGATTTCCAACAATTTCAGCTCAAATCCAGTAAATAAACAATTATCCTTACAATTATAATACATATTATTATATAACAACACAATATAACTATATGGACTGAATTTTTTGAATGTTAATGATAAAAACCAGTTCAAATTTAGATACTCAAACATATGTTGAATTTTTAAACAATTAACACTGTTAGTTGTTTTCGTTACCTGTTTAATTAAAAAATAAATTTACGATCATATAAAGTATTAAATTATTTGTATATATCTAAAAATATTTTTTTTCTTCATTTTTTTAATAAATTTCTGATT
Organism: Chrysopa pallens; assembly: GCA_020423425.1. Classification (NCBI taxonomy): domain Eukaryota; kingdom Metazoa; phylum Arthropoda; class Insecta; order Neuroptera; family Chrysopidae; genus Chrysopa; species Chrysopa pallens. Next base: position 21,085,502 of record CM035593.1, on the reverse strand, counting down.
TATTTGAATTTCGATAAGTTATAACTACAATTATTTAAAGAAAATATAAAAAAACTCTTTTAACAATTTATTTATTTATTTTTTTTTTTGTTCGAAAATAAAACTGAATATTTATGTGATTAGAATTAATTTGTGTGCACAATTTATTAACATTTAACAACGGTATAAAAATATATAATTACCATTCACTATTGTTAATATCAATAATATATTATTGTATTCATTGAATATTTGTGTAAAAGTTATTGCGTTCGTTATGCTTAGGCTTTTTGGGCTCTGCTGTTAAGTAAGTGATGATGACATACAAAAAAAATAAAAATGGTTAACAAAAAATATAACTTACTACAAAATAATTTCTTTTTTTTTTTATAACAAAAAATATAAATTTAATAAGCGTATAATTTAATTTCATGGAGGCTTAACGCGTTATTTGGTATTTGTTATAAATTATCGATTATAAATAATCAGTTTTTTTTATGAAATATATATAAACTTTTTTCATACTTATACGATAAGGCTATTTAATAGCTATTAACACTTCTTTTTATAAATGACTACACACAAAAAAAAATTCCTTTTTGGAAATTATTTAATTTAAGTGGTTATTAAACTGTGTAGGTTTTTAACACGATTTAATTTATGAACTGTATTTTACAGCTTTCCCCCCAATTATCGTAAAGAACTATTTCTGATTACAATATTATGATTATTATACTTACAAACAGTAGTTCTCAAGAAGTTTTCAACTATCCGTTGTATCCCAAAGTTATAAAAAATTTTCAATGTATAACAGAAATAAGACAATTGCTAGAACCATTTATTTTGTGAGAAATTTGAAGATATGTCATCATTACCACCTTTAGTTTGTTTACATAAATTTTGTTTTTGCTTAAATGGACATTAAAATAAGTAGAGGTGTTATAAATTATTGGATAGAAAATGCAGGAAAAATATTCACATTGTAAAGATAAAATAATTTTTGTTCTTAAAGTTTTATTTTTAATTACCATTCATCTTTCAAATGGTAATTTTATATAAATGTTTTGAAAAATATCCACATGAATTTCTTATTTTATAAAATTTAGGAAATTTTCCGGAATATGCGATGTCCTGTGAATTCAAACAAAACATGAGACGTCCATAATACGGACAACCTCTAATATAATATGTATTGTATTTTTTTTTTTTTTCACGTACAAATACCTCAACAGATTATTGTCCAGATAATATAAAATTTATCATGAATTTTTCGATACGCCCTCCGATGTTTAGGTTCTTCATACTAAATTTGGAATATAAATTTTTGATTAATATTGTCTTTATTATTGATGGTCTTACATTTTTTTCAATTCCCCTTAAATACGTCTTATTCGCGGTGTAAGTATTAACTCAAATTAAAAGCTATATATTTTTATGTTTTCAAAAAAAATTTTTTTTTCTGCCATAGCAATGTATTTAAGCAGTATTTCTATATGGACAATAATGTGAACAACAATAATAAATATCGCGATAAATATCTTAAAAGAATGTGTACACTACAGTGAATACAAAATAAATATCAATATACAAAAACCCAATGCCTGGGACTTACTGACAATTGTTACAAGTTCGACATTGCTAGAATGTAAAATATATATATTTTTATACATTAAATTTGATTGAATTTTATTCGTGCTAGGTGGTAAAATAACAGGAAAAAATAAATGTTTTATTATTAAAAAAAAAGTTATTAAAAAAAATTATCGTTAAAATGATAATTGATAATAATTACAACTTAAGTTGGATTTGTATTGTGTTGAATAGGAGATTTTATCATTATTAATCATTGAAATTATCTTAATAAAACAATTGAAAATTAATAATTAATATTTATATCTTAGACAATATTCTTAGTAACGATAATTGACGACGCTGTTTGATGAGTTTAAAATTAATTTTGACTTGAGATAATGCAAACACAAGTGTAATCGTTCAAGTATATTGTGCAATCACAGATCTTATATTGTCTTACTAAAAATATAATTTTATTTTCATTTTTTTTTTTTTCTTTGATCAATTATTTTAAATAGCAACTGATTACCGTAGTTTTAAAGTCAACAAAACATTTAACATTTGGTACAAAAAAATTAATTACAAACTCTCTTTATTGGTAAAAGGTACACTCTTAAAAAGTATAAATTTTAAATCAAATAAATCTAAGGCAAATACAAATATCTGGTAAAAAGCACATTCCTAAAAAAGTATAGTTTGGCATAATTCGTATTTGAATAATGGTTCACGAATTTTTTGCTAATCCTATGAGACTGAGGATAAACGAATGGCTTAGTGTCAAAACTGTTTAATTTTTTGTAAAATAATTTATTTAAATCAGAATTAAATATGCTAAAAAATGTTACTTTTTATAAAGAACTTTGACATAATCACTTTAAAATAAATCAACACGGAAATAAGATTACCATTTAATTACAAACATTCAATCTAAATGATATTTTCTTGACAAGAGACACATTCTTTGAAAAAATTTAATTTTTAATACTTATAAATTAATGGATAAAAATCCTCAAGACCCCGGACTGACGTAACGTAATGACAGGCTTAGACCAATCAATAAAGTTAAGCAACAGTAGTCACAATCTGTATTTGGCTGGATGACCACCTAGCAGTATTGGGTACTATTGTTGTATAAAAATAATAATCCCTTTTGGTTAATGGCTATATAGATGAAAGTACCTGAAGCCTGAAATTAAAAAAAAATCAATCCTCAAGTTCTTTTATCATTAAAAAATACATTTTGACAGTTTTAACAAGGATATACATATATTTTTTGATTAAAAAATTTATTTTTTAGCTGATTTTGAATAAATATCGAAAAACACCCTAATTATTTATTATCTACAACTTTGTCATTTAACTTTTTTTCCATAAAAGTTGTAGTTTTTCTGGAAATCGAAATAAACCATGTTTTATCCTTAAAAACTTTCCGATTCGCTTCTACTTTCCAAACTCAGATCACCCATAAATTATTTTTCCTTTCATTTTTGTTATATTTCCAATTTTTCATCCTACTATAATTGTTTTTTGGTTTCAAAAATAATTGACCCTGGTCTATAATATGTACAATTATTTATGTGAATTTTTATTTAATAAAATTAAATTAAAATTCAACTCTTTATAAAGAACTTTGACATAATCACTTTAAAATAAATCAACACGGAAATAAGATTACCATATAATTAAATCTATTTAATAAAAAATAAAAATAAAAATAACCATTTTGTTGATTGAATAATTTAATTAACCATTTTTGTTTCTCTGTAAACATAATTTGAAACTTTAAATAGTAGTAGTAAGTAGTTATAACATAAAATTTGACCTTTATATTGTTAGTACAAGGTCGATGTAACTTTATTGAAAATACATTGAAGAGTTAGTTAAGTTCTTTTTTTTATTATTATTATTATTTTAATATTTAAAAATTCATATCACATATGATGGTGAAACAACAGTGGTATTACATGATCATAATATAATACCATACATACATAATATTTATGTGTTTAATATTTTACATAAACTTTTATAAATTATTACATTATATATCAGTTACAGAATGTAACAGAATATATAATTATTTAATATGTGCGTTTGGAATTATCAGACATACTGACGGTTATTTTCATACACTACGTTTATAAATGATAGTCCGTGGGCCAAGCTAGTTTTTTCGGATCAATTAAAAATATGTTTGTATAGCTTGATTATGAAAGGTGTTAAAAGTATTTCCAATTTAAAAATGCTGGAAAATCAGTCGTTTTCTTTTTCAGTAGTCGTAAAATTATTAATTGCACTCACAAGATTCAAATTGGCGGATTTTAATTTTTTTTTGTTATTTTAATGTGATAATAGGTAAATTTTGAGTGATACCTAATAAAAGTCGGTATTCTTTGTCCTACGTCCACAAAATTTTTATATTCAAATTCTTGAACAGCAGACTCTTTGCAGTAACGCGTCGGACAAAGAGATTGTTATTGGAATAATAATAAATATGAATTTTTATCAATTTGCGGCTTGTGGGATCATTGAAAATGAGCCCAGCTTATTTTTTCAGCATTTTTGAATAGGTGTAATACTGATTATAATTACGGCACATACATATTTTTAGCATCCATTAAAAAGATGCTGGGTGCACGAACCAACTAAAACCAAAATTTTAAAATGAAAAAAAAAACAATTTTTTAATTGTTCTTTATAAGTATCTCAAGTTGAACAAATAGATTTTTACAAAATTCGGTTTGGATCTTTCTGCTTGGTCGCCATTTTTTCAATATGGCAGGAATGATTTTTTCTAAATATCTCTGCAACCACTAAATATCTCTGTTACAATGGTAACTTCTGTTCAGTTTGAAAATAAACCACAAAAAGAAATTAAGATTCTGGTATACTTTATTTACGTTGGACCGTATATCATAAAACAAGAAAAAAGTGACATTTTGTTTTTGTCATACCATTTTGAAATTTTGTTTTTCTCATAATTATTTTGAAGAAGGAGATACTCACTAAATATGTGAAAATTCAAAAAATCTATACATTACGTATTATATTAAAAACCTTACCAATAAATCTCAAAATTTGTGTGACATTTAGTTAGCTAAGTGACAACATAATTACATAAAAGTTTTAAATTAACATTCCTCTTTTTGGCGCTTCATTCTAAATTATTTTTCATACGTCCTTACGAATATTGATCCTTGAATACCACATTGAATTAATAAACGATATTAATTTAAATAAAAACCATTATAATATTAATTCATAAAAGTTTATTAACTTTTTTTTAAATAAAGTTAAGTTTGTATTAATATTTACGACAAATCACACAATATTGAACATATTTATGCGTATTTATTACATCAATTACATTATTATAAGTACATATATATATATATATATATATATATATATATATATATATATATATATATATATATATATATATATATATATATATATATATATATATATATATATATATATATATATATATATATATATATATATATATATATATATGTATGTGTGTACGTACGTACGCAACATAATCAAGTCAACAGCTTGTTAGTGTGTATGATGGTACATAATAAAATATAAATAATATTTAAATAAAATTTAAAAATAATACAAAAAGAAAAACCGTTTGAGTACGTCGTATCACTTCTGTATGTAAATCTACAGTTTGGATCTTTATGATTCATATGAAACTTTTTAATTTGTCTCTATAAATTCATATCTATGAATTGATTAGGGGAAATGGCGAAAAAAAATGGGTACATGTACGTGCGTCAGAAGTTATAATTTTTCGACATCATTAAAAAACAATTTTTAATTGTATGATAATAATTGATTATAATAAAATAATAAAAGGACTGTAGATCGATAGTCAACACAGTCGATAAAGCTTAGTATAAATTTGAAAAATTAAATAAATATTTTCTTACATTAAGTGTAACATAAATCATAACAACAGCATCAACCTGTGCGTCGGTGATGCACGCGCATCCTAAAATTTCACTCTCATCATTTTCATAACGCGCCTAAAGAATTATAACTTCAAAAAAGCTTTAAAAGCTAACTTAAACACGCTATCTTAAAACTTTGATTGTATTCTACATGCATTCTCTTAGAAATTTTGTGAAAGAACTGGAAAAATTGTGAAAAATACCACAAATATATATAGATCGAAAACCAAGAAAATGTCTTGAAATTTATTCGGAATTATAACCTGTGGATCGGTTTGCTTGGGAAATATATCAAAAACTTTGCATGCCATCATTAAATGGATGTTATTTGTATGTCCTAAATAATAGCCATTTTTAAAAACTAGCCATTTAATCGTACATTAAGTGTTATTTTTGGTGTTTTACTGGACCTTAATTACTATTACCATAGAAAACCTAAAAATAGCAAAACTCTTATTTTAATCGATTTTTAAGATTTTTTAAAGAATCGCAAAATAACTTAAAATTAAAAAATCACTAACAGCTCTCCATTTGGATAAAATTCAGTCCAACCACCGTAAAATACAATCAAATTTTTTTGATGTTATTCGGATTAAAATGGCTGCTTAATTCAAATTATAATAATTACAAAAATAAAGTTTGGTAAACTAGATTAAATCCTTAACATAGACTTACATTTAACATAGAATATATGATCAAATGTATTTAATAGCCCAATCTGAATATTTTATGCTCATTTTAATTCTAATCGTCGTAATCAGCGACCCTTAAACATCTCTAGATCGAATTTTCAGTCGTTTTGGCCGAAATCTTCAAAATTCATTAAAACTTAGAAGTTTGTGCAACATTTTCTATAAAATTTCTATATATTGTTCTTCAACCTTGAAAACTTTTTTATTTTTACAAATTTTTCTTGAAAATCCTATACTTATTCTTTAAACTCTAATTTCAATTATCTTTCTATGAATATAATTGATGTCCCGTAGATAAAATCAACATGTCGAATTTGCATTCAACATTGTGGTCATTGTATAGACATAAAATCTATTAATATAAATTTATTCAAAAATTTATAATTTTTTTTTTCTATTAAAATAACAAGAAATACATTTTTTTTATATTTAATTTTATACAGAAATGTAAATAAAAATCATAAATGATATTCATATAAAATATTTATAAATTAATTTGTAAAAATGTAAATAAATATTGTAATATACTCTTTTTTTTTTTTAAATTTATATTTTTTAAAATATTATTTTAAATATTACTAATTTGTATGTTGTAAGTAATTATATGAAATTAATATTTAAGTAAATTTTTATTTAAAGTATTTACATTTTTAATAATCTATATATATATATATATATATATATATATATATATATATATATATATATATATATATATATATATATATATATATATATATATATATATATATATATATATATATATATATATATATATATATAAGACAAATTTAGGTACTTAATTGATTATATTTTTATTATATTAAAAGTTTTAATGAATTTTTATTTTAAAAATAAATTTAATAAATTAAAGAAACATATTTTAATTTGTTTTAAAATTGATGATTACGTACTTAGTCTTCATTGATTAATCAAAGTTTTTTTTTCTTGAAATTTTAAATTTTCCGAATATTTGCCGAAATTGTGGCAAATCTAAGCTATTTACGAAAAAATGTTTAACACAAAAGTTGTATATTTTGAAAAATCAAAATTTTTTTTTATTCCAATTTTGCTTGTATCCCTTATGATTGGAAAACCTAATGCACCGATTTTACCTATTCACGCCTTAACCTAATTATTTTTTTTGAGTTGATGACGGATGGGCGGAGAAGCGGTTAAGTAATTCTAAGAAATTATCTACAACAATATTTTGTAATTCACTTAAAAATTTTCAAGCACTACACTTAATTTAATATACTCTTTTATATTTCCTACATGTCGAGTATACAAGTAATAAAAGTCGAGTAGGGGATAAAAGATTGAAACCACTTTGCAGAATATTCAAATAGAAGATACAAGGCTTGAATTAGATGGGAAGAAGAAAAATACTTTTTGGCTTAAGAAACCAACGTATTCCTTATTATTCCTATAGATTATCATGGACGATTCTTATATCGTGTTTGATTTATAATTAAAAACTAGATTTCTAAAGATTTCCGGTGTTTTTTGTTGAAAAAAACTATTTTTGAGCTACGTGTCAAAATACTAAAATCATGCGTGTTTCAAGCAAAAAAATCTATTCAAGGAGAAAAGTACTAAAGAATTGAACAATTAGCAACAAAATAAAACAAATAATTAATTTGTACAGTCATGGCCAAATACATATATGTTACGTTTCTTCTTTTGATAAGATAATTGATCATTTTAGTAGTAATACTACAGTATAATGTTTTTAAGTAATTAGTTTGTTAATTACACTACTGTATGTAATTAATAAACGTTGTATAATTATGTAATGTACACACATGCATATATAAAAATCTAATAAACACTTTAGAAGCAAAAAGAATTGAAGATTGGTACCAAGTTTTGTATACTTTAATACTTAGTTAAGTAGTTAACTTGTTGTATTTAGTAAGTAATATATTAAGTATATTATTAAGTATATGTAATTTGTATTGAATATTCGATGTTTCATATGCAAACTAAAAATTATTCCGATAATACAATATTCGAACGTTGTAAAATCAAATTTTTATAACATAAACACAATTTTCAGATCTTGTACACAGTAAAAAAAATAGTTAAAACGGATTAATTCAAAAATTTGGCGTTTTCCTTTTGCTAATTGATTTTTAACATGAAAACAGTATTATATTTATATAAAATAGTTAATTAATCTCAATTTTTGATATAATAAATTTGCTAAAAATATTAGTTTAAAACTTCAAATTTAAATATATGAAGTAAAATAATTTTCTAATAAATATTAAATATTTCTTTATTTTAAAATGATTACTTAACCTCTGTTTTGAAACTCAATTAATAATTAATTGAGTTAACACTGATTTAGTGTTAAAAATTCACATTTTCAACACGTTTTATTTAAATAATCATCGAATTTTGTGTGGACCGTGTCTAACACTTAAATTGTATAGATTTTACACAAAATTTATTCCTGTCAATAACCATAATGTATATTATTTATCAAAAGAATTTTTTTCCCCGCCTAGCTGTTCTGAAACTAAATCAAAATTATCTTTTTAAAGTATTATATTCCTGATTTTTGCCAATTTAAAACGCTTTTCAAATATACAATGAATACATTTAGTTTTATATCCAAGGTTATAATGGTATTTGTTTGATGTATAAAAATGTTTATCATAGTAAAAAGTCAACAAAATAAAATTAGCATATGTGTACAAAATGCAAATCAGATGCAACAGCTATTTGCAATAGTAATTATTTCGTAGAAAAATTGGGAAACGTGTCATAAATTTTCATAAAATTTGACGATTTTCTATAGATATTTTTCCTTGAAAAAATGTGAAAAACTAATTTTTACGTACAAATATAATTTTGGACCATAAATTACGAAAAATAGCTTTATTTTAAGTATATTTGGAAATAAGAAGTTGGCAATTGTTTGATTTTAATTAATTTTTTGTTTTTTTTTGAGCTCGATATTTTGATAACCACAATAAGGTGTACTTTTGTAAGCCCCCAAAAAAATATTGTTTGGAATCTCATGGAAATGTTAAAGAGAAACAAACAATTTTCAACAGGTTTTCCTTATATTGTTAAATATATTATTACTAAAAATATTAGAAAATACAAAACAAGAAATAAAAAAAAATATCTATTAATGATATTTACTTAAAAACACTAAAACACACTTTATGTTAAGTGCCGCTATTTGTACAGATTACAATTTGAATTGCTTACAACTATTTTAATATTTAAAAAAAAAAAAATTGTATATACAAAAATTTAAACGTTTATGCCTACATTATGAAATTGTTATTTTCATGAAATATATTGACTACAATATCATCAATGTTATTTTGAAACAGTACTTTGAAATACTCACGATAAACTTTTTCCCCTGTGAGGCTATAAAAGCAGGACATCCAAGTTGGAACGAAAATAAGTCTTTATTAAGAGTTCTTTAAGATGTCTCAATAATTGACGTCATGATGACTTTTCTTTTAGGAAGTTATAATTAAGAACTATTGAATATAGTCTTTTTTCGGACTTCACAAAAAGTCCGAATTGTGAAGTTTTATTTTTTAATTTCGGAAGGAAGTTGTCATTTGTATGAGTTCCGTAAGAATTCTGATATATGAGCACTTGAAGAAGTGTTTTTATCTAGTTTTATAAGAACTCAGAAATGTGAGATCTCTTTAAGAACTCAATTAGATTTAATTTTTCTTATGTTCACTCAAATTATATCTACAGTTTTCGAAAAATAACCTACAATTAATTAAGTTTTCGTTTTACAATCTTTGTGTTTTTCTTTTTTATTAAAAATTTAATTGGTGGATTATCAAAAAGAAAAAAAAAATCTAAGATTAAGGTCGTATACTCTTATAAGTTTTCCTCACACAAATACCTTTAACGACTTGGTGGAAATTAATTTTTGAAATTCTGTTCACAAATATGTCTAGATAGGCGTTAAAAAAACAATATTTATCAATTCTTGTAAACAAAATATCTAATATTTGAGCAAAGTATGTATGACCATTGTGGAGTAATGGATAAGTTAACGGACTAGCAATTGATAATATCAGAGTAAGAGGTTAGGGATATCCTGGGAAATTTTTAATATATTTTAAAATATATTGTATTTATTTTCGGGATCTTAGAAACGATATTGTTTAAGTAGTTAGACAAAAGAATCCTTAAAACATTCTTATTTATGACGTCTTAAGGTGGTCGTTATTGGGTTCTTTTTGAAGATATTTTTGACATCCAAATCATAAAGAAGAATTCTTTAGGAATTCTTTCATATTGCTATATGTGAAGATACTAAATCATTGTTTTCTTTGTTAATGCAGCATTTAAGTGACGAATATTAAATTATGTTAACATTTAATTATTAAAGGCATATTGTCATGATTAATATATATATCGATTATTAAATCGAAAATGTGAGTCATATTGAGTCATATTATAGATAGGTATATTAAATGTGTAATACCTAATAATTTATAATTAATATTATTAATAAAATTGTACTTTTAAAGTATCTTAAATCATTTAAAAGTATGAAATTAAATTAAAATTCCATATGATCTAATAACAATATTAAATGTTCATGTTTAATACGTAAATGAATACCCACCGAGGTATTATTATATATAGATTACCTTATAGTAATAGAGGAAATTGTGATAAAACTATCAAGTCTGAATAACTACCGAATAATAATAGACCAAACGAAATCTATTTCAATGTTTTAAGACGACACTATGATTGTATTGTTTTGGGAAAATTTCATCCTTTCTTTGAAGAAAATCTCTAATAAAACCAACTAGAACTTCTATACAAGCTGGAGATTGCAGATTCGAACCTTGGGCTGCAAGGCATCTTTGCCTTCAGGTGATGTAGAGTTCTAAAAGAGGGCACAGTTGACAAAAAGGTACAGACACGAGGGATGCTTTGGCGATTCCCCCTCTTAATATACTCTAGATACATGATAACCAACTTCTATACATACTAGAATTAACATTCGGTTTCTTAAACTCAAATGAAATTAATTGACAGAATCAGGGGAAATAGGAAAGCATTTAATCTTTACTACACTCGTCTGGTTAAAAATTTTAAAGTAAAATGATCAAGCAGAATAGGAAAGCTGTGTTTTTATATTACATTTATACAGAATACCAGCTTTTAAGTTGCTCTTTGCCTATTTCTGTGCAAGTCCGAAATATGTGGATCTTGTTTAAATCTGGAGTGTAACCTACAGTTTACAAAGCTTGGTCTTTAATTCAGTGATACCCAAACTCGTATTTGCAGCACGCTTACAAATTATATTTACAAAATTACCAAGCATAAAAGAAATAAGAAATATTTTACAAAAATATTTTTTATATTTTGATTCATTAGAAAAAGAAAATCACTTTTATATAAAGAATTTATTATTTCGACTAGAAAGAGGTGAATCAGTCATCTAGAAATTTTGACTGCAGATTTATTCAACATCGACAGTTCCGTACCGTAATTAGTACCGAACTCAGTACAAATAAATTAAAACTCAAAAAAACTACCTCTAAAATGTGATAAATGGGATAATTTTTTAGAGGAAAGAAAGGAGGTCAAATTCAGAGTTAGAAAACTGAGAGAATCTTTATCTACCAAAAAGAGATTTTTTTCAATCCAATTGAATTCCTCAAAGTTTTGTTCAAAATCCAGACTTACTCCTCTAAAATCGATAGTTTACTTGTAATAAGTATTATTCAGGTTTACCCTATTGATCAATCAGTTTCATTGCACAGTATATATTATATCGTGCATAAGACTTAAGTTATTTTTTTATTTATATATATTTATTTTGTTGTTTTCTGTTGTCTCATGAGTTATTTTACTTTAATCGGTATGGATTAGCAATATAATAATAACAAAACAACAAAACAACAAAAGGCCATAATGTACAAACAACATATATTCGTACATACATTACGATCTACCAATACCTACTTACAAATAAAAAACAGCATGCAATCATACAAAATGTAATATTATTGCTAAATCATGCTAATGGTCAAAAATTTATAGCTAAAATTAACCTAAATCAGTTTAATTGAAATCTTGAGATTAATAAATCATTAGAATTATTGACTGGCAAACTTACTTATATATCTTAATTGTTTTTACGATTTATAGAACTGTTGATATACATTTTATAAATTTACTACTTAGAAAAAACATTTTTTTCTAGGAAAACTCTTTGACTCGCTATGCGTTTTCATGCCTAATGCAGTTTAATTGAAATCTTAAGATTAATAAATCTTTAAAAGTATTGACTGGGTAAACTTATTTATTTATCTAAAACGTTTTTATAATTTTAGAATTATTGAAAAGCATTTTATAAATTTCCTACGTAGAAAACACTGTTTGACAAGCTTCCCGTTTTCATTTAAAGAATAGTGTATTATAAATGTCTGAGTATATTAATCTTCTTAAATATGCAGTATCGTTTATATCAGTACGTTATATTATTATTAGTATTATAGTAGACGAGTGATTCGAGTAAAATTTGACTATTAGGTAAAAAAAAAACCTTTGGAACAATTTTTTATCGTATTTCAATACTGTATGACAGTAATCAAACTTTATTTAATCACGTTTTACTGTTTAAATTTTTATTGTTCTTAAGTAACGATTTTCCAAAAAAATCGAGCTTAATACAGTTTAATCTCCAGAACTCGTTGAGTCGTAATCCACAGTCAATCGACAAAACTCGTAATGATTGTCTGCAATTTGAAAAACTAGATTCTGTAAGTCGTAGTCGTCTACCTAAGTGAAAATTTTATCAATTAAATCCTTAGTTATCTTGAACATAAATGAAATACTCATATACTAGATTTTTTTTGTTGAATTTTCCTTCAAATTCAAGTTATTGAGATTCCAATGTTCGTTTATAAATACTTCGATAAACCAATACCACATATGTATATAAAATCTCATCAAAATCAAAGGTTCACAAAGTATCGACCTTTAATTGAAAAAAGAGGTTTCAAGCGTTGTTTCTACGAAAGTGAAATGTGAAATGTTTTTGTAATGGAACCATTTCGATTACCTTCACCAATACCAACCTTAAATTTATAAAAATTTGTTCACAATAATAACATTTGCTACAGTTGAATGAAATTCAATATTTAAAACAAGTGAATATAACAAATAACAGAGTCAATTGTTTGGATACTCGGCATATGATTGAATTTCATTGTTTGGACTATTTTAATTAGCTTTCATAATAAACTATAAGTATCCAGCCTATACAATTATTTATATATATATATATATATATATATATATATATATATATATATATATATATATATATATATATATATATATATAATTATATGTATAATAATAATATGCTTAATTTTTCAATATGTATGTCGTGTATAAAAATTCTAACCAAAATTTGATAAAAGTCTTGATTTGGCTAAAAAATAAAATAAAAAATACAGTGAATGAATCCATACCATTTATTTTTGTATTCTACTGTAATTCCACAATAATATATTTACTGATATCAAATAAATAGCATTTCACAGTATTTATAATATACTAAAGACTTGTGGATTATGGCTTTTGTTGCATTCATTTGTTTTCTATAAGCAGTTTTTTTTTTAAAAACAAATAAACTGATTTAATCAGTTTAAAAAATTCTCCCCCAAAATAAAAAACTGACGACTTTTTGTTATTTTTGTGTTAACCATAACACATAAGAATTTATATATTTGTTATCTATGGATAGTTTTGTTCTTTTTTTTTTGAACTTTTTTGTATTCTGAGTAATAGCCACCAAGTAGCCAATGCAGTTATTGGCATATGTGCAGTATAGTATATTGAATATGTATAAAGGCAAAAAAAAAAAAGTTGATATCATGCATTAATTCACCCAATGTGGTTGCATGTAAATATGTGGTAATGTGTTTTATTTTTTTGTTATTTGACATGTGGGTGATCAAAAAAATAAAATATATTCGATTCAGTGTGTAGCGATTGAGTACATCAAGGATTCTCAAAGTATTCGTCATGAATTTGTATAGGTAAACTGGGAACTATGATCTATCTGTAGCTAAATAGAGGCTTGCTTGTTTTTGGAAATTTTGTGATATTCTTGGTCCAAAAAGGACTCATTTAATGGTGTTAGTATATACTGTTTCGGGTCATGGTGCCAAACCGGTGTTTTGGGACTAAATTTTGTCAAAAAAGAGGGTTTTTTATGATTTTTTACTTGTACATGGCTGTTTGAAATTCTGTGAAAAAACTTAAAAATGTTTTTGCTGTTTTTAGGATTTCTATAATTAAGGTTAAGGAAATCCAAAAATAACATTTATTTTACGATTGTTTAGATATATGGTTAAAAATTTAAGCGATTTATAGACTTCTTTCTCAATCCGATTTGAGGCAATATCTCAAAATCGACGCATTCTATCATTAAATCGAATTTTTATAGAAATTGATTGGTCAAATACCCTAATGAACATAATTTTACCGAAATTGAAGATATTAATTTGTTCTCGATTTATGCGATATTTTTTAAAGGGTAAGAAAAATTTAAAAAAATCAAAAAAATTTTGTATCTCCGATTTATAAATGTAGGACCTGTAGATTTCAAAAATAATATCCATTTAATGATTGAATGCTGCGTTCTTGAGATATCGCTTGAAATGTGATCCAAACATTGAATGTTTTTCAATAGGTATTTGTCGCAATTTTTTATTCATTGAGTATATATACTTATTACTTTAATAAAATGGATTCTTTTACTAGAATATTAGATGTTTTTAAAAGCGTGATTACTTGTTACATGTTTATGTGTAGCCTTATAAATTTTCATATATATTATTGATGAAAATTTCCATACTATCAAGTTCAAACTTCTACCAAAATGTGTCATCAATTACAGCTATAATTATAATTATTCAAGTCACGATTGTATTACGTATATAAAACGAAATAAAAATAAACCCTAAAGCAAAAAACCTGATAATAATTATTACAAATATGCAAAGAAAAATTATTATCCTTTCTCAAACATTCTTCCATGTAAAAATTCTACATCTATACAAAATAAAAAATGTTTTCAATAAAATCAATTTACATAATTATGCATAAAAAATTATTAATAATAATTTACTTTTATAAATATCATAAAACATATGAATGCAATAAATTTTAATCATAGAATATAAAGAAAAAAAATGCATTTGGAATTATGTTAAAACATTGCTTGTAATATTCATAAATAAATAATGTAAATTATATTTGTACCGAATTATCAAAAATGATCGAGTATTACGTAATTAAATCAAGTGAAATACTGTAGCGCCACTTTGAAACAGGGATTAATTATAATGATTGGAGATGTAGAAATATGTGTAACTGACATTTGCATTCTTTTGTATCGACCAACTACAATAAATTTATCGACTTTTGCGGGGATTTGGACGTAATTTTTTAATTATTAAATCCAGAAGACATTTTATACTTTCCGTTAAAGACTTGCTTGGTTTAAATTGAACAAGATTAGTATATGTTGGATGTATATTTTCCATTGTTAAAAACATTTTAACTCAAAGGGTGGTACTATCCTTAAAGTAACCGATTGTTAGAAAAATATCTCTCGCAGCCAAGGAACGGAAGAACTAGCTGTTCCTTCCTCTTGGGGGCGACGATGGAATCAACCTACGTTACTCTTTTTATTTAGGTTTTTAGCACAGTGAAAATATTATTTCTAGGAGAAAAGAACAACTGGAATCCACCAAATGGCGAAAAATATTGTTTGCTGCTAAGTGAAAAAAGATATTTTACTAATGTATGAAAGCTTACAGAAGTGCCTAATGGTCTGGTTTATTTTGATCCGAATTGTTTTTAAAATTAAATCAAAAATTTGTCTTCCGAACTTTGTAATAAAAAAACTGTATTCAATACGACGGGGTTGGGTTATAGTAAACGCTACGTTAGCCTATTTGTATATTTGAATGAAGGGAGAATTCTATAGACGGTGGAATTGCACCACGTGGTTTATGGACCCAATAAAGCTATGTCTAAAAACAGTTACTGTCATGACACAATATCAATTTTAATGTCTTGTATAAGCCGTTGCAAATTCATTTCTTTTGTGACAAGTTTTTAGAATAACACACAAATTATTTCATAAAATTTTGATCCGTAATTGTAATCACAGATTCGTGCATAAATAATTTGATTACATAATTGTAATTGATTACTTAAACTCTGTATAAAAAAATTATTTAAATTCCAAGTCATTTCATGATGGAATAAATTATAACACAAAAATCTGACATAATTTTAATTGACTTTTATTGACAGCAGAGTATGAATGTAAGTCAACAAATTTGACATGTCATGTGTTGAAATTAAATTATTTTGTTTATGAGAAAATATATTAAGATGTCAAAGATATAAATATAAAATATGAAATAATTATTGCTGTCTTTATTCGCAACAAATATCTTTGTTTCCGTGATTTTTTTATACCATGATAATATATATTTAATAAGCGATGCAAAGGGAAATAGGCAACTTTAATCAAACTACTTTGCTACTAAACTGTGCAAATAGAAGATTTGATTAGCAAATTTGACGACGAGACTGATTCTTCTTTTTCTGATAATTTTCTTCAATCTGCAAATCGATCTACCTTATCTGCGATCTAGTCGCACTAATTTTAGTCCTATCGGAATGAAATTTGAACAGAGGGGGTGTTCTAATTAATTAGAACATATTTTTCTAATTAATAGAATTATAGAATATAAATTTTTCTCCAGGAAATTTTGTCGATTTTTTAATAACAAAAGGCTTCGAAATTAAGTAATAATATTTAATTTCTAACACTTTTAAGCCAATAAAAGTTTATTTTTATTTATATTTTTCGCATGCCAAATATTCGAAATTTTCTTTTTACGAAAAGATTTTCTCAATTATTTTATGAATTCGATTTTTTTTTTTTACTAATTGGAAATTTTTTTGTTTTCAGGTAAGCGATTGTTTATGTATTAACATTTCTCAAGTAACGCTGGATAAATTTGGTAAGACTCTAATTTTGAAATATTTTTACAAAGTTTTAAAGACTTTTTTGTACGATGAAGTTAAGTAAAACAAGGCTTGGCAGCACAGAATTATTTTGACATCGTTAACAATTTCGTGATTGTTAAAGATCTTAGTTTGTTCTATTCAACGTATTAAATTTATGTTTTTACCATATTCAGAAAAACAAAGCCAAATGTTTAGAAAAAAATTAGATGAATAAAATTAGAATATTAGATATGTTGTGTTTTTTGCTTTCTAAGTCGACTTTGAATGTTTAAATAAAATGGTTTTGTTGATAACAGTTGATAATATAAATTACTTAAGTAAATTACTATAATTAAATATTATATTTTATGATTCAATTTTATTCACATTTTTCATTCACTTCAAAAACATTTTATTTTAGTTCTTTTTAATAAACAAGCAAACGCGTTTCTGTAATTTTACAAAATTACTAGCCGTTTAAATATTATTTCAAGAATTGTTTTTATTAATCTATGCTGAAATGAGTATTAAAAGTTAAACGTTTGTATTCAGAACAATAAATTTTTCAAATAGACTTAAAGCGTAAGGCATATTCGGAACACACGATGCAAAATTAAAATTTACTCAATCCTCTGTTGCATATTGAAGATTGGATTGGGGATTGGTGGTAATAGGGTACACGCTTTCAATAACGTTAAAAAGAAAAGTGACCTTCTACCGCAGGGACGTTAAATGAATGTGAAAGTGGATCCCAATCATAACCAGACAAAAAAGATGTGACGCAAGCTAGTTGCGGTTATTTGAAAATGCAAATAAAATTTTGAAATATTGGAGCGAGTCAAATTTTGGTTCATATTGAGGTGGTTGAACTTGAACGTGATTATTTGGGGGGACTCTCTTAATCTCATACCAAGTTTGTGATTCTCCCGCCCCTTTAATCTATGCTCACATCGTCAGGTGATTGAAATTGTTCACTGCATAGGTATATAAACTGATAAGGCCTACTAATTAGTCTACTATATCCTATTTAAACGTGCTCGAATAAATACACAAAATTCCCTCTTGAGGATTTCAATAACAGTTTCGAGTCAAGAAATACTACAAACTATCGCAAAAAAAAGTCTTATATAGGGCGATTTCGGCTATTTTACACAATTGCAATGTACACAATTAAGTTGCGTGCTCGTTTCGGGCACGAATAACTAACTATTGCAATAGGTCAAAGCTAACAATCTAATACTAATATGATAGCCAGCTAATTATCATGAATTCCAAGTCATTTGACTGTTTTCCGCGTGCAATTAAATCAGCACTGTAATAAATAGTCCAGACATTTTTACAATATAATAATTATTTTACAAAACAATTTGCATAGGGATATATACATTTTATTATGTTTATAAACATTGTTTATTTATATATTTATATTGTTTGTAAACAGTTTGTTTTGTTATTAAGTTTGTTTTGTATCTCTTTTGTTATGTCTTGTGAACAGCAAACAAAACACACAAGCAAGCAACAAGTTATAAAAATAATAATGTAAAGTAAATGAAATAATATGTATATGGTTTTGTACTTTATGTACGTATATGGATTTTAGTCCCAATGCCCATCATGCATATAATGTTACACAGTCAAGCCAAAACCAAAAAAGTATTTCCTTATGCGTTTTTTTTAACAAGGCTTGGAAAATGTTCAAACTAATATGCGCTTAAAACAGACTTCGTTCTTTTCTTTTTTTAATTTTCAGTGTCATTTTTTTATGATTAGCATTCATAAAATACCCCAAAAATATAGTCCATACAGGTATAAATACATATACAATAATATTATGTATTGCAAATATATGAACAAATTTTTTTAAATTTGAACTGATGTTGTAGCAAGTCTATATAGCCTATACAGTTTACGAAGAAACGTTTCAAACGAAAGTTGTTTATTTTTAAAAAATGAACAAGGTTTGTCTTTGAATTTTTCTTCTATCTTTCATATGGGTGGGCAGACTGACAGACATTCGGAAATGGACTGATTAGGTGATTTTATAAGCACATATACCAAATTTTTGTTTGTGAAAATTATATTTGTTTTTATTATTTTTCAATTTAAATTACAAAACCGTTGGTGTTACAAAAAAGCAAATTAATTAGTTCAGTGATCATTTGCATGAATATCAGACATTTAGCGGATATTAAAAAATCGAACAAGCGTAAATTTTCATGAGTGTTTAGGAAGGGGAGATTTGTTAGGCCATGCATAATAAATCTAAAAGCAATTTTCCAGAGGTTTGTTTATAATTGACCTGCTTTATATACAGGCTCTTGTATTATAATAATTTGTAATTGAAAATAATAATGAAATGGCTTTTTACTACGTATATGGATTTTATTAAGTTTTTTATTTTTTAGTTAATAAATATTACAATAAAAGTTAAATAATAATAATAATAATAGCTAGTTAATTTAGTTTGGATAAATTTATATAATTAGGTAATCATACTCATTATTTAGCCTTTTGTATATGTAATTGTAGTTTGTTTAAATAGCATCATCATTTAAATGGCTAGTTTTTTCTGGTTAATTATGTTTTTTTTTCTGCAATAATTTGTGTGTAATTTGTATTTAATTAAATTGTTAAAATGTGTGTAAATGTTTTGCACGACAATTTTTTTTAGCTATGTCAACAGAAAAATATTGTTCAAGGCCTCTACTTAACATTTTAATAGCATGAAAACTAATACTGAATACTAGCAAGACTATTGAAAATTAAAATTAACATTTTAATAAATTTGTTTCACCAAAAATTAACTGACTAATAATTTAATATACTTGGAAGTTTCAATAAACTCAGGTTGTTTCCGACGTTCAAAAAGTGTATTAATTTCGTGTCGACTTTGTATTTTATTTTATAATTTCTAATAGCGTTTTTCCAGGGAAAATTCTATATAATTTTTCTTTATTTATCAAGTCGTAAGTTTTTTTTTATTAAAATATAAAATAGCTGCATAATAAATCCGATTAATACGAAATCACTTTCATACGAATTGTTTCAACTTACATCATCGAAGTTAATTTTATTTGGAACAAACAATTCACAAAACGTAAATAATTAATTACAATATTTATTATAAATAATAAGCGTACATAATATTCAACTCCATATAATACATAATGTATGATATAATAATCCTGATGTGGTGACTATAACTATTAAACATTTGACCAAGAGCTCTCTGATAAAGTTAGGTTTATTCATTTATATTTTGAAAAACTATAAGAAAAAGTCAATTGACTCACATTTTTAAGATCATCAGTTGAGAACGGCTTGATCTAGTTGATTTCCTGTGGCTTGCCATCAGAACAGAGAAACAGATGAAACATAATTCTTGGAAAATCCAATTAAAATATTCATTTTAGGCGATATAATCATAATATTTAGGCGGTAATATCAATCACAAAATTTGATGTGTAGTTTTACGTTTTTGCGATAAATATTTGTCTAATTCAATTATTTACCTCCATTCCAAGCGGAGGAAGGAAGTTATGTGTACTCCAATTATTGTGATGGATAAATCAATTGCATTACCCCTTTCTATACTTGTGACCTAGAAGTCAACAGATTTCGCAGGCATTTGGAGGAAGCTGTCAAGAGTAGTAAGGAATGGTTTTTCACCATCTATCATTCAAATAAGTGATTGAGATATTGACTTTGTATGCCTAGATCTTCGAAACAGACTCCGAAGAAAACTTTGCAAACTTTAGAGAACGTTGTTTGACACAGGATACTTCCTGTTTATTCACACATAAAATGAGGATAGGTTTGTAGCTTTGAAGGCCAATTTCAATGAAGCTTCAAAGACATTAAAGGAAGAAATTGGCAGTCACAGGCTACTCAGAAATAACTCTTAGAAGAGATTTAAAGAATTTCTTTTATCTTTTAGGTTTAATGATTGAAAACCAATAATTATTGATCCTTAGAAGAATGAGGTACTCTTTAAATTTAGATTTTCCTACTTCAAATCTTGGATTGTGTTTTGTAACCCATAGTTCATTTATCTTTATTTTTAGTTTTATTTCAAAAAGGCTTTTGTGGTGACAGATAGTTTTTTATTTCGATTATTGAACGGTGACAACCATATAAACTTGATATCAGTCAAATGAAAAACGTTTAAAAATAAATTTTTTGTATTTACACATCAATAATTTTAAAGTATATCCGTTTTTGTTCATAGCCTAGGTAAGATAAATTGATTAGGTAAATATTTGTAACTTAAACAGGAAATTACCTATTATTTATTCGTTTTTACATATTATACATCCATCGAATCCATGTATATATTGTTGGTATATTATGTGTATGTTTGGATGAAGAGAAAACAAAATTAAAATAAATATGATTAAACGGGTCAACGATTACACTGTTTTTTTTTTGTATTATATTTGTAACTTATATATTATCATACAGCGAAAAACAAAGTATTGTGTATAGGGGAGTCATGTTGGCTACGTTGATGGTAATTTATTATTTTATCCTGTGACAATTTATTTATTTTTATTGTATATGGTTGATGATTGATGATCATTTTACTTGCATGATTGTTTTCATAGATTTTATGTGTGTTGAAATTATCAGGAATTTTGATCTGAAGCCAAAAAAAAGGGTTAAGAATTGTAGCTCGAAAATAAAAAAAAATGGGTTCGGTACTTATGTATGTGCGTCAGAAGTTAAAAAACAATTTTTAATAGCATGCAAAAATAATTAATTACAATAAAATAATAAAAAGATTGGAGAAGGATAGTCAATAAAGATTATTTTAAATTTGAAAAATTAAATAAATAAATATATATGTTCTTAAATTAAGAGTAACATAAATCATAATAACAGCTTCAACCTGTGAATTTTATGTGACGGTGATGCGCGCGCATCTTAAAGTTTCACTCTAATCATTCTTTTATAACGCGCCTAAAGAAGTATAACTTCAAAACTGTTGACAGAAGTATATTTGGGTAATTACAAGCGTGAAAAAATAACTTATTTAAATTATTCTTTTGGCGGAAATTAAATATATTAAACAAAATTAATAATGCACGGTTTTTGAAAAAATAAATTAATTAAAAAAAAATCAATATCGGCGGGGGTCGTCCCGGAAGTTGAAATTACAGGTTCAAAAAAGCATTGATTAAGGACAAGATTAAGTATTAAAATAATAAATCAAAATCACCGAAATTGATAGTTTAATATTTGATTTTTATTTCAGAATTAATCTATTTAACGATTAAATGCATTGCTTTTCAGAACTTGCCTGAAATCCAATTGACTGTTCAATATTTTGTATCAGTTTCAAGCAATTCCTCGAATACTACTTTTCTAGTCGTTAAATTAGTGTTACTTTTGAGTTTTCTAAACCCTAGAAAACCTAAAACCAGCGCTTTTTGCGGCCATGTTAAGTCAAAATAAACGATCATTGCAAACCGATAATTTTACGGAATTTTTCGACAGTCACGGTTAATATAAATAAAAATATAATTTGATCTATACAAATAAACCATCCTCAGAAACCCTTCTTTTTACCATTGTACAAAATGCCATCCCATTACCGTGTTTTACTTAAAATGAATACAGTTTCGATATTCGGCTTACACCAATCGACCGTAATTCGATCTGGCAAGCCATTCAAAAATTATGAGAAATGGGTTTCTAGGACCTTATAACGTCAAGATCTGATGAAAACTGAATTTTCAAAAATTGAATATAAATCAATAACTGTTGAAAATTTTCTATTTTAATAGTGGGAAATTAATATTTGAAAAAACTTTTAATTAAAACTATTTTCACAATTTTGTTGATAAAATTGTAATGTTTATAATATTGAACGTACTCTTGATAATGAAAAAAATTATTTATTATAATTTGTAGATCTTTCAAATTAATCTTTTAAAGCATTTTAGATTACACGGAAAAATTGTTTTTCTCTCCCTTCGAATTCTACACCTAAAAATTATCAGTTCTAGGCGCTATCTTCAAGTATCCTTAGTATAAACTTAGAGCTCATTATCGAGATCATACCGGTAGACAGAATATAAAGAGAAATTCGATTATAATGTTAATTTATACAATAGATATAGACAAGAAGAATTATTCGGTACAAATTCAGTTTCATTTTCTGATGTAAAAAACAGTTCGTATTAAATAAGTAAAGAATCAAATACCACCATACATACATATTGATTCAACTTTCAAAAAAAAAAAAAACAACATAAATACAACAGAACAGAAAAAGTTACAAATTGGAATAATACAAATATCGAATTTCAATGTTGTTCCAATTATTTTATTAAATTGTTGAATTT
The DNA here is from genome assembly GCA_020423425.1 of Chrysopa pallens. NCBI lineage: Eukaryota > Metazoa > Arthropoda > Insecta > Neuroptera > Chrysopidae > Chrysopa > Chrysopa pallens. The sequence continues at coordinate 21,061,886 of CM035593.1, read as the reverse complement.
AATCCATATAAAAATATATATCATTTATATATTTATTTATTATTATTTTTTTTTTTTTTTATAAATACGCAATATAAATGCTATATATTATTTTATTAACAGCCTAAAGCAATACCAGACCAGACCAGTATTTTTGTTTTCATGAATTTTATATGAAATCAAAAATATAAAAACTTGATAAATTATTATTTTTGTTCTGTATTTACAAATAACAAAAATATTATTAATAATGTAAAAAAAATTGTTACGAAAAACTACTCAGAGTCAAGTACTCGTTTATTGATAATAACAAGTGGAGATAATAACTAACAGAATTAATTGTTAAGATACTCGACATATGATTGAATATCACTGTTTGGACTATTTTTATTTAGAATTTATTAAATACTATAAATACTATACTACAAGTATAATAATACTATTTATCGTTATGATAACCAATTGTGTGCTACAATTGTGGAGAACTCATTTTAAGAAAAAATTTATCAAACAAAAATTGTTTGTCAAATAAAAAAATAAATACTTTTGATTTTTGATTTTTGATCTTTTATTTTATTTTTTATAGTGTAAAAGTTGTGACAACATTGGACCCAGTGGATCGATCTTGCTCATCAAGGAACTGAAAATCACTTTTTATGTTTAAAATACATCTCCATAATTTCATCTTGTTATTATCTCAATTTGTTTTTGAGTTATCGTGATGACGGACGGACTTAGGTGTTTCTATACTAAAACATCAATACCGCAATTTTGTTTGTACGGTCAATATTATAGATAGCGTTGGAAACTTTCAAAAATCCTTAAAAGATGTAGGTGCTTAATTGAGCATGTTTCACAGTTTTCGCAATAATTTTCTTTTGAAATAATGATTTTATCTTTTGAATTAGTTGTTTTTTTTCTATTCACATATCAGTTTTAATCAGGATATTTTATTTTTAAATTCAAATTTAGTCTACTACTCAATTACTTTTATATATTGGTCAATTGTGCTATAAATTACAATTATTTGTATGTTGTATAAAAACTTGGCACTTTAATGAAGTAATTAAATTTTAATATTAATAGGTTTATATCAATAATTCTTTTATGCTTATTGTATTTTTGTTCATAAATAAATATGGCCATGACATTTCAAATAATAAAAAAATGGTAGCTTTAGTTATATATATACCTATAAGATAATAAATATATAAAAGGTTAATAAAACTGCATTTAGTATATATATTAGTTATTAATATATCCGTTATTTATATTAGTATAAATCAATATTTTTACCATATAATTAACTTGATTGATTAATTACATATAAATTAATATAATAATAAAAATAAGTATATGTAATTTAATTGTCTAAATATAAAATATTCTGGTTTTGCAAAACGCTCTAATGCCAAGACAAAAAAAAAATATAAAAAATGTACAGAAGCTATGATTTCCAAAAATATATTATAAAAACCATTGTATATTTACATAAGTTTTTCACCAAGTATTGGAGGTACTCAAGTTAAATCGAGGACCGCATTCTTTCAATCGGATTTGTTTTAAGAATTTCGTTAATATTCACAACTCTGGTTATTCTTGAACAAATCTTTGGTTTAACATTTTACTATGACTGTTGTGATTTATTTGAAAAAAGTTTCTTTTTCGTGCTATAAATGTTATAATTTTAAAGAACAGTAAAAGTATCATTTAAAATCACCTCACAAACTTTAAACTAAATTTACTATACCGTACATGTTTCTATAACTTAATTATTTTACAATGTATTAATTTTAATTTTATACTCAAATTATTGAAAAAATATCCTATCCTTATAAGAACAGGAAAGTTACGTTAAATTTCAATCTTGAACTTCCTAACTTTTGACCTCAAGAACTCGAAAGAACCTATAATAATATATATAAGTCCCACCTTTTAATCGCTCAGAAATACGCACGTCACAAGTAAGACTACTTTGGCATCATTAAAAAACAATTTTTAATTGCATGCAAATAATTCATTACAATAAAATAATAAAAGGATTGGAGAAGGATAGTCAACACAGTCGATAAAGCTCAGTATAAATTTGAAAACCTGTGACGGTGATTAAAATTTCACTCTCATTATTTTTTCATAATGTGAATAAAGAAGTATAATTTCAAATATAACTATCCAAATATTATAAAATTTTCTATGTCCAATCTTGGCTTCAAGACGGAGGAGTTTTGAATGAGATTTCCCAAAAAAAAAAAAAAAATATTTCGAAATTAATAAAAAAAAAGCCTCCCATTTTCATGCCAAAATTGAGTATCAAAGCCAAAATTCATACTATTTAGGAAAGTAAATTTTTGAGTTATTTATGTGCGAAAAAGTGAAATGTTTGAATTTTTTTTGTTTTTTTTATTTCTTATTCCACTTAACTTGAAAATGGTTCAATGAGTCATAACTTATCATTTGTCTTAAAATTTATTTAATGTTGAAATTGTATGCAATTAACAATACGCAAAGAAATATTTAATTTTAAAATACCTACGCAATTTAATAATTAAAAAAATCTAATCATCATTTAACAAAATAAAAAAATTATAAACTAGACAGACATAGAAAATAATAAAAAAATAACTAATTGTACAAATATGATTACAAAACTTGGCCCGTTGGCAAATATAAATAATTTATATATATACAACATATAAAATGGGTTAAAACTATATATTATTTTTATTATAAATAATATTAATATGATTATTAAATAAATATAAATAATAAATAATAATATTCCTCATTTCACATTGATTTCAAATGCATAAAGATTTTAATAGAAACCATCGTCGTATATATTTATCAATACATGAATCATCGATAAACCTACAATAATAATCATTTTTTAATGTTATTACATAATAAATTAAAGTACATATTTAATTATATAATATTATTATAATAATATTTATTGTATTATCTGATGTCTGTTACATCGTACGTTTCTTAAGGTGCATAATTTGTGTTAGACTGCTAGACGTTGGTAGTCGTAGCTAGGTAAGCAATCTTGGCTTCGCCCCCGATAAATTCAGTTCGTGATCAAAATAATATTAATTTGTTTATTACGTGATAATTTTGACCTAGAAAGGATAAATCCAAAAATACTTTTAAATCCAATCTTTTATTTCTCGAAAAGAACTTTGCCAAATAACTCCTCATTTTTTTTCATTTTTTGAATGTTTGAAATACTACTTAAAAACTATATATTTTAAGCGCATTCATAATTTTTAGTAGTTATTAAATTTTATTTAAAATAGGTGTATATAATGTTAAAACAAGTAAAGTTAACAACTAACAGAGTTCATTGTTTAGATACATGACATATGATTGAATATCATTGCTAATTAAATATATAAATATATATTTAATTAGCATTCATAAAACACTATATATATATCCAGTCTCTCAGTTTCGAACAGAATTTTGTTGTTTGAAAAAAAATAAGAAGTTTCAATGATCACCTAAAGCAAAATTTTGTTTGTGCGGTCAATATTAGGTAGCGTTATAAACTTTATCCTAAAATTAATATACTCTGCCATATTATGTATGTCGAGTAGAAAAGCCAGTCAATGGTGACAAATTCCGTTATTCTTGTTAAAATTTCGCTGAGATACAGAAGTTTTTAATTAACTATACTTTCACGATTTTATAACTTAATAATTTTTGTACAAACTAATTCGCATAAAAATGGCCACCGATTTAATTATTTTTGATAAAACTTGACTGAGATACAGTTGTTCATTAGTTACCAATTTTTATACGATTTGAGCTTTTAACCATGTTAGTTTTTATTTATATATTGCTTGTCAATCAAAAAGTGTATGAAAATCAAAAAATGCCCAAGTTGTAAAAATGCAGGCAACTTCAAACGAGTATATGTCAGTCAAGTGTTAACTGAAATAACTCATTTTGTGACCATTTTAAGGGGAATTATTTTGGCTTCATTTTTTGTTTATTAATGCCGAATTCCTGTTCCTATTATTCCTATCAAAATTATACAACCAAAAAAAAAAAAAAAAAGAAAGAAATTGAAATTTTTCAATTAAAAAACAAAATTTTTATTTAGTTCTTATTACGTCTTTTATAAAAATTTATAGGAAATTTTATTCCCTCCAAAAAATTATATTAATGAAATCACATCTCATAGATCCTGTAAATTTATCTTCCAAAATTAATCTTAATGTATATTAATACAAACTGTATTAATATACAAATAATGTATCAAATCTAAAATATATATTCTCGATTTTAGAGCTATACATATAACATATATTTATGATAGCTCATTTTTAAACAACATATTAAAAACATAAAAACTACATTTGACATTTTCAGTAAAGCATACAATTTTGAAACGATATTTAATAAATAAATATATATATATATATATATATAATATATATATATATATAGTAAAAGAATATTTCTTTTACTACAATATGTGTAACCTAAAATGTCAAAACGTGCAGATCATAGTGTCAGAGTTAAATATTGTTACGTTAGCTGCATAAACAACAACAATATTAAAATACATTTATTATTTGTAAGCTATTAAAAGTGGTCAAACATCTTATATAGAGAGGCTTGTAATTAAATTAACTTAACTTCTAATAGAGAGCTTATAATATGAATAATTCTAATATAAAACTCTAATTTACGACTCTTTATTATTATGACACCGTATCGTGAATATTAGATAAACGGAAGGAACGAAAATATTCATATTTTAAAAAATATATTTATTCTTTAATTGTTTTCATATAAATTTTATTTTAAATCTTTACTTAAAAGAGCCCTCTGTCAAGAGACCAAAGCCAAAACTATTCATATAAATTTATTTTACTGTTTTATTGAGAAAGGAATTTTGAAATTTTCAACCTTAAAGGAGATAAATTTAGATTTTTGGCCTCAATTATCGTAGATCAAAATGTTTTGTATTTTGTAAATACGTATTTCGACTACAAAGTGACTGTTTGCACACAAAAAAAACATTACCAAGTCAAGTTTTGTAGTCGAAACACGTATTTATAAAATACTAAACATTTTGCTCTAGGAAATTGGGGCAAAAAATCGAAATTTATTCGAAAAATGCTAGAGTTCTCTTTAATAATATTCATGTTAAAGGAGATAAATGGGAGGCATTATTTTGTATGAAGTGCTCTGTTCTTCGAAGTTAACTCCAAAATTCAAACTACAGTCACCTAGTGTTAATAAATAATGACGCGTTACTGATTTTTTGGATATTCACTTTTAGGGGGAGACCAACTAAGCCGGTGAAATTTAAATGCATCAATTTACAATCCATTAATTGAATTATTATTAATTCAAAATATTTTTGAATTCTTTCATATTTATTTTAAATCGAAGTTGGTGAGTTTTTGATTGACTCTGGTGTATACGTTGCAAGTTATGTAGGGTGTTACGAATCTCTGACAAGTCATTTTAGCTTTAAAAAATTTAAGAGAACCACACCAAATGTTGAGGCTGATCTAACAGATTCGCTACTAGAAACATCATTATCTCAAGTGCCGTTGAGTAACAAACAAAGTCAAGTTGGGGAGAAATATATTACGTATTCTTACCTATCACGCATTTTAAGATCACGTAAGCCTCGCCTGGAACAATTAAAACCACATTGGTTTATTAAAGTTTAGTATAAAGTTAAAAAAAAAAAATTTTGATATTATGGGCCAATCTGTACATAGTTTGATTATATAGCACGCGTTTTGATATTATAAAATAGATAAGCTAAATTTGTATATGAGTTGAATTGTATTTTATTTTATACTAAATAGTCTTATAGTATTAATAACAATATTCCCTCAAGTATATAATGAAAGATTTCTATATCGATGTAGATATGTATGTAATAATGTTTTTATTTTGATAGATATATTGTTGTCAGAACCCATATGACGTGTAATACTTAAATGCATGATTTAACTACTGTTCTATATAAAATTATTTTTGATTTCAATTGAAATATTTTGAAATTCATTTTGTGATGGGATCACGTACATTTCACCAATATTATTCCAATACTTCTGTTTAATTTCATTCAGAACCGCTTTTCTTTTTACTTTAAATTGTTTTGCGAAAATACTTAAAGTCTTTTTGTAAACATTAATTGAAATTCATTCGGTGGAAGTGTTGACGAGTTTTCTAGTTATGAAAACTATACTGGATGTAGCGATCTGTTCTTCAGACAATAAGACGTACAACTCTTTTAAAACTTCAAATAAATCTCAAATAAATACTGTTGATAGTTTGAAAAAAAAATTACGTTAAATCAAAAATAATTTATTATTTGTAAGAGGTAAAGTTAACAAATTTGCTTTTTGTTACAAAAATTATTTTCAGGCTAAGATAAAAATTTGTCCAAATTATGAAGGTGGGCATTTCAGACCTCTCGTAAGTGAGATGAGCACTTTATTTAAAGATTAGAATTTTAGTAAAAAATTAATTTAGCCTATTATCCTGAATTTTGAATATATTTTTTACGTTCGGGGATTCAAAACTTAGAAAACTTGATTTTCTGACTCCCTTAGAAATAACGAACAAAATAACCTTATTTCAAATAAATTATACTATACGCTATTTAATTATGTTTTCTACCTAATTCTTTGTACATGGCCGAGAACTTTAAGCCTAATTTATACTGATAAGTTCTTTAAAATACATTTCTTCACAAAAATTGACCTAAATTTAACAATCCAATAATTAATATATATAAATTTTGACTAAAATCAATAATCCAAATATGTAAATGTAGGTAATATGTTTAACATTAAACTTGATACAAATAAATTTTACCTTAATAAAATTCTCAATGGATAAAAAAAGTGGTATAAGATCAAAACACAAATGAACAACGTCATTTATTGAACTAGAAGTATATTTTTCAAGGTTTATAAAATAACGGTAATTAAAATATATACCTATATATATAATATCTATTCTATTATAATAACAGCGAATCCCAATAAAATAGTTACACAAGAGTGTATTAATGAATTTTTTACAGCGCAAATGAGCTTTTGTTCTTGTACTGATCGTCATAATATCTTTCTGCGTTAACAGCATTTATTTTTATTCGATCGAAAAATATATTTTTATAAAAAAAGACGTTTTTTTTTTTGTTATTTGAATGTCCTTAGAGAAAAAGGGTTTGAAATTTTGAGAGATTTTAGAGAAAAAATTGAAAAACATTAAAATTTTAATCTATGTAATTGCAAAGTTGCAGATATGTTGAGATCATGACAATACTTCAAAGTTTTAAGCCAACAAAAAAATATTTTTTTGAAATTATTATTATCCGTTTAGTTAAAAGGAAAGGTAGTGTAAGGAAATGAAAATATATCAAATACGCAACAAGCGTATCAATCAATCGTACGAACAATTCATAAATTACATCATTTATATTAAACACTCCGCTACAAATTTTGTTTCATATTTATAGCGCAGGGTTGGAATTGTCTTAACCATTTTTTCTGATCATTTCAATCATTTTTCAATCTTCAAATTATGAATCTCTTTTAATAAAAATTATAAGTGTGATTAGTCAATTTTGGAGACATAAGCGTGACTAGTATCCAAAATTAATTTTTCAAGACTTTTGATACCGATCAGGTACCTTGTGTAAAACAACCGTATATAAGACATTAAAAAAATTCAGATGATAAGCTCAAAGTCACAGCATGTCAAAAGATGAAGTTCCACCCTCAACAGACTCCAATTTTTGTCTGTTGTTAACTTCACTTATCCCTTTACGTTTCACCAATCTTGACAATTTCGTTCGTCCTAGTTAGAAGTTAATTACTATCAAATATATTTTTAAACTTAAAATATCCTTATTTGATTTCAATAGTTTATAATTTCAATAAAATAAAACATAAATAATAAATTATAAAATTGTGTAGGTACCTACTATAGCCGATTTGAGACCATTATTCATACATATACAACATTTGAAAAATTAATTATTAATAAATTTAAATAATATATTCAATGAAACCTTCAATTAAGTAACATAAATTTTTTGCCCGGTAGCAAAATATAATTTTTTTCTATACACAATTAATCGGATCAAATAAATTTGTTTAGGTTTTTTTGTCACAATTTATAAATTTTAGTTCGATTCACAATGTATTTGATATTGAATTTTTTTTTCTAAACATCTAATAAAAAAATTCTTCAATACAAAATTCAGCATTCAGAAGAGTGGTTAAGTATGAAGAGAATGGGTGCGAAAAAGGTTTAGTGTTTTTACCAAGAAAGATTTTTTATATTAATTTGCTTTTCTTTTCAAGTTCGGCAGTAACTTCAATGTGTTCTTTGAGAAAGTATCATAATTTATGTTTTGTGTGAAATTCACATTATTTATATTTTAATACGTGAAGTATAAACGTTGTACCACGTTTTATGAACGGATGGCAGACGGAGTAGTATGAAATTTGGCACTTATAGTTTATATAGAGAAGGACTGAATAATGCTAATATTGTTTTAAAATTATACAAAAAAAATACATTAAATAAATACAATAAAACATTACTAACACATATATCAGAGGTGAGGCTTATATTACATACACTACTTTTTGTATAATTTATTGATTTGTTTAAAGGCAGGGAGATTAATTTTTGAATGGTTATGATCGAATTTCGACCGCTGTAACATGACTCTAGTATAATGTAAATGCATATAGTTAAGAATTTGTACTAAAAACTTTGGATAAAGCTCTACAAACCGATACAGCTTTGAGATTTATAGCAAAGTTTTAAGGAATCTATTAAACGGAAACTTTATGGTATGCGTTTGATTGGAAAAAATTGTCAGGAAATAAAAAAATTGGATATTGATGTTTTTGGGTTTTCTAGGGTATTTAAGGTCTAGGAAAGACAAAAATAACACTTATTTATTAATTAGTTGAATATTATTTTTGAACTCCACTCATCAAATTCCCCTTATTTTCGTAATGTTATCAAATTTAATGTTATTGAATTTTCCTAATTTTCTTCGGGGGTCCTTAAAGAGTGAAAAAATGAAGAAAATATTTTTTTTCCGATTTTGATTAAGACAGAAAATATCAAAACTTACGTGAAACTTGCCTATCAATTACCAACTTTTCATCTTGGTTGTGTTAACCTTTTTTATGGTTCGGATTCCTAACAATCATGATTTTAAGATTTATAACGATAAAAACTCATTTTTACTTTAAAGTGTGTGTGTGTGTGGCCGTGTGTGTTATCATCATTAAATTAATTTATCACACTACAAAACAAGATTTTGTTATGTACGGTTATTGCAAGGTTATAAAATACAAAAAAATTTTCGCCTCCATAAAAAGAAACCACAAAAAGAAATAATTTCTAATTTTGGTTTTAAAATTGAATCATGTTTTCAGATTTTTATTAACACTAACATACTTCGAAAAAAAAATTGTATTTGAGAATGAATTGTGTTACAATTTATGTAAAACCACACAATATTTTTTTGTTGGGATTTATTTCATACCCAAAAATTCGTTAATTTTTAAAATTGATTTATAACGAATTTTTCAGATCTATTATATTTTTATTATTGATTTCAATCAATTCATTTTCTATAAATAAAATGATTTAGTATGACCCATTGACCGTTTTATTCATATATATCGATTTGTCTAATAAAAATGACCTAAGTTTAATCAACTGTCGTAAATCTGTAAAATGCTCCCAAAAAATCAATTTTTCGATTTTTTTCTAAAATTATTCGATTTTAGCCAAAATTTTTCATTATTTTTTAAGGATAGAAAACAGTTTATAAATTAACACGGATTAACCAAGTTTCTTTAGTTTTATTTATGGTTATAGTTTTTGTGGGCCGACAAGAATCATTTAAACTTACTGTTTGACAGGCCACAAGCCTTGTAGATTGTTTGTGTTTTTCGCATCCCTAAACTAATTTTTATAAATATTTTTGGTCAAAATGCTTCCACCAAAAATTTTAATAGATTCGGTAAAAATAGATTTTTGTTTTCGCCATGATAAACATTATTATTTGGTGGTCTAGAACTAGATTAATCATGATTAACTTCTTGAAAATTACGACCAAACAGGTATAAACAGGACTTGATAGTAAATCAGATGCATTTCGTAAAATGTTAACTATTCAATTTCTAGTATTGTAGTTGATCCAGAATTGTTTAGAATTTAAAACCTCGAATATATTTCTTTATACGGGGACAGGAGATCACGAGTGACTTTATGATTTTTTCAATCATAGCTCCAAAAATATTCAGTTGGAAAATTCAAGGACACCTTGAAAATTTTCATTTTAATTTTGCACCAGAATTTCGAAGTCTGATTTGGAATATAAATTTATCTCTCCGACCTAATTATCTTCAACTTGTTGGCCTTATGTCCAAGGGGTTTAAATTTTAGATATCCACATAGCACCAAATTTGGGTATTCAAAAAAAATTTTTGACGTGAGATCTATCCTCGAATTCAGTGTAAAATCTGTCACAGTCTAACGGTTTATGATTAAAATATTATTTAAAAATTGAAATTCATTATATAATACAAATTTACGAAATTGGGTCAAATATTTCATCACATAATTTAATCATCTGTAATACAAATTGACTAACTTTGGGCATTTAAGTGTGATACAAATAAAAAAAAAAACAGGTGAATCAAATAAAGACGGTATGCTTAATATAATAAAACACTGCAACAGTAATTTTTTCACATAAAACGATTATATAGCGCGGACAATGTGATTAAATGAAAGTGGGAGAGATAGTAAGTATAGCGCAAAAAGATGACGAACAAGTGAGCAGGCGGGGGTCGTTGTCTTTGATCGATATCGTAGTCATTGTGGACGTCGTGTAGGTTGAATTAATAAATATTGATACTGTTTGTTTGTGTTCGTGTTGTTTTCTTTGTTATAATCCCTAAGGGCATAAAGATCGACCGACCGCTTACCATTACTTGTCAATGTAGGTATGTAGTATATGTAAGAGTGTATTCGTATCTATATGGAGAAAGTGAACCCGTTATTACGATTATTATTATTATTATTATTAAACACATCTTGCTTGTACAAGAAACTGTATTATCTATACATCATTCAAAAATATCAACTGTAATTTTTTTTTGCATGATATATTTAAAGCAACACTATCACTATTTAATAAAGTATAGATAAATTCAATAAAAAATGGTCTTGAAAAAATTTATACAGGCTTTTGTTTTTCTGCTTCTAGGTGTAAAGTGAATCTACTATAGTTAGTTCCTAAATTTTTTCAATACCCTTAAAGATGAACAAGAACTTAAAAAATCATGTTCATTAGTGCTCAAAATAATATGCCAGAGTATATTATTTTAAGTATAAAGTTTGTAACGCTAGAAAATATAGAATCCACAAACAAATTTTGGTATAAGTGTTCGTAGTATTAATTACCCCCTTACCGCATGACCGCAATTAGAAATGAACTGAAATATCGAGTTGAAATTTTGAAGTGCGTGAATAAGCAAAACATGTTTTTTCGTAAATTGCTTAGATTACTCACAGGAACAGGTCAAAATTAGCTTATAAAAACATATTTGAAATATATATTATTAGTTATATATGTATTTATAACTGCATGGACTGAATATTTACAGAATAAATAATAGTTAAAGCATTGGTACTGGATCATAAGTCAAGTATCTAAGTAATTATTTCTATATTAGTTGTTATTTTCACTTGCTTAGCTCATTTGCGCCCAAAAATAACAAAAATTGTCTGTTTTGTAATAATTGAGTAGCTAGTTTTTGAAGATATCTAAAATTTCTTCCGCTCTATAGATAAAATCCGTAGTATCGTTTAATTGATGTTATTTATGAGTTTCTTGGGTCCAAATTAACTAAGAAATTGAGTTTTATCGAAATTAGAAACAATTTTTAGTTCTGAATTTTTTGGTGGATTAACTTTAAAAAAACTGAAAAAAATCACTAAAAAGTTTATTCGAGAATTTTTGATCGAAAGTATTCAAAAATTACATCCGTTTAAGGATTATGGGAGAAATTTTTGATATATTTTTGATCAATATTTATTTTTTTTTTTTTAGTGTGAAACAAAATCTCTTTTCGTACATTATTTTCGATATTTTTTAAATGTAAATCTTGTATTTTTTTATACTATTAGGGTTGTGTTACATTACAGCTTTTTTTTAAAGAATAACGCAACGATAGTTTATTTAAGGGCATATAGCACGGTGAATACTAATAATACACGTGTGAGTCTGAACGAATTTGCTAGTTTATAAAAAAAAAAAAAAAAAAAAAATAAAATAAAAAGAATGTGTGATTGTAACTCTGAATAAACTATATATTTATATATTTATCACAAACAAGAAATGATCTACTCAATAGTTTTGCTACAAGCTAAAAATTCTACATCATATAACACAGATTAAAAAAGAGAAAAAAAAATTCTGTTTGTTCACTTATTTATTTTTTAATTATTTAATTTATAAAATTCTCTTGTTAGTTTTTGTTTTAATTATAATTATTAGGTATTTTGTTGTATCAATGTTTACTTCGTATAAAATTACTATATTTGAAACAAATTTAACGTTAGTTATTTTTAAAAAAAATTTTTACTTTTTTAAATAACATATCATAATTTGTTTAACCCTTGGAATTTGACAAGAACATTCTTTTGTTTTTTTACTTTTAACTACATCTTAGCGGGAGATTTGAATATTTTATTAATATTATGACAAACGGTTAAATTCATTGATTCTTTACTTGTATGGTATAATATGTGATGTTTATTGACGTGTTCAAGGGGACGTGATTTGACGATTTTGGTAGCTTTGTACATACTGCACGGCGCCTTCACCATATTTGTGGTAGTGTAAGATATTTTATAACCTATCTGGGATTCTTTCTAGGTTATCTGTGATTATTATTAGAATCAAATGTTTCAAAATATGTTTCGTTGTTTTTGACTTTTCTAGGGTAAATTGGATCTAAAAGCCAAAATAATAATTATTGTATGATAAGTTTGTTTTGGTTTGCAGGTGATATCACTAAAACTACGCATCAAATTGTTAAACATTTTATTATATTTTTTTTTTTTTAATTTTTGGATCAAAATTACCATACGAGAGCATTTTTGTTAAATTCGGATAAAAATTATTTCTCGATTTTATTTGTAAGACTATAAACGAAAATATGATATATATTGCGTAAAATCCTATTCTGAAATTTAATATATCGGACCGATTTCATGCAAAAACTCACTCAACCAATCGTAAAATAAGATAAATTTTGTGTTTTTTAGACCTTGTTCACGCTAAAAATACTAAAAACAACGATTTTTAAATCTTTTCCTACGATATTACCTTGGAAATTTAAAAAATCAGCGATAGAAAATTTTCTTAAGAACTTCAAAAAATCGCAAGCTTATCATCTAACCTACGCAGTAGTAAGCAAAATTTGGAGTGTACGCCAAATTTCACTTTGAAATACTCTACGCCCAATCCCGTATAAAATTATAATTAAAGTACAAACTATAGGAAAAATTATTTACAAATTAAGGAGTATAATTTATGATTATTTTTATTATACGACAGTCAAAAAGGTCTGGAAATTGATATTGCAGAGCATTATTTATTAAATACAAATCAATCCATGGGAATTAAATGTGATTCCACAGAAATAAATACAATTATACAAAAATAATTACGCAACCACAAATATTTCATATAACTACAGAAAAAAAATAAAAATAAAAAAAGCAAAACACAATTTAAGTTAGCTAATAAAATTACCGATACCATTCATTTTATTTAAATGATCAATTAACTAGTTCTGTTTTATTTTTTTGTTTTTTGTATTTAGATCTAGACTTACCACATTATGTCGGGTCAGTTTCAATAAAACCATGGTATATTATCCATATTAAAACATGGTTTATTAAAATATGTGGTCAATGCGGTATCATTTTTTATTTTTTATGTATATAATAAATGTTTTATTTATTATTAATTAAAGTATCGTTCCGCGATCCAATATACAACAAAAAAATATCGATTTTGTTTTTAATCTTTTTTTTTTTTTTTGTAACACTTTCTTTTTTTTGTTAGTTAATTTTGTTTTTTTGTTCTTTAAAAAAAAAAAAAAATAATACACTAATTGTGTGAGATTTATGAGTGAAATTTAATTGGAAAATAATTTTTTAGTAATTAGATAATACGTTGTTTATTTATATTAATTTTGAATTATTTTTGTTTTAAAAATATAATATTTAAAGTTATTCGAACACTGAAAATTATCCTGATTGTAAAATTCATAATAAAGACTAGAAACAAACACATTCAATTTTTCTCTATATGTAGATCTTGACATAATTCTGATTATTATTAATCAGAATAGTAATCTGATTATTAATTATTAAAGCCTTGTTGAGTACCTTAGCTTGCTTGATCGGCAACTTTTTGGTCAAGTGTACAGTAATGTGTTTTATGAAGTAGTTTAGTTTATTAGTACACCAATTAAAGGTATTGTCTTGATGCTTAGCTGTTTTTCCGATATACATTGGTTTTTAACAGTTTACAATATATTGATAAAAACCAGTGTGTATTGGAATGTAGCTTTAATAGATTATTTGTAATTTTACAAAATTATCAAACTGTTAGTTTGAACAATTCTTGATAAAGTGTTAATTGAGTATTTAAATACTGAATTACTTGTTACTTGGCAAAATTACTTAATAAATGTGACCGAGACATTGGCGGCAATAATTTTCCCGTTTTATATAGAATTTTATCTTTTATTTTAAGGAGCTTCTAAGAGGCTAACAAATATTATTTTATAAGCTATCGAAAAGCTCATGAATCAAGTTATGGAGATGATACGTAGAGTAAATAACTGCTGGAAAAAGATTTTGAAGTTTGAAAACTTACATGGAAAGTACGTACATAATGGAATGAAGTTTTACTTACATTTTTGAGGAAAGTACTGGTTTTATTAGAAAATTACGCAGAATTTCGGGAAGAATGTAAAATAATACGAAATAAGTCGTAATGGAAAATTTCAGAACATCTAAATATTAATAGGATATATAGTCAAATTTGGAATATTAAAATACAAAATTATATTGTTTTAAATTTTGTTAACGGGATATACCAACATATAAATTTAAAATCACGTTTTTTTTTGTTCATAACTTAACAAAAAGTGAAAACTATTAATTAATGTGTACACAAGTTATTAACTAAATACAAATATTTTAATTAATATTTAAGTGAAAACATGGTATATAAGAGATTTAAATTAAATTAGTAATTAAGATTTGGCCAATAAAATTGAGGTAGATAATAAAAATAAAAAAAACAGTTAATATCAAGAAATTCTCAATAGTATATTTCACATGTATGTATGTTTTTTGTTATACTTGACATTATATACCATGGTATATAATTTTTAGTCTAAATATTAGCGAGCTTATATTGACCGCACAAACACTATTTTGGAATAGGTTTTCATAGAATCACCTAATTTATCCATTTCTGTTTGTTCGGCCTTCCGTCTGTTATCAAGATAACTCAAAAAGATATATTTTGGTGATGTATTCTGGGAATAAAAAATGAATTTAAGGACGTGAATGAGCAAAATTAGTCTATTAAATTCAAAATTTTGTTTGAAACATTTTCAAACAAAATTAAATGTGAATTGTTTGGAGATTGGCCACAATTTTAGCTCAAATTTATCTACAAAAACACTTATTATAAAACTACAGTACATATAATGTATGTGTATTTATAACTGTATAGACTGGATGCTTATGATTAAAAACAGTTCAATCAAAGATATTCAATCATACGTCGAGTATCTAGTCAATTGACTCTATCAGCTGTTATTCCCACTTGTATACATTGTAACCCGAAAAAAATATAACTAACAAGCATAATTGTCTAAATATCATTCATGTGGAAAAGTATTCTCTATTTGAAATTTTTCTTATTTTCATGGGTAACTTACTGTTGTCTTTCGAGAGAAATATAATTGATTCTAAGTCTGTCATACCAAAGCTATTATTTTCTAAATTATATGAACTGTACTCTTCGTTTTAACTCGTAGTCAATGTTAGAAGACTTTTTCAATGGACCACCACATAAGTTTCTTACATAAGTTTAATGAAACATAACAATCTTTAACCATAAATCTATCTAGAACAAGGTGTTAAACCTTTAGGCGCTGTGACCTAACATAACAAATTTATTTATTGTGACATTCTTCTTCTTCTTCTTCTTTTCTTTCAGATATTATCATCAATGCACAACGTATTATTATTACTATTATTATTATTATAAATTTTAAATCGATTACAAATCTTTAAGTAATATTATTATAAATGTTGTTTGACTGTGTTTTATGTGAGAGGTTAATGATTTACGAGAATATTATTGCAGTCTACGATTATTATAATTTTAATAGCTTTGTATAAACCACTGATAGAAATCGATTGATTTTAGTTTATGCTAAAATATTATATAAAAACAAAAACTTGATTAACGTTAAAAAATATTGGAAGATTTCAATTTTAGTGAGAAGTATTACTATTAACATATTTTTTCAAAAATTATTTTTATGTATTGATAGGAGAGCCATGTATATTATTAAAATACACAAAATACGCTTTTAAAGTTAATAAAAAGATATCCACTGTGTTTTATAAAAATTATTTAATTTCAATTAATATATGCATGCTTCAGTTATTACGTGCTGCCATGTTGATTTTCAGATAAAATGTCAAATTAATAATAAGTTTCACAATTTATCTACCAAAAGTATACTTTGTCTGGGCAATGTATGATATAATGTAGAGCCATTGGGTGTGTTTGTCTGAAAAAAAGCGTTTGGTAATCCTCAGAAACGAACTATAAGTTGTTGACCTGAATACGTTTGCTAACACTTTCTAACAGTTTGCTTACAAGCGCTTCCTATCGTTTTTTCTGCTAAATACAGCTATAGTAAAAGCTTAAATTTTATTAATTTAACAGTAAGATAATAAAAACAACTGGTATAGGAGCGACCCGAAAGATCCACACTTCTCAATTGGGAGAATAAAAAGTCAATAATTTGTAATAACGAATATGGGTATTTTTGTTGTATCCTCAACAAGAAACGTCTGGACTGACTTTGCTGAGAAATAATGCATTATAAGACGCTTATCAATGTAAAAAATTAAATGTAATCCCAAATGAGCGTGCTAGCTCGATTCCAAATATTAACTCCTTCTAGATGTTTCAAAACTTGTTTGTTTTTTAAAATATAATATTGAATAATTTTTTTATGCATTCTTGGGTCAGAGCTCAAGGATTCAATTGGACCAGACAAACAATGGACGAATTATCTCATTTGAAAAACTAGTTCTTTTTTTATGTCTAGGATAAACTCATATTTTTTTTTTTCATATAATGGCTTTTAAATTTTTAAGTACCATTTCGAGCTATGAGTAATTTAATAAACTTACGTATAGATTAAATGTGTGTCAATATGTCTAAAAAATATATTACTACAAACAATTTACAATAATTAATTACTCTTGATTATTTAAAAAAAAATATATATATATATAATAACTTGAAATAATAAAAAATAGCATAGCATTAGAAAAGTTTTTTGACAACAGAACTATCATATTACAAAATAAAAAAATAATATTTTTATTAAAAACAATATTTATTATTTAATAAAAATATATTTATAGATTTTTATCTATTAATTGTTGTTGAGATTTATTTGTAAGTTGTTAAATTTTTTAATACTTTGAAGTATAGAGAGTTTCAAAATCATTTTGATTTCAATTTTTATCATTTGTATATAAATCATAGACTACAAAAACTTCGTCATGTATCAAACTTAAGACTTTACACACATTTAATAATCCATTTATTAAACTTTCTATTGGAATTATTCCGAAAAACTTGATTATTACTTTTGAATTCGTTTTCCGACAAATTTTAAAAAATTGTAAAATAGACTCAGACTTTCTTAAAGATGTTTAGGAAAAAATTTATTTATAAATTTAATGTTTAATCAAAAAACCCATGAAATAACTAGACGATCGTTGAAATGTTAATGGAAGTCGAATTCTAAAAAACCTATTTATTTTCGTACTAAATTCGGATACTTAGGGTATTGAAATACTACTTTATCAATCAAATGATATGTAAGTCTGTGAATGGTATATTATGATTTAACATAGGAAAATTATCTAAAATTTATTAACAAATTTAATAATTATTTATTTTTGTAATGAAAAAAATTTCTAATGCAATTTCTTCGATCATTCTTACAATTTTTACCCAAAACAATTAATTATTTGGAAATGATTCAATAATTTTGATTTTACATTTGATATAAAATTTACATATTGAATAAATATTTACTACAATACGAATGTTTTATTACAAATTTTAGCTACTCTTGGTTCGTCAATCGATTAAGAAATCTCTTCGATGTACCATGCATGGTACGGATAATAGATTAGACACATGGTATTGCTTATACATATTTTATAAATCATTGAATTATATATTTTAAATAAAATATTTTTACATGGTAAATAAATTATTCACAAAGAATTAATACTATTAATGTTAAAAATTAAAAATTATTGGAATTAAATGATTGGATTGTTTGCTAATAAAAGTCAATAAAAGATATTTTATAATTGTTTATTTCTGTTCTTTGAGTTTTAAAAACAAAGCAACAACATAGATATTTTATTTAATTTTTTTATTTTTTGAAACACATGTATCTATTTAAAATATAAATTTTATTATTATTTAAATATCATTTGAAATGAAATATTGATAGGGTATTTAATTTGAATGTTTTTATTTTATACGATTAGTAGTAAAATAGTTGTTTTTCATACTACAAATATTGGTTAATATTACCAATATTACCATCAAGGTTCGAATCTATGAGAAACATTTCACTGGCAGATAAACTAGAAATTTATTTTATTAAGCCAATTTCACATTTTTAAATAAATAATCATCATCAATATTATACAAGTTAACTTAAAAACTATAGCACCTAGACTAAGCTTTATCTATAATACATCATCTTATATACTACTTACTTCGAGATTACAATTTTTGGTACATTGTTTAGGGAAATAGAAAAATTTTAAATAAAAATCATTGAATATAAAACAAAGCTTTTGTGGATAAATAAGCAAGACCTATAACTAACATAAAAAAAATTAATATATATATATATATATATATATATATATATATATATTACTTAGGGTAAGCTAGTAACCTGTGCACGTACAATGGAAAATAAATCTCAAAGTATCAATTTGTGTTTAAGAAAAATTAAAAAGTTGGTCGGAATCGTATCAGGAGGGGATTTATTGAAGTTTTGGCAGGGAATTTATTCATACACAATTATGAAATATAAAAATCAATCAGTTTTCTTTCCACAAATCCGAACTGTTAATGAATTTGGTATCCCAAGCGGAGTTAATTCTCTCAGACTAACACTACAAGTTTCAGTTCCGTTTCCTACACGTAAGTGAAGTTATATTCAGACTTCTATTACATTTTCAGCGCTTTGGTATAAGAAATTCCGAAAATTTGGCATCGGTTCTTTGTTTCATATTTTTATCGATTATCATAATCGTAAATTTGAGATAAAATGGTAAAATCTTTCCATTTTCACAAAACACTCACATAGATTCACAAAACAACTTGTCAAATAACATTTACTCGCTACAAAATAGCTAAAATTTTGGTGACAATTGTCAAAAGACCCACAACTACACTTTTATAGACGAGATATAAGTGACCAAGTCACTCTGATCGATTCGCAGTACTTTGACAGAATGAATAAAGGAAATAACGTAGCCTAGACTGACATATATTAGCGTATCATCACTTCTGGATTTTTCATGATGATTTTGTCTTCAATCCGTAGTCATCATAGTTGAATTCATAACAAAAAACATAAGCTTAGTATTTTATTAAATTAATCGTTATTTTAATTTGCTTTTTGACCAGTCTATTCAAATATTTTCCCTTAAATCGGACTTGAATGCTGACATACAATAAATAGTTTTTATTTTTTATTTTATTTTTTTTACATAAAAAATAAAACTGTCGGTATGTTTTTATCAACTCCGTCAGTATATTTTCAACTGATTTCATAATCATTATTGAATATCAACAAAACATTAAGAGAAACATTACATTACTATTTACAACAAGATCAAAACACGATAAATATTTATGTCAAAAATATAGGTATATTACATACAATACATATCGTGTATTTGAGAGAGAGCTGAGAGCTGAATTCAACGGACAAAGAGTTAAGTAAGTACAAAACATGTCTATCTGTCTATCTGTTCAATATTCATTATTTTTATCATAGCTTTTGATTAGTGATGATTTATTGTTTTGATATTTTCTTTCTACTGTTATTCACTAGTACTTCCGTGAGCTGTAGACCTCATTCAGAAGTAATTAAACAGTATATAATTAATGCGTACACCAAAATTAGAAGATTTTAGAGAGATGAACCCAATATATGATTTTTCTCGAAAGGGAAAATGAAAATGTTCCAAAATGCGGTGAATTTTCTGAGTGTGTTCAATATGCCTACCTCATTTCGTCAAAATCAAACAAGGTGTTCGAAAGTTACAGCGGAACAAACATAGATAGATAGAAAGATTGATGAAGACAAGATTTATAATGCAAAATCTAAATAGTAGACAAGAAATGAAAATTCTAAACCTAAATAGTTATATCATAGACCCCACTTTGTTCGGTCAATAATGTGTAATGATTGTTGCTTGTAGAAAGGTGATTTGCAAAGAATACTTACTACATGCGTTGGAGTCACTTATTTTTCTTTATCTTTTAAACCATTGGTCTCCAAAGTAACGTCTAGTCCTTAATTGTAAACTAGTTGACATTCCTTTATTTTTGCTTCAATTTTAATTTAATTTTCTATTTTTGATATGTTATCAGTAAACTACCAATTTCAGTATCAATCAACTACCCTATTACTAGATCTAAGTGAAACATTGATGAATCCTTACCCAAATCCTTCCAAGAAGTATCGTATATTGGATATGAAAAGGAATATATTAATAATACTGTAAAAGTTTCAAGAAATTTTAATGATATTTTTTTAATGATATTGCAATTTTTTCCGTTTTTTTGGCATTTCTAGGGTGAATAAATTGATTAAATTAAATTGATTAATTTCTGTCGATACGAAAAGAAACATTTAGTCTCGATATTTTTAAAGGCAACGTATTCCTAAAGAAATATATGAAACTTTAAGAATTTCGGTATAAAATTGTTTCAAGCTAACTTTGATATAGAAATTACAAAAATGGCATTCTTTCAACGATTAAATAATTTTTCAGATATTACCTAAAATTTTATTTTTGGATTAAAATATATTTCACTTTAAATAGTTACTGGAGTATTTCATATTCTGTGTTTACTAATAAAAATTTATACATGTTTACTCGAATTTTCCATTTTGCATTCTTTCAAATCTTTGTTGTATAACAAAGTTTACAAAACGAGCTATTTATAATCAAAAAGAAATATATTAATCTTCCTCAAATATTTTTATCTTGCCTACTAATTTACTAAATAATTTATCAAAAACTATATCGGTACTCAAAAATCAGTTTAATATGATAAATTTTGTAAAAAAAAAAACTATTATTGTTTATAAAACCATGACCTAAATTAATATACAGATCTACTTACAACATTTTATAATAATAAATACTTTAATAATCTACAAATATAACTTATATACCAAATTACACAATTGAAAACCGATACGGCTTACTGTAGATTATTATTATAGAATATTATATATATATATATATATATATATATATATATATATATATATATATATATATATATATATATATATATATATATATATATATATATATATATATATATATATATATATATATATATATATATATATATATATATATATATATATATATATATATATATACATATATCGGTATCAGAGATCATTCGTTTTTTTAGTAATAATTATTACTGTCGAAATAGTATTATCATTAAAATTTATCTAATTTTGTGTTCAGATTTACAAAATCACCGATATGAATCTAAAATATTATACCATTTATATTGAGTGATACATAAAAAAACGTTCATAATAATACATTTCCAAACTATTACAATATGGTATTGTTTAAAACATACAGTTTTTTAACTTGAAATATACAAAAACTCGAAAAACAAGTTGAATAGAGAAAACTGTTTCAAACAAAAGATCATTAAAAAATGCCGATTAATCAAGTGTTTAATTAGTTTTAAGACCATCGGTTCTGGGTTAAATGTGGGTCAATTTTTATTTTTTAAATAGAACCCTATACTTGATTGATATACAAAATAATTAACTTTAACGACGAGATTGCACCTAAATTGTTTTCTTTCCTGCCTATGCTTACGAAATAAGACTTTATCAATCACTAGTATACTAAGTCTATGAATAAATTAACAAATTTCTTAAAGTTTTTAACTGAATTCTCAAAATTTTAAAAACAATTTTAAATGAATAATTATTTACATTTGCAATAAAAAAAATTAAAAAAAAAAAAACTACATTATTTCTTCGATCAATCTTACATAATAATACAATCTTAATAATATATGTACATAATTTAGTAGCTAGTGGCGTCACCAAAGCTGTCACCAATCACAGAGCGTATCCGTGCCAAATTTTCAAAAATTATTATATTCTATTTCGTGTAATTTGCAAAGAGGAAACATAATTTAGTTTAAATAAAGTGAAATATATTTTTTAAAGGCTATTATCTTATAGGATGGATGGCCACATTTTGTAGTATATTGTCAATGTTGTCTAATTGCCTATTAAATGTCATTTTTTGTAATTATTCAATAATTTTTTTTACTGTTATACAATTTACATGCAAACAATTGAAAAAGTAATTGTACGAATTGGTAAATATAGTACATTTTGGTATATCTAATAGATATAATATAAATATACAATTTACTGCCTTTTTACTTTTTATTATAGAAATTAAAGTATTTAACAGATAAATGGTATAAGTAAACGTAACAACACGATGGATATATTGAATGATGTTCCCGCTGAATGTGACAGACCGTGTCATCGCTATAACTTTGATATACCATTTATGGCGATCATAATGTTACTTTTATTATATATCCATTTTATAATGCATACAACATTGCAATAAATATAATATAATATATATTTCAAATGGTCAGATAATTTCATATATTTCATTTATTATTTATTTTATATGTGAAATAAATACACTGAAATATACCAGGCGTTCACTTAAAAAGTAATCAAATGCGAATCATATATTTTAGAAATTATTCTAATTAGTGAAGTTGTAGAAAATAAAAACTATTTATTTACTATTTAATTATCATATATAATTAATAAATACTAGAATGTAAATGAAAATTTGTTATTTAACTAATTTAAGCGTTTCTTATTTTCAGGTAAGCAAATGTTCGATTCTGTGGAAGGCGAAATAGATATGTAAGGCTGCTTATTTTGGCAATGAATACTAACATTAATAATTTAAATTTGTGATGTGCATTATACTATAGAATGATAGGGAATAAGGATGCTTCTTATTGCAATTCTTAAATATAGACAAAGATGTAGTTTTACTTTAACTATAATAAACATGGACCAGAAATCCAAAAAACAATTTTATTGCCATTTTAGG
Source organism: Chrysopa pallens (assembly GCA_020423425.1). Classification (NCBI taxonomy): domain Eukaryota; kingdom Metazoa; phylum Arthropoda; class Insecta; order Neuroptera; family Chrysopidae; genus Chrysopa; species Chrysopa pallens. Next base: position 21,038,063 of record CM035593.1, on the reverse strand, counting down.
TTTTCTAAGGTAATAAAGGTTTAATGAACCCAAAAACGAATCTTATTTTAGGACTGGTTGATTAGCTTTCAAGATATCGTTTGATAGTTCGAAGTACGAAATATTCTCAAAAACTACGCATTCATTTGAGAAATGTATTTCGAAATTTTTCTTTAAAGGCGACCTCTTTAGACCGCATTAGAAATTTACGAACAATCGTTTTTTTTGTCATCGATTGCGATGAAATTGTGTTAATAAGCTTAATTTGACCCGTAGAATTCAAAAAAACATCCATTTAACAATCGGATGCGTAGTTTCTGAGATGTCAAATGAAATCCGATTCGCAGGTCAATAATTCGAATAAATTTCAAGCAATGTTTGGAAAACTAGGCCTCCCATCGTGAAATAATTGTTATTTTGTGTGTTTCTAGACTTCAATTACCCTTGAAAACTTTAAAACAGCAATGAAATATTTTTTTGAATTTTAATAATAAAAAAAATTCGCCTAAAACCATATCTTTGACGGTTATTTGTAGCATACCTCAAATTTTCTATACACACTAATTAAAAATTTCCCACAAACCGCAAAGGTGTAAATCTTTTAGTGCGCAGTTTTTCAGGATTATGTATATATGATCTTTGAAGTTTTCAATGTGTATAATTGTTATCATGATAAGCACACGGTATATTTAATTTCAAACATTCAAATAGTTATTTCATATAGGTAGCTTGCAATCGATGCTAGTTTTATTATTTTCTATATAACAAGGTATTATAAGTAATTGAATAGTTGATACAAGCTGGCATGGCATGGCATGGCATGGCAGTTGAATAGTATTATAATATTATTATAAATCTTTGTTACAAAATTCAATTCTCTTCAAATGTCCATCGACATTGATTTACCTTTAAGACACACAATCTTTTTTACTTATTTAAAATAAAAATAGTTATAGAAATCAAGTAAGACATTGTCACATAAAAACTGTTAACTTTATTTTAAATCTAAGCGGACAATAATTTATTTATTTATAAAACGAAAGATAGTACCAAGCTGCTGCCAATGAACAGCAATCACCGAAGTAATCAATTATTTGATGTGTAAGACTAATTTTGTTGTTTTTTTTCATCCAATTTAATGTTTATTCATTTACATATAAATTTCTATTAAGGTGACTACTAAGAACTTCCATTTACTCAGTAAACAATTTTTAATGTGCATCAAAAAACGTGTGTTAAGAATTATAATGCAGATTTTTGTGTATAATTTCTCATTCGTTTTTTTTGATTTTCGATTTTGAACGTGAAAAAAGTATTATAATTATATAAAATGGTTAACTTTCCACACTTTTTTCACATGTAAAATTTGCTAAATCAAAAAATATCTTACGATAAAAAAAAAGTAACTAAAAATGGTAGAAATTGAAATTTAAATAAAAAAAAGTATACAAAATTTCGTAATAAACATTATATATTTATTTTAAATAAATTATTGAAAATCAAATAGTAATTGAGTTAACACTGATTTTGTGTTAAAAATTCAATATTTTTTTGTATAGATAATCAACATTAATTTTGTGTGGACCGTTTTTAACATCTAAATTTTGTCGATTTTACACATTTTTTTGGATTACAGCAAACTGACTCCGTTTTCACCAAAAAATAGAGAATGGCTTAGTTATTTTGCTTAGATTTTGCTCCAGTAGTGTTTAGTTTCAAAAGTGAAAATAATATTTAAATAAATTACTATGAATAAATCCTAAAACCTTGTTCACATTGATCAAGTAATTTAGTCAAGTAGCAAGTAGTTTAGTAAACACGTAACACTTGATCAAAAAGCGTTCACACTTATAATTTAATAATTTAGTCAAGTAACAAGTAATTTATTAAAACTATATAAACACAGTCATGTTATATAATTTCATATCAGAAACCTAGTTATATGACTGAAACTGTAACAACAATTAAATGTTAAAAAGATCCTTTAATTATTATTCATTCAAAAAATAGAATTTAACGAAACTACTTGACTAAACAAGTTTACTAAACACAAAAATGTTGCTGTTCTCACACGTCAAGTCAATCTAAACTATTTGCTACTAAATTACTTGATCAATGTGAATAAAGCTTTAGTTAGCAAGTTAACTTTAAATACAAACTTGAATCTCCTGAATAATTTACATATACACATTTTATTTTAACACAATTATCAATATAATAATAATTATTGTTTTTGTTTGATATAAATTGAAAATCGTGGTTTCAATATATAATAAGTATTGATATTTATTTATTTATTTATGTATGTGAATTTTAAATTACTTGTAAATATAATCTCTTAATAGTTAAATAACCTTTAATTTTATACCTATAATCTATCTATACGATTATTATAGAAATGTATTATATTGATTTTATATTTGTATTTTAAAAGTGAAAATCATGTATTGATTTATTATTGATTTATCGTTATTATAAATAATATCAATGTATATAGTAAGATGATTTTATATTATGCACATCGTAAATAAATTAATATTCAAATAAGCTTTATATTTTATATTTTATAAAGGTGTAACAATTTTTAGTTCATCTATCGAGTCATATTCTTTTGATATTCTACATATATTGATGATATTGGGCTATATTAAATTTACGCTTAAGTTTTGTAACACCAAAAAATATTGGTGGCACTAAATACATTTTTATATGGGTTTTCATAGAATCTTATTTTCTTCTAATATCTTATAAGTAAACTCCTGACTGTACGTCGAAAAGAGATAACGAACAGTTATTCGCATATCCAAGACATAAAAAGTGAGTTTAGGTTCCATGACCTAAGTTTCTAAACAGTTTAGATACGCCAAAATTTCACTAAATTAACACCTTTAAATTTCTGTCTCTATTTGTCTATCTTTCCGACAATACAGGCATTTAAGTAATAATAATAATAAAAATGGGGTCTTACTTCCGTTCTACAAAAATATCCGTCTGAAACCAGGACCATAAACATCATTATTTTTATTTTTTATTTATGTAACTTCATTCGGTACAATAAAATTCATGACGTACTGACATTAGCTTAGATAATAAGTGGGGAACCGCATCAGCATGTCTTGCAACTAGACCTTTTGATCGTCTATACCCTCCCTTATCATTTTATCATCCTAATGATAGGATGCCTTCTGTTTCAAATAGCAGTGAAAGAACCATCCAAATCAGGTGATGGTTTAGGATCTTTTCAAGGCCACGAAAAATTCAACAGCTTCTCCACCGAAATTGTTCCCATAATAATGAATTCTGATTTTCAAAAAATTCTATATCTAACAGCTTGAAGATTTCCACAGGTGCAAATGTTTATGAATTTGGTTCAGTGAATACAGGTTCCATAGTCCCCTAGACACGACCTTCAAGTAGGATTAAGTAGAATCTGAAATTCCGATAAAATGAAGAAGATAGTTCATCCGCAGGTGCTCGGTGTGGCGACCCACTAATCTACTTTACTGAACCCTGGTCAGTTTTAAATGTGATCAGTTAAATCGCTTAGCTGTGATAGCTCTCAACTAAGCAGGTTGCATGCCATCTGTGAGGTCCCAGTATTCAAGGTTGCTTAGGCGACATATCTCTGTAATTATGATACTAAAAGTACAGAATACCTTCACAAGCATAATTCTTGACTACGATCCATACAACGACTGTCTAATCAATTAACCACCACATTAATTATAATTAGAAAATCACGCTATCGAGGCTATAACCTCTTAGATTTAAAAGTTAAACGCTTACATGTATACATACACTTGGCTGATATGCAAGTATTTTTTGTGTCCATAATTGGCAATGTATTTGCAATTAATGCACAATAATAGATTATATGCAAATTTTAAATAAACATTTTTATGAATTAATATTTTTTTAAGTAATGAATGGAATTTTTGGCTTTTTTAACAAAAATTATATAAATAATAAATCGCTTTTTTGCATATGATTATTATTCAATATATAATTTTAAATAAATAGATTTAAGATACAAAAAAAAAAAAATTATTTTTTAATATTTAATATAAAAATACAAATTGCAAATGTTTATTCAAACTGGTTTTACAAATTTAATAATAAATATGAAAATAATATGTCCTTGGTGTGTACCTATGGTATGAATTTATTTTTAAATATTATTTTTGTATAATAAAAATTATTAATATTATTAATAATATATCACATTTTTAGATCTTTTAATATATGCTATTATATATTATAAGTTGCAAATAACATAAGAAGTTGTGCATTGATTTATTAATAAAAAAATTCCATTTTAGACAATGTATATTGATCCAACAGACTCAAAACTTTTTAACAAAAAAATTAAACCACTGAAAAATTAAAAAGACAAAAATTATAAACGTTTTTTATTCAAGCTTAGTAACTTAAACTAATGTAATTATGGGTGCCAAACAAGTAAATTGTCATACGGAAAACTGAGGTAGATTCTAATCCACTGTGCGTACTACCCCAATAGGGTTGAACTTTCTGAGGCTCCGGGGACAACACTGTCTTTTTAACAATAAACACCTTCGTTACGATTTCAGCTGAAAAACCGGTACTGTACATACAATATTCTTCTTAAACAATTCAAACCTGTTTGGACATATTTTGCGTGTTGTAATAATTTTCATGTCTCAGCAAATAATAATTTTATGTTTAACTATTATTGAAAGAAAACTCATTTAGTCTACGTAAATTTTGAATGACTAATTTTTATTATTTGCATTTGATTATAAATTGACATGTTTAAGAAGTATATGTATCTCAATTAATAATGTACGTATTCATAGCTAAATAAAACAAAAGCCTTGATATTTACATAAAATTAATTTATTGTGGAGACTTAATTAATTTATAACACGATATAATATACACTTTTTTCTTTTGTATGTGTATAGTTAAGTCAATTAAGTTAATCAATTAAAAAATGAGCGCAAACAAGAAAGACAAATTCATATATCTATTATATAAATTTATATCATTTTTTTGTGAAATTTTTATGTATTCATATTTTGTCCAGTTTTGTTTTTAGAATAATTTATATTTTGGAGGTACTTTGTATTGTTACAAAATTTAACGTGGCTTAAATAAAATGCATTCGAACTAATAACGTTTTGGTGATTCTATGAAAAACCGAAACAAATCATGAAAAATATTTATTGCTGATTATAGATTTTCTAGGGTAATTGAGCTCTAGGAAAAGTGAAAATAACCTTTGTTTTTGGATTAAATGACAAGTTTTCGAGATTTTTCTTGAAATGTAATTGTTCGTAATTCTCTTAAGGTACCTAAAAATTAATAAAAATAGAGAAAAATTTAATGCCTTCGATTTCACTAAAATTATGTTATATAAATGTAGTTTGACTTGTAGATTTCAAATATAATATCCATTTAACTATTGTATGCTCATTTGTCTACAAAACAACAAAATAACTTAATATGAAAAAAGATATAAACACAGGCTGAAGAGTAGGCCTAATAGCGCAATGTACTCCTAAAAATTGCATGTAAGTGCGTCAATGAGCAAAATTGTCACGCTGTCTCACATAAATAACAGAAAAAAAATCCTCGTATTACATATTACAAAACATACTATATATTCGTACTACATATTTTTGGTATTTTAATAAATTTGATAATTATAAATAGTTCAAACATTAATACTAAAATCGTGTGTCGGGAATTTATACAGCTTTGATATTTTATTATTATTTTCTTTTTTTAAGAAAGAATTAAAATAAATAAAACAATTTCAGAAAAATAATAAACAAAATTTTTTAACCTTTTTAATATGTCAAATAGTTTAACTGTTTCAATATGTCAAACGGTTTCTCATAAAAGTAATAATGAGATATGAAAGAGCCTTCGAAAAAAATAACATCACAAGAAATAGTAAATTTCATTACAATAACTTTTTTTTAATAAAATTATTATAAAATATAAATTGTTTATTTCACATGTTCTCTCGGAAATGTCAAACTGTTATAAACAATAATGTTTACTATTTAAATATTAAAAACATCTTTAAAAGTCGAGATAATATGTTTGAGAGACTTTTAAACATAATTTGTTTGATATTGTTTATAATATATATATATTTGTTGCTATTTTATTTAACATATATTTTATTAAAATCAGGCAGACAAGCTTGTATTTTATTTATTTATTTAAATTTTATAATATATTATTAAATTGTCACTATAGCTGATATTAAATTCAATGTGAATTAATTATTTATTAATTGAAATTATAAAGTAAATTCAAGTGAAGATAACAACTCACCGAGTTACATGTTTAGATACTCGACACATGATTTCATTTCATTGTTTACCCTTTTTTTAATTCATAAGATACTATAAATATCTAGTCTATACAATTATAAATGAATACATGTTTGTATATACAAATATGTATTGTTAGTACCAAAATTTGAGGTAAAATTGTGGAAAACTCAAGTATTCTCGAAAATTATCTATTATTTATTATCTATCTACTCGAAAAATTGTTTTCGAAATTTTAGTTCCAAAATTAGCGTAAATGTGTTAAACATACCGGTAAAAAGACGGATACTAAACAAAAGCTACGACAACAATGCTTCCGACAACTGCATTCGACATGCTTTGCAATTATTAATAAATCGTAAGAGGCGAACTCGTACTCATGAGTTCGCATTTAGCTGCCTACATGGCCCGGATAGCTATGAATTTCATAATACAAAAAATAAATTAAAGTTTTCCAAAATATATTTAGTATAATTTTTATTGTTTAAGAACTATATTTCTAATCTTATTAAAATCGATTTTAAAATAAGGAACTAATTATAATTACTTTAAAATAATTAAATTAGTACAAATATTATTGCAGAAAATAAAAGACTATGCAAAACAGTGTTGGTAATACCAATTGGTAAATAATTAAAAGTGCTAATCTATTAAATGAATCTTATATATACGCTAAAAAATAATAATTATAATACATACATAAGAGAGATACACTTTTAGAAATACAGTAAATATATAGTAAGAAGTACAAAAACTTTTATCTATTTCAAAAATAGAAAACATGTTTTTGTATTTTCAATTGGATGTGGAATTCCTTTAAAACATCCGTGTACAGAAATTGGGAATAATTAAGAATAATTAATTAATTTTTTCAATATTTTTTTTTTGAAATTCACAAAAATATTGAAAGAAATGATTAAATTGAAAATAAATTTACAAATTGCAAACGTTTTATAGGAAAAAGTGTGCTATGTTATATGACATAGTACTTTTAATATGCATAAGAGGAATTTTTTTTAAATTCCATGTTTACAAATAACAAACGAGCCATACTTAGAATATCAATGTAAAATATATATTGTATTTTTAAAATAATATGTATGTACTACGTGGACATGGCACATGGTGTCCTGTAAATTGTTTGTAATCTTGAAATTTTTGATATTGAGTTGATACTGGAAATACACATTTTGAACTTAAAAAACGGTTTTCAGAAAATAACCTGCCTGTGTTTAACATATCACCCGAACTAAACTAGCAACAGATAGATTTATTTTTAAGGACGAGAAAATTAGCAATTCTTCAAAATCTACTTGACCACTAGTTATCCTACTTTATTATGGTGGTTTTCAAATTTTGTACGATTTACTTAAAATTTTAGATTATAAATTTGTACATTTTAAATAACATTATAAGCTTTTCAACTTTTATTTGAAACATTTCCCAGAGAAAATTCAAATAAGTTGAAAATTCAACTTAGTGATAGTGTTTAAATAAAAGTAATGCGTTCTTGTATATGGAAGTTGTATACTCTTTCACCGCGTATTTTTAAAAATAAATAAAATTATAATTTCTATTGAATCGAAACTACAAACTACTAATTAATATTATTATTATTAGTAACTAATATTAATTAAACAAATATAGTACGAATAACTGAACTGAAACTGACTATTAAGTATATATACATATATATACATATGTATATTATTATTAATATAAAATAAATAAATGATATTGATCTTACTACACCATTTCTATATTATATTGTTATTATTATTTGTATTTTATAATTAATTTTTAATAAAACAAATACAATATTTTGATTATAATAATTATTAATAGCATCTATAATACGTGTATCGATATTGAAAAAACAAATTTAATTAAAAATGAAAGTTATTTTTTAAGTTATAAATTATTTCACTCATCCGTATAAAAATATGTGTCAACAAAATGTTAGAAATTACGTTTTATTTGTTTTTCAAACAAGTGAAGATAACGGAAATAATTGTTTAGATACTCGAAACATTTGGACTATTTTTAATTAGCATTCATAAAATACTATGAATATCCAGTCTATACAATTATCTACTTGTATAATAAACAAAAGTTGTTTGTTTCTTGTTTCTATTTGAACTTTTCTTTTATGTTTTATAGTTTAAAAGTTGATCCCTTGATCTATTGGCCCGATTTTGCTCATTCACGAACTAAAAATCACTATGTCACCAATATTTCTGCTTGTTATCTATTCTTGTTTTTGAGTAACCGTGATGACGGACGGACGGACAGAAGGACAGTCGGAAATGGACTAATTATATTATAAGAAGTACACGAATTATAATTTTTTATTTCATTCATCAGTTTTTAAAATGGCCCTTAGTAAAACAAAAGATGTTTTTGTGTTATAAGTTTTTCTTATATTGAAAAATATCAATAGTCCAAAAAAGTATGAAACTAAATACAAATAGCAATTTCAAATTAAATTCACCTTAAAAGGTGTGCTGTATCGACTACTGTTTTTTCTTAAAACAACACAATAATCGCCTTTAACCTTCCACAAAAGAATTACCGAAAAACAAAACGTTTACTAAATACTTTTTACGGTAAACAAATGTTAGAATTTAGTATTAAAATTGCTTATAAAAATAGTAGAAATCTAAGATATTCTTAGTTTTAAATTGATTTTTAACCGACATTAAAAAAAAGGAGATTTACATTTACACTATTTCAATGCTAGTTTTACTAACCAATCGAGATAAATTCGGGAAAAATTAATCCATTTAACGCTGAAAGGTAAAAAGAACTTGAAACGAAAACTTCGAACTATTGACTAATTAAAAAACTACCTTTATTAGACATCAAAAATAGATTAAACAAGTTTTGCTCTCAAGGATTACTTTACCTCCCTTTACAACGTATCTCTGTCTTAAGTTACCGCCTAAGTGTTTTCCTCGCTCGGAATTCTATACAGGTATACCAGGTAACACAACAATACAAAGCTACAAACGCTTTTGGTTTTAAAAAAATTTCTTTCTTCCTATAAATATCCGAATAAGGCATTTTAAATAAAGGCTCAGATTCATCCAGAAAAATCGATATTTACAAATTAAGAATTCTTATCACTGTCTTTCAAAACTAAAATTAGATTTTTATGTTTACAGATGGTTATAGTTCTTTAGGGCCCTGTTTTAGGATCTATTTTGTTATATACATATGTGACAAAGCATGTCCATATTTAGTGTCCATTCAAAACTTTGTTATTGATAAGAAAATTGCATTTCTATGAAGTTGGTTTAATTTTTTTTTTTTGGTCATCACCAATAAATTTTATTGTTAAAATAATAGTCAAAAGAAAACTTAACAAGGCAGCAAGTTGTTAACACGATTTTGTTGCAAACATTCTCTCTCAATAAGTATTGTGTAGTTCGTATGGACAGTTTAAAATGTGATCGTGCTTTTTAGCAATAATAAAAATAGTTTTTTTTTTCTAATAATGATGCATAATAATACAATTGCATTTATACAATTGTATTTGCTACTAAACAACAATAGCTTTGTTGCTATCAGTGCAAAACAAACAATTGAGATTAGCTGTATGTAATATAACAAAGCAACAAACATATTCAACAAACTGAATCTGAAATAAAACATACAAAATTACATTATATTTCTTATTTTCGAAATAAGAAATATGCCTTTGAAAATAATTAATCTTAGCAATAGAGAATTGAATGAAATAACAGAACTACTGGATCTCTCTACGATGATTTTTTTTACTAATTTGAGGTGTATTGGAATTTTATGATTACTAGAAGTAATAAATGGAGAGATAATCGTTGATAGTCTTTCTTTTCAATAATTTAGAAGTTCATAAGTCTTTTACATCAGCTAATCAGAAACCGGCTCACTGAATAATTCAATTTGAATTTACAAAAAAGTATTATTTTCCATCGACGTTCTTTAATTTTGATTTGAAGAAGGCCTCAATGTTGTAGTTTTGAAAAAATATAGAGCATTCATTCTCCGATTGTTGATTCGATCTAGTAAATTTTGAATGGTTTGATTATTCGAATGTCACAAATTAAATATTAGGCTGTTAAAATGGAATCGTACCTAATTTAAGAAGATTCTATAAAAAGCTATTAAAAATTTTTGAACAAATTTAGTTTATATTTTCAGTGTTTTATATCATTCTAAAGTTAAGACTTAATTTAATATAATTTATTTTATTTCATATTAATGCTGCGTATAAAATGAAACTATAATGAAAAAAATAATTCTTTAAGTACAAGTTATTTCCATATAATTATAGTAAGAGCCATAATCAGCCTACTGGTTGAGGAAAAGTCTCTCTAAATACTTGCCAATTCTTCACCCTTGCACATTCATTGATCGCCTGCAAATTCCACAATCTCATATCTCCAACGTTTAGCCTAGTACTATCTACCCTTTTTACAATTATATGGTGTCCATACAGAGGTCCTGAAAGTCAACACCATTCTTCCATTCTCATTTCCGTATACCTAAATACTGAGAATGAGAACATCTGTAAAGCATGAAAAATTAATACCCTTATGAAAGGTAGTACAAAAGTTCAAATAGAAGTTCCTTTCTACCTGGAAAAAAACATATAACGACCTAAGGCGAAAATAAAAATATTCTTATATATTTCTCGTTAGAATTGTGTTTAATTTTATACAATTGGAATCACAAGGCTTTCCATTGAAACACCTATTCAACTTAAATCAATGTTGTGACATTTTCAACCTTGTATATCAAGAAAATTATATATCTATACCAATTCTATGAGTTCATCTAAACATATTTTCAAATAGGATTTTACCTAGATTTTGAAATTCACTAAAAACAGTATTTAACCATATTGTAGTTTTTTTTTATAAAATATTTGTTATAAATTATTAAGCGTGAAATTGCATAATAATAATTATTAATAAAAAAAAACATCATAATACAACAATAATGATAATGATATTTATTTTATAATACGAAAATCATGCTGCACAATACAGAACACAGAAATATTCCAAGGTCACAACGAGAGTATCTCTTTATAATATTTGATTGATTTACAACAGGATGTATGCTTCAGAACTGTATATACGCTTCGACAATATTTGCAAAACAAAAAATTTACTCATAGATGAATAAAGAATAAATTATGATATGTAAATGTATTCTTTTATTTTGAGACGAGTTTGAGCTGACATTCTGTTGAATTAAAAAATAATATGAAAAAATTTTTCCATAAAAAAAAAGTTTGGATTTGACTGTTTATCCCTTGCTTAAGGCTTAAATTAATGCTATGAATCTAAAAAGTTTTTTGTAAATTTTTAACGTTAAGGGTGGAAATACAAACAAACGGAAATTGCTGAATCGATAAAAAGACTACTTAGACTAAAATCATAAATTAGGAAGCTTTAAATAGGAATTTTCTGAAAAAATTTATATATAGACAAGGTTAAAGTTATCTAGAACTTTTTTTCGTTTTTGAATAACAGGTATTCAAAGTATTCTTTTACGTTAATTAAAATTTTTATAGATACAAATTACTCAGTATATCACACGTTAATATGAATATGCATTTATTTGCGCTCCCACCTTAATAACTTGAATTCAGAATGGCGAAATAAAAAATTGTGATATATTTATCTCCCTTATACCTCTGAAAATACTGAAATATTTATGAAAGCTAGTATTATAAGCTGAAATCAATTCCATTTTTTCTTTGAATTGTGAGTTATCATTGAAATTTTTTCCCCAAATTGACAAGTATTCAAAATTTTTACATATTTATTTGTCGAATATAGGAAACAAATCCAGTCAACATTTTAACAAAACATTTTAAGCTCTCCAACTCTTATTTGAAACATTTCTGTAGGAAAATTCAGGCTTGCCTATCTATTGATATTTTTGTAATTGTCAGGTTTTTTACGTTTTACTTGAGAAGGACTTCAATGACTCTCTTCAAACTCATTATGCTTATAAAAGATTGTAAGATCTTCCCCTATTATTTAAACCTTATCTCTAAGAAAATTCTAATAAAGTTTGATTACCTGTAGATGTATTTGTGCTTTCCGTTTTTTACGCTTTTCTAGAAAACGCTTTCAACGATTTTATTCAAACTTTGTATATATTTAAAACATTTTAAGCTCTACAACTTTTAGTTGAATCATTTCTCTAGAAAAATTCATTTAAGTGAGGAAATGTAATTAATATTTTGCTATATAATTAAAACTGAATATACTTTAATTCACATATTTATTACTTTTTTTATTTAATAGTTTTCCGTGTTTACAAAAAAGTTAGTGCACTGATTACATTTCCATCTATGTGTGTGGTAAAACATTTTCCTGTAATGTTTATATACAATTCAAAAAAATACAACCCGTACAATAAAATTTAGCCTGCATCCATCATGTAGTAAGTTAACTTTTATATAAAGTTATTTTACTTTTGCTAACTATAAATTAAAATAATTATACTTGAGATATTTGTTATGTTTTTTTTTTTATATTATTATTATGTTACCTATATTGATAAAAATAATATATAATATATATGTAACTTGTTATTTGCACCCACACCTGAGTAACATTTAGGTCATTTTTTTTAATTATGTAACAAAAAGACACAAGAACAAAACTGAAACATATTGAAAATATAATATGTGAATGTTAATTATTTTATTTTATGTCCTTAAAAACATTAAACTTGTCCTTGAATTAATAGATCACATTAATGCTGCAATTAATTGATATATTTATTTATTTTTTATATTGTTTAGGTTTTTTGTCTTAGGAATATGTAAATTTAATTATAGGAAATGACATTTTTGAGAATTACTCTATTTGTAGTTTTCACTGTTTATGGATTGCTGCTTATTTCGAGTTGGAACTCAGAATTATGTAATTGATGTCACTCATTTCAATAGGTAATTGTTATTTTAATTATTTCGATTACAATGTAGCCCTCTTATATACGAATTATATACATTATCGTAGTTAAACAATGAGGTAAATGGAAAATAAATTTTGTATTTTGAATTTTACTAAAAACAATTAATTTTATCAAAAAAGGAACTTTAGGAGACCTATATAGTATTTAAACTTTTATTTTTTCTTTAAACATTATCGAAAAACCCAATAGACTTTGATCTCAATTTTTTAGTGTTCTAAGGTAATTAAGGCTTAAACTGTTAAAAATAACATCCATTTTACAATTAAGATGGCTTGATTCTAAGATTTCGATTGCAACAAATCACAAATAGAGGCCCATTTCAGGAGCTGTCCCAAAAACTACACATTTAATACATTAATTTTTAGTTTAAAATAACCTTAGGTACAGAATTTTATTCAAATATTTATGTATTTGATTTTTCAAAATCTTTCCAAAAATACGAACCAGTTGACAAAATTACGAAAAAACCTAAATATCTTAAAATTTATTAATCACATGGTTAAAATACACTAATTACACTAGAAAATAAAATTTCTGTCTTTGTCATGATGCTTTAAAATTTCAAGCGTTGCAAAAAATTTTTCCTTCATTTTTCCCATTTATAAAAACGTATACACATAAATTTATAATTTATTATTGTAAATATTCCTAGATTTAACTTATTAATAAATACAATTATTGTTAATGTTAATTTGCAAAGTATATAATATGTAATATTATATATACACATTTAAACATATTAATAATGTTTTAAATAATTATAATAATCACTTTAAACATACATTATACATCCAAAAACATACAAACATACTTATTTTATACACTCAAATGATTCTTCCATGTACCACGTATTTAATTTTCTAAGTTGGAATCGACTAAATTGTAAAATGAGTAGGCGATTATAATTGCTTGCTTACTCGTAAAATTACTAATCATATTCAACTTATTATTAATTTTTAATAATTTTCTATATATAATAAATTCAAAAATACCTGCAAAATAAATCCAATAATATTTAAAGCCTCATACAAGTCGAGGAAAAAAAATGTTGGTAGTTTTATATTTTAGCTGTAGTGAACACGCTGATTTTTCTTGTTCGTTTTGCACGAGGCTCTAAATAGTATGTGATTTATTTGAAGATATTTTTGAATATTTGAAACTGATGTACTTTTGTTTTTATGTATTCAGAAATCAGTCTTGTTTACAGTTTTTTAGCAGCAGAAATAAGAACGAAATATGTCTCAAGTCTCTCTGAGCTAAACCTTTAATAAAGCGACGATTTCAAATGATTGGTCTAATTTTTGTTTGCTTTTTAGACAAGGTAAAGTTACCATACACTTTGTTCTCATTTGTTAAGTAATTTAACCAAAAAGGAAGTAGATAAGTTACTTCAACGATTTATTCAAATGCTTAGTATTGTTGTCTCATCAGTAGTTATATGTTTTATTGAAGTACCCCTTTGATATTGAATCATCTATAAAAATAATCAATTGAAGAAAGCTACTTGACTTTTAGCTTTTGTTTCGGTATACATTGGTTTTGAAAAGTATACCTGTTCAGTCACAGCCATATAATATAAATGGTTATATTATATGAAATTATTCTATTCTAACTGTGACTTTTTATAGTCAACTGTTTAAAACCAGTGTAAATTGGAACATAGCTTTAATTTAATTATGAAATATGGTCAAAGAGATAAAGAAATTATAGTCAATACTTTCTATATTAGCCAGTACGTTCTACTTTAAAAATAGATCCCTAAAAAAAATGCACTGTACTCAATTGACGTCATACCTTAGCATATTTGCAATTATTTTGCGAAACATATCGAAAAATGTATGCAATAATAGAAAATGTAAATTTTGTACACGAAAACGATTTGAAATAAATGAATTAAATTAAAATTACCATTTTCAACTCGAACATATTTAATTGAAATATTTAAATTCGTAGGCAGTATAATTAAAAATAAAAACACATATGACAAGAAACATACAAAATTACAAACAGATTAATATTTTATGTTATTCAGAAAAACAACATACAACAAACACCGACTACAAACATACAAACAAATAACACGACCTAAACAACAATATATAGACATAAAATATAGTTTTATATATAGCATGAAGGAAGAACTAAAAAAACGAATATATTTAAATCTAAACTTAAAAAAAAAAAAATGTCTATATAAACATGAATTGTGCACATATTACAATTTATGATTATATTAAATTCAATTCTTTAGTTCATAAGTTGGTTTTTTTTTCTATTACCATCCACACAATTAAACAATTGATACATAAATCACCAACAATGTATTCGTAGTATGGTATAGAACTGTACTTGTACTGGCTGTAGAACCACAGACTATATATATATAGTGTTTAGCGTGACATATTAAAAAGAAAGTCTATGAATCAACTTAGTATATTTATATACATATTATTATGGTTCTAAAGATGGTATATAAAAAAATATACATTTTAAAGTATGATCAAAGAAATAAAAATATTTCTAATTGACCTTACTCTATAAATCAATCATATTCATTTACCAAGCCATTGATTTGCTTAAATGAGTGAAAAAAAGAACACACAAATATAAAATTGCTTGGTTTCTATCACAAAACATAATTTATAAAATTATACACATATTCGATAGCTTAATAGGTCAGGTTTACATTTAAAAATGGTAAAAATTATAATAGAATGAACCCCATTGGAAACGGAAGAGAATATAACAAAAATGTAAAGAAAATAATTTACGGGCGATCTGAGGTTAGAAGGGGTGAGTTTTTAAGGATAGAACACGGTTTATCTCGATTTGTGGCAAAACTATGGAAAAAAGTTAAATGACAAAGTTGTAGGTAATAAAAAGTTCTACAACTTTATCATCACTTGTTTCTTCTAATTCCAAACGTTATCAACAATTCTTGATAGATTGCTTTCAAATAAATTGGAACCTATTTTTTGTCCTATACTATACACAAGTAAGATAACTACCCAATCGTTTGAAAAATATGAATAAAAAATTGTAAACAATGGTGAAATATGGTTTGAAATTGAATAAGCAATTTATAAAATAGCATAGCAATTTTATTATCACTAAACGGATGATGGAAGGGATAAAAAGGCGTTATAATTTTATTATATTTATTTATATTCTTTTAAGACTGTATCATCTTATTCTTTGGTTTCCTCTTTATTACCTCTGTATTACATATCTAACCCAGTCTCGCAACCGTAAAATTTGTACCTTTTTCTCTTAGCTCGTAATGACTATAGAAAACCCCAATCTAAAGAACTAATTTTTTTTTTTGGATTAATATTTTATTAGTTATTATAATTGTAATCTTAAAAAAAATTTAGAAAATTAATTTCTACTCTAGACAAAAAAAAAACACTTGTTATTGAAATGGCAATTTCTAAGTAATCGTTATATTTTTATGCAGTATTTTACAATCAATTTATCAGCACTTTTTATTATAATTTATGAATAATTTTTTTTAATGCGTGTTTTATTAATCAACTTAGACCAAACATCCTGTAATGGTCAGACAGCCTGCTTCTTAAATTCATATCAATAACAATGACTGAATTGTTTCAACGGTATAAAAGTGTATTTTAATTTTGCGTAAATTATTAAAGATTACATCTTTTATCAATAATTTAATTTTTTATTTATATCTAATTTTATAACTTAATATTTTTTCAATCTAATATTAGTGTTAACTTCAATAAACGTTTATAAAGACTTCAATACAAGAATTGGCATAAATATAATGAAAACTCGTAGGAGATTTGAATAACGGACGTTCTGAAAGACAGTTATATTTTTCTATGATTAATTCTAGAACGAATGGTTAGTTCTGGAACGAATTAATTAACCATACTCGTCATCTTCTTTTACACATTAAAAAGGAGTCCTTTACACATTTTATATCGAGTCAAAAAGGTGAGAGTTAGAAAAGAAATTTACTAAAAAAAATGTAGAGCATAAAATTTTACAGAAAAATGGTCTTTGTTAAAATTTCATCTCAAAGAGGATGCCAAATGTCTTACACTTTTAAACGGTAAACAGACAGTTTTTGGCTTAAATCTCAGAATCGCATCATCTCAGAATATTTTACTAGAATTACTAATGACGTATTAGTTTAGTAACGAATATAGGAAATTAGCCAATGAACAAAGAGAGACATCCAATAAAATTTTTTGATGATTTCTACAAATCTATTTCAAGTGAAAGGTTTGTCATCTTTTACGGAAGTTCTCATTGCACAAAAGGCTTGGCGTTCGTTCTATGAATATGTAATAATAATTTGTATAATTGTTTCATATTTTTTATTTTTAATGTATTAAAGAATTGTTGAAAGTTTAGCATTTTTTTATTTATAAATAATTGTTGACAAATTTAAAGGATGGGCAAACAAATACAAATGAAGAACACCGAAATGAAATAAATAATAAATAAATTACATGGCAATAGTTTAGTAAACTTTCAGTAATGCGCGCCTACTTGTAAAATTTTATTTATTTACGTAATTGTTTAACAATTTTGTAAATTAATTTTTTAATAAAAATATGTGAGAAGAGACTGTATGGCAACACTTGTATCGATTTTTGTATTACAATAATTTGACATTCCTGTAATTCTCTGTACTGAAAATAAAAAATTACAAAATAAGTCTTTTTTATTTTTCTACTTTTAAATATTTCTATTTTAAGGAGGTCGGTTAAGGACTACCATAGGAAAAAGATTGGTTATGACTTCTATTCAATTTAGAGACTATAAATATTGAAAACTGTTAAATTCTTAGGCTTGGCGCATATTGCAGCACGTGTGGAATGCGCGACCTGTCGTGCCGCGATCGTGCCACTTGTGTCGTGCTGGAAAACGCATATTGCCACGTATTTCTCTCGCCCAGTAGATAAGTGTATTTGTTTATTTTGTGTTTTGTATTTCTTTAGTGGTATATTATTATTATACTCGTGGGACGTACATCGCGTTGCCCCAAAAACTGTGTCTCGTGCATGAGTTTTTCTTGCCACACCAGTAACGCTGCGTAGCGTCGTGTCGTCAATTTGTGCTGACCTATTCATTTGTGTATATTACTAAGAATCACGCTGTGTCATGGCGCGTAGTTAATTTTGATGGTTTATAATGTCGTTAAATTTATCTTTCAATTTAAAAATGCAGACATATTAGGTTGGTTGAGTACTACCATAGACAAAAGATTTATAATGATTACTATTTAATTTTTGAATCATAGATACTAAAAAATTTTCAATTCTTACATTTAGATAGATTAAAATGATGTTTTTTTTTTTGGTACATATCTTATTTCAACCTTACACCTTCAACTCCTTTATGTATCTTCATTTTACAATATTGATAATAAAAAGATCTTATTAAACGAATTTGTCAATCAGAAAGGTTCATTGTGTCCAATTTTTAGAATTTTACTACGAAATTATTTACGAAAATTTCATCAAAAAATGTATTTACTACTGGAATGCAGTTCTGTTCGTAACTGTTCCATATAACGCCGTGTATTTTTGACGATGTTTAAAGTCGAATATCATCTTTAATTGTTTGATAACTTATGCTGAATTTATATCAGAATCAATCTATATGACTACAGAAGTTTCCTAAATTTATAACTTTATCTAACAACAGTAATTGTCAACCGATCTCATTCATGAAAAAGTTTTCATGAATGAGATTCATGAAAAATGAAAAGTTTTAAAAAATGTTCAAATTTTTTTGCTTTTATTAATAATGTTCATTTTAAATTGTTTCAGGTAATTTTACGAACATGTTGTTAAACAGATCTTAGTTTTAATAAACATCATTCAATCATCTAAAATAGTAAGTTTATTATAATCCAGAATTTATTAAATTTTTTTTTCGAAGAAAATATTGAGTCAAATTAATTTCATTTAATTAACAATGAAATCAATAAATGACTTATTAAATTATTAACAATTATTTAATTAGTAATAGGTTATCAATGTACGCATACAATTACAAACAATAAGTTGATAAGTAATACAACAATTTTTATAACCGATGGGAAAAGAAAGAGGTTCTCAAGGCTAACCAAATATTTAATTTTTATGCATTCACCAAGTCTAAATAGTTACAGATAATCCGTTTCAAACGATTTTTATACTTGGCTTTCATCGAGATAGGTATTAAATACATTTAAATTTTAAAAAATTCACACTAGGAGACGAAAACAAATTTATAGTAATTTTATATCACCCCCAAACACAAATTTTTAGTGGTGGGATAAGAATTAAAAGTAGGATAGTAGGAAAAACTAGGACTTTTCGAATAAATTTCCTAGATCAAATTATTTTGTATTTTATAAATACGTTGCTAATTTGGTGACGGGGACAAATTAGCAATGAGTAACATCTACTCAGAGAATCATTACAACTAGCTTATTCATACTGATGATGACTACTTTGTAGTCGAAATACATATTTATAAAATACAAAATAATTTGATCTAGGAAATTGGGGAAAAAATCGAAATTTATTCAAATTATTAAGTTTCTGGTTGTTTGAAGTCCGTTCTATTTTTTGCAAACAAATTTTTATTTTAAATGAATAAAATATCTTTAAAAGTTAAAAAGATTAAATTTCAAAGTCACTTTTATTTAAATACAACATTTAAAAAAAATAATAATTTATTTACCTGTATTAAAACATTTTCTATTTATTATCAGCAACAACAAAAATTATTGATTAAACGAAGAGTTATTTCTAAATAAATATTGATTTTCTGATAATCGATTTTTTTTAGTATTATTGTTAGTTTGTGAAGATAATGATAATTTATGAAATGTAATGACGTTTATTTTTTTTTGTAAACTTTGATTTTTTTTTTAAGTTTAGCTAATCAACGCAAAAATAATAATTTTTTTTGGTATTTTGTTATAAATTAAAAAAAAATCTTATCAGATACGAGAGAAGCGCGTTCTCACGGTTTAATTTTATGTTCAAGTACTTTAAGTATTTTTAAGTATTCATATATTGAAATTGTTTTTCTAAGAACGCTTGAAAATAATAATAAATTTGAAAAAAATAAAACTTTTAAAATTTTAAGGCAATTACAGAAAACTGTGTGTTCATGCTTCATTTTCATTACAAGAAAAACATACTTCATACATGTTTGAGCATAATTAGTCCATTTCTGTCCGTCCGTCATCACGATAACACTAAAACAAAAAGATATAACGAGCTGAAATTTTTGCTTAACTTGCTTAAGTTCGTGAATGACCAAAATCGGATCATTGGGTCCAATGGATGCTTGACCCAACTTTTAAACTATAAAAGATAGAAGAATAGTTTTAAAAAAAATATTTATATTTTTTAAACAAGCAACTTTTTCTTATAAAAATTTTTTCAGAAAACGTTTCAGTTATCCACAATTTTAATTCAAATTTGACTAAAAAACGCATTTAGGTAATAACAATACATGTTATTATTATACATGTATACATATATAATTGTATAGACTGGATATTTATAGTATTTTATGAATGCTAATTAAAAATTATCCAAACAATGAAATTCAATCATATGTGGAGTATCTGAACAATTAACTCGGTGTCATCTTCACTTGTTTCTTTCAATTTTTTTGTTTTGAATAGTTTTGATTTTAAATTGATGCTAAATTTCTGTGTACAAAAATTATGCCGCCAAAATTAACATTATCTTGTGATTTTTTAATAAAAATTACATCACATAATATTATCAATAAAATTGTCCTAATCGTGTGACTTTTAGTTACAATTACATCACATCAAATGTATAATTGCATATTACAAATTTCAATGTATTTTTCAAGTGCTTTTTCGGATATTACATTAATTTTTTTTTTTAATTGTTCTTTATGTATTTTTTGATAAAAATTTTTTTAAGATAATAACAAAAAAAAAAAGTAAAATAAAATAAAACTGTTAAAATTTACTTAATATTTAACGAATTTCTTAAGAAATTTAATTATGTATAGGTATTTTTGCGTTTGTAATAATAAATAATAAATGTTAAATAAATGAATCATATTTTTAGAAAACTATAGATTAATATTGTTCGTGTAGATATTGATTGTATGTATCATAAAATTTTATCTCATATTTACTCTTTATTTTTAAATTTATGTTATTGAATCCCGAAAATCGAAAACAAAAATAGTATATCTTCTATAAATATAAAAATAAATTGCTGTTCGTTAGTCTCGCTAAAACTCGAGAATGGCTGGATCGATTTTGCTAATTTTGATCTTGAAATATTTGTGGAAGTTCAGGGAAGGTTTAAACGGTCAGAAACATAAATAATAAGTAACGGAAAATAATATAAACGACAATTTAATTTTCGAATACAAAATGTTCCTAGGTGTGAAATAATTTTTGTCTTTTTTTCTCACATGTTACAAATCCTATTAACATCATTTCCATAGAAACCAAAATCTAAATTCGAAATTCAAAATAAACTTCTTTATCTCTTCTCACTAGCAGTATGTAGAAGTGTCAACTGTTTAAAGTGTGCAAATCGCATTGTTCATGTATTACTGGAATCATTCGTGGTTCAGGAGTTCCATATATCTTTCATCAAGTGTATGAGTACCACAGCCCAAATTATCGGGTGAACGCAGTACCGGGTCTACTCCACCAAATATCGGATGCATATAATGTACCGGGTGCACACTAAATACCGGGATTTCTATAAGAAAGGATTTTCTGAAATTATACTCCTAAGGGTAGAATTGCATTCGCATGTAATATCATGTATTAAAATGGGAAAATTAACACAGCACCAAATGAACCGCGCGGGTCTGCTTTAAAATATAAATTAATATCATTATTTATTCTGATTTGTCTCAGCTTTTCATTATTTAAAAATAGAGTTTTTAGAATATGTTGTTATACTTAGAAAATGTTAATGTTGATTAGAAATAAATGGCAAAACGACGTTTGCCCGGCCATCTAGACTATTTCAAAACTTTATTAAAAGAAAATTTAAAATTTAACTATTTTCAATATACATATGTACTAACCCACAACGAAAAATAATGATCCAGCCTCGATGGATTCAATACATCACGGATAAGTTTTCTGTTAAATAAATGATTTTTTTTTTGTTAAGTATCAATATTTCAAATAAGACCTAAGTAAATACGATAATATTGACGTGTATATGAGTTATAATCTTAATCTTATCAATTTTGTGTATAAACATGAAACAACCATTTCTTAATATTGAATATTTATTATTGTTGAACAATAATATTGAAAAATTATTTGCAATATTTCAATAAAATTATAAATATTTTGATTATGTTATAAAAAAAATAAAGTTATTTATTATTAATTGGTTCTTGGCCAATTAAAAACTCACTATAAACACGCCCGCACGAATGAATTTACTTAGGATCACATTAATTGAGATTAATAATTTCTGATAATAATATTTTTCGAATCTTTTTAGTGCAAGAAATTAGATATTACGGATATCAAACAACAGCGCACAAAATTTAAATATAAATTAAACGATAATTATTAATTATTTATTTCAAGTATTATTTTCTTGATTTCTTGGTCTCTTCATCTAATCCATAGTTTCAATTAGTTACTGTAAAATGTCAATTGGAATTCGTCAATAGTTCGTACAAATGTTTTCGTAGTCCTATTGTGTTACCCATAAAATTTTTTTGTTAAATACAAAATATAAATATTAACATTTATTAAAGACCGTACCCTACAACTAATTCGTTTAATGAGTGTATGACAAGTAGTTAATTGTCTTTCTATTAACATTTGAAATAACCGTTATACCAAAACGAAACAAAAGATCTCTAGAAATACAATAAAACAAAATTTAACGATATATTACAGGTCTTACAGTATTGATTTAAGGCAATACGAACATTAAAGCTTGTGAAAAACTTTCTATTAGGGAAATTCTTTTTTATAAAATTTTTTGAAGTCGAATATTTTGTAGTAAACTCGAAAAAGTGTAATACATACCCAATAAAATTTGAGAAGTTTGAGTCATAAATTTTGAGGACAAATTATGAATAATACCACTTCTCTGGAATGGGATAAAAATTTGATTAATCCGAAGGGTAAATTGTATACTAACAAATATAAACTTAATATAAGCTTTTATAATCTAGGCGATGTAGATTACTCGAAAAAACCCACTCCTGATGCTACGATTCATTTTCTAGATATTCTTATTGAAGTGCTTGAATGCAAAAGATAGGGGACATTAACTTGAAAAATCTTTCAGTTCGTTTTATCTATGTGTTAATATATTGAAGTGTAAAACTAATATGCTTTTGGTTATGTAGATATTCTAGGCCAGCTAACGAACTTGCTTCAAATGGCACAAAAATTTGAGTGGTATGATAGAATCCAGCGCTTAATGTGTACGTCCGACTTCAGTAATGTATTGACAACTAATATCCACGAAAACTTCTGTAAGTGTTAACACAGTGGGGAAAGAACATCTATTTTGACGACCGTTCATAATAGGGTACTTTCGGTATTGAAAAATAAAGCATGAAATTACACAAAAATTAAAATTTATATTGAAATATTCTGAAATATTCTAAATTCGAGTTAAAAGAGCACATTGATAATCTTAAAATAACAACTCGCAATTTGTATCTTTATATCACGTTACCTAAAACGATGTGACGTCACTTTGGTAAAAATTATTAGTTGTCTTTGTCAGTTCAATCTAAACAGTTATTTTAACTAGTAAACAAATATTTGTTTTATAGTGTTAGGTTTATTTTTAGTTTAGGTTATGTTTCGTTCTCAATGTGTTACACCATTATTCTCAATAGTACACACCGATATCACGTCACCAAAATAGCAAAGCGTTTTTACCGGAATAAAAATGATTAAATATAAATGCAATTCAATTGCAAAAGAAATCAATTGCAAAAGTATTTATGTTTTGTGACTTTTTATTAAGAAATATTATCAAGTAATTTTTTTAAACATGGAAAACTAGCCAATGGTCATTGACTAAATAACTGTTCTTTTCTGTTTTCAAAAAGCTCCAAATAATTCACTACCATGTGGTAATTTCTTAAAATTTTTTTTTTTAGCTTAATTATTTTTTATACAACTACAATGGAATCCTTTGAAATCTAGTCAAGTCATCTCCTATAGAAACAGTGATACCATGACCTTAAAATATTGACATAACCAAACGTTTATTTTTTATGTATATCTAATACATAATACACCGTATATGATTATGCCATATCAATAACAATAACACTAAATACACATCACCGAAAAAAATAAAATAAAAGAATATATAATAAAATAATTATTATTTATTTTAACAACAAAAATTTGTATATTTTTTTTTTTTTTTTGGGAACAATATTCAATAATGTACACGAAGTAATTAATATATTCTTAATTAACAAAAGAAATTTTATATGGTAAAGAGAAAGAATTTGACAATAACTTAAATGAATACAGATATGAAATACGTGTTGTAGAAATATTATTTTTGATAAATATATAAACTAATATTGACATAACCGTGTTTTTTTGGTATTTAATCTATACATAATTTTTATTTTTTTTCAAAAATATATTTATTGATTCAATCAATATCTTTGTGTTCTTTATGTTTTTGTAAATGAAATAACTGTACTTGAATTGAAGGAAAACTTTCATATTTTGAGGTGATTTAAAATCGAGCTAAAAACATTTTTGACGTGGAAAAAAGATTCACTTGTAGTTTGAAAAGTTATAAATCTAAAAATTCAATAAAGATGTTCTTAAAGACAAAAGCCGGTGGATTGAACATACCAGAATTTATTCTGAAAAAAAGACGATTTTTGTGTTAATCATATCAAAACAATTATTATTTTGAGTCCTATTCGTTTGAACGGACATTAAATTTTTTATAGTCGATATCAGATTTCTTCGACATGTATGTCATCGATACATGAGCAGCCAGAAAAATTTTATAAAATCATCGAAATTTCCATATGTCTTAGGACAATAATAACAATTAAAACAAAAATAAAACTTCCCGTATATTACTGACATAAATCTTGAAAAAATTACTCTAATAATAGTTCGAAGTAAGAAAGATCAGCATTTCTGGAGATTTTGTGGATACGTATTAAATATAGCGATAAAGTAGTTGCAAGTTTGAATGGTTTTCAATTCCTTAAATGTACACAAAGGCCAAAAAGTGTTGCAAAATAAATCGAATAAATGAAACAAACCATAAATTTTTCATTTAAGAAAAAGCAAATATCATTATTTTGAAACAAAATACGTGCATTTATGAAAAGGTCTGACATTTGCGAATCATAAAATTTTCGCTTTATCATTATATAATTAATATTCGCTTTATATATGAAATGAAAAACGTGTACTTTTATGTTATATATTCTTTTTTTTTTTTTAAAATGAAATAAAAATAAATTTATTACAATCCATAGGTTATAAATATTTCAACATATCTTTACTATCATGGTATAGAAATGGACACAAAACACAAAAAGAACATAATTAAAACGAACATATAAATATATTTATTAAATTTGTCTAATTGAATCAAGCGCATATATAAAGTTATAAGTAACCTAAATTTGCATACAAATAATAGATAAATTACAATAAGACAAAACAGACAATACAGTATAATATATATCTATATAAACATATACATGCAGACAGGCCTTTATAATATATGTACGAACACATATCAAATATTAATTAATATGAACTAAAATAATATCAAAATATTAATAAAATATATTTAGTAGACTAGATGATATAGGAGATGACATTCGAAAGTAAATTACAAGGGAAATTGGGCGAAATTATATTTAGTATATTCTGCTACATTGTTATTTGAAATAGGTTTTCTCACGATTAAAAAATTCAATTTTTTGGTATTATATTTCACAATTTGTAAGCAGAGGGAGAGATATCATTCGAAGTTCGATATATTCTGTGGTTTGATTACAGCATTATTTCCTAATAATTTCCAATGAGACCAATTAGTTTACAATGTTTAAAGAAATATTTTTGCAAAAAATTCCTTGTACATAAAATTACACACAAATTTTAACCGTTTTTATACAAGTAAAAACGTTATCTACCATTTTAATGACGTAATATCGGTATATAATGTTGAGATTACTGGTAAATCAACACATCGATAAAAAGAAACATAACCACAAACTTTCGAATTTTTGTTACTAATTATGATACTGTTGATAGATAAAGATTACCAATAATTTTACCGAAATAACGTCACAGTATATCATAGTCACGTGATATAAGGATAAAATATCAAATTTTAACTTTAAGATAATAAATTAATTGTGTGCTATTATCACCCTAATTTAGAATATTTAACTAAGCGGCTATCAATAACCATTCAAAATTGTATGCATTTTATAGCTGCCTAAAGATTCACCAGTACGAATAATAAAATTTGTTAGCAATCAAAATGCATTTCCCAACATTCAGTCTTTAATTTATCTACTTATTTATAGTAATGGCCTAACAAAATATACCCGAGAAATGAATGTTTAATTCAGCTATCTTGCTTTACAGAGCAAATAATGTGTTACCGATTGGCTAACAAAATAATTTAAAATTGGCATTTTTCCAAATTCTCATTTATAAATTCCAGCAAAAATATTTTTACAATATTAATATTACAATTCTAACTCCCATATCATCCAATGTATAATACGTTTTATATAGCACAACCATTGATAATACATACACTCATATATTTATAAGTTAATTAATTAATTAACTTTTTATTATATGATCAATTACATTTAATACCTTTTGATATAGTATTTAAAATAAAAGAACGAAAGAAAAAAAACTGCATAATCATTATTCATAGCTATAAGCCGCCCGTCACTGATTTTTTTATTAGATAAAAATAATAATAAAAATTATTACAAATGATGATTTCATTTTGTTATAAACAAATGAAATAGGAAAATAAAATAATAATAAAATTAATGAAATTAAAAATAAAAGTAATTGTACACATAAATAATTTTTTGTGTATCTTAGTTGTTATCTTTTTTTTTCACGTTTTTCTTACTATTGCAATTAATTTTTGTTTTTTGTATTGAATATTTCACGTTTTGTGAATGCGTTGAAACAATAGAGAAACATATCTTTCGCTTTATAAAGCCTGGCTATCTATATAAAAAAATCGCAAAAAATTCAAAGTTTTTTATTTATTATTTTGATCTTCTATGATAAATGAGATTTGGGAAATCTAAAAAAACACTGTTTTTTCGATTGGATCGATTGTTTTTCAGATATCGGTTGAAAATTATCTGAAATATTTATCTCCGGATCGGATATCTTATAAATTTCACAGCCAATCGTTTAATGAATACTAGTTTTGATATCTATTCATTAAAATATTCTTAAACTTGATTTCATCATACTTGGAGGCAATAAAAGGGGTAAAAACCAAAAAAATCGAACCAGAAAAATTTAACCGTTTTAAGTGAACCTCAAGGCATGTATTTCTAGTAAAATCGAAAATTTTGACACGAAAACTTTACTTACGTATAAAAAAAAGTAAAAACGATAAAACTTCAAAATAAAATTAAAAATGGGTAAAATAAAAAAACAATAAACTACGCAAAGAATTGTTCGAAAAATCACTTAAGCTCAAATCTTTTTATTCAAAATTCGACGTTTATCAAATTTGTCAGTACCGGATATACATTTTTATAATCCCAAATTCACTGAAATTATTGAAATGAAAGTAACATGGTTTTGTTACACCTTAAAAATGATTTACATTATTTTTTATAATTAAATAAAAAAAAATCAAATAAAATACAGTTCATCATTTTGATACCTTTTTTGTTATACACTTTCATATAAATACTAGTAGGGTGTATAATGACCTTCTGACCTAAGTATTAAATGAAAGTAATGTATTAAATTTCTATTATTATAACTATTATTATTTAATAGGTTAAATGATTTTTAATATTAAAAAAATATATATTATTTTATTTGTAATAAATATAATGTTTTTAATATTAACAACAACAAAAAAAAACTATTTGCACGTTATATTTTAAATTTTAAATCAATAATTTAATTATAAAATTATATTAAATATGATGCACATTTATTTATTTTCAAAATCATTACAGAAAGTATTTTCAATATCGAAAGAAGAATTATTTCAGTGAAAACTTCTAACACGGTAGAGGTAAAACATTCAATTTCAAAAACCAATATAGCTTAGAAATTCAATTAATTAAGAAAATTAATCCTCGGGCCCTGGCAATATTTGCAATCATAAAATTATCATTGTTTAAATTATACGTTACTCGTATCATTAATTATCATTTGAGAAATTATGCTCATAATCTGTTTTGAAAAAAAACAGACTTGGAATATAGTTGTAATTATATGATAGTACAATATTTACGATATAACATAATAGACATATTTTGGTATTGTAGCATTGGAAAACTGAATTATTTCTACCTCTCTCCCCTTCAGTTTGCTCCATATTTTGATACACACTAAAATATGATACACACATTTTTAGTTTTAAAAAACAATTATTTAAAGAAAATACAATTTTTAATTTAACAATTGAAATAGTAAAATATACAGGCTTATTTTTATAATATCCAAATTAACAATTTTCATTTTAAATTTTATTTTCAAATTATTAATATAATTAATTATTTTGTCCAATGGAAATGGATATTAAATTTATAATCAAATATTTGTTTTAACATATTTTAAAATTTATAGTTATTCTACCTTTAAGACGTCATGAACTTAAATTAAAAAAAAAAAAACTATAAGAACAAAGTTTTTGAATCGTTATATATTTTAAATTTAATGAATGAATGATAACCGTTACAAATTCAAATGATTGATTTTAAATTATAGGTAATTTTGAAGATGAATTAATTTAATATGTATCAATAATAAGGAAATCTAAATTGGCAAATCAAATCAATTTCAATATATTGATATGAAAGTTGTTTTGATAAAAGGAATTACAATTAAATATTAATGTTTTATATAATGCGCAAAAATACTGCTGTTAAAAACCTGAGAAAATGAAGGATTTTTGTAGTTCTATGAAAAACTTTAAAAATCACCAAAAAATAGGAAAAAAATTTTTATTGCTGTTTGTCTAGGGTAATAAGTCTATTTTGATTGGATGGCTAGTTTTCGAGATATTGATCTCATTTTATCCGTAATATTGGATCAAATTTTAGGTCATATCTCAAAAACTACGTATCCGATCATTAAATGGATATTATTTTTGAAATCTACAGGTTATATTACACTTATGACTTCACCTTGATCGAAATCGATGATAAAAATTTTCTCGATTTTTGTAATTTTCTTAAGGGTCGTACCCCTTCAAAAATTCGAAAAAGTCAAAAAAAGTTTTTTATTTCTGATTTTTAGTTTGACCTGCAGATTTCAAAAATAACATCTATTTTACGATTGGTTTCTTAGTTTTTGAGATATCTCTTGAAATTTGATCCACATTTCAATATTTCGGGTTAATTTTAAAGCCATTTCTCGAAAATTAAGCTCCCAATCGTAAAATAAGTCTTATTTTCGATTTTCTTAGACCTTAATTACCCTAGAAAACCTAAAAACACCAATACAAATTTTTTGGGAAATTTTTGCAATTTCTTATCGAATCTGGGAAATCACGTTTAGTTTCATATATCATAAAATACTCTGTTTTTTTGACAAAACTTAGTCCAAACATCAGATAATCCAATCATCTTTCTTGTATATAACCGTTAACTGTCCTTTAAACTATTAAAGAACACTGGTTTTTCAAATATTGGCTCAAAAGAAGCCATACTATTATATTATATAATATGCATCATCCGATCGATAAAATAATATTTGTGTAAAATGAAAGATTATTATTATATATGATTACAAAACTGTAATAACAACTATAAGATATCATTTCTTAAATATACTTTGATTTGATGTTGAGTTTGTAATATTAATATTACTCGTGACTAAATACAATCAACATTTAATTAAATTAATATATATCTTTTCTTATTATATATATTTATATTTTATATTTATAAATATATTTATTATTTTAATAATAATATGGAAAACAAAAAGTGAATGGTTTTTAGCTAATAATTTTATATTTATATATATTTATATTTTATTGTAAATCAATAGTAAAAATTATATTTTATTATTTATCAATATTTCTTGTAATATTATATATTTGTGGTACTGAATGATGTACTCTATATAAATACGTATTTCGACTATCAAGTAGCCATTATCACGGTACAAACGGTGCAAACCGTCACCAAATTAGCAACGAGTAGATGAGATGTTCTCAGAGAATCATTACAACTAGCTAATTCATACTGATGATGACTACTTTGTTGTCGAAATGTACTTAAACTAGAATTGATGGGATAATAGCTTATCTTGTATAATTTATATGTTGTTTGTAGTGTTAGAACTATAGTTATTAAAGTGAATATTCGCTAAGAAAATAAATATTTAACATAATTATTCCACATTTTGTATAATTTAAAGCTATTGCTGTTTAATAATTTTATTGAAATAGAGGTAAGAAGACATTTTAATAAACTTGCTAACGTAAATAGTTCCAGTTCAAATAATCGGGTAGTTTACTATGTTTAAAAATGTTCATTTCCTAATAAAAAGTCATAAAAACAAGTTATTTTGGGATAATAAATACGATTTATTGCCATAAATTACATTAAAATTTAAACGTTTCTTATAGGTAAAAACATATGTTGATCATTATAAACAATTTATTCTGTTAGTTGTTATCTTCATATAAGATAAGCTAAGATTGATTACTGAAAAAATTGCTGGCTAATAGAATGACTGTGCTTAAATAGGGGAGATGCAATGAAAAAAATTAAGTCTTTCACCCGTCTAAATGTAAAACTAGGTCCAATACCACACGACGAAATTCGAAAGTAAAATAAAATTGATTTAAATAAAAATAAATTATAAGCTCTCTTAAAGATTGTTATCATCTCTTTCTTGCAAAAAAAATTTTATCTTCCCTATTGATTTACAAGAGAATACTTAATGAATTTATAGCATATAGAAATTCTATATAAAAATGAATTTAAAAAGCTTACTAAGTTAAATAAAACTATTAAAATTATAACCTCAGTTTTAATACACAAACTGTAGAATATCTTTATTAGTTGTATATTGAATTGTATTAAAAATCTTTTATTTATTAAGCATTGTTAAGTATCGTAATTTATATACCTTTATGATAATTTGCATAAATTTATTGCGAACGTTAAAAAAAGCCGATCACGTCTATAATTTTGATTCATTGAATATTGAATATTTATTCAATCGTTAATTAAATGTTATATAATTAAACAAACATTAGCTCAATTTTACGATGTGTTCTAGGAAATATTAATAATTTCTTATAATAATACTATACAAATCATTTAAAATAATCGTCATCATTAAATTCATGTTATCTTTGTTCAGCGTTTGTCCATCTTGCGTAAACTATTAAAAGTTATCAAGATGCAGGAATCTATATTTTTTTTAAATAATATTTGCTTTGTTCCCTTAAACAAAATTAAGAAAGTGTTTATTATACCCAGGAAAAAACTATATTAATTATTAAGTTCCCGGCGAAATAATTATTTTATTTAAAATTTTTTCGTAATAAATATATGTTGTATCATGACAGATATAAAAATAGAGACCCCCGCTTTAGGGATTCGGGTATGACTAATTAATTGCCAGAACTGCGGACACGAATACGGATCTTTTCTATTCAAACAATTGGCTTAAACATTAAATTAAAAATCAAACTAAGGTAGAAATTGCAAATAAGAATGACAAAAGAATTTCCAATGCAATAAAAGTTGCGGATATCCAGCACACCCATTTATATTCCCATCATTTATTTAAGCTTAATTTTTATTTCGAGTATTATTTCAAGGTCACTTAAATTAGATTAATATATGCCATTGAAATATGTGTTTGAAATTCGTGGAAGACAATATTTTGTGACTTATTCTTACTGTTTGCCTAGGATTTGTCAATAATTGGCGCAGAATACACAAAAGTTAAGTTAATTAAAATAATGTCATGAAAAACATACAATTTTTAGTTTTTAACGAAAGATTTAAAAAAATAATGTAAAATTAATTATATTTTTTATAACTTTATAATAAAAATTTATTTTATTTTTTTTTTTTTATTATACACATGCGATGGATTTTAACACTTATCAATAAAATATATTAGAATTTTAAAAAAATATAAAAAAAATAACAATTTTATGATTCTTTTTTTATTGATTGTTTGATTAGAATTATCATATGTATACAAATTAACACATTTGTATTACAATCACGTTGTCATCAGTCCAAGATGAGTCTCTTGTGTAAATATTTATAAAAATAAAGTATGTTTTTATTTATCAATTTTATTATGTTAAACTTTACCAGCTAAACCCTGTTAAAAAATTAATTAACAATTTATAAATCGATTAAATAAATACCTTGTTTAAGTAGACTTAGTATTAAAACAATTTATAGTGATTAATAATGTTTTCTCTTTTCCATAATTATTTTGTTCAAAATGAAATCGAAACTAAAATTACATCAAAGGTACAATACCTCAAGCAAGCGATGTAGCGAGTAGACGTAAGCGATGGAATAACGTTATTTGTTCTATCGCTTCTGAGCATTGGATTTCTAGTTGTTCCTTGAACTGGATACCTTCTTCAGAAGTAAGCAGATCATAGTAGTACAATTCGAGACATTTTACTATTGAGACGACTAACTTGATTTCGTTGTGTATGATCCTAGAGTTCTCATGCCATTATTGTCGTAATGAGAAACCATTAACTTCGTTTGTTATATAAAATATGAATTCCGCCGGGACCTCATAAAAATGACAGAGGACATTCAATAAAATTATATTAAGTAAATTACGAGATTAAATTTCGTTTACTATTTTATTGATTAACTAATTTTTATAAAACACTTAAAAATTCTGTGTCTACGTGAGTGTACGCAAGTTTCTTTGAACTTCTTATCGAAATTAAGTACACTGATCTTTACAATATTAGAGTGTATTAAGAAGGAAACCACAACCGCGTCCCATGTACCTAGACCTTGTTGTCCTCTGTACCCTCTTTAGACCATTCCTTCACCTGAAGATAGAGATACCTTTTACCTTACCTCAAGTTGACTCTTACCTCAAGTTGACTATTAAATTCTTATTATTCAAACGACGACAGTGTGATCAACGAGTAAAGGTGTTAGTGCCTTTAATCATTTGGCCACTGAGCCGGTGTCTTTTCCATATTAGTTGAAAAAAATTATGGATAACGCTATGGATGGACACAGTTTTTTTTTATATCTTTTCAATGTAAGTTGAAAAAAAATTGACCTGACCAAACGACTCTACATCTCTAGGTGGGCCTCGGTCTCTTCAACAATAGTTTAACTCCACGGTTTTAACCATCCAACAGTTTTCATAATTCCATGACGGAAAGTGATTGATAATTAATTAATTTTTTTGTCATTTTGTACCGTTTAATTAAAACAAAAAAATTATAAGGTTAAAGGTTGGAAAAAATATTTTAATTACAAAAATGATTTATAATTTATAAACGATTTATAATTTATAAATAATAATTAATATTAAAACATTAACAAAAACAATGATTGCCATTATTGTTTTAAAAAAAAAAAAACATAAATAACAATATAATAATAGCATAATTATAGAAATTAATAAACTAAATAAATATATAATATGCACTTTTATATAACAAACTACTCAAATTATAATAAATAATTGGATTTTTATATCTTATGATGGAAAAAAATAATTAATTTTTGCATTTTAAATTAATAATTATCTACCGTAAGCATTTCAGTATTTTTTATAGTATTTGACAAATAATTAGATCGAACTTCATCATCTCAATGAAAAATACGTTGAATGAATTTAAGGAACCTCAAAGGAAATCTTTAGATTGTCCTCTCTCGAAACATAATTGAAAAAAAGGGTATATCATATTTAAATTGAATTCAATTTTTTTTCGATTGCATCCGATTTTTATCAAAAACAGCTCTAATTATTGAGTAAATACCTGATATATGGTTGGGTGTCAATGTTTGAAATTGATTATGATGCTTTAATATACAAAATACGTTATCTCTATAATTATGAAGATACCTAATTAATGTACTAAATACGCAATCTAGATACTGTAATGGAATTATGTATGATATGGGGGGAAAATTTACGAAACATAAAGAGACAAATTTATTTATTTTTTTTTTATATAAATGGTCCGTTTTGGATAGGATGCTTGGAGGTGTTCTATGTGGAGATAGTCTCGAATAGTTTTCGGATTCAATCTCTTCTTTAATTAGAATTCAATTTTATTAAATAAAAAAAATTGTTCACATATGTTTCGGAGTTGATCCTATTATTGAAACTTAATAAATTTCAAATAAAAGTTGAAAACAAAAAAAAGTGGATTTTCAAATAAAAGTTGAAAAAATAATTTATTGTACTATTGATAAAACGAACATTATAGAAATATAAAATGAAGCTTTCAACAATCAAATAGTACAAGGATTTGGAGTCATAATTTGAGCTTATAGTTGGTGAGAGTAGATCAAAAACCCCACGAAAGAATAGCATCGTATCTCTGTTGTCACTTCTTCTTCTTCACCCAGGTATTTGAAACTGAAACGTTCTGCCCCCCCTCCAGCCATTGAGGATAATGTTGGGCTTCAATGAAGTTAGAGATCCCCACCGACTTTTCCTTGCTCACATTCATTATCATGCTTTCTGCAATGCACCCAAAAGATTCCTTTTAATTAAAGCATAATATAAAATTGCATAAAGTGCAGAATCCAACATTATTCGATATTTCTGTGATATTCATTTTAATTGGATAATACAACAAATAATTGCATATTATTTTGTAATGTTAATCTACATTTAATGTAAATAAATGCATAACATACTAATTATGTATACAAAAAAAATATACTTACAAATTAATTAGTATTCATCAGATGCATAAAATTAAATAACTAACAAAATTCAAGTATTTTCCTGTCAGTAAACAACAAAGTAGGCACTTGAAGACATTTTCTATTTATAACAAAACAAAAATTAAATATTGTACTTTTTATTTTCTGTCATAGAATAATTTTTTCATCATTTTAACTGTAAAGCTTTTACTTCCCAAACAAGGAGTTTTAAAGTTTTTAAAATTTCAAAACAACACGTTCAAAATTCTTGATTAAACAAAGATGGAGATCTGAATAAATGACGTTATTTATACATCTCCATGGTGATTACATATAAAACTTTGTTTAGCAAAGAGAGATAGAAAATCATCTATATCGTTATTGAATTAAGATTTCTTTATTTAAATATATTACATTAGTATTAAATATTAATTCGTACTCATATGCCGAGTATTCAAACAGTTAACACTGTTAATTGTTTTGCCTTCTAAAACGTATAAATCTTCTATATAATCGGAATTGTTGATCATTGGAATAATAATTAACTTTTATACTTTTATATGTTTATAATTTAAATAAAACAACATTTTTATAATCGTACTTGTTTGGTAATTAATTCGATATAACTAGATTCAAATAAATAGAGAAATATAAATATATAAAAAAAAATTGATTTATTGTAAAAAACACTTAAAACAATTTTATAACTCTAAGTACATACTAAAATATTTTATTGATTCACATTATAAATTAAAATTTACTATCCATAGTATAATTATTATAAATATTTTTTTTTATATAGTTTAATACGTAAACAAGGTCTCAAATAATTGAGTTAATTTTATGTAAGGAGATCAGAGAGTTGCGATGAATTCAATATAACCATCATCATATATTATTATTTCTCAAAGACATTTTTTTTATTTAGCCTCTGGCTTCAATAATTTAAATTATTAACTGAGGAATCATTTTAAAGCTTAGACGCACTGATTTTTTGGAAAGCTCGACATACAAATTAAAATTAACGTTATTGGTAAACAAGTAGATATCTCCACGTATAAAATAAATACCTTGAGATTTAACTAATACAATAAGTTATCAATATAAATTAAGTATATAAAATACAAATCAAACGAAATAATTATTAGAAATAATAAATAATTGGGGCAAAACTTGAAAAAAGTAGTCCCGGATCTATGATTACGCGGCATATCAATAAATTCATTTACTAATATGACACAAGTTTGAAAATAAAGGCTAAAAATAAAAAATGAAAAAGAAAAATACAAAATCATATTGTTTTGAGACATGAACGGATTTTTTTTTTCCTTTTTTTTTTTTTGTGGATAAAATTCAAACAAACATAGATCGTTTTTATATTTGGATTGGATTATCAATACCCAACTTAAAAACCGTTTCCCGTTCTGCCGAAGATGCTGCACACTTTTCATGAATTCATTACACATAATGCATATTATTTCCTCTTTCACTTTATGTATGTATGATTTTTTCGTACCTCTCTCACCAACATTTGAGATAAATTTATAAGAATTTAAAAAAAAAAAATAGTAAATGGATATAACTTTTTGTTCCCGGAAGAATAAGAAACCTTTAACAAAAATGCACCTTTTATTACTTATTGGTTAATAAGTTCATTTAGTGAATTGAAATTAATATAGGAAACATATAAACTGTGAAATACAACAGAAAGAGAAGAAAGTTCTTCCATCTTTTGGTTCAAGTATCATCAAAGTCATGCCATACATTAACATTAGGAAACGATTCTCTCATTAGGAAGTTATATTTGTAAAAGATCGGTCAAATGTGTATGATTTTTCATTCACTTCGGTTATTAGCTCTTTGAATACAGCAAAACATAGCCACAAATCTACTACAATCAAGTATTTGTTTGCATATTCTCAATCAAAATATATATTAATATATATATATATATATATATATATATATATATATATATATATATATATATATATATATATATATATATATATATATATATATATATATATATATATATATAATGAGGATGAAAACACTGAAGGAGGATGCATGAAAAATGAAAACATTTTCCTGTTCACTCTTAGTCTCTATCCTTGAAAATATGAATCATTCTCGTAGATAATATCATGTTGCCTTTTGTTCTTAGGAATTCGTTTGTTCAAAGTGCCTATTAGATTTTCTACTTTTTTGATATAGTTTGTGATCCTTTGATCGACCGTTTTGATGGTTTTTCTTTTATTTCTCACAAGATATTAACCTTTACGTTATCGCCACGCAACGCCTCTATTAATGAATTAATTATGTTTCCGTAATTTTGGACACACTTCATAACTAAAAAAACTGATTTCATTAAAATTGTACCCACATTAAATCGTTTTATTGGTAACACAAACCAAGGCTAAACATCAAACTAAGAGTATATATTATACTATAGTATTAGTTCATATATTCATAATCTATTACACTAAATATTTTTTCCTTTCGAAGGTTTTTCTTACCATTGAATATAATTTATGTTGATGTTTGGCTTAGAATATGTTACCTATTTTTTTATTAAATTCTATATATATTTTATTTTATAATGAATACATGATTTCCAACGATTTATCTTATAGGAAATTTATATACTTGTCATTTCTAAGGTCAAGTTCATTTTCTTTATTAACTCTAGGAAGAATGGAATACAAAAAAATAAAACTATTTTAATTGTTATGCTAATTTAATTGAAAAATGTCTGGTAGGGAGTATGATGGAAATTTTATTGAAATTCTTAATTCATTAGAATTGTGCATTCAGATTTTACAATAAAATATGGGATTTTCAAATAAAATCATTAACTTTATTGATTATCGAGTATTTTCTTGGTATAATACCTGACATAAGTAAATTGTATAAAGGTATATTAAATTCGTTCCATTCGTTCATCCGTTATATCGACTCATAAACCTAAAAAGAAGTGAATATAATTTCAGTAATGACCCTAAAAATTGAGTATTTTTTCACTAACGAAAAAAATCGATTACTGGCCAAGTGAGTAAGGGCACTCACTAATACCTTCACCGATATGACAGCGGCATTTTGATCAGTTATAAATAAAATAAGGGCTGGCTGCTTGATCAAGCTGACATCACTAACATAAAAACGGAGTAACCGGCCTCGTGGTAGAATGCTTTCTTGTCTTCAGGTTGTAGAGTGTTCCTAACGAGAAGGTACAGAGGGTCAACGTAAGCTCGTTTTTATTTGCCCTAATTCACTTAAATTTAAATAACAGCATATGGGCATTATTTCAAAAAATTACTCCGCTAGTTTTTATCTTCACTTTAAAATTTTTAGATATGATTATATTATTTTTAAATTATTTTATCTAAATTATGGTGAAAAAAAATCTTAAACGGTTTGCACAATGGTTGTTGAATCATTAAAATTAACGAATACATTGTATTAATTAATAAATAGCTCTTAAAGAAATTTGTTTATTAAATAAATAAAAACATAATTTGGAGGTTATTTAAAAATAAAATTCCTATACAAATAAATAAGATACTTTAAAATTAATAATAATATATGTATCATATATGTGTATTGCATGGCCTTAATATAAATTTTTTATTAATTGATGACCTTGTCTTAAATAACATATATTTAAATTGCCTCAAATTAAATTGTTCAGATTGATTTTTTTTCACCTTATAGTTTTATTAAATATGTTTCATTAAACTAATAAAATTACTAACTGGAAACAAACTGAATGATTATATTTATGCAGGCTATATAAATGAAGGATCTTCACTAGGATTTTGTTACAATAGTTACTATAGAATGCATTACATTAGAAAAAAAGGGGTGGTTAATTGAACACATTACGGTCGATTGGTCGTACGAAGTAACCGGCTACACCAACAACATAATAAAAATATAATTGTCAAATTTGTGCTAGAAGGTTTTTTTGCCTTCAAGTGATGAATTGGTTTAAAAAGAGGATACAGAGGACCAAAATATACTCTACAATAGACCGATGTATAACTGTAATTTCTACGGGCAGCGTTTCATTGAATTTAACTTGCTATCTCTCTCGACATTACAATTTTTTATATTCTTTGTCATTCCTTTTGGGGTTTATTTTAACAGCAAAAAAATTACAATGTGAAAGATACATCCGCTTTGCAGAAAGTCTAACATACATATTAATTCCAAAATGGGGCTAGCTTAGGCGAGTTTAATCAGTCTGCGCCTAATTGGATGTGGTAAGGAGCTTGCAGAGACAGTCCAACGCAAAAATGAGGAATTTGCGATAACTTTCGTTGATCCCTTTCTGAGGACAAACTCCGTTAACTGCTAATAACTATATAGAACGGAACCTTTTATTAAGAGTTGTTATGAAACTATCATTTCAAAAAATAATAAATTCTTGCCAAGTAGAGTAGGTTCGGGGGAGATGGCCATATGGGAGAGATGACAAGCTTACTTTACTTCTGTCGACGTAGAGTACTCCCCTGGACTTACCCTTATAGTAATAAAAGATGTAACAATAAAATTTACATAGCGGTGATTTCCTCATAAAGAAACCTAACACGTTCGGCAAGAAGAACGCCTCCAACGAAATGTTAAGAATCGATGCTCCATTCCTTTCTCCTTTGCTGAACTACCTACACAATTTAATTACCTAGCTTTATACCTATATATAATAGGTAAATTTTAAACTTTTTGAAATAAAAATCTTATTTCAATGTGCACATAATCTTTCACCCAGAAAAAGAGATTTATAAATAAAACATCTTCATATGTATACATAATATATTAAAAAGTAAACAAAGTTTAAGTAAGATTATGTAAAATAATAATTCAAACGTAAATTTTTCAGTAAGTTAAACAAAGATAGAACATAATAAATAAGTAATATAAAAATAATAAAGTAAAACATTAACAAATAACAGTTAGTAATTATAACACAGATCAAGTAAACCATGTAATGCAATAAACACACTACTTTAACTCCACCATCATCATTCAAGTAACGAGTGTACTAAATTATTAAGCATTAGCTAAATTACTAAGTTATGTTCATAACAATAGGGTAGTTTAGTATGTTTAAAAAAGTACTACAAAATATTGATTTCTTAATGAAAAATCACAAATTAATTTTTTTTGAAATAACGGCACATCGTGGAAGCCTAGTGTTTTAGATAACGGGATTATATATATATATATATATATATATATATATATATATATATATATATATATATATATATATATATATATATATATATATATATATATATATATATATATATATAGGATACGCCTAGACTGAAACTGTTATTTGCGAGAGCGTTATTCTATTCATTATCGCCCGAATGACCTTAATAACTAATTAGAATATTTAGCATCATTTTTATTATATGATGATAATACTCCAAATTACTTTTAATAAATAAAAAAACAAAGATCATGAAAAAAAAAATCAAATTGTAAGTTATTTATCGAAAACAGAAAAAATTAATTTACTCGTTCTCTAAAAGAAACCTCATATTTCTGACTTAAAACATAATTATAAAACTCGATTCTTACAGAGCTCATATTATTGACTTCATATAGAACTCATAAAAATTACTTTTTGCCTTTCTTAAAATTAAAATTTAAAAAAAAAATACTACTTAAAGAATTCCAAATTATGACTTCCTGCGAAATAAGAGATAAGACTACGTAAAGAGTTTTTAATTATGACTAATTAAAAAAGAAGTTCAGTAATTGATACATCTTAAAATAGTCTTAATAAAGAGTTCTTTTTGAATTCTTTCTGATTTGTAGGCTGGAAAGCCACGAAGTCTGATGTATTCACGCATTTTCTGGATCTGTAAGAAAACTACTTTTCCCTTTTGATGAAAATTTGTTTTGTCGTCTAATTTTCTGGAATGCATACAAACTGCTCGTTCAGCTATATTTGTTACCCACTGTATGTGCATAGTATGTGACGTTGCAGTTGTAGCTTAGTGTATAATATAGCGACCTTATAAGAATGCGGAATATATTGTTGTTGTATTATAGATAGATACTGCAGCCGTATATATAGTTGAATAGAATGAAGCAGCTAAAAACGTTTAAATACCTTTGATTGGAATTCTTTCAACACTACTTTATTTAATAATATATTTGTTGTACCTATATGTATATATGTGTGTATGTTTGTTAATTTATCCATTCACCATTCTTTAAGTTTAACTTTGGTTAAGTATCATCTTTTTCTTCTATAGTTTATTATTATTATTATTATTATTGTTCACATAAATTTATAATATAGAAAAGCCATCCACATCATTAAAATGTAGTAATGAATAATAGATAGATGATGTTTGTTGAATTTAGCGGTTTTTAATTATATATAATAATATATAAATGTTTGCGTTGAAATACAATTGTATTAGGTCTACATAAAAAAGTTAATTTTTTTATCGTACATCAAAGTCCTTTTATTCCAACCTGTGGATAGTATTAATATTCCTATTTTTACCCAGCCATGACATTTTCTTTCACAAAGACTGTAAAAAATAGCATCTTTTTAAACCAGTTGTCATTTTTTTGCGAAATTTTCCCTAACGGAGGCATGCAATAAGAACACAAAAGTGTTTCTATTTGCACTAACCATATGTTATATCTTTTCATATTACATGAATTACAAAAAATGTTGGTAATTTTTAAGGCTTTCCCGAAAACGCAACAGAGAGCCATAAAATTTCTTATTTATGTCTAACTTGAACCCAAGAATGGTACCTCCAGTAGTAGCAAATTCACAGAATTATGAATCAAATTTTCACAAGGGAATTAAGAATTTAACAAAGGCGCTCGATAGTGCATGGGTCAAAGTTACGTCCAACTGTACACAGTCTTATTTTAAGGCCCCTTTAAGATACTGTCATGCAATTTCAACCAGTATAAGTTAACATTGCCAGAAACTTCTATGTAAAAAAAAATTCCACTGTGTAAAATTTATAAGATCCTTAATTCTCTCAATTATAATAACTTCAAATTATAATCTTTCATAATTTTATTAAGATGAAACAAGTTGAATTAATATTGGTTTCCGTGCATTATTTTCTATATTATTTAGAACAGAATTACTAGGTATTTGATTGGTTTTGATTGGTAGCTTGGAAAATCCTTCATTCGTTTTAAATTAGTTTGGTGTTTTAATTTAAAATGACTGAATAATGAAGCTCTAATAAAAGCGGTATAGCACTGTGAATTAAAACCATGCAATTCATTAATCTGTTGATTCTACTTGTGATATAATAAAATTTGATTGTACACAGGCAAGTTTCAGTTACGCTTCAAACTGTAAAAGATACTGAAAATCGAATGACGCTACGATCCAGCTTAAATTACAGAGCATTTTAAGTATTCAAAACGAATTGACTTGGCAATAAAATATTTTTCCTTATGACATCGACTTCAAAAATAACTCCACCAATGTGTATAAATAAATTGATATTCAAGTCTTTTACACGTATATACATTATTTTTCAATTCTGATATCCTTTACAAGCATACTAATTGTCATAAATTTGATAATATTTCAGTGTTGTAGTTTTTTTTTTGTTTTTAAAAATATTTTTATGTTGGTGTGTATTTAATTACATAAGAGAAAATAATTATATGCAAATTCACACCATTAAAAATATTATTAAATATACTTTTTTTTAAATAAAATATTGTAATAATTAATTTGCATCTTTATTTGCCAGAACTCACAAGTTGAATTTGAATCTTCATCTTTTTTTTTGTATATAATATTTATTATTTACCGTTGGTTTTCTTGTACCATGGTAACTTTTAACTTGATGAGATATAAGCTGTGGATAATCAGTTGACTTAAGTCATTTATCTGTATATAATTTGTCCTATGGAATTTCCACTAATGGTTGATATTAGATGTTACCTATTCATTCAAACGATATGTTTTAATGTAACTAAAGATGTTTCGTTGTAAATTAATCCGTCTTCTCATATCTTCGAAAGCCTTAATCGTTTTAGCTTTAATAGATAAATTTGCAAAGTGTCATATATTAAGGCGCGGGTATAAACGTTCAAACAATTTGGGCTCGAATCATTTTGTACAAGCAGTCTTGAATATCTGTATGAGGTTTATATTCTTTAAGCCACTTCTCAAGCCTACTTGTAAAAGCCATGCCTGCACAAAATCTTGATCGTGTGTATTTTGCTTAGTCTCATTCATTCACAGTTTAAAATCAACACAATTTATGTGTTAAACGGCCCACAAAAAATTAATGTTGATTATCTATACATAAAAATATGTTGATTTTAAGAAATTGAGAATAATATTTATCAAGATTTTCTAGAATTTTTCAAGAAAATGGTAGAAAATCCTAATAAAGATTAAATTCAATTCAATTCTTTATTCATTCTTTTTTTAAACAATACATAAGAATAAATTGATGGAAATATATCACCAGAAAATTCTAGTAGCTTGACAACAAAAGGTCTGGAAAGTCTTTCCTTTAATACTACCCCCACTCCAATCAATTGGACAGTTTAATATTGATTATTACAATA
Source organism: Chrysopa pallens (assembly GCA_020423425.1). Taxonomy (NCBI): domain Eukaryota; kingdom Metazoa; phylum Arthropoda; class Insecta; order Neuroptera; family Chrysopidae; genus Chrysopa; species Chrysopa pallens. Next base: position 20,994,066 of record CM035593.1, on the reverse strand, counting down.
AGTGGATCAAAATATCGTAGAAAGTAGAAATAAAAAATGATTATACTTCATTACAAGAATTTCCCATAATAAAGAGACGTTCAAATATCGATTTCTTTATTAGGTAATTTTTCAATCAACCGTATCAAAATTTCAAGAAGTTACTTCAAATAAATTAAATTAAAGATCTTAGCAATCTGAACTACATTTAAAAAAAAATAAAATTTTTTTTATTACATCAAAATTTATGATTACACGTTTCGCATGTACTCGACGTTGTAATCATAATAAATATATCTATAATATAATAAATATTATTATATTTTCTCTATTGTAATTCGTTCTAAACACTTCCTTATATTAAAAATATAATTATTTATAATCTCTCACACAAAAATAATGTTATTATAATGAAAGTAAAACCAATCGATTTGTAAATAATATATAAAAATTATTATTATTACTCAAATAAAATAATAAATTATAATAAAAATGAATTCAACTTTGACATGTTTATGATGTTCTCTGTTATTAAATTTTGCCGTTGATGTTCTCCGTTATTAAATTATAACTTATATATCTATACCATACAAAAGCAGCCACAAAAAGGTTTATGCATATATCGTAGAAAATTGCTACTGGATTAATACAAATTCTGATAATGTCTCTGATATTGATAAAAAATTCCTATTCGATACAGGATTAAAGCTTAGGCTATGTACTTAGTGCGAATGGTGGTAACATATAGTTTAAAATTTAAGTTTTCAATAAGAAAAATGTATTTAAATTTACTTCCATGTATTAAATAAACAACTTCAGCCAAAGGCAACTCATATTTTGGTTTTTGTTTGGTATATAAAATGTTTACCATAACAATAGCTTTACTAAATGAAAATAGTAAATATTACAGAAATACAAAAATTTATAACAGAAATAATAGATATTAGAAATAAAAAGTATTATAATTAAAAAAAAAAGTGTATTAAATCATGGAATATGCTATCCCAATGGAAAGAATAGCGACGTCGAAATATGAAATGAAGCCACGAACAATTAATTAATTGATTTCCACAAGGGAAATGTGATGATATTTTATATTTCTCTCATTTTCTTTCAATTTTCTACCCTCAATAACTAAAATCTGTTGCATTTTTGTACAGGGTGTCGGGAAAATCTTCGCAAAATCTGTATAGGTTTAATTATTTAATATGTTAATAAATAAGTATAATAAATGTATTAAGTTGTGTTAATAAAAAGTGTCAAATTTTGAATATAAAGTAATATGTCTAATCAATAATTTATAAATTAAATAGTATAGAGTAATCATTCCAGCTATTGAAAACACTAAATACAAATACATGCACGGTACAGGTATTATCTTGCTCTATGTTTTAATTGATATCTACTTATTTGGTATGCTTTGAAGGAAAACATTTAATTCAGATGCTTTGAAGGAAAACTACAACTTGAAAACAATCTTATAAATCTTGAATTGTTCAACCGATCTTTTTTCTTTAAACTAAATACATAAAATAAAGAAAGTAAAACTAATCGATTATAATAAAAACAATAAAATGAATTCAACTTTGACATTTATTTGAAAAATTAAATAAAAAATATTATAAAATATATTATTTTAAAATTGCATCTTTTTTACTTTTAAAAACTCATAAAGTATCGATCGATTGAAAATACTATTAGTATCTATCTAAATGTTTTAAAAGTATTTTTCTATTTTTTCTATAATTTAATATTTTATTTATTATAAATTTTAAAATAATTGAACCGTGAGAAGACAACAGTAGATATTTATTTTCTATATATTTACTATATTATTTAATAAGAATAACTAGGTGAAACATGTTGAAAACTCAATGGAACAAGCAAGTAGTCTTAATTTTTCAGAAGTTGTATTTTATTTTTACTAATCATATGCCAGATTATAGAAAAAATCATAAAAAAATTGAATTCATGCTTCGAATGCTTAATTATAATTCGAAGCTTATCAAACAGATGATGATGAAACTCTTGATAAATCAAATACTAGATTTGATTTGATTTGACTTGATTTGTTTTTTTAGTTGTTTTGTTTTTTTTGTTTTTTCTTTACAACAATATATAAAAGAAGAAACTAAATCGAATATTAGTGTCTTTATGATACAAAATTTATAAGCAAAGACAATTGAATAAAGGACATTCAAGAAATGAATATGACTTTATTGTAAATCATTTTTTTCCATATTAGATGCACACATTCTTAAATAATAAAATTTATATAAAAAAAAATTGTTTTATTTAACATTATTTTGATTAACATTTTATGAATTACAAATATAATACGTAAGAAGAATGCTTTGAATAATGTGATTTTAATTTTGCGGCATTGTGTAAGTTGATTACTAACAAAAAGAAATTTTAATCTAATAACAACTATTTTTATTTATAAATTTAAAACTAGACATGAAAACACGTAATAGATTATTTCTGAAATTAGTCTAAACAATACATAATTACCAATAAACGTGTCAAAGAAAACTGCAAAAGTGTCAATCACTACTGACATTTTTGAAGATCCATAAATTACGTGATTCAATTCTAGGTTGTTTAAAACCTTTTTTTTTTTTACTACCAATTTCAGGTCTCATTTTGTATTTTCTGTTATCAAATTGCTAAACCAACGATTTGGTTAGAAATGGTCCAGACTTAGCTATATATATTTTATTATAGTTATATAATATCTGATTAAACTGATGGCACTAGCCTGGTTTTTGCAAACTATCGATTTTTGGAAAATATTATTTTCATTTAGAACCAAAAGAAGTTTTTCTACCCGGGGTCTCACTATGTTAAGTGTAGCTTTTGAACAACAGCCAACAAGTCCTCTATTGCTTATATTTTCTCCTATTTGACATATAAGCAATGTCTAAATATAATTGCTGTTACATCGACGAGTGTATAAGACATATTATGTAATATTAAAAAATTATAATGACTTTGTATTTATATAAAATAAATAAAAATATTTTCCAATACAAATAATAAATAAAAATAAATACATTTAAGTTATTTTTTATATAAAAAAAAATTATAAATAAATAAAATTTCATAAATAAATACAATATTATTATATTATATATTATTGATGATAATATTATTATTATTTTAATAATTTATCTTTCACATTTTATATATATATACACACCATATAAATATCGATTATCATGGATCATAGTAGCCTTTTAATAACAAAATATCATAATCGTGAAAATACCATCCCTAGTTTAGCTCTAAGAGTATTTATCTGTATACCTAACATGTCTCCACTATAATAAAATATATATATATAGAAAGATATAACTAATATATTTTATATTAATGTTATATTATCGCCTCAAACTATCAATGTTTAGTGTTTTATTCAATAAATTTTATTTAATATTTTATAATCAAGAAGAAATTTTCTAATATATCTTACTTAATCGACTTGTTGTTTGCTTGAAATATTAGTGTCAATTTTATGTTGAAATTATTGTTTATGGGTGTCGAACATAATTAATTTATGAAGATTGAACATTTTTTTAAAGTATAAATATTTCAAATTTATTTAGTCATTTCAACTTTTCCTCAGTAACTCAACATAAAGGACCTACGTAACGTTATTACCGATCTCAACCTTAAGCAACAATAGACACAGCCAGAACATGGATGGCTGAACATCTAGGATTGCTGTATAGATTGAATATATTCTCACAAAAGTCACTATAAGACTTTTGTAGTAGAAAAAAGTTGAAAATTGACTTAAAAAAATAAAATAAAATACCAATCCTAAAATTAATCGGATGAACTACATCCGAGAAATCGGGTGTATTATAGGCATTATTATTAACATTTTTATAAAATTTTAATAGAATTCTATGTAAATATAAATTTTATAAAATATTCCAACAAGCTATCCGAATCTCCATGAATAGTTGAAGTATATTCAGATGGGAACAGCAACCGCATCCCTTGTACCTAGACCTTTTGGTCTAAAGCATTGGGTTCTAACACTAGCACTAACGCGCGGTTTTTGTATTTTGCTTCCTTTTTAGCTGTATGATTTCTTACCTCACTGCTAATGCGTTAAATACCGGATCTTTTTACCTAATTAATTATAAATTTAAAACAATTTTGATTCTCGTTTGCCCAACAAACTTCAGTGATTGCAATTTCCATAGCCCATAACATTTTTCAAAATTTTAAATACATGTAGGTTTCATTATTTATTTATTATTAAATAATAAATAGAAAAAAAAAGAGTTATGGAAAGTTATTTTTATAAGAAAATCCTTGACAATTTTTTTTTTATTGAACATTCTAGAAATTATCCACACTCAATAATAATAATTTTAATATGTTCATAATTTTTTTTCCAAAATCATACATTAAGTATGTATTTTATTTTAAGTATGTATAATATACCATATTGGAAATTTCACTCACGTGATTCTTCAACGATAGAATTGTGTCCCGAATAATGAAGTGCTCAATAGTTTTTTCACATTCGTATAACATAAAATTCTCTGTTTCAGTAAACTTATAATTTACCCTTATATTCGTTGTGATTTTCGATTTTTCTGTAATAACGAAGGCCTTTAAACTTCTAATAATCAATTTAAACTTCTAATATAATCTTATATCACGCATGTATATATAAAATTTCAACAAAATCGGATAGACGATTCACTAAAGATCAGCATTAAGTGTAGAAAACGATGTAAGTTTCCAAAACTTCCACGGAACGGTTCAAAAATAAGACCATCCCGAAAACCTCCACTAATAGTTAGCCAAATAATTTATAAGCATTAGTCAAGTAGTTTTGGAGCTATGTGCCTCCGAGTAAATGAGTTTCACAGACTGACGGTCACGAGACAATAGTTGCTCAAAAATGTCATACACAAAAACTTTTGAAAACAGGCAAAAAAAAATTTTTTTTTCGCGAACACAATACTTTTGGTAGATATAAGTTGAAAGTAATAATTAAATATTTTGAATAATAACGTTGAATAATAAAAAAAGTAGAAAATATATAGAAAAATTCTCCATTACTCAAATTGGCAAAAAATAGAATTATTATTATTAAATATTTACCACAATTCTGTGCACCTGCGAACTTTTTCCCTAAACTTCATACAGAAAACTTATAGTATATTAAGAAAGGAACAGCACCGCGTCTCTTGTACCTAAGGCCTTCTGGTCATCTACCCTCTCTTTTTAGAACACTCCATCACCTGAAAGCAAAGATACTTTCTAGCGCAAGATGGAAATTTTATTGTTTTTATGTTTTTGGTGGAGCCGGTTACTTCGTACTTATCTAAAGAACGACAATGTGATCAACCAATCGCTCGTTATATTATAACTGATCAAACTGCCTGCATTCAAACCTGCAACCTCCAGTCTAAATAGTCAATTGGGTGAAGATACGAGTGCCTTTACTTACTTAGCCACTGATCCGGTTATGAAAACTTAAATAATTTATTTAATATTCCTACGAATTGTTCAATAAGCCCATACTACCGTTTTATAAATGCTAGCTTAGCATTAATTATTATTTCTGCATGATAATCATGATAATGAGGGGGGGGGGAGTAATTTTTCATAGGTAAAATGGAAATTATTTCTTGTCCAATACTGTATAAATTCAAATTGTATATTACGATAGATAATAAATGCTGTTCTATAGTATTTGTATTATGTTGCAATAGATATCATACCTGAACTTAGGTAACCATAAAGATGTATAAATAAATGCATACATGGTTGAGTAGACCACTAGCACTACATGTCTGTTATAGCTGTAATACAACATACATTGATTGTACACAGACTTTATAACACTATCATTATCCATATAGTGGAACATTTTTACTGAAAAACTGTGCTTTAGAAGCAGATAAAGTTTTACGGTTTTCGACAATGTTTTATGGAGAGTGTACAAATTTGGGGCAAATAATGTTCAAAATTTTGGGATGTATCTTAATATTTTACTTATTGCGAAAAACGTTGTTTTTTGTGCTTAAAGTTAAATACCATTAAAATTACTAAAAAATAAAAATTTACTGCTATTTTTAAGTCTCCTAGGGTTATAATGTTATTGAGTTACCAAACATAAAACTAATTTTACGTAACGGTGGCTAGTTTTTTATGTATCGCTCAAAATTTACATATTTCAAAGTTTTCAGGCAATATCTCTACAACTACGCCTCGGATCATTAAATGTATGATACTTTTGAAATCAACTGTTCAAATTATCTTTATTTGAATAATTTTAAAATCGATGATAAAAGTTTTCTCTTATCTCCGATTTTACTAAAAATATGTTTATAAGGGTAATTTTACCCGCAGATTTTAAAAATATAATCCATTTAACGATTAGATGCTTAGTTTTTGAGATGCTCGTCACTATTGTTAAAGATTCTTCTCTATATCCACATTGTTGATTTTTAACCTTTTATTCGTGAATTGAGTTGTGAAAATTTTTGTAATTAACATTAAATTATCTACATAACGTATGCACCCACCTTAGTACCCACGTTTACAGATTTAACAGAATTTGATAAAAATATGTTATCATTTATTAGTAAAAATTGCTCGCTATGAGTACGTAATGCTGAGATGTATAAAACTACTTTTTTAACCTCCACAATTGGTAAACCAACCTAACCTTCATATAACAAATCTCAGTTTACCGAATTACTTGATATAACGAATATTTACTTGTTGCTTTCCGATTTGTTATATATCGATGTTGCACTGTAATACAATGTTTCAAGTACAGTTTTACAGCTACTAAAAATGCAAATAATATTATCTATGTGTGTATGTTTTCATTTTTAAGATGAATGAAAATGATTATATTTATTATTTAACATGTTAATGAATGAATAATAAAATTGAACAACTATTTAAATTAATGAATAAATATATACTTTAATACACTATCACTGTGTGTTGCTTGCGTGTGTATATTAAAGTATATTTGATTTAAGTTTGTATGTTTAAGTTTGTATCTATGTGTTTTAGTATATAATTAAAGTTAGCATCTATAAACAGTATAAACAGATTACTTAGAGAGTAACGTGTAAATGTATTATTAAATGGGATTTCTATTATTGAATAATTATTATTTAACACCAATTATATAATGTGCTGGAAGTATGAATATATATATTATATATATATATATATATATATATATATATATATATATATATATAATCATAGTATGTGAAATTTATCCTTAATAAGGAACAAAAACAAAATTTTGGTATAGATGTTCATAGAATCACCTAAAAAGTTCATTTCCGTTTGGTCGTTCGCCCTTCCATCTATCAAGAGCTATCGAGTGAAAGTTTTCATGAATGAGAAAAATCTTTCCGTTGTGTCTAATAAATCTATGATCCGATTTTTAAACCAAAAAATATTATAGAATAATTAATAAGAATTAATTATAGAGAAAGAAAGAATTAATTATAAGAATTAAAGACACAAATGTTTTTTTTTTTTTTTAATCCAATAAATTTTGTTTGAAACATTTTTTCGTAAATTATTTTGATTCGTCACAATTTCAGCTCAAATTAAAACTAATACTATAACTATGTTAGCTGAGTATTTATTTTAGGAATGTTAAAGGTTAAAAATAGTTCACATTGATAACACACAATATATATTGAAACAAATCTGTTTATATTTAAATTCCTCAGTTATTTAATTAAATTATCAATTCCATTTACGAACAATTTAAGTATAAAAAACGGGTAAATTTTCGTGGAAACTACTTATATGTCATTTTGTTTCCCGGTCAATGAATATCACGTTAAACATATGTGTGTTCTTCCTAAAAATAAAACGTAGCCAGTATTATATCTGAAGGCTGTGACACTGAATTCCGATAATTAAACTATTATTGACAAATATTTTTTTAATTATTTTAGCTCTCATTCTAACTAGTCGTTAAAAAGGACATATTTACGAATATCTATTTCTTAATATAAGGATAAATTTTATGTATCCCGATATATTTCATATACACAGTGTATAAAAAAAACACCATGCGAAATAAGGCTATTCAAACTGTATATGTGAATTTTAGCTTATCATTTAAAATTAAACTAATCAAAATTCTTTAAAAATAAAATCTATTATAACTAGCTAATTTATATTCAAAACCTTCAATGAGAAATACACAAGCTGATCTTATCGAATCGTCATCAATCTTAACGATTTACTGGAATGCAGAAATGACATCTAATTTCCATACAAATTGCAAATAGTTTATTGTCTCTATGGTAGGTGACCCATATACTACTACATAATAATACCTATGAACAAAATTCTTAGCTTCTTTTACTTTTTGTACCTCAAAATTGTGTATTTTTTGGTATAAGAATCTCTCTAAACTGAGATACTAGTTAAGCGAGCAGAGCAAATTATTTAAAATTGAACTTAAATATGCTCAAAATAATGCTTTTTAGGTGATTCAAAATTAAACCAGATGGTCAAATGTTTAATTAAGGTAATTTAACCCAAAGCTTAAAATCAATTCGATTAACAGCCTAGGTGATGCAGTCTTAGGAACTTTCGCTCACTAGGCCAGATGCGATTTCAAATGAAGACTTTAATCGCGTTTTAAGTCCGTTGACACGATTTCTCAATAATCAACATAGGATTGATTCTAGTTTTAACGAAGGATTTTTTTATCACAACCAACTCTACAAGGCAAAACGTGATTCAGATTACATGATACTAGTACAGAACTTCTGCCAGAAACTCTACCAAAAATTGAAGAATATTTACTCTATAAAATAGATTGAAATCATACTTTAACATTTGTTATTGCGCCAGCGGCTGAGATACTTCATTTTGAGGTCATAGTAAATAAGGTCTCGCTAACGACGGATTTTTCAAAATTTCGAAATGAAAATTTCACAACATACGAGTATGTCAAATATTTATCTGTGAAATGTATAAAATGATAAAATATTTTATTTATTACTTTTGAAAAAAATGCACAATCTATGTAACCTTTAAAGGCTTTATACATCTTCACAGTCGATGAAAATTGATATATCGGTGGCATAGCTTTTCTAATCATGACTTTTTTTTCAAGAAACCTAAGTTGTTGAATAGTTTATTCGATGCCGACTAAGTTCATTCGGTCAACGTTTTGACTTAAAGACCTATTCTTATTTATATAAATCCCACTTCTGTACAATAATTATTTTGATTTATTATTAATAGACTTTTATAGTACCATTTCTTATAATACCTTTTTAAAAACATCTTAAGAGTGTACGCATCCATTAATTTTAAATATTTATATATAAAAAAATTTCTTTATTTAAAAAGTTAAAAAAAAAATGACACTTATTTTTTTTTTTTTTGATAATAATAAAAAAGATGAAAAATTATTTACATAAAAATACGTTTTATTAGTCAAAATAGTAATTCGTTTTACTTAAAGAAATAACTTTAAGAAGAAGAAATTTTTTTATTCTGTATATATCTCGTTGACAAGGTGCATTCAAATGAAAACTTGAATAATAGGACATGTCAACAACATTGGTTTTAAGATAATATACTGGAAAAAAAATGATCAAAAAAAAAAAAAAATATATGTATAAAAGAAAAATTTCTTTTAATAATTTTGTGGTTTCTATTTTTTTATATTTTTTAGTAAAATAAGGTTTGTTTTAACTTTATTAGACATTTGTAATGGTTTCAGTTGATTGACCATAAATTTCAATGTAAGAAGGTGAATTTGATGGAAAAGTTCGTCATGTTGAATCATGAAATTTGAATAATATCTATACATTAGTTAAAGAAAAAAATTAAGAATAAGATAAGATAAGAATTACTAGAATCTTGGCAAAATAAGCACCCCGCTTCTAATTTTAGTCCGATATGATGTTTTGTATTAGAATTAAATTTTCTTAATATATTCAAATTTTTGTGAAACTTAAATAAACATGTAAGCACTAGCCTTTATGATCAAAAGTGTATATTCCAAATCCATTTATTTGATGAAATGTATTGTAATTAATAAGGATGATTGAATTTTCCAATCAATTACTTTTTATTTGAGTTATTTTAAACCTAATATAAAATTGGTTTCTGATTATTAAGGAATTGGAGCAATTAATAACAACAAAATTATAGTTGTATTAAAAAATTTTTAATTGTCAGGCGGATATTTGTATTGCAAAGCACTTCTATTGCAAAGATTTTTTTGAATTTGAAATGAAACGCAAATATCAAAATTGGTCGAACACCATAGTGTCAATAGAAGAATAGATGGGTCATGAAGTTTATTGAGAAGGTCTAAGCATTTAATCCAACCTCAAAGTGTAATACCAGATGAATTTTTGGATTTTATATTTTTCATTTGACATCTTACGTCGACCGGGCATCGATTTAATTTTTCTCAACCTACTAACAGTCTGTAAAAGTATTTCAAAATCAATCACATTCATGTAAGATTAAAACCATGAATTTCTGACTCCTTATACTAAAAACCTAAATCAGTAAATGCAGAATTCTCATAAATTTAAAATCTCATTTATTGTATTAATAAATAATAAATAGATAAATATTTCATAAGAATTAACTAACTCAAAAATATGAATATTCATATAAAATCATGCCTAATGCGTTCTGTTATTTTGGCCACTTTTAGTGAAGTCATATATTATACTTAAATTATTATTATACTCTAAAAACATATAAATGTCTTTTACATCATAATTAATACTTAAAAAAATGCAACAATGTATATAATAAATTTAATATGAAAGTACTTTTTATTTATTTTATACTCGATTTAACCTTAATCAAAATGATTATCCGCATTGATTAAAACATGTATTATGTATTTTTTAATGAAACAATTAATTAAAGAAACAACACGTGTCAAAAATTAGTATAATAAAATAATTTATGCGACAATAAAATTATAATGAAGAATATTTATATTGTAGAATTGTGCATAGCGTAGTATTAAACAGCGATGCCATTTTGAATGTAATATTTAAAACTAGATTTTGAAAATTAATTACAGCTTAATTCAATAACTTTGTTGAAATGGCCAACTTCTGGTCATTTTTTTAAATTCACATACGCAAAAATAACATTGAAGAGTTAGAAGACTAAAAAAACATTACCTAATAAACAAATTTGCATAAAATTTGAACACAAAAAAATTATTGAAATTTTTCGCCTTCAATAAGACAATAACTTAATAAAATATTATCTATTTACCAACAGAGAGGTAGAGGGGTTTTGAGAGCAGTACATAGTTTCCAGTATTCAATATTATTATCCGATTTCAAGCAATATCTACCTCACATAGCCTTGCACGGTTGTATTTTAGATTTTTATTGACATTTATTTACCCTAGAAAAGCTAAAAACATTCAAAAAATCGTTTTGGTACCTTTTTGATAAACGGAAACTATGGTAACCTAAAGATATTGCTTTGTGTAACATAAAATTGACGATTACAACACTCCCGTGGAAACTAATAAGCGTAAGTCCTGAAAATCTTGAAAATTTTGAAATGATATAGCAATTTACCGATTCATCTTTTCAATAATTATGTCACCTGAAGACTTGAGTCCCATCATTTTAGTATAGATACCAATATGTAAACCACTGACAAGAAGTCGGCGATCGGAAATGTCTCTGTCAAATTCAAATTTTATTAACCTGTTTGATGAAACCGTTTCGATATTTAAAAACCGTGTTCTACTCGATTAACTGTGTACATTTTCTTATCATCAAAATATTAACAAACAAACAATACAAAAATTACAAAAAGATTATATGAAAAAAAGATGGCAAATCATAATTAGTTTATTCACAAATCACTGCATCTCTTTTTAATAAAGTGATAAAAATTATTCAATAATAAATAAGATCAAAATGATGATTATTAATAAAATAAAAATAAGACAAAAGTCGTCTTAAGTAAAAAAGATAAGACATGCTCTGTACCATATAAATTCTATATTATCATTTCATTTTATTATATTTTATCAATATTTGTATTATTATTTATTATATGCAATAGTAATTCACTTGTTTATATCATTTCATGAACTACTTTTCAGTATTTATTAAAAAAAAAAGAATAAATAAAGATGGCCGCTAGGCAATTTCTGCTGTATATTTTATAGGTTAAATATTTATTATTTACGCATTTTAAAAAAATAATAAAAGAGATAAAATCATTAATATTAATATAATACAAATGTATCTATCCTTATCATGTATTTACACATATTACACACATATTATAAATATTACATATTTAATATTATATATATATAATGAAATTTATGATCTCGACTGACATATTTCGTACCAATATTTTAGTTGAAAAAAAAAAGTAACATACTCTTATAAACAATTTCTATATAAATTCAAAAAGATTTGTTTCACGTCTATATACAGATATAATTGCGTTACTTACTTGCATCGGTGATCGGTGTGATCTAGTCGAAACCATGTATTGTTGGCAGAATCTCAGATTTCTCTTCCAATTATCTGCCAAAAACTTTTCTCATCTCATGTTTAAAATGGGTAATATTAATTGAGATTTGTTTTTGGAACAAAATCGTGGATAAGCATAAATGTTCCTTTTAAAATACGATTTGTTTAAAACATATTAAAAACGCGTTTATGGAAAAATGGCCAAATGTATGTTTTTAAAATAAGAAAACTTTTTCGATACTGAAATTTTAAATTATACATATTTTTGAAGAAATAATCAATAAATATCGATGTTTTATTTAATATACTATCGTTTTGATGGTGGGAACTAGTCTATTGATAATAGTCTAAATACACGTTTTTTGTTTAAAAGTATACGCAAATCAGTAACATTTTAACGTACGAATTCAATATCTAGGGTAATTATAAGGGAATATTATAAGAATTTCTGATCTCTAAGACCATGGATTCGTTTTACTGATTTTAACTTAGCCTGGCATGAATTTATTTGTATTGAAAATTGATGATATTTTTACGAAAAATTCATACCGAATATTATGCGAATGTTAAAATCAAAATTCTTATTTCAGGCTTACCTTAACAAACTATCAATTGTCTCAAGACTGCCAATTTTTAATTTAATTTTGATCTTTTTATTTTGTTTTAATATATGAATGTCTAAGATTTCATGGAATTTTTGTATAATGATAATAAAGCTTGTACATGCCGGTCTTGTGGAAGATTTTACAGTTTTTTTCATCAATTATACACGTTAGCTTAAGTCCGTGTGTTTGTTTTGTTTGTTTATATATATTTAAATAGACGCCTACTTTTTTTCTTTCTTTCAATTTCTTTGAATATGTGAAATCAGAAATCTATACGTTATCTCTTAAATATGGTTAATTTATTTTAATATCCAGTCTAAAAAACGTCATATGATAACTACAGATCTTTGCTCAGTTTAGAACTACTTCAGGATTAACTCTCTAGAGAGTTTAAATTTATTTATAAACAATACCATGATTAATTTGTAACAATTTTGATTTCAAGAACATGTCATGAATCTGCGTCGTTTATTTTAATTAATTTTACAGTTAATGTTTCAAACAAAAAGTCTGAAATTTTATGACATGGTTCATTGATCAAAGAACTTTTCCTCAATGTCTAAATCAATTCGGTTCTTATAAAGACGTGTTTAGATTGCAATTTAGTTTTTATCAATATGAATTATACTTATCATGGTAATAATTTATCAGACAATTCTACTGTTAAATTATGTGTCGAAATATATAACATTATCCGATAAGTTATTTAATCTAAGCAGTTTTAATCGACTGATTCTAAAATTTTTAGAAAAACAGCCAGACTAAATGAAGCCAAACCATTAAATTATCAAGCTTAAAAATTGATTTTTGAATATATAGGCAAAATTTTAAATAATTTCAATGTATGTTAATTTAATACCCACAAATTTAAATCATATTTTGAATTTTAGCAGTAATATTGCGCTAACTTTCACCCATATTCAAATGTCAATAAATTAAATTTTTTGCGTTTTGAAATTTTTCAATCGCATATCGATAAATTATGCGAATAAATTTTAACAAGAAATTTAAATAAATAATATTTAAATGCTTACGAAATTCGGGTCATATTATTCAAATTACTGATTAAGTTTAATGTTACTGTGACATGTCTCAATAGATTTGATCAATGTATCCAAAAATAGATTTCCAATGCCTCAAAAATTTTAACCCAAATTTATTCGGACACAATTTTTGAGGAATTGGAAATCTATTTTTGGATACATTGATCAAATCTATTGAGACATGTCACAGTAATATTAAACTTAATCAATAATTTGAATAATATGACGCAAATTTCGTAAGCATTTACATATTATTTATTAAAATTTCTTGTTAAAATTTATTCGCATAATTTATCGATATGTGATTGATAATTAATTGAAAAATTTCAAAACGCAAAAAATTTAATTTATCAACTACAATCTTCATATATAAAACAATTAATTATATCTTTTATTTTAAAATGCTACTTAAAAAAAAAAATCACTATGAATTTTTTCTTTTGTTAAAAAAGAATAATATATTGATTGATTATTTTGCCTAAAGCCAATCAATATCGCTTTATATATTGATGACTTCCCTACACGGTAATACTTGTACAGCTGTTGATCCTACATATCCATTTGATATTTCTCAAGGAAAGAGATTTTAACATCAATAAAAAAAGGACAAAATGAATTTATTAAAACATAATTATGTTAAATCAAACTGATATATATTAAGTTTACGAGAGAAAATAGGAAATATTTAGTTGAAACACAATAAATGTTTATTGAATAAACAATTTTTAAAAGCTATAAAAACCGTTTTAATCTTAAATTAAAAAAATTATATAATATAAGACTAAGAATATTATATGAAAACCGAGAGTTCTTTAAAGGTCTATTCATACATATCAGTCAAGTCACAGTTCAGTTTTCGTACTATCCTTGTCCTTTCAATGGCTTATGTTTTCCCTCACTAACATACAACAAAAAATGCCGTCAGTCAGATTGTAAAAATAGCGAAGATTTTAAAAATGGCGTATCTGTCGCTGAAACTGCACTGAATCACTGAGACTGACCTATGACGGCCAATTTTAGATACTTTCTGTTAGATTTCACAGCAGAATATTTCCAACTGAGGTGAAATGACTGAACCTTGACGTGAGTGATAGGTGTGAACATATGTTTTAAGATAAGAATTTAACTTAATTTGAGTTTGCGGTCATGAAAATTTATACGTTACTATTTCCATCAGCAAATTCACATTATTTTATTTAAAACCGTTATTATTTATTAATTAATTTTTATTATTTTTGTTTCAGGTAATTACGGCATATTTTCAACCAGAATAAGATTTTTAATCTACAAAAGTCGTAAGTTATGTTTATCCATAATTTGTCGACTCATAATAGACACATATACAATTTACATGCATATAATATGTATGTAAAAGAAATTTTCAATTATATCGAGAAAATTTCTTTATAATTTATTGTAATCAGATTATTAAATTTATTTTATATTATTTAATAAAATGAGTGACATTATTTCAAAATTTTATATTATTCTATAATTTAACGGCTTAGAACATATAGGGGCTTAGTTTCAGTCACCGAAGTAATCCAAGTCACAAAGTCTGAAACAGTTGTTTGTTACTGAACATTGACAAAACTTTCAAAAATCATAAATGTTGCAATAATTAGTGAAATCATATTTTACCTTGCAATAGACGATTACCTATTTTTACCAGAATAATTTTATATTGTGATAGTTATGCGCTGTAGGCAAACATGTTTGATGCGTGGAACATTAATGTACAGTTTTATGTTTATATTTTACACACATAAATAGATAGATAAACTTATGACTAAACATTTTGTAAGCAGTAAACAACATATTAAAGCAAAATTTTTTTTATGACATTTAATAAATAGTGAATAAATATTCGTCACAGATAATAAAATTTATATTTAAACGTAACACAAAATGGCTATATATGTTATATTTATACGTTTGTAAAATATGTCTATGATTATAATATTTTATATATTCATACATCATAGCTAATATGTGTATTTATTATTATACAGTACATTGGATGTTAGTATACTATAATATATCTTGGAATATATTGTATATTATTGATCAATAAATTTGAACGATTTAATTTTAGAAATAAACAACGGTTGATTATTTGTATCGTAGCGTAAACCGTGATAGACACTTAACAATAGAAAAAGTGAGTATAATCAAGAAGAGTTGTAGAAAATGCTTGATAGAAAACCGGCTCAACAGTGTCGCACTGAGCTTTCATGACAATGGTCCTGGATTCGATACCTGATGCAGTGGATTTTTCGTTCAAGACTTACCATGGTGAAGATCTTGGCCGTTCACTCCCAGGACTCTGACCTAGCCAAAGAAAAATGGATATCTGATATTTAATTAGGAAAAAATCAAGTCACTAGGCGAAGTGATGACCACAATTATTCTACATATGTTGCGGTCTCGAAACGCTTCAACTCTATAGTGTATCGAACCTCTGAGCTAGAAAATAGCCTGTTGTGTTTTGTTTTTTATTAAAATATCACTTTAATAATTTGCTCATTCTTAAAATACTACCCATTAAACGATCTGACTCATTCAATAAGTCCCAAAAATGTAAAAAAAGAGCCATTAAATAAGTTAATTTTTATTGATTAAGGTCATATTTACCATCAAATGGTGGAAGCGCAATGAAATAAGAAGAACAAAGTTTTACAGCAGTACCGTATACTTTTTGTATTATATTTTCTCATAATATTCTACTATCATCCGATATAAATCTTTTTGCTCCATTTCAGCTCAATCGACAAACGAGAAGTGGATTAATTTAGGCAAGATTTGATTTCATACAAAAACATCGGGACAGATAAAACGTTGAATAAAAGCTTGTACAAAAAATGAGGCTTATTATATACAAATCTTATAAAGTTTTTTCTGTTTAATATTTTATTGCATTATACCTAATAACTATAATAGAAGTTTAATTACACTTCTTGTAATAATTTAATATGTTATATATGATATATCCATCTGACATAATCAGCAAATTATTATATAACATAACTGTGTTTTAAATTTTAAATGCTCTAACAAACTTCACTAATCAGTGTGTGTTTATTATTTATTACAATTTTTATGTCTTTATAAATATATGCAAGAAATATTAATAAAAAAAATTGCAAAATTTCTGCTTAGAATTATCTTGATTAATAAAGAAACAAAACATTATTTGTCAAAAATTTCAAATTTAATTGGATTGTGTAGGCGTTTAATTGTTTCACGAAAACCGTAATAAAAATAGACATAAATATTTATATTAACGTATTTGACATAAAATTTTACTGTAACCAAACATAGCTTTGTAATTTCTAGTTGAAAATTTCAAGAAATTTATTGGCCAAATTGAAGGTTTTGAGTGAAAAGGGAAGATGCACAAAATTTTTACGTTCAAAATTATTAATTAAACAAAGGAGGTTTGCATAAATGACGTTTTACATGTTCGTCTCCATAGCGATTCTACATAAGAGTTATTTTACGATTGGATGTCCTATCGATGACCATAACACTTATATACACTTTCGTTCAAAATTTAAGATAAATAATATTAGTATGCCCAAATGAGTTGATTGTGAATAAATATGCTACATATATTTGTAAATCGCATTGTTGTGCGATTTTTCTATAGAATATGACCACTTATCGTAGAATCTTCCATATAACTTTTTTTGCTAGAAGAGATGATTGAGCCTAGTTTCTCATTTTGATGGGTGAAATAGCAAATTTTTTAAATTATATTTTCTCAATTATCAGTGGAATCATAATAAGTGAAATTTGTCATTCACATTTCCTTGATTCGGTGTAAAAATCGACCAAGGCTATAAAATTTAACAGTTATAAGTGTAATGAATGTATTTCTAATCTCACCAAATGAACAAGTCCATAAATTTAAATTTACAAAATTGCGAAACTTATCAATCAACTTCACTTCACTAAATCTGATTTTAGTTTTGACTTCATCTAAATTAATTGTCGATTGTTTTGAAGCATAGTTAGGACATGTAAATCAAAAGTAAAAGTTTACATAAGATTAGTATCTGTTATGATGACACAAGCAGTTTATAAACTAATGAAGGATTTAATTTGGCTTAAATTTCTCAAGAAACATGTAGTTCGCATGGAAAAGTAGAAATACTCTTCTATCACGTGGCATTATTTAATTATTTGAAAAAATATTTTAATTAAAATTTTCTTTAATCAATCAAATACTTTTTTCACTCATAATTCTTGGATTTGGTTTCGATTAAAAATGAGGTAAAGATTAAAAACAGTAAAAATGAGGAGGGAATGACACTTTGAGAAAAGTTGAGGGGAATATTTTTTGACTTTTTCATAAAAAAAAAAAATAAAAGGTTGATTCAATTTAAATATTTATGTATCAATTAAATAATAATTTCGAACATAATTTTATTATTTTTTCCATTAAAATTTTGTTTGACTTGTATTCACATCATAATTTTACCTTGAGTCTTTCACAAACTTACATACACAGTCTAAAATTAAAAGCGAAGATATATCTTTGGTATATAAAATAACTATAATAATATAAATTAATGATCCATATTATTATTTTATAAGACATGGCATAAGACAATAAACACAAGCAACAAACAACCAGCCATACTAGACCAGGGTGGATAATATTTGAAACCAAAAAAAAAAAAAATCTATAGTAGGATGAAGTCCATTGAAAACGGAAGATAATATAACAAAAAGGAAAAGAATATAATTTACGGGCGATAGTAAAGTAGAAAGAGTGAGTTTTTAAGTGTAACATATAGTTCATCTCAATTTCTGGCAAAACTCCAAGTCCTATGGAAAATAGTTTGTAGGTTCACATAAGCTCAAAATGTATGCGAAACATTGAAATGAATTTTTGGTTTTTTATTTCTATTTTTTACAAAAAAAAAATTTATTTTTCTCAAAATTTGATGAAAAATTACTTTAACCTTATAATAAATTTCGATTTTTTCCCCAATTGCGGTGCAAACCGTCACCAAATTAGCAACGAGTAACATCTCCTCAGAGAATCATTATAACTAGCTAATCCATGCTGATGATGACTACTTTGTAGTCGAAATACGTATTTATAAAATAGAAAATAATTTGATCTAGGTAACTGGGGAAAAAATCGAAATTTATTCGAAAAATCCTAGAGTTCTCATTAATAATTATAAAATTACTTTTTTATGTTTCAAATACACTTTTTTTTTTAGAATATTAATTTTTACACCTTATTTTGAATAAATATCGAAAAAGCACCCCATTCGAAAAAGCAAGTGTAAATACAGACGTAGATATTTTTATTATCCGGAAATCGAAATAAACTGTGTTTCACCCATTTCACTTTCCGACCATAGATCGTTCGTAAATTATTTTCCCTTTCTTTTTAGTTAAATCCCCTTCCTTTTCTAATGGGTTTCATCCTACTATAAATTTTTTTCACTTTTTACCATTTTTAAAGGCTTCTACCCAGGTCTATAAACACACAAAAATATGAACTGAAAGATAAAGAATCAAAGTTTAAAAAAAAATGAACAAGGTAATATTAACACAGTAACTTGTAACATATTTTAATTGTGCAGGTCAAGTTGTTTTTTATTTTATTATTTTTGAAATGATAATACAAACAACGTATAAAATATTGTAGACGAAGTTAAAGAGAGGAATTAAAATTGAAAGTGAATTTAAAAACAAAAACGAAAGAGATCTTTTAAAGTTGTTGACAGTTTTCTGTTTGTGTTTTTATTACTAATACTAACTAAGCCCGTGGCTTCGTTCGTGTATAATTCTATTGAAATAGTCGTTGAAGCAGTTCACTCAAAGTGTGACCTACTCTCTTTGGTCCATTTTATAATCCCGAGACATTATCTGCGTAGAATTTAAATCCAGTTGAAATTATGCGTAGAAATTTTTCACACAAATATTGACCAACTCCCTGTGATCCATTTTCGCATTCCACAACTTCGAATTCCAATTTAATTAAAAATATTCGAGCAAATGTTTCACACAAAAGGTCTACCCAATTTTTTTCAGCCACATTTTCAACTTAGTATGGTAGAAGAAGTAGCTTAAGTCACATTTAATAATTTCCTATTCAAGCCAATAACGTTTCGATGTAATCTTTGATCAATCCCAAAACAGTGTAATCAGTGACAATTTTATGGTAGTAGCTGCGCCACCAGTTAAACCAAATAGAATACACGTTTAAAAAATTTAATTTCATTAAGAGAGTTTATCAATAGCAATTAGAAATACGCAATTTTCCAGCAAAAATACTTATCCAAATGTTATGAAATTTGGTATGCACAATATTGACACGAAAACTTAGTGCTTGTCGAAGATTTTTTGTTAAAAAAAACGCATTTCTATATACGAAATCAAATTTTGATTTTAACCGTAGAAATTTTCTACGGAAAATGTCTTCATCAAGCACTAGGTTTTCATGTCAATGTTGTGCATATCAAATTTCCTAACATTCAGCGAAGTATTATTGAGGTATTTTCGTTAGAAAAATATATAATGTATATTACATGTTATTTAAGTCAACAACTGTTAGAGGCGCACTTCATGCATACAAGACTGTGCTTCTAAACTGCTTTAATAATGACTTCATTAACTTCTTGCATTATATACGCTTCGATAGTAATTAAGTATACGAAAATGACACTAAAATTAAGTTGAAAAGGAATAAGGAGATCAGTTTGAGTATTGTTTCACAAAAGGATAAATTATTGAATTCCATTAATTTTATTTTCACTTGAAAATACGCCAAGAAGCGGACGGATAACGGCTAGTTTTCTATAAATTTAAAAATAACAACTTTGTTTATTTTTTATTTCTTATAAGAAGTTTTTGATTAAAAGTAGTTAGACATTCTGCGTTTCGTTTTCATATCTTGTTCTTTCGTATACAATATATAAAAAAAAGTATAACTTAGTTTATATGTTCATTGGACATTACAACTATATTTAAAACATTGTTTTTTATTGGCTTAAATATGTTGTTATTATTATCAACAGCTCTAAATTCAATACATATTAAATTTTAATATTGATTCTTTTTTTTTGTGTGTGAACACAAGAAACACGGTGAGATATCAACGAATAAATATTCAATCGCTCATTTGATTTATAGCTTTAAGATGAAAAAAAAATTACCACATATCGCTTAACACAATGTATTTTTTTGGTTAATATAATCAAAATAATTATTTAATTGAATCCTTGATAAAAGATATAAGGTCGGTATAAATTTTACTTAAGTTAGAAATTTTTTACGTTTATTAAACAAATTTTGTGTTTCGACTGTTAAATACAAGATGAGTGCGGAATATATTCTGCGCCTGGCGGAATTTTCTATTAAGACCTATAGTGTTATCTGATCTTTTATTGGGGGAAAACATGATATTTCAATTTGTACTCTTAAGAAAATAAAATTGCCTGTTCCGAGTCTGGTTTATTTATATTAAATTAAAGGTAATATTACAAGTATAAATTAAAATTTAAAAATCTCCGACACATCACGAAATTTTAAATTTGTCATAGTGTATAGTATTCAATTCAAACCATTTCATTTGATACCCATAATGACGGAGTTGTGAAAAAAATGTATAGTGCACCATTTTGTAGTGGTGACCATCTTGGATTTGAAATTAGGCTGAGTGTATAGTATTGTACTAATCAAGCCCTTCCATTCAATAATGAGGAAAGTGTGAAAAAAAAAGAAATCCGCCTTTTTGTGGAGGCGGCCATCTTAGTCCAATTCTCCTAAAACACAGCTTAGAACACTCCCGACTTATTCACCTTTCAATTAAACAAAAACATTAAAATTTTTTTATAGTGGGTCAAAAATTTGACTACTATCTGGCTTTCCTCTTTGATGAACCGTGTCTAATGCGCATCAAGCTTTGTGGCTAATCCAATTAAACGTATAATGATATATTCAGCACGCTATATTTGGCGCAAAATCAAATCAGCTCAATTCAGTAACAATTTTCAGAATATATGTGATATTAAAAAATTTTTCTTCAGTATTACAGAATCCAAAGCTTATTTTACGAAAATAATTAGGAATATAATATGAATACGGTTGAGAAGTAAACCTCTTTTACAGACCTCTATATGATAAGCCGATAGTTATTTCATTTAATTTGACAGGCTAAGGTTTGAGTTCTGTAGAGAGCCTTATAACCCATATCCATCTGTGAGAGGTGTTGATTCATACAAAGATTCAACGATAATAATTAAATAGACATCCTCTAGATATCTGTTAAACCTATTTCATGGTTAATATTGTCATTTTAGGTTAAATAAATACATAAAAACACAGAAGTTAAATTAAAATTGATGATGTTTGAAAAAACATTAATTGTAAATAATGTTATATGTTTTTTTTTTATATAAAGAAAACTATATAATCAACACAATATTTAGACTTAATAATAAGCAAGCACAGGCATCTTAAATGATGTTTTATATGGTATATATATAGTTATTTGATGGAGACATCGATAGTCGATCAAGAAACAAACCCAGGCAGTCACTCTAGTCAGATTGTTAGCAATGTAAATATTATATACAGAACGTTTTTTATACTGGACATGACATGACTTTTTATACTGAATATGTCAGATTATATTAATTTTAGTCTTTAGTTTGTAACGCTATTTATATTGACCGCACATTTTTGGTGTTGGTATTGTAGGCACAAAATTTTGGTGTAGGTATTCATAGAAACACCTAATTTGTCCATTTCCGACTATCCATCCATCCGTCCTTCCGTCATCACGATAACTGACAAACAAAAATAGATAACGAGATTGAAATTTTGGTGACGTATTCTAAACATAAATGACGTATTCTAAACATAAAATGTGAGTTTAAGTGCGTGAATGAGCCAAATCGGTTTGTTGGGTCCAATGGATCCTTGACCCAACTATCACACAACGATAACAGTAAAGATCAAATACAAAAAATGTTTATTTTTTTGAAACAGTTTTTCTTCAAATAATTGAATTATCCACATGTCTCGAGTATCAAAACAATTATTTTAGTTATTTGTTATCTTGACTTGTTTGTATTTGACATCTATGCAAAAAAAAATTATTTAAAATATTAGATTAATATCAAGTGTACATTTTCTTTATTTTTTATTGTAGACTGGAACTTAAGAAAAGAATTAAACATTCAACTCAAAAATTTTTTTATATAATGCATAGCTTTTAACCGGCGAGAAGAGATTTGGTTATAGAAAAACAGCTTTTTTGTACTATAGCTAGAGGTTTTTTGAAAAATTCTTAAAATGTAAAAATTGCATTGATTTTAGTACTGAATCTTTGAAAATTTTTATTTTCATTTTGAAAAAATAAATACAAATGAAAGCAGTATTAAAAACATTTCAAAAAATTGTCATAGATTTTTTCTTAAAATTTTTGCTTGAATCAATTTTCTTAAACCTCTGGTTTTCCTATAAACAGTTATTTTTGTATGAAAAATATCATTAAATCTATTATAAGAAATTTTATTACAAACGAAAATTTATTTTTTTAATTTCATTTAGGGCTCTAAAAAAAAAAACAAAAAAAAATTAAATAAATAAGTTGACTAATTTTAAACTAAGAACCCATCGTCCTTGAAGTTGCTATCCCCATCAGATTAATCTGTCATTTCAAATAACTCAGCTATTCTTTGAAACAATTTTCTCTCATAAATTTATTTTTGAAATTTTTTAGTGTATGTTTAGTAAAGAGAAAAGTGCGAGTGCTGGAAATTTTTTTTTGTTCAAATATCAATTTTTTTTATTAAACATTTATAAGGTCGATGGTGTATTCATTTAAGTACACTAATATTGTTAACATTCGTAAACTTAAGGTATCCTTTTTATGAATTGAAATTACATTTAATATATAAAAAATGTATCTGTGTATACACTTGGAATAAAAAACGCAACGACCTGAATCTGACTAGCTTACTTAAATTTATAAAATACACTAATGTTATGGTATATTTTATTATTTTTTCAGTTTAATATAAATATTTTAGATAGATAAATAAAAATAATTCTGATAAACAACACAATACAACATAACAACCGAGTAATTGTTTTTAAATAGCTTAAAAAAATTAAAAAAGGTCACGTTTCCTGATTACACAAGTATATCTTGAATACAAATTAAAAATTATATTCAAAAAAAACTCGAGCTATCATTTATTGTCCTATGATAATAAAATAGAAGACAATTAGCACGCTTACAGTTTACATTATTGTAAAAGGTAAAACAGACCTACATGTATATTCACATTCATATAAAACAGCACATTTTATTCATTTTGATTCAATAAATATAAATATAATGGTTAAGTCAGTTACAACTGAAAACAACAAGTAACCAATAGTAAGTTAGTTAGTGACTGTTAGTGAATGAGTTAGTTTTGTTAGTTAGGCAAACAGCTTTTGTTCCAATTTACGAGCAAACCTTCATCTGATTATCAATCGAGTGTAAACTAACACATAT
Source organism: Chrysopa pallens (assembly GCA_020423425.1). Lineage (NCBI taxonomy): Eukaryota > Metazoa > Arthropoda > Insecta > Neuroptera > Chrysopidae > Chrysopa > Chrysopa pallens. The sequence goes on along the minus strand of CM035593.1, from coordinate 20,969,375 downwards.
ACTCTGTGTCAGGTAATTAAATAGAATATAACGATCGGATTCTAGATATGGAATTCGACATCGACATCGACATTTTAATGTTATGTATATTATATTATATTATGTGTGTAGTGAGTATCACAAGGAATACCTAGAGTTTATAGCTTACCTATAGCTTATATATATTTATATTTATTGGATTTATACATTTATGTACAATGTGTTTCAGAATCATTTTATTCTGAATCACAAACTTTTACTATTAATATATTTATCATTTTATGGTTCGTATATTATTGGAATTATCGTATTGTGAGTTTTAGTTAAATTGAAGATATTTACAGTCAGATTTATTTCACAAGAAAATTGTTTTTCCCAATAATTCAATCGTTTAAGGCCACTCTTAAACCTTTTTCTTAAATAATTTCTGGTTTTTCGTAAAGTTATCCCGAAAATCCTACCATCCTACTCAATTGTGTAGAATGAGACTTTTCAGATAGCGGTGAATGATAATCTTTTGTAGCTCTGCCATTCCTTTTCAGTCCCTTTCATAATTTTCTCTGCTGAGATACATTGGTTATAAGAGCTCTATAATTATTCTTCTATTTCTGGAATTCCTTAATCCTAATGCTGTAATCCTTCAGCCCAAGTTTGCAACAATCATCTCGATTCACCCATGTCTCTGCTCACTTTTCTCATGTAATTGTATCGAAAAAAGTGTCCGACGATATCATAGCTAGTAATAGTGTGTTTCGGATCCCCATACGATCGGATTTGTCCACTTTGCTGTTCTGATTCACATATCTCTAATTTTGAACCCAATGAGACCAGACTTTGGCGTCACGTAATCATTACTGTCATTTTCAAACTTTTCGGATACTTAGACAGGATACAAGTACAGATCACTGTATTAACGACACCTGTAAAAATAATGATTAATATTACTAAAATTTTTTAAAATATATTAGTTATTCCTGAAACATTTTGTAGTTTTGTATCTTAAATATATATTTATATCTGTTTTTTGTCGTGTTAAAATATTATTATTATTTCTTTTTACACCGGATATACGTTTGGTAAAAAAGTGATGATATGTATCTCTTTAAAAAACAAAAAAATGGCATCAAATTTATAATAAAATAAATTGAAATGGTTGTTTTTTTCGGATTTTTATTTCTATATTACTCTACTCAATTGTATCTATAGGTATAAAGCTAACGTGTTTTTTTGGTGGTGCTTATTACAGTTTTGGTAGTTAAATTTTATATTTGAAATTCTTTTGAAGTATTTTTAATTTTCAGTTAGACAATAAAAGTACGAAAATATTGTCTTAAATTTTCAGTAATTTTTTGTTTTTCCCAATTGATGTGTATTGTAAATACATTTCTTTCATGGGGAATTTTAACTTACTCGAAGTCAGTCTTCAACGTTTTCAAACTTATATAGCCATTGTTTATCTGTATAACCGCATAAAAAAAAGCCATTTTCGTTTATTTCTAACTGTGTTATTACAAATCTGACAAGCCTTAAAAAGTTTAGTTCTTCAAATTTAGGCTGAGTAGATTTTTTCCGAATGATTACTGTGAAATTACAAACCTTAGAGTCCGTTAAATTTTCAATTATGCCTACAACTTTTTAGCTGAATGGTATTCTTTATTGTTAATGGAAGATTATTCAATTCCAAAAAATCCGCTGAGCCCATGGACTATGTTATTTTATTTTTGTCTCTTAATTAGTGAAGGAGACCTCAATTCTATCCAAATTCAATTTATTGTTAATTAAAAATTATGCTGAAAATGATAATTATAAAGTTCGGAGGATTTTTTAATTAAATATAAAGGTAAACATTTTGAATGAGACATTTTATTTTTATTTTTTAATTTAAAATCAATACTTAATCAGTTCAGGTTTGTTATTTTATGTGTTCGATTTAGTTTATCAGTAAAGTTTTTTGAGAACGAGTTGCCGTTTTATGTACTTTTTTTTAATGCCGTCAAAATAATTACTGTTCATTAAATTTATTCGAATTTTTATCTTTAGTAAATTAATTTTGGTTAAAAAAGTTACAACTATATTATCACTTAATCGATCTTACTAGTTTTATTAAGTTTATTTATTTCGTACAAAATGTTTTTTCCTATTTTTAAACTTTTGAGTATTGTTTATATTTTATTGTTAGAAGTTTGTACTTGAATACAAAATTTGCTTAATATAAATAAAGGCAAATGTTTTATGTCATATTCTTATCAAACTATTATATTTTTGGAAACAAATATTTTAATAAACAATCGGTTTATAGAATGAAGTAGGTACAAATTTAAAGTAATCTTCCTCCAATAAAGTAATCTTTTTCCAGTTAAGAACAAGTCGAAATCATTTAGGTGAGAAAACAAGTGGTGTAGGTCCCAAAATGCCTACGCGGTGAACCAACAAAAAAAAAATTTATCTGTTAATACGAATTCGGTTTTTTTCTTTTTCCTAAAAGTTGTTAATCCTCAATAAAAAATGGCTACAGTGAATTTACTGAAGTGTAATTCAGTTTCAAATTACGCATCTTTCTAAGCGTCGAATAAAAGTAGTCTCACGTCGATATCATTATGTGTTCTCGTGATAATCCTGATGAAAAACACTTTCATCATTTTCTCTTTGGACGACATGGAATTGGATTCTATATTCTTTGAATCGTAAAGTTATATCAAAATTAATATTTCACAAAATAAGCCCAATTACAATTATTTCATTCGGAGAAGTAAATAAACGAAATATTTTTTTTCAAATTATTTTTTTTGTAGGATTGGTTATTTTGGCATTTATGTAGAATTTAATAGATTTCATCAGTGATTCTTTAAATTTGACATATTATATCGAAAATTATTGTGCGAAACTGGGCACAAACGCATGGCACAATTATGATGTCCACCAGCATATTATTTCTAAAACCATTTTTCTGTTGGAATATGAGTTCTTATCGCGGGGACTCAAAAATTTTTTGTATTGTTGTTCGGTATTAACATTGTATATAATTTTTCACATTCTATGAAGTAAATGTGCCAAAGAAAAACTGGTTCATAACAAGAACTTCTAGAACACCGAGATTATAACTTTTAAAGTTAAAAACATATTTTAATAAATTCGTATAAGTTTTATTTTCTATTCATTGCAAAAGTACACAATATCAGATTTTTATAACACGAAAAAAAAACATGTAATAATGTCACATGACGAAGATTGGCTCTTGTCACATTACATCAAATGCTGTTGGACATTATTAACACTTGTGTATTATACTACAGGTTATATATGTTATATACAAAGAAATATAATAATATTCATTGAAAGACGATATATCTTCATTCATAAAATGAAGACCCATTCAATGATATAAAACCCATTATAATAGGCTTTCTTATTACTGATGCCTCTTAAACGTTAAAATGTTTTCAAATGTGTGTTTACTTTGTATGCTTGAAGTTATTTCATTCTTAATTTTATTTAAAATATTTAAAAAAAAACAAAATGTTGAAGTCGTTTAAACAAATCTGAATGAATTAATTCAATTTGGCTTTGACCTTACTTAAGTCTTATGACAAATAAAATCCCTATTCATCAAATAATGTGAGCCTTTTAAATACCAATTTAAATCTTAACGCATCTACCATCCATGACCCTATTTTTAAACCATAAATGAAAATTTCAAAGATCTTTGCTTTTTACTTTTTTTTGAAATACTTTTTTGTAAATTGTTTCACAATTCCAGCTTAAAATTAGATAAAGAGAACATATATTTGCAATACATATTATTATTATTATATGAATTTGTAACTGTATGGACTGTATAATTTGATTATTTTATGAATGCTATTGATGGTTCAAACATTGACAGTGAAACATATGTCGAGTATCATAACAATTAACTCAACTTGTGGTTATTTTAACTTATTAAAAATGAAAAGGTGGATTTTAGATCGTAAGCATTAAATGATTTTTTATTTAGCCTGGAAAACAGATCATTGCACCCAAAGCTTTTTTGCTGGATACGTTCTGAGCCGTTTATAGATTACAACATAAAAGACCTACCGTCTTATGGCACGTTGTCCAAAGTTGTTTTTATATTTGCAGTACAATGATTTTTCTATCAGAATTAAACAAAATAGAAATAAAAAATTTAATTTTGTACCTGAAAACGTAAATTTTCTGGGCAACGCTTTACTTATCAGAATTGACTACGAGGAGAAATATTCATAGCCTGAACAATAACGTTGCTTGCGCTTATTTTAAATGGCATCAAATGAGTCGGTAGGAGATTATAACGGATAATTTTCAATTCAAATAGCTATCAGTTACTACAAATGAACGTAAGTGTCCATAACACTGACCATAAAAAATACAAAGTTTTATAATTTATTTTTACTAAAATTTTCTCTTTTCGTTTAATATTTATAAAACACATTTTAAAAAATTTGTATTTCTAATTTTTTATTTATTACATTTTTTTATATAAATAGAGGCTAGCTTAAACGTTATCTTATCAAAATATTTGACGTTTATAAATAAAATTTTTAGAATTTTTTTGTGGATTTATTTTGTAAGATATCAACAGCAGCAATTCATCATATATTCATAATCACGACATAATCCTCTGATATCTAAGGGACAACTTATATGACCTGGGCATGATATTGGTAAACTATCTGAAAACAAAAATATACATTCATATTAGTTAAAATTTAAATACATCAATAAAAATCTTTTTGACGAAAATCTGCTTGGTAATTTATTTTAAATGGAAATCTTTTATTTCACATTTTTGTCTTTTTTTCATTGAGATAATTTTGAGATCATATTATTCATGGAAAATTTCTATACATTTTCAGCCTACGTTCTTCGGTGCTGGAATCTTCACGGGTATATTAAATAAAAAGCAAAGCTTTCGTAATGGTACGCTTGGTCTACGATATTCGATTATTTTAGAACTATTTCTATACAAACAGTTTAAAAAAAATTATTACCATTTTAAGATTAAAGTTGTTTTAATCTAATGTACATCGAAATAATACTCTGTCGAGAAATTTAATTATATATACAACTTTTTAAAACACGGTCAGAAAATTTTGGGTAAAATCAACACAATTTAAGAAACGCTCCACTCAAAATTAATGTTGATTATAAACACACTTAATTTTTGAAAATTTTAACAGAAGTTTTGTATTAAAATTTTGTCTTTAAAGAGGTAGTTAAAAGTTTTACACTTTTAAATGGTAACACAAACTTTGTGTTAACTCAATTATTAATTGAGTTTCAATACAGAGGCTAGGTTATTAATTTAAAATAAAGAAATATTTAATTATTATTAGGAAAATTAGTTTACTGCAATTATTTTAACTTCAGTCAAGTACCGGCAGTCTTAAACTTCAATAGATGCAGATATTTTTTTATGAAGCGAACACTTTTTTCATGTTAAAAATCAAGTAATATATGAAAAGTAACAAATTACCACACAAAAGTCTATGCAAAAATTTTCAACACATTCCGCAAATATACCAAATTTTTTACTATGTATTACATACCAAAAAGTCTTGAACATCCACAGCAATATCCATGAATTATGGCTGGATCGTCGTTACAATAATGCGATGGACAGCCCGTGCACCGTTGGGTATTCAAATTTAAAAAATTTGGTAAGCGAACTAGAAAATTATATAAAAAAGGATATAATATTATTAATAATATTTAATCAATAATAAATACATACATCTACGACCAATACGTCCAATACGAGGTTCAGGTTGTTCTCCATTAACTGTTTCGAACATCAAAACAGCTGATGAAATTATTAACAATATTACAATATAATAATTCATCGTTGTAAATAATAATTCTTTTGTTATAAATATTCTAAAACACTAAATCATTTTAATGGCAAACACCATACTTTTATAGGGTAATTAACGCTTAAGGTAATTAGTAAAAATTTTTGAGTCATATAGGTATACGTATTTTATATTGTTAACCCAAATTATTTTGATAATTTTTTCATCATATTTATAAATATGAACTAGTTTTACAGGGTCTTGCATTGGTTGGTAATTTATTATTAGTATCGGTTTTGTTCCGATCACAATGAGGAAAAACATTTAGGATATATAGCGTGTTGAAACTCTAATCATTTGCATTGGTTTCATTACAGAAAATTCCTATAAATTTCATTACGGAAGTGACCAAAATTTTAATATTATGAATTAATAAATAATCGTATAAAGAATTAAATCTGTTAACATGTTTATGTTATTCTATTTTGAAGTATCTTAAGAATGTTCCCAAAGTGGATGCAAAACTATATTTTGCTTATTAAATTTCGATTATATTTTGAATTAAAATTTTTTATTATGTTAATAAATGCTACTTAGATATTGTCGTATAAGACTATATACAGAGGACATTCCCAGATGATTTAGGACATTCCCAGATGATTGACAAACTATCAATCTCGTCCCAATGCAAATTATGATAACTAGAATTGAAAAAGTACGAGATACACTAAGCTTCTTCTGTTATTTTTCCAAGTGCAAAATACAGAAATACAAAAGTAATTTCATTGTATAAGAAAAAGGAATGGAAACAATCAAAAGTAGCTAAAATTTTTCATTTTTTTAATTAAACGAATACCGCATGTTTTTTTGTGTTTTAAGTAAATCGTAAGAAAATTGCTTTTGTGATCTAATAATTCACGTGTTAAACAAATAATCTTTCAAAAATTAGTTCCGCAAGCAATGAAAAAAGTTTCTTCGTTTAAAGGACACTTCTCAGTATGTGTATTAAATTTTCTAAAATATTTTAAGAAAAATGAGTTTCTTGGGAGCGTCCTTGAAAGAAAAAAACTTGTTTCCTAAATACACGATATTACCAAAAGATTACTCCTACCCACATGTATATATTCCAATTCCAAAGTCTCAACATTTTTATAAATTTTTTACACAAGATTTTTTCTTAAATTGAATGTATAAAATTTATATTTTTAATATAAATTTTTGAATTGAAGACCTTGTAAGATAATACTTAATAGTACCGATGATGTCTTAAAAGTCTTATCATTTGTAGACATAATTACTTTTTTGAAAAATAATGTATACTATAAACTGAATTTTTATTTTTCAATTGCATACAAATGACACTATTCTCAGAGGTCATGATATATCAACATTGAATTTTACTGTCAAACAAAACAAGTTTTCATTTTTCATACTTTTTCCAAGGGCTTTAATTTAATATTATACGATTATTAGCCAAGTAATGTCTTACGCAAAATTTTACGTGTTTTGATAAAACGCAAAGATTCTAGAAATAATTAATCGAAAGATAAAGTTTATTATTTTTCTAATAATTATTATTTTCATATTAACGAATGATTGAAAAATAAATTAACTAACTATAATCATAAAATTATAAATAATTTTTTTAAATTAATTATATAGTTACGGTAAATGTCATGAACATCGGAATCGTAATTGTACATATTTATACATTGCGATTTAAAAGAATTATTGAAGAATCTGTCATTGTATTCAATATTATTAGTCCAGTCATTTTTGTTTTGAAATTAAATAAGTTCATTTAAAATCAAATTTAAAACGTATTCTCAATTTTCGGTATAACTACAAGTTCTATTGAAAAAAATTTAATATAAAAGATAGTAGGTAATAAAAAGATTTAAAACTTTTGTTTTTACACTTTTTTCAAATAACTTGAAATAACCAAATTTTCGGTTTTTTATATTTTACAAAACCAATTTATTTCGCGAAATTTGGTGAAACTTTACTGTCTTCTGTTTCATATACACTGTTATGTTGTTGAATTAAAATATTTCTTTTTTCACATTATTTTGAATCAATATTGAAATGGCACCCTAATTTCAATCGAATAAATTTTAAGGTTTTGTGAAAAAAGTGTTTATACATAAGTTGCAGATTATCTACACTTTTGCGTTTTAATTTTTTCTATAAGTAGTTTTGCCACAAATCGAGAGAAACCGTTTTTTATCCATAATAATTCTACCCCTTTAACTTCCAGATCGCCCGTAAATTAGGTTTCCTTTCATCTTCGTTATATATTCTTCCATTTAAAATGGGTTTCATCCTACTATATTTTTTTTTCTTCACTTTTTACCATTTTTCAAGACTTCTACCCTAGTCTATTAGGCTTGAATTATTAAGCTAAAAAAACTCATAAAAATCGATATCAAAGACGCATATGTCTGAGACACATTGCGTTATTTGAGCTTAAAAACAATATGCTGTATCGAAAACTTTTAGCTGTAGTAAAGTCTATTTCTAGTTACAAAACTGAAGTGACTACACTATAATTATTATTGTTATTGACTCAATCAACTAAATAGTATAAATATGTGATGGCTATTTGACAGCTAAATTATATTTACTATTCTTTGTAGTAAAACTTTAACAACAGTAGAAGTTATTTTATAATAATAATAATAATAATAATAGTAAATGTACAACGCACAATAGTCAACGTTATGTGTCTGGGAAATGCAAACATTTGAAAACTATTAAAAATGCCTTAAGGTACACACAGTAATACAAAATAACCATATAAATATCTTCTATTTATTTTTAATGGTCATAATTCCCACCAATGTATATAGTTGATATAGAAAAGTATAAAAATTTACAGTATTGGAATATAAGTAGCACTATCCCACTCAGCAGAAAACAAAAACTGTATCTTCCATTCTTGCAAAGAATTGGTTAAAAAAAAATTAATTTTTCTTATTTCCCCTAAGCATGTATTTTTATTTGAAATTGACTACAAAAAAATCGTTTCTTCCTAGTTTGCATACTTTGCATAAAATTTAGTATTCAAGATTTAGCACAGGGGGTGCAGAAAAAACTAAAGTTTTCCTATTTATTATAACTACGGTTTGCCATTTCACATCATCATTATAGTATGTTAAGAAAAAATTTTAGAATTCTTGAAAATTTTCCCCAAGAGATATAGAAATTTCATCAAAATCGGAAAAAGAAATTAATTTAAATTTAAATTCCACAATTATTTATGAAATTCGAGGAATGATTAGAAAATGTGGGATATTTCAAGACTTGACTGAAGCTGCGTGATTAGGGGGTACAATGGAGTCAAGCTACGTAATTTACTTTACGCTGTTTTGGCACATAGATAATATTATTTCAAGAAGAAAGAACTACATCCTTAAATAGATAGACGTCCATTAGCTCTAAGTGAACTAGATATTTTCCAAATAATCGATAACTTGCAGGAGTATCTAGTGCCACTATTTGAGTCATAACGCCTTGTACCTTTTTCACCAAATACAAAAAAAAACTTCGTTCCATCTAAGGATTGTGTCATAGTAAATTATAGGGTAACCTACATTGAGAAAGGCGTAGTTCAAAAGGGCCTGCAGATGGACAACGTGGTTTATGGACGCTCAACGATTACTTAAAATGTGAAGTCAATGTCAAGAACAAGTTAATGCCCACATGTTTCTTAAAATTTTTAAAATATTACTAAAATTATAATTAAAATAATATTTCTAATATAACGTGTATTTTATGGCAATATTTAAAATACAATTAATAACCATAATAATTTAATAATTTTGGCAAATTGTCATATTAATTTCTGCGCTAAAATACATTTATAATAATTTTTTTTTATTGAATAAATTAATAAAATTATTAATAAACAGTTAAAAATGTATTAAAAACCTACACAATAAAAAAAATATATGTTTGAAATAAATTTATTAGCTAACGACAAATCGAAATTATTATCATCTAATAAATTCCATATATATTTTTGAAGTTTAGACAGAATTCATACCATATGGTAGTATAGGCTGGGAAATATGGACACTATTGATTCGAAATCACAAAATTACAAATTGTTCAATCATCTATGGATTTACATAGAAATTAAAGTAATGAGAATCTCACGAAAAAATATAAAAACACTTTAGAAAATAAAGAATCTTTTTTTCTGGCTCCTTTAGAAGAATCTTGGGAATTAAACTATCTCGATCTGTCTGGTATCGACAAGGCCATACTTTTTTCCGATTAGTGCAACAGTGTACATGTAATAAACACCTCTCTAGACGTTCGAGATCCAATTACGATTCACTTTTCATAACTCACTATTTATATTATCAGAATCATTGTACCCATAATACCTAGTCTAATATAAAAATTCGTCTTTTCAATGTAATATTTAGTAGTGTTTATAAATTTTTTTGAATATAAATATGTTCTGTTAAGTGTACGCTTTTGAAGTATGTCGGATCTCAGCAGGCTTTATATTATCATTACTTGATAAATATATCATCGAAGAAATAAATACATATTTTATGTGGATATATATGTGTATAATTTTTATTTTTATATTTTGTATTTAAATAATTTATAATTTTGCTGGATTACAGTGAAATATAATCATTGATTTAACAAGAAATTCCTAAAAAATTAAGTCATGAATAATACTTCCTAATGGTTGTTGTGTTGATACAGTTCGTAAAAATTATCTAGAATGTGTAACAAAGTGATAGTTTGAATCAATTTTTGGATGAATGGAATTAAAACCAAACTTTTTAGTGTATTTTAAGTAAACATGGATATTTTTGTATTTTATTTATCTATTCTTTGAGAACTTGAGAATAAATGAAAAACACATATTTTCTCAAGCGTTATCTATTTTGAAAACTAATGGCAATGGTTCGAATATAATTGTATGTATAAACATGAACAATTTCAATTTAAAAATGGGTTCTATCTAAAGCTAAAAAAATATCAATTACTTTTCGAATGTCTGATGAAAAAATTTCATATTTTAAAACTTCGCTTATAATAATAATGTGGTTTATATATGAAGCTCCCTAAAGTCTCAGAGAATTTAGAGGACTTTGTATTATGTTTTTGTAGCTGATATTTTTTTACCAAGACTGTTACAAGTGTTTGCCATAAAATTCCTTAAGAGGTTTTCTCTGTATCAATAAAATCAATAAAAGTGTCACTTAAATATTTATTTACTAATGTAAAACTAACATTTGACTGTACTGTATTTCAGTTTATAATCATGTATGCCACTTTTAAAGTAGTTTCACTGTACAATACCTACCATTGGGTGTATGATATTAATAAAATACTATAAGGAAGTTGTCATATACCGCGTCATTTCAAACTAATTCAATTAATCTTGTATATGCATACACACACTTAATGTTAAAAAAGTCTATAGAGAAATTTTATACTTAAAAAAAAATATGTATATAAAATTAATTTAATGTAATCATTTAAGTATTTATAAATAAATGTATTTATTAAATATAATTCTTATTGAAATGAAATATTACTAATATTGTGAAATTTTATCCATTTCAAATTGTTTATATATTTTAATGTTCAATTTTTTTTATATTTGTTTCAGGTTAGTGAAATTATTTATCGTCATGTAGAAAATATGTGTTTTATAATAATGTTTGTTGAATTTCTATTGGGTAAGAATAACAAAACAAAATCATTACTGTCATTTTTATATAGTTATTTATTTTAAAATTTTATTGCTAGCATAATAATTATTCCCTTTTTTTGGTTTTGAAAATTAGTTGCAAATAACGTCTGTTGTTTCTCTCTGTTAGGGTAAAATTTATGCCAATAAAAATATTGGAATAAAGTCTGTAGAAATGCGATATTATTTACATATTTCTCATTTGGTCGCAAATTATGTATTCTCGCTCAAAGTACAAATATATTTAAAATCATATCTTTGAATTCCATCTAAAATCTATTTTAAATAAAGATTTATAAAATAATAAACTTAATATGCGGAAATGGACGAAGAGTTCGTGAGAGGCTTTAGTAACAGTTTTTCTATAAGTGTTTTAGTCAGCCATATCATGCTAAGAACGGATAACACGCTCTGACAGAACAATTCACGTCCTGCATCCTCCTGTCATCAGTTTAATGTATTTGAAACGATTGAAATTTGAGTATTGTTAAAATTGAAAGAGTTAGATAAGAATAAGGCTTCAAATAAAAACTGTGAGGCTTAAAATTTTACGAAAAAATACTGTATTTATTGGCTAATATTAATATACTAACGAAACTGGAGGGTAATACGTAAATACAATTTTCAGGTGTATATAATATCTAATATCAAAAGTCATTAGACGGATATTTAATTCAACGTTTTTGTCTGTCTGCTATAAATATTGCAATTAAATTTTCGCCTTGTTCAAATTAACATTTTTTCCTGCCAATAAAGTTTCATGACGTGGATGATTTTCATACTTTTTGTAACATTTTCAAATTTATTGCCCATTATTCGTTTTATTTTATACAGTAAATCTTGGGGTATGACCTTTAAATTTTTGGGTTGATATAAATGGTTTTAAATGGTAATATGGCAAAAAATAAACACTAATTCAACTAATTTTACATACAAAATTTATTCGGCATAAATAAAACTTCTGTAATTGAGTGTCTTTTGTAAATCAAATTTAATCAAACATCTTACCACATTACTTATTACATAATTTAATAATGAAATTGCGGTTTACAGCGTATATATCAATAAATTGATTTATGTTTACAACACAAATATTACACGTATGCAAAATAAATCAATTTATTTACATACATAATATCCTTTGAGTTATGCAAACGGTGCTCTTTGCTTTATTTGTAAAATTGAGTCGACTCTCCATAATTGGAATCTCTCGATGATTTAAAATTGTTTCCCGATTCCTTGAAAATTATTCGATAAATTGAATAAATTTCTTTCTTCTCTCCGTCTTGGTTATTTAAACTCGTTTGATGTTGAATTTTTGGTAATTTGAATTTTGCTTCTGGAGTTTTAAATTATCGATGGTCGAAAAATTAAATCGCTAAAATAAATTAAAACTTCTCGGAAATAGTCCTTGGAAATACTTCTTGTAAATGTTCCATTAATTTGGAAGTGTCTACAATAAAATGAAATTTAGAGTTGGCGGAAAACTTTGGGGGTACTATTTTTTCAAACACTATCCACAATTTTAACTTTTTAACAATGTGGACCTCACAAAGATCTTGGAATATTGGGATATACCATTTAACTAATATACCAAATTCTCTAAAACGGAATTAATATTTATTTATTGTACACAGGTTTTAAATCAATTATTTTTATTTGTAAAAACAATAATATTGTAAACAAATAAATAAAATATAAAAATTATTACTTATTTTCGCTTGAGGTTGTGTAAAATGTGGAATAAAAAATATTAAATACAATGAATATAATGAATATAATATATATTTTAATTTATATACATCATTAAGGATATCTAAAAATGTAAAGACACGAGCCATAATATATAAACCAGTGTCTTACTATTTTATTAATTTTTAGTCCAAGAGGTGTAACGTATTAATGTTACACTTCTAAAACCTTCTATTCATTCTTCAGAATAAGCCAAAATAATAGGATGGACCATATGAAGGGAAAGATAAGCCAAGCAGTCATTGCTTTATACGGAACTATTCCAGTTTTTACTTTGTGCAAAGGACAGCCGGCACCCAACTAATGAGCAAATTCCTACCAAATATCACTGATGATGTGATTCGATTAAGGCTGTGGAATACACTTCATACTTAGGTGAAGTACATTAAAGATTTAAATAAAAGCTGTTAAATTACAGAAGTCAAAAAGTCAGTTTGCCAGTTGAATCAATGCAAGATTAAAAAACAAAAGAAAAATTCATTAATCAATCAAAACGAAATCAACATAATTATAATTAAAATTAAAATCGACTATTTATTATCCATTCCACTGAGAAGTCAAATTTGTAGGGAGAAATATCCTTACAGAATAAATAGAAATAAGTAAACATAAAGCTCTATAGCTAATACAATTGTTTGTAGCACATTGTAAGTCACTTAGCAAACAAAGAGTGCTTCTTTATAATTAATCTTAAAGAATTGGATAATCGTGTACAAGGCTCAGAGAAAAACTTCTTCTTAGGAGTATGGACAAATATTTAATAAATGTTTTTTTTTCGGTAATTACAAAGCTCGATTCAAGCCTCTCTATTTTAAATTTGTAGTACGGGTCTTCCATTTTTATGTACGTTTCCGGCATCTTCCTGCTATATTCCCGGTTAATCATCATAAATATGAAATTTTTGAATTAAGAGTATATTCAAAATGCTCTTTCTACATCACCCTGGTATAGTCCTAGAATATCACTTCTGCTTCAAACTAAATTCACCGCACCATAAATCATTATCGCGATAGAATTAACGAATAAATTATTGGTTCTTTAAGTAAAAAGAACATGCTGTAAAATAAATTTAAATCGTTTTTTTACATAGATACTTCGTTGCTGTATTTCCACCATACTTTAGAAATGATCTGATTTATATTATTGTTAAAATTATGATATTGCGCTCGGACTAATACTATAATATCCATACAATTTATTTATATTCAATTTTTTTCAAGTAGGTGTTTTATAACAAACAAAAAAATACAGTATATAAATAACAATAAAATTTTTTTTATTAAGGCAATTTTAAAGCAAGCACAGGTTCAAACAGTTAAGTGTGATATTGACAAGAATTGAGGATATCGTAAAATAAAATTTACTGTAAGGTTAAATTTTTAGCTATAGCAGACTTCTGGTAATCCGACAAACGTTTAGCAGAGCGTTGTCGGTCTATTGAATTTTTCGAATTGTAGAGTACTGCCATAGACCCTATAGCCTGCAATTTTTTAAAATTGAGAACCTTTAATTGGACAATGTTCGGACGAGTTATAAATTAAAGAGAATTCTATCAGATCTACAAACTAACAAACTCAGCTCAAAAGCGTTGATCGCATCGTGTGAAGTCAAGTCACCTTATAAGGGATGCCGAATTACTGGAGGTTCATTATATAAAAAAATATTTTGGATTAAAAGCTGAAAAGTAGATGTTGTGGAAATCAATGTAGATATCAACAGCGGTAAAAAAGTGAGACTTTTTTAAGTGAAACACATCGATCTGCCAAGTCGTCTTGGGATTGTATGCATTGACTGTAAATTCAAAATTATTAAAATTTTCATTTAGTAATCAAAATCTTGAAATTATATAGATAAAGTATAAGAAAGTTTGGCATACCAATGGCAGCAATCTCAAAAATATGAAAACGAACTAATTTACAGTATGGGTAATGTCTTACTACCTAAACAAAATATCATAAGGATACGGAATTCTAACAAGAAACTTTCGGAACAAGTCACAAAAATGCGTAGGAAAAGTTTAATGATATTCTTAATGGCTGAAGTAATTCAGTAGTAAAAAAAATTAGTTTTTAAACATAATATAAAATGTTTAATGATTTCTAATTTCGTTTAAATGAAACAAGGTCTTATTTCATACACAAAAAAATATTTTTGTACAATGTTTATACTCGGCATGACAGAGTATATTAATTCTAGTCTAAAGTTTATAATAGAATCACTAAATATGTCCATTTTCATATGTCTTTTCGTTTGTCCTTAAGATAACTCAAAAACAAATAATGGCATTTTCTAATCTTAAATAATAAGTTTAAGTTCATGAATAGCTGCATATTTAGTGTATTTTAAGAATATATTTTTTTTTAATATTTCATATTGAAACTTCTATGTCGACTAATAAAACAATTACCACTGTTAGTTGTCATTTTCAATGTTTTATATTTGTTTTTGATTAATTTTCTAAAACGTCAATAAACTAAATTTTTTTCAAGAAAACCAAAAGCTAAAAGTAAACACTGTAGCATTAAAATGCTTGATTGCATGTTTAATAAATTTTGATATGAAAATATTATTCTAAAATCTTCCACAAAAAACTTTAATCAAACCTTCATACTAGATCAAACAAAAAAAATGAACTATAATCAAGGATTTATGGAAATATTAAAATTAAATTATACTTAAAACTGATATTTTATTTCCGGTAAAACAATGGAGAATTTATATTTTTTTTAACTCTTTTAAATCGACAAGAATTCATAAGCATTGTTTTCTTTATAAAATAAATACCAGCCCATTTTAGTCATTTTTTTTATATTAATAACAATAATATATAGTTATATAATTTTTTTTTTCGAAAATAATTTTTCCCTATAACAAAACCGCCTTTCATTATTCTCTTGATTGAATTATTGTTTTATTTTTTATTTTAAATAAACTCCTCCATAGATAAATAATTGTTTATGATATTATTTATTTTATTATGGTCTGCTTTTGAAATGTATCATTAAATGTGGAGACGGATTCGATTCACGATTCAATTGTTTATAATAGAATCGCGCAGGTGATTCGCCTAAACAAGTATATATGACTTTGAGCTCGTGTCTCGGTTACAAAAAAAAAGACTATACATTTGTATATTTAAAATAAAATATTGACATTTTAAATACGAATATGTATATAAAAATTACTATTTTACACTGAGGAATGATACCAGATATTGCTCGATAAATTTTACATAAAATTTTTGACGCCAAAATGATTGAATCAACGCTAATCAAAAAAGTGATTTTAATTTCATGAATTCACAAAATCTGTCCATTTGGTTCAATGAATTCATTTTTTGGTATTTTTATTTTTTACAAAAATTAAGCTATTTGTAATAAATAAAAATACCTGTCTGAATAACAATCTTATCCCTTAACTATAATAACCAATCAATCGCAAAATAATTAATATTTTTATACTTTTTACACCTTAGTTATCCATAAATTATAGATATTAATGTTTTAATATTCCAGGATATATGTTTTGCGACTTTTAAAAAAAAATTTCTGGACTATTCCATTACTTTTTGCACAAAATCAAGGCTCTCTGACATTTCCAAGTTTATCTTTCAATAAGTTCTATATCATAATTTTCAACATACCTTTAGTAACTTATTCTAAATATCGTGTCAGTTATGTATAAATAAAAATGTTGAAGGAAGTCGGAATTATAAATTTTAATTAACCATAGAGAATTAATCACATTTTTATTTCTGTAATAATAACATTTTTTTTTTTCAAATTAATTATATTTCTAAAATATTATCACAATTAAAAATTTAAGGTTATCGAAAAGTTTTATTTATTTCTTGAGATTAAAGATTATTATAAACAGTTTTAAAACTATCTCTAAATATAAACCATTTGTTTTGAAAATGAAGTATTTAAAACTTTGTTCTCCAACGACGCATAAGCTTCCCGGAAATTTTCAAATAATTCACATTCATCCGATAAATTCATTTAAAATAATATCTTCAGAATCTTTCAAAAAATGGTTTTTAAATTGAAATCAAAATTATATTGATCGATTACAGTCTGCTGCTGGAATACATCGGCCTGTATTATCACGTAAGAATCCAGTTTGGCAAACACATCCTGGTGTACAAGATAATATACACACTTGGGGATTTGGTACGGCACATGTTGGTTCACATTCGCGGCATCGACGATATTTTTCATTTGTTCGTTTTGCACATTCTAAAAATTAAAAATCAGATTTTAAAATAAATGTTGTAACATAAAGTTTCAAACATGGGACAGAACTTTATTTTTATTTTGAATGTCATCAGTTAAGATATCACTTTATCTCGGTTTTTGTTAACTTTGAACCGGCATTGTCATGAATTTCAGTATCGAATTTGAGTTTAAGACACTTCAATTAAAAAAAAAAAAATGATTTCTCTTACATTGAATTCTACTTATGTCGTAAAGTTTTCAAATTAATTTAGTACCAAAGGTTGAAACAAAAGTTGATCGTCAAACTCTTTAAATTTTTGAGAGATACAAAACTTTTTGATAAGGCTAACCAGTTTTTCTTTAACGGACTATACTGTTTGGAGCTATTTTAATGAATGTAAATTGGGAAAAAATGAACAGTTTTGAACTCTTCAAAATTTTTCGAGAAAAAATGAAAAAAGAATAAAAACATGAAAAAATAACTATTAACGAACACCAAAAAAAATAGTTAAAATGTTGCAGTTGAATCCGGGTTAGATAGATTTTAATAACCTGCGGTGCTTAATTTTTGCACACTAAATGTTAATCCAGATCCTGGTCGGAGATGTAAAAACAAATTTTTTCTTTAAAACTACATACTCTCAATATTTGTTTACAATACATGCATTTATAAGCAAAATTACCTATTTAATAATTGCATTTTGCCTTAATTGTATTATCAAAGTCTGATAAGGACCATTTATCAGATTTTCTAGCCGTGTCATAACCCATATAAAGGAATAAGTCTTAGTTTTGATTATTCTGTTTTTAGGTACGGATCCCTTAAACTATTACTTATACGCATTAAAACACATGTACGTATATGAAACATAACCGGCAAGCATTTCGTGTTTGCTAATCAAAATTAAAAATGCATATTAAAGCCTTACTTAATTCAAACTACATACCTTCTTCGTAAAGTTTCGCTTGGCATGCTTCAAAATCAGGACTACGATAGTCACAACGTAATTTTATCAATCGACCATTCGACAAATCATCACCATACACAATTAAAATCGATACACAAATAACTGATAAAACCAATGTAAAACGCACCATTTTTAGTCAATATTTTAAAGCGTATTAAATTTTTTTTTTTTGATAACAATATAATTAAAATGATTTATGCTACTTGAATTTGTGTGTATCGTTCTTAAGTCAATTTGAAACTGACTTATAGTGTATTAAATACAATCTGTATATGAATTATTGAATGGCGACCTTGGAAAAATTATTGTAAAACAACACAAAACTTTATAATATTGGAATTCCCCAGAATCATTTGTTTTATATGTAAATGAAATTATTGTGGTATTATTATAACACACATAACATTTTAGACGTCATCAAAATCTAGGCGTCATTTAAACTTCCAAATTTCGAAAAAAAATTCATTTGCGAAAAACTAACTTCAATTTAATAAATAATCAAATGAAATGCACCTAAAAGTACAATTAATATTATTGGTTAATTAACGTATTGATAGGATAATTGGGCTCCCCGAAAATTAAGTCAGAGTTCGGTTAAAGCAATCAATTCAATTCATAAGTATTTATTTATCATCATATTATATTTACATTTCAATTTAAAAAGTATATTTACTAGCCTAAGCTTTACCTATAATACGATATCTTGTACACTATTTACATCGAGATTTAGAATGTTTCATTACATCATTTGAAAAAAATGGAATAAGTTAAATAACCATTGATATCAAAGTTAAGGCAGGAAGGTTTGAATTCTTTATATATTTGCTCTTTCAAGTTTTGACGTGAATACGCATATGCTAGCGTTTGTGATAAACGTCACTTTAAGTTTTGGCGCGGGCACAACTATGAGTCATTTCGAGAACCGGAGCCAATAGGAACCAAAGTCATCTGTTGGTGTACAATTGAACCTAGTCGGTAAGTATTAAATCTACTGTATTGACAATTCGCTTGTACGTGAGTTTGAGTTGACACAAATCAGTTTAAAATCAAATAAGTTTAAAATTGAATTTAGTTACTATTTCTCTCTTAATTGACCCAAAGCATTTTGTTCATAAATGAATCCACGTAAACTTTATGGCTGAGGGATTCACAATTTTGATGTATTTTTATATACAAAATTTTAACCAATTAGTCACCAAACTTGGTATTATTATATATCATCCCACTTCCTTTTGAAAATTATACGTCGAAATCGAAACATGGAAATTACATTATGATACAAAGTTGGTAATATTAAACAAAATTAACTATTGACTAAAAACAGAATGATTACTTGGAAGAAATAGTACAGATTTTCGAAAATTGTCAATGTCTGCTCAATAACTATCTTAACATCGGTTTCCATTGATTTTTGTCAAACAAATGTTGTCCATGTAAGTAAGCTTCAAAATCTAAATTTAAAAATAAACAACAATTTTTTGTATTGCTGATTGAAATATTTTCTCCAGATAAGAAATTCTTAAAATCTTAGTATTGGATTGTCCAACTACGTTTTAAAGAAAATTTTTTAATTTAAAATTTCAACACTCTTTTAATATTCAAATTGAAATATTTTTTCCAGATAAGAAATTCTTTGAATTTTAGTTTTGGATTGTCCAACTATATTTTGGACATTTGTTTTGATAGCCCATTTGTTAAAGTCTAAAAAAAAAATAAACAAATAAATAACAACAACAAAATTTGATAATAAATTGGGGGAAAATAATTTTTAATGTTTATTTTTTTTTATTTTATTAGTAATTTTTTAAAATTTTAATAATTTTACGACCATTTGTCGATGTTTTATTTATTTTTTTTACTTTAAATTATCACGTTGAAAATAGTTTACTTTAAAATATCACGTACTGTTTTTTTAAATTTTAAACAAAACACAGATTGATTGATTTTGTACAAATTATTTTTTATTATACAATAAACGTGACTGATAAAATATTCTAATTTTTCTATTATTGGGCATAATTGAAGCAATTTTCCTGCTAGCTTAGATACTAAGCTTGCTGATGTAATTACCTATGGTTTTTCCAGTAAAATATGTTTATTTTTCAATATGCAACAATTGCTTTTTTTTTGGATAGTAAAAATCTGCAATATAATTTTATTTTAGATTTCATTAGTATTCTTGGAAACTTAAATGCTTCATGCTCGTGCATGTATGATGTCTACTTACACGTGATAGGTTTCAATTCCTATTCGATTTGGACGAATTTGTACTAACTGAATAATCATCCCGGTTGATTTTCAATTTTTGCAATGGTTAGCTTTGTAACGCACTAGTATTTTTCAGCGTAAAATTGCAAAACCCTAAATATTCTTTTTAGGCCCTACGCCCTCCTCAGGATTTAAGAACGAAAGTCAAGAAATTTAAATATCTTTCAAAAACATATACTTTTCAAAACTCGAATTCAAAAATCTTGTATTAGGGCTCTCTGAAGTGGTAGCAAATAATGCTTACTCTCTTAGAAAATTTTTTCTGTCATAGCGGTATTGGCTCTACCTCTAGCAATATCTAAAAATCTAAACTTCCTAATTTCTTAGTGCTTCCCAAAAAATTTAAGTATCCAGGCTTAAGTAGATTTGGCTATGAATTGATATATTAGTATGGCAGTTTAGTCTTACATTCTGTCAAACCATTGAACCTCTGAACTTTTGGGAGAACCGTATTTATTCCAAAACCAAGATAATTAAAATCAGATTTGATCACATAATAAAATTGAAGACACTTGAATAAAAAAATTAAATTACTTTTTATGCAATTAATTTGTCACTTTTTATAACAATTGAGTTTTTGATTTAAAAAAAAAAAAAGAAATTTAATTTAAAAAGTACTTTTGATAAAATTTAAAAATTTTTGAAAGTTGATTATAAAAATGAAAGAAAAAAAAAACACCAACGAACCAAATCTTTGACAATAATATAATAATTATAATCGTCCATTGTATGATAATTTTTTTTTCTCTGGCTTATAAAATACAAAATCTTAATCGGTTTTATGACATTGACACATTGGATTGATTATTTTGAATGAGCCCTTTTGATAACAATCAATAATTTTTATTTATTATTTAATTTTTTGAAGAAAAAAACAAATCACTTGTGATATTTTTATGAAATTTTTGTGTAGTTTGTGGTTAAAAACGATTAACGAGAGTCGCATGTGTTCTCATTCAAAACTGTATTTGTATTGACTAATTTATTATAAATCGATAAATCAGGAAACGTTCAGTCATTATATCGGATGTCCGTCCATTAAGATCGTAGATTGAAAACCATTTGGGGTAAAACCTTTTTTGTTTTTTAAACCATAAATTCAAAAAATAATTTTACTTATTGATCGAACAAGTTGAGTTTTATGTTTTGACTAGACGATTTTGTATTATGTTTGCATGTATGAATGTATATGTTTGATGCGCTGTTACTTCCGAGCTCGTTGTCAAAATTGGATGAAACTCGGTAAACAGGGAGGACTTAAAACGTTGTTATTTACAATCTATGTGAAAATAGCGGATCTCATCAGGAGAAATGGACATATTTTACTCCGCCTCTGATGTCTATAAAAGCAAGAAATATGCGGTTTTTAGTCTACTTCTTAGTGAGGTGTATAGTTCACAGAGCTACAAGTTATGCATTATTGAAATTTACTCATAAATTTTAATTGAATAATAAATTATTGAAACATCTCTGACTTGATTATTTATGAGAATTTACTCGAGTATTTTTTAATTTTACGTCGTTTATTTAAACAGCGAATACAAATGCTATCCGTTAAATGTAATAATAAAATGGAAATTTATTTTGGGATTTTTTTAAGACTTTGAATCACCCCTATATTTGGCGCCTATGCCCAATAATATTGAATTGTACTACAACGAATATATTTTGTGTAAAGAGGTTATGTTTGAATTAATTTTGTATACATTGTGTTCAAAATTAATCGGATCAAAAAACCTTAATCCATAAATAGCGTTTATTGAAAAATATTATTTATTATTATGAAAATATTACTAATTTCTATTCAATACAGTAAAACTTCATTATGCTTTTGAAATAAATCTAATGCAAAATATGTGATTATTTAATTACTAAAAATTTATATTAATACTCATAATAAAAACGAATATATTGATCCACTAGTTTCCTGAGAGTTTGAATACTAGGGTTTTGTTTACGATAATACTAGTTTTCTGGAAATTATTATTGTCTTTTGATCCAAAATTTTCCATTTTTGCTCATTTTTTATGCATCTCATCTGAATCACAAAAGTTTAATGATATAAATTTTTAAAAGAGGGCGGTAAAGAGACTGCGGATTCCTTTAATGATTATAAATGATTATGGCAAATTGGTTATTTTTCTTTAATCAAGCTTTCATATATATTCTTATTTGTGATTCTAAAGCGTGAAGGAAACCATAAAAGATCATGTTTTTTATCAAAAAAATGATCAAAAAGTTGATTAAAAGTCAGAGTAAAATATCAAAAACTGAGTATCAGAAATATTGCCAATTTAAGAAAAAATCACTGGAACAAGTTTTTGTTTTTAAGAATCAATACATTGAAAGTAGTAAAATTGTTATCGAAATTTCTTAAAATGTTATTTAATTGAAGCTTTCTAGAATTAGCAGCAACAAGCGTTGTCATGATAACTGCTCATAGATATCATATTATGTTTTATCTCCAGAATTTGAAGACCACCTGTTTGACAATTTTGTATGATTAATTACTATAAAATCATGTTCAGTTATTTTCTTATCTAACTTTCATGCAAAACATTTTTTGTGGACCACCCCGTCAATAGAAATGCATAATAGCATTAATTTCAAGTACCAGAAGCAAAAACAGTATATATCTTATTAGAGTGTTGTTAACCTAGGCTCTAAAACTTTAATAAATAAATAAATAAGTATATTTTAGATATGTATCTTTATAATAAGCTTATTTTGAAATCAAACAGCTACCAATTATGTTGGAAGGTATTATCAAAAATATCACAACACTATACATAATAAATAATATTAAATATAATAATAATAATATATTTATTTATTTATTTATATCTTTACAAATACCTATCTTACAAAATATATATTTCTAGTTAATCAATCATCATTATTCATATTTTTTATTTAAGAAAAAAAAAAGCTAAAAATACTATTCGACATCATTTTGAAAGTCATTATTTGTGTTATATATTATCTATTTGAAAAAATATATTGGATAGTTGCAAAGAATTTAATTTTGTGAAATTTTTTTTAATCTTTCTTAACCGATTTCTAAATAAAAAAGGAGGAGATTCTATGCTCGACAGTATTTTATTTCCTAGAACATGATCTATGTATAAAAATATTTAATTTTGTAAAAAGCCTCAGAAGTATCCAACAAGAAAAAAAAATCCAAAAAAGTATCCAAAACTCAGCGTCCTCTAAAACCGCAGGGTACGAAGTTTTTTATTTATGGAAAAGTTTATACATCATTTTCTCTAATCAAATATATATCCAAAAATTTCTTCATACTGCCCTTAAAACATTGACGAAAGCCATAAAGCTGTATCTACTTATACAGGTTAGCCGGCAGTTTTTAAGAAATAATTGTCGTAAAAATGCTACACTCTATGTATGTGTTTCGAAATATAACTGTTATGGATGGGCAACTATATATAATGTCATCAAATATGATACTTAACGTTGATAGCATACAAAACTAGCGGCCGTCACGAGGTTTGACACGCGTAGTTCCCGTTCCCGTAGAAATAGAGCGATAAAAAGTATCCTGTGTTACCCAGGGATAGTGTAGCTTCCCAACGACGAAATCGCTTCAGTAGTTTTTAAGTTACATACAAATGAAATACAAATATAAAAATGGTTCATCTTTATAATTTTTTCATATAATGATCACATCATACCTAGCTGCCCATCAGTAACAACATGTTAAACACACGCACTATAATATGAAGGTAAATGAATATAAAAAAAACGACAAAATATTTATGTACATGTTGTAAATAAATAACGCGGCATAATAAATAAATAATTCTTTTGAACATACAAGAAAGTAATAGACAGACATGTAATTGCTTGGTGTGTAATGTTTTATGTGAAAATTACAAAGAATTGTCACTATCGTAACTGAAAACAAATAATAATAATGAAATTAATATGTTTAAAGCTATACGTTATTTTAATGTAATGAGTGTTCTACGAACTAAATAAAATTCAAGTGAAAATTAAAAATAACTTTCTTTATGTCTAATATGTCGGACGAAATATTTATTTATATACATTTAACGCATTCGACACTTGATATACAACCGATTATATATTAAGCAAGGCCTGTCGTATTCTTACCTTTACAAGATCTTATCCAAAATTTTTATACAATATTCTTTTCTGCTCAAAATTGTAAAGGCGTGAAAAAAAGAAATTAATTTTTGTAATAAATGATGGCTTGTATTTTCTAAAATACATTTATATATTTGAAGTTCAAAAAAAGAAAAAAAAACAGAACCCCTTTCATAACTCTACCCTGTTTTAAATCTACTAATAATTCGGCTGTAAGCTGATTTTGCGTTAGTGCATCTCTTGATACATCCTGTACTCCGTACATACCTGGATATTTTATTGTTATGTCTATATGGTACCTTATGTGAATTGTGAATATTCACTTATTTAGACAATAATATATATATATATATATATATATATATATATATATATATATATATATATATATATATATATATATATATATATATATATATATATATATATATATATATATATATATATTCATATAAGTAAGTTGTATAATGAATGTATTTAAAGTACTTAAGTTAGTCAGTCTGTCTGGTCATCTGTATACGGTAAAGAATGAATGTTCACGTAGTGCTAATTGGTTATTTACATCCTTATTTGTTTCATTCATTAATGAAAACTATAATGAATTTATACTTTATACAAGAATGTGTCTGCTTTTAGTTACTAAAAATAACACGAAGTACCTACTTACAGACATTCTTGGTTATATTTTTATTTGCGAAATTATGTAAAGAATCAAAAAAGTTAAATTAACTTTTATTGTAGTTTTGATCATAATTCTAGGTAAGATGTTAAATTTTCTCAAATGCAATAACAAAAATTCTTAATTTGGCTATTTCCGTGATACGATCATGTAATTTCATATCGGTTGCAAAATTCATGAAATCGGATCTTTCCAGAAATGAAAATTACCAGAACACAGTAAATTGCGTAAATCTGATGTTAGTGTCTTCATAATTTCATCAAAATCGGGAAAACCGTTCGAAAGCTACAGCGGAACAAACTGAAATACGTAGATTCCGACAAGTTAAATGCAAAAATTCGGCTTTTAAAAGACTTTTAACGCCTGTCAAATAGTCACCTTCTTCCAAATCCCTCAAAGTTATGCTTCTTGTAATTGATAAGAAATTATCACAATTTTATTAGTACTAGAAACAGAAACCTAATAAGGTTTGGGAGTTTATACGTTTTTACAGAATATTTTCACCAGGATTTTCACAAATATTTTGTGTTTTCCTTAGTAAAATTCAGTTCAAGAAATTACACAGAAATTTTCAAATACACATTAAAAATATACTTAAAAGTTATTATGCGCACACTTTTTCCAAACGGATATTACCGACTAGCAAATATTTATGATAAAAAAATAATTAAATGTGTTTGAATAAACACTAAATTCCCATAATTAATTTGTAAAATAAAAATTATTACAAATTTTTCAAATGTTTCAAATAACCTAGAAATGTGAATAGTTTTAAATTATACATTTTATTATTTACAAATAGTAAAGTTTTTTTTTTTTTTTTTTGCTTTATGTTGTTTAGATAAAATATCAAATACCATAAAGTATGAGAATTTTACTTAGAATTTATAATCTAAATCGATATATAAAATAAGTTTATTTAATATGGAAGCTGGGCAGAAAAGTTTACATTTAATTTAAATATTTCATAGTAGTATTTAAATATTATGAAGACGAAGTCTGTAGTTTTTGGACAGTTCGAAATTAATTTATTAATAATCTATATACCGACTTTTATAGAGAATTCTTGGTGACTTGTCGATGTGTTCGAAAATTGTTTATGATTTTATTTTCACAATTGTTGTTGATAAAATTGACCTTTTGTTTAAGTAAATGGAATTTAAGTTTTAGGAATTATTTTCTATACAAAGTCGAATTAGAGGATGGGGCACAGAAGACTGGGAATTGAATGTGAGTAGGGCTATAAATATGGAGCAGACACAAATATAATAATAATAATAATCACTTTTGATGAGCAAAGGCGTTTCCAAAAAATCAGGATTTTGATCTATCATCAGCTAGCCTCATTGATTGATCACTTGCCTTCATCACAAGACTTTCAAGAGAGGTGTGAGATTGACAATGGTAAAAGTATGCAGTTGATGATTATGTCAGCTCCAAAAATGTTTGAGAGGCTGGGAAAACCTTTAATATCTGACTACTTCACTACAATAGTTGCCTAACAAAATTTAAATCGATTTTTGTAACAACGGCTGGAATCGAACCAGCATTTCAGATATAATGTGTAAAGTATTCCGTGTTTCAACTAGTTCGTTTAAGTACTTAAAAAGTAAATTTTCTAGATTTTCCCTTGCCTCTCTTGCCAAATTACTGTTTGGAATACTAGAAAAAAAGCAGTATTCGATACTAATCTGACCAAATTCACTGCCATAGTAGTCTGTTATCGCCTTAATACACCATCCTTTGATCTTCATAGTTCGGAGATCATCCACGATATTGTCCTTCCATCTCATTTTGGGCCACATTATTTTCTTTGTAGTATAGCCCGTGCGTTGTATGTGGCCACATCTTTCACTTCTACGTGCTTTTATGAAACGAACAATGTCTTTATTTTGCAAAATGTTATTTATCTCCGTTTTATATCCGATCCTCCATTCATAATCATCCTCGTTCAGCGTCCATGTTTCTTCGCCATATGACACTATTTTTGATTTATGAATTTACATTTTTTAGTAGTTTTCTATTTGCACAGTAGACCTGAATCCTTCTTTTATCCGTTATTTTATGGACGTTAAACATTACTCATTGTTATCTATCAAGTCTTCAATACGATGATCATTGCTCATTTTTATAGATCATATCTTTTAGTATTCAGCAATATACAGTATAATTCTACTATATCAGAAGTCAGGTCTTTGCTATCTTTCTACTCGTTACAACAACAGTAAGACATGAGAAGATATGTGCAATAACAGTCGAAACCACGTTTTAATATACCGAAACTAAAGTATTTGGAAATGTATGACTATTTTGCCCAGTTTTTATAATCATTTAATTTGTATATATTACAAAATAAATATGTACATATATATCGAACTGAAAATTGAAATAGAGATAAGAAAAATTAACGTCGTGTACTTGAATATGTTTGTTGCTATGTTCCAATCTATGTGTTAATAATATAGTACTTGTTTTACTCTACACCATGATACAAACCATTTGTATTACCATATTCATATTATCAATTGTTTTCCAATTCTCTTGAATATATATATTTTTTTTAAATAAGTAAACAAATATTATATGGTGATTTTCTTACAAATCGAACTCTAGAGGACATTAACGCGAGAATCTGACATTATTTTCGAGTACAAATAATTACAGAAATTTTATGAAATTTGACATGCGAAATTTTGACATGAAAATGGTTATTGGGTTTGTTCTTTTACTCAAAAAAATTTCTAAATTTTTAGATATGTTTTTTATTTGATTTTTCAGGAGAAATTTATTCAACCCATCAGTTTTTATCAAATTTCTTATCATTTTGAATATATTTTGAGATATTTGAGCCTTAATTTAACCTTAAATTTTATATAAATTCTCTAATGTGAAATTTTTAATCTTTTTTACTTAATATAGATACAATAAATATAAATCCCACTTAAAAGAGAATCTGATATACGTTAACATTACAGAAAAATCTGGAATATTTGTTTACAGAATTGGAAATTATCACTTGATAAGAATTTCGTTTAATTTTATAATTTATGCCGTAAATAAAAGATATATTTTAATTAATAAGGAGTTGTTTATCCCAATTCACTTTAACACGAAAGCGGACATTATAAACACCCGCTCATAAATGATTTTTGAAAAGGAAATCTTAATTAGTAACAGTGTCACGTTTGAAATATTAATTAAGCAAAGCTATTTAAAGTAAATAAAAATCATTGAATTCATAAATAGACTTCAATTATTTTTTTTACATACTTTAAACTCATTTTTACATACCCTGTGTAAAGCTTAATTTTATTATACTTATCTAAAAGTTTAATCTATACATATATAAAAATCAATTGCTGTTCGTTTGTCTCGCTAAAAATCGAGAATGGAACGATTTTGCTAATTTTGATCTTGAAATATTTGTTCAGAGAAAATAGTAACAGAAAATATAGTTGCTAACAGTGAAATATTTGATGTCTTTTGTCTTGCTTTTTTTTAACTTTTGCCTTCTTTTTAAATTGTCACTTGGTGGTCAAATATTTATTCAGGGTTACATTCAGGGTTGTCCCATACCAAATACCAGGTGTTCTATACCAAATACAAGTCGTTTATTGACCCTGGTTTTATAGATACTATAATTTCTAAAATGTAATAAATGCAAATTAATATTTTTAATTACAAAAAAATGATGCAAATGAATTTAATATCGTCGGCCAGATTCATTAACGTGGCAAGTCCATTTCGGACTAAAGAGTGTTTGTACAAGCTAAAAAGTTTATGGTATTATCTACCGTTTGGTATAAGGAAAACGACAATTTCACTTATATAAACTGCAAAATGTAATACACGAAAAAATGAAAAATGAATTTTGACAACGAAATACTGCTAATTCCTCAGTTTTGCACTGATATTGTACCCGAACCACATGCTGGTTGCTGGTGCGCTCGAGTCAAATTTTTTCGCGATTTAGCAAAATATTTGAGGATGTAAACAATTAATTAAAAATAATATTATTTATTTATCAAGGATTAATTTGTATTATCTGCTCATTGAAGTTTAAATCTTTTTAACCAAATTTTCATTTCTTAATCAGAATATTAAGGACTTGACAGTCTTTAGCGTCATAGTATTTTATTGGGGGTATATATATAAGTAAAGTCCCCAGTATTTAATATATGGTATACTTTTAAAATGTTAAGCAAAATTAAGCTAACCAATTTTGGAATTTTTATTACATATTGGATACAAATATTATTTAATTTTTCTTCGTCCTGTAAACTTTGCAAATTGTTGCTTAGTAGGCTAACCAATCAGATATTTGAAAATGTCTATTGTTTGTAGAAAATTTGATTGTATCAAGTGAAATTTCGCCACCATGAATGCACGTCTTTAATTATTGAGACCACGAGGCCAATTTCTCATTTTGAATCTAAAACTGAAGCATTTATTTTGTGGAACCAATTCTAATAAAATAGTCTTCATTTGTCAACTCGTGAATGCAATTCCTGCTATGAACTATTAAATAATGACAATCATATTAATTCAAAACAAAGACAATTATCATAGGGTATAAAAATAATTGATAAGATCCAATTATAATACAGTCAATTATCGTTGTTTTCTTCAATTATTTTTAATTATGATATGTATTTAGCTAGGCTAGCCGTCCGTCCGTGTTTGTAAAATAATCAACTTAGTTAGTGGTATTTGTCTAAGTAGGGTGGCATTCATTACTTATTTACAATATCTTTAAATGGTTTTATTCTTATAATTTACAATTACATGATATAGCTATATTTTAAAATCAATCAATTCAATAAACAAACATAAATATAAATAAGTAATACTTAATTGAATTGATAAGAGAATAATGATAATAAAAGGAGAAATAATAGGTAATAACAGCAAATGTTGTGTAAAACCATTTCTATCAGTCTCAAAAGTGAAATTGATTATTTATTATAATTTGTATTAAATATATTTTTTCATTCAGTTTTTGGTATGATTTCTTATCAGATTGGATATGTGTAGTAAATCATTTGTAATTTTAAATTTCCTGAAATGAACCAATCAAATATTTTACAATAATTTAATTTTACTTGCCTCAAATTCAGTTCAAGACAATATATCAAGTAAAATGTTAAATGACTTCTCTTCTGAAGTCAAGTTAAATGACTTCAGATCAAGTTAAATTTGATCCAATGCTTCGTTCACAATTTTAAATTTTGTTTACGTATGTCAATTCAATATTAAGACAGAATATAAATATTATAGTAGCATCTAAACCTTTCATTGTATTGATTTTTACAAAGTTTCAATATATTTTTCATATATTGGTACATTTTCATACTCAGCACATTTGCAATTCCGTATGAAGTATGTAACTTTAGAAAATATTGAGGACACTAGCAAAATTTTTTGTTTGGATGTTCATAGGTTAATAAGCCTGTTTCTATATTTCCGTATGTCTTTGAAATAACTAAAAAAATAATGAGGAAATTAGTACAGTAGTGTATGACTCAAACCGGTCTATTGCGTGCAATGTATCCTTAGGAGATAGAAAAAATTTCAAAAAAATAAAAACTCGTTGCTTTGAAAGAAACAACTTTTGAAATTTTTTTCGCAGATTTTAAAAACATATAATATAGAGTGAATTTTATGAATTCTGATGACCAGAAAGATTTCGAATAATAATACTCAATCAAATCTCGGATATTCAAACAATTAACACTGTTAGTTGCTATATTCACTTTTTCTTTCTTTTTAATTTTTAAAAAATTTTTAAAACTTTACATATATGATTTTTACAAAAGTCGAAAACTTTTCAAAATAAAAGGAATTTTAAAACTATTTTTAAAGGGTGTGTACTATTTTATCTAACCCCAAATAAAAAAGTTGGAATGAAAGGGAATTCTGCTATGATTCCAAACTTTTTGTTTTGGTAAAATAAAATAATATATTATTGATTAAAATATTTTTTAATAATTAATAATTACGAATCTTAAAAAATATATATTTAAAGAATGTTTTATACTAACGTAGCTTAATTTGATTTTGTGCGACTGGAGTAAATAAGAATAAATTATTTTTATCATTTTTATATTGAGTACATTTGTGAATTTTATTCTGTTCAATCTAAGATTAACTTTCTCCTATATAAAAAAAAAAAAAACATTATGCAAACAGGTTACGTTCATATCATAATATTTGATATTCATAAATCAAAAAAAATACCAACCAAAGAAAAATTTTATCAATGATTTCTGTTAACAATCAAGTTTATTTCTGTCTAGCTAAAGTAGTTATTTTTAAAGAAATTAATAACACAAAACAAAAATTTCATATTTTAATTAAAAATATTTATTTTAACCATAATAGAAAATTTACTGAATCAGAAAGTTCATGGTTTCTTATCGAAAACTCACATCCATCAAGACTAAAGTATAATAAATTAGTGCATATTTAATGAATAATAATAACCAAAAATATAATTTATCAATATTAAGTTAATATACGACATCAATAAACAAATTTAATTAAAAAAAAAAAAATGTAAATCTTAAAGAACTGAATAAATTTTAATAAATACATAAATTAATTTTTTTAATTTTGCAATTTCATTAATTGAACAACACTAATAACATAAAAATCGATTTATTTTATAGTTAATTTATTCTTTGTCAATTATTTGAATCATTTTTTATTGTTAATTGGCTTATTATTTTATATACAATGTTTTTTGAAGAATGCGGCTTAGGTCGTAATTATTTTATTTCCAACTCAAATTCAATTTTGTTTCAACGCTCTTTAAAGAAGTAGGTTGAGTACTATCATAGAGAAAAGATTTGTGACTACCATTCAATTTTTTGGCCATAAATATACTACAAATTGTTCATCCATTACATTATGATGGTTTATAATGACATTAAATATTTTTTTTTTCGTACATTTCTCACTTCAACCGACCTTTTTAATGTATCCGAATTTTACAACATTCATAATAAAAAAATATTGTATAACGAATTTGTCTTTTTTATTTCCAGAAATTTTTAAGTCAACTTAAAATTCTTGGGGCTCCTTAAAATGTGCTGCTCTAGGCCCGGGCCTCGCAGTTCTAAACCTAAATCCGCTACTGTCTTAATTAAATATCTACAAGTAATTTTTGAAAAAATTAGAAAAATGGACTATTTTTATGTTTTTGAATTATAGAACAAAAATTAATTATATTGAATTATTTTGTGGTTCGTTTTCAAGAAAACTTAGTCTTTCTTCTAGAAAAATCATTGGAAGATCCTTGTATTCTGAAGAAACACATTGTATTAAGAATGGCCCAATAAAAATAGAACACTGTGTATAAATTTATAAGTGATTATTAATTAAGCTACTGTATTTAGCATCCTAACTGAAAATATTGACATATCAAAAGATGAAATTAACATATAGTAGAGACGTAAACGAAGCAAGAGATTGTTTTTCTATTTTGTAATACAAATTTCAGACCCATTGGCTAAATTTTTATCTTTTATAATAATTTAAAAAGTATATACAGTAAAGAAATAAATAGTTTTCTCTAATTCTTGTTAACTAGAAAGTTAACCATTTATTATTCCTAATCATTTAACTTATTTGATTACAAATGAATGAGATAATAATTTTTTTTTTTTAAATAAGAATATTAATACTTACGATTCAATTCTATTTCTGAAAGTTATATGTAGTTTTAATACTCGTCATATGTATGAAAAATATTATGATTCAATTCAACATATTATAATTACACATATTCACGTTAGTCTAAAGTTTGTAATGATAGAAAATATTGAATGGACTATTAGCATTCTCAATTAGATATTGCTCCTAATTAGTCTCTTTGTAACCCTGCCATCAAGATAACTCAAAAACATAAACGGAAATTGATATGCTATTTTGATATTATATTATAGGTGTAGAATTTATTTGGTCCCGTGAAAAAAAGCTCAAAGTGGTCATCATCTTCGGCTTCATGAGTGCTGGACTTAATTTTCTACTTTAAATTTTTTATGAGCCACCTCAACTTGTAACTGATTTTATAAAGAACACTGATTCGACAGAGAGTTCAAATCAGAAAATTTTCCAAACAATAAGAACTCATTAAAAATTTTACATAAAATTTTTACACGTAGCCAGCCCGAAAGGTCAACAACTGAAAGGTCAAAAGTCACATTAGTTTTTGTTGAGAAATTTTTTCAAGCAAATACGCCGATAATTTTTGACAGAAAATTGTAACATTTTTTTTTCTTTTGGAGCTCGTATTTTGGAACCTGTCGGAATCGCTTATACAATTTTTTTTTTGCATTTAGTGTATCCATTATTCACGGCTCATACTATACTTTCTTCAGTTTCTCGTTATCTTTTATTACATTATTGCTTGAAGTTTTGGAAAACCAAATATTAAAGTAATTTCGAGCATATTTTAGCACTCTTTAACAGAAATGCAAAATCAATTTTAAACTATAAAAGTGATGAGGTTCATGAATTGTGAAACATGACACCTTGTACTTTTAATATCCTAGGTCTTATCTTTCTTATATTTTTTTTATAGACAAATAAATTTCATAAATTATATATTTTCATGCAAAAAAATAAATAAATAACATGTGAATTCAGCTTTATAATTTATTTATTTGATTTTATAAAATACATTTTTTACATGAGAGCAGAGCAGTAAGTTCTACATTTTATCATTATAACCAATATATATATTTTAAATATGCCTTAAAGCAATCGTTATTGTGAATGTTTTTTTGTTAGCTAAGCTATTGGTACTAGCTTTACTTTTCTTATAATCTATATATATATATATATATATATATATATATATATATATATATATATATATATATATATATATATATATATATATATATATATATATATATATATATATATATATATATATATATATATATATATATATATATATATATATATATATATATATATATGTATAAAGTTTGTTTCTGTTTGTTAGTTAGAATTTATTTATTTATTTATTTACAGATAACATTAATGTCTATCTATCTGAAATAACTGATTAGTTACCAGTTAAATATAATATATAAGAGATAGATAGATATCTGTAGAAATATCTGTACACATACGTTAAAGATCTTTTTTGTTGTTGTTGTTGTTGTTGTTGTTGTTGTTGTTATAAATGTAGATACTACAGTCATATGGAGAAAACAACTCATTACGACAAAACAATAATTAAAGATAATGTTTTATAACTTTCATATACTTTATTATATGGAGGTATTCAGGTAACATAGTAAATAAATTTTGGGTAAAATCAATACAATTTAACTGTTAGAAACGGCCCATACAAAATTAATATTGATTATCAACACAAATATGTTCAAATTTTTATGGTAATTGTATGTTTAAATTTAAACGGTAACACAAAATCAGTGTTAGATGAGTTATTATTTGAGTTTCAATACATAGGTTAGATAATAATATTTAAAAAAAGGAATATTTAATGCTTATGACCAACATTACTTTAAATATATTTCATTTATTTCAATTTTAAAGTTTGTTAATAAGTAACTAAAATAAATTTTAGCGTAGTTTTTATGTAGGAAACTCATTATGTGAAAAAGTGGGGTTAGTAAAGCATTTTATATAATTAGAAAAATACAGTTTCGATGTTAAAAGTCAAGTAACATAAGAAAAGTGTCAAATTAACATGCAAACCTTCTTGACGAAAATACACAAATTTTAGTTTAGTATGATTAAAATATAAAATAAACATTAAAAAGTCTTATTATTATGAACACAAGCGAATTGTTAATACAACAATATATAAAAAGTAAATGTTAAATTATATTAGTTTGCAAATCACATTTGCATTTCAATTGATAAACGAATGTTTCAGTATTTTATTGAAAAATAGTAATAATTGAAAAAATGAGACTTCTGTCATGAATTGAACCGAAAATCTTTCTAACTACTCAAATGCATCTTTCAATAATGTCTTCAGTATTTTGTATATTTGTATACATAGTGAGGTCAAAGTGAGTTTAACAATTTTCTCAACGGAATAACTTTAAAACTATTCTTAACTTCCGTCAAGTTCAACTTCTGTAAATTTAGTCCCGTACATTGGCTGTTCCTTGACATGTCGGAATTCTGTTTATTTGGACTATATTTGAAGAAACAAGTTAGCGAATAGCAGTAAGGTCTCTAAAATCAAGCACCTCATGGAAGCAACAGAAGAAGCTCTGAATAAAAAAAAAAAGCAGTTGAAAAAATATAGTTTTAATAACAGTGACAGCAGTAATAATGAATATGGAAGGGGCTGATTGTTTTACTACAGAATGATAAATCTACAGCCCAGAATTTGTTGAGACCTTGGCTTGACTCTATTTCTTTTAACATATTTAAGTATGTACTTTATAATAAGAATTGTCGGAGTTATAAGTGAGAAACACATATTGTAAAATCACTTGCTACTTCTCAGTTTATCAGTAAATCATTTAAGGCGGTGGTCATATGAGATACCTTCTATAAATTAGAATTGTAGGTAAAATATATTTTTCACAATAAACATAAATATTGTGTATGTAAATAATTCTACACAAATATATGTAATTCTATTTCCTTGACAATATTTTATAACGTTATTTTATACTTTACAACTAAAAAAGAATTTGAATCATTCTAAAATTGTGCTTTTCTGTCGAGTTTTAACACTCTCAAAATCTCATAAACCTCATTAAACATAACTTTTTTAAAAACGGAAATATTTTTATATTTAAAATTGACCAGTTTAGTGGACAGGCGAGTAAAGGTGCTAACAACTTTTCACATTTGACTATTGCAACTGGGAGGTTACGGATGCCAAACCTGGCAGTGTAGTT
Source organism: Chrysopa pallens (assembly GCA_020423425.1). Taxonomy (NCBI): domain Eukaryota; kingdom Metazoa; phylum Arthropoda; class Insecta; order Neuroptera; family Chrysopidae; genus Chrysopa; species Chrysopa pallens. The sequence continues at coordinate 20,932,954 of CM035593.1, read as the reverse complement.
TGGTCAATTATATTAAACAAACCGGCTTAATCATACTATCGTCACATGGATAAGGACGAAATAACTGACCCCACCCACATCAAATTAATTGTTTGTATAATAATAAAATCAGATGTAGTTTAAAATACAGATTAAAAATAATGATGAGGGTGTAAATAATTCAAAGATTATGCAAGAATCTACGAGACCAATTGCCAATCTTTGCTAACGTAGTCCAAGTCACTATTTACATTTAAGTGTACCCCGTATCTAAGTGAGCAAACTCACTTCACCCATTATCATGACTAGAGGTTTCAGGTTCGAATCCAGGTGCGAATATTTGAACAATTAAAATTTAAAAAAAGATGCGATTGGTTAATCACAACGTCGTCGCTTGGATAAGAACGAAGTTATCGAAAAGTGATGGAGTGTTTTAACTGAGGGTACTGAGAACCTAAACGTCTAGATACAAGGAACGCGAGGTCAAAGTACAAGAAACTACATTAAAACGTAAACGTTACAAACTTAAGACTACCTATATCACAGGAAAATATAATTCTTGATTCAGTTTATTGGGTCCAAAAATTGAAAAAGTACAATGTATTGTATAAATTAAAAGCAAAAGGTGTTATCAAATGACGTGCTTCCGGGGAATATGATTGATTTTTTTTCTTTGTCACCTAATTAAAACCTTCTACAGAATTAAAAATGTACAAATAATTGTCATGATATAAAGAATTGTCAAAAAATAAAAAAAAATAAATGGAGAATGTCATAAAAAAAATTGCAATAATTTTAAAAATCTTGTTTTTTTTTTCTGTTTCAAAAAATAAAAATTATTAGTACAATTATTATAAACTTATCTCCATATCATAATTTAAATGCATTTTATATTCTATAATAATAATAATACGAATGACATGTATATGTGTTTCGTAAATTATTGTAACGAAAAAACATGTTGAAATGTATTTATACCGGGTGTTTACTATTTGACTATATGCTTCTGTAGTATTTAATGTTGATATAAAACATTTTTTTAAAAATACATTTTGTAATATTTCGTTGAAGTTTACATGGATTTTTTATTCTGTATAGAATCTTAAAAATTGCTGAAAAATTTCATTAAAATGTTCATTGGTATTTTACGATCTTATTAAATAATTAAGGTCATGGAAAACCAAAATTAATATTATTAAATTATTTTTAATATTCTAAATATCGCTTGAAATTTCCCCAAAATACTGACTACCTTCAAATTGATGATATATTAAAAACTACGCATACAATCGTTGAATGATTGTTTATTTTTGAAATCTATAGATCTACTTCTTGTAATGACAATTTTGTGGATATTGGACAGTAAAAGTTTTTCTCAAATTTTTGTTATTTGCTTAAGATAAAAATCGAAAAAGTATTTATTATTATCTAAGTTTTATGGCTTCGATTTTCATAGAGATTATGTTTGTAAGTTTGGAACGATCTGTAGATTTCAAAAATAACATCTATTTTACGATAAGGTGAGTAGTTTTTGATAACACTTGAAAAACGGAAGTCAATATTTCGAACCAATTCCAAGCCATATCTTGCAAACTACGCATTCAAATAAAAAATAAGTGTTCTTTTCAATTTTCTCACATGTTGATTATTCTAGAAACCCTAAAAACATGTAATAACATTTTTTGGAATTTTTAGTGATTTTTCCCAGAAAAGAACGTAAAGTTAAACGAAAAACCACGTTTTTTGCGATATGTAAAAAGATGCATTCAAAAAATATTACAAAATCTTGTGCTTCATTTCTTTGTCAGCAAAATGCATATCTCAAAATTGTCTTATACATTTTTTAAAACATTTCCAAAAACTGCAAGCCTCTATCTGGTTATTAATTTACAGCTTTTGAAAAATTCACTAAAAAACTATGAAAACTTTCTTGTATGACTGAGTTTACTTTTTGAGAAACTCACTGTATCAACAATCATTATTATTATTATTAAAGTTAAAAAAAAATTAAGGTAGTTGCGTTATACATATATTTTTTTTAGTTGGTCATTCTGATTTATGAAGTCTATTCTACAACTGTTTCATACCACAGAACAGATAAACCAGATTACAGGCGGCTGCAAACGACTACTTGCGTGGGCGATTTATCTCTCTATGTGTGTAGTTTTTTTTTTACGTCGTCTTTTTCTTTTAGTCCTCATTATATTTATTTTATTTTTTTACGATTTTTTCTTATTTACGTTTATTTATTTTGTTTGTTACGTCACACATTTATTCGTTTACTACACTTTTATTTAGTTCAGATTCGTTATGATCATTTAAAAAAAAACATATGTAAATGTTCCTCCATAAACGAATAGTAATAATGGGTTTCGAAAAGAATATTTACGAGTTGACAACCGTAAATTTAGTTGGCTGATATTATACAAATAATATATAGAGTGTTTAATAATAAAACAATTTTGTTGATTTTATATACAAACCTTGTAAATTCAACGCATTGACTCTTAAGGAAAGAAGTTGGATCAAAATTTCTTTAATTAAGGTATTGTATTGATTAGCTGTACCAATATTTATTTATGACGTGAATATTTCTATGTTTTTATTTGTTTAAGCCGTCATTTCGTGAACAGGAGGCTATCGATTAGGTCCTCCTGTTGGTGTATAAATGAATTACGTCGGTATATACGATATCTACTCGAATGATAAACTAACATCACCTGTTGGTACTTAAGTGAACGAACTCGATTAGTATGAGATCTAATGTAGGGATAATCTAACATTTATTCGCATTGTTTTTCCAATTAATCCAATATCCTTGTATACATTAAACTATTCCCGTAAGATTAAGTACAATATCAAGGATAATCAAGGATAAGTGAAAGCGATCTAATGTAACGACAAGCGGGTTTTTGCAGCCATCGTTTTTCGCCAAACTAAATATTCTTCTTGTTTATTATAGGCTGCAATAATCGCTTGGTCGCCAGTACTTAAACTGCAGAAAGTGTCGGATATAACGGCGAAAATATATATTTTTAAAAATTATTTATGATTTTGATATTATCTATTATCGATAAGTAACTAATTTCTTCTTTTTTTTTTGTTTCAGGTAAATTTGTTTTTATTTACAATGCTTCAAATGAAACTCAGGTAAAATATGACCATATAAATCAATTCCTAAAATCTCCGTTACTTCATTTAATTTCGAACAAAATTTTTTCAATTTGTTTAAAAACAAATAATTTTAAAATTTCAAACCAAGTTTCTGGAAATATGTCCCCTTAAAGTGTCTGTTTAAAGTTGGGGGTGTAGAAATTTATATTAAGCTTTTTTAAATTATTTCTTGTTGTTTTTGAAACTTTGTAAAAATACAAATAAATAATACAAATTTTTCTGAAATATTACTGGAAATTCATCGCTTAAGGAAGAGTGTGTAACATAAGAGTTTCTGACACTTTGTATAAAATTAAAATATTAAAATTAATGTATAAATGTAATTATTATAAACAAGCAATATTAAAAAAATTATTAACATCAAAGAAATATAATTTCCATACAAATCTTTATCGTTCACGGAAATACCACCAGTGTCATGTGCTAGGGCTCGAATAGAAGTCAAACTACAAAGACATTAACTCATTTTACAATTATTTAAAATTTGAATCTTATCGTGTTAGAAACTAAAATAATATCAATAAGTTAGTTTCTATAAGATAGGAAACTTCAATATTAATCAATATTTACAACGTAATCAATTGATTTGATGAATGCATAGTAATAATACATATCATAAAGGTATAATATTGTTACACTTCATTGATTATTATTACACCGATCGATATTATATTTAACTAACCAACTACTTGTACGTCAATTTTAATACTGTAGAAATAAAGTTACATTGTAATATAAAATAAATTACTTAATACGTAGTCTTTGTTAGTTAGTGTTAAAGCTGGTAACGCGAGTGTTACAATCCACTCACGCATTCATTATTAATGTAAATAAGTGTTACAGAATAAAGACAACATTATTACTGCATTAAATTTTTCTATTTTTTTTTTCGCATTTGTCTAGCTTTAAAGAAAATAATTATTTAAAAAAAAATATGTATATTGCATAAGAAATAAACAAAATTTTAAGGACAGACTCAAGAAAATCAATTAAAATTTGTTAGAAAATTTAAATACACCTACTTTGAAGGTCCTGTAAGCGTAAAACAAGTTTTTTTCATACCTTTCGGCACTAATTTTTCAAAAATTGTCTGTTGCATATTTAACACGTGGTTCCCTATTCTGGTCGATTTTGAAGCGAAGGTTATATTAAATAACAAAAGTAATTTTTGTTTACGTTGGTCCTAAAAAAACTGAAAATGATTTATTGAAGGTATAACAATTAATAACAAAAATTATGGCAAGCAATATTCCTTTAATTATAAAATTGAAAAAATCAGCTGATTTTGGTTGGTTTCAATCTTTTTCTCGTGACCTGACAAGTAAAGAATCCGAAAATTTTGCGAAATGAAACTTTTCTATTTCTGCGCTTAGAAAAGAAAATTAGAAAATATTGACTCTATAATTTAACGTTAATAATAAGTAGCATTTATCAACGTATTAAAAAATTTTCCCTTCAAAGCATAATCTATAATATAAATTTCATAAACAAAGTAAATTTTTTTAAAGATTCCTTAAAGGGGATTTCGTAACAAACGAAGAATCCTCTACTATTTATAACGTAATACACATTTTATTTGTTTCAATAGCGCACAAATAATTCTAAAATTTCGAAAAGTTTTCTAAGAAAAAAATGCCCATTGTACTTAGTACTAAAGCACTATTTTTTTTCGCAAAAACTCTTCGACACGCCCACTAATTTCCTAATATTTGGATAATTATTTTTTTGAGGTTATTTGTGCAACAAAATTGAATAAAACACACTGCAGAATATTACATAAGAAATGGTCTTAAATTAAAGGGGTTTCATTTTTTCTGTTAATTTTAGTGAGAATATTTCTTGAATAATTTTTATTATTCACTATTTTGTTTACCTGAATAAGTTATTTTAAAAAACCTATGGTAGTTAACTTGTTTACATTTTAATTATTATTAATTCAGATGCCACATTACGTTTTTGAAACAGAACTCAATTCTAAAACGAAAGTGAAATGTATAACTAAGTAGCCATAACGAATTGAAAAACAAGTTAATTGAACTAAGGTTCTATCTATCTGTATGCATACCATTATTAGATATGCTTCAGTTTCAATTTATAGTAATGACCAAAACAACATGCTCTACTGATTTTAACATCTCAATCTATTTTAAAATAATCAATAAATCGAATTATCTCACAACGTACATAACGTACGTTCAATTTTCGAGCTCAGTGTAGCGGTTATAATCAAGCTAATTTTTTATATACAGAAGAAGCAAAACAATCAATCACAACGGTTAATTAGCTGGAAATAATCGATTTAAAGAAAAATATATTTTTTTTATTGTTGATATGCGTTTGATTGTGGGGACGATAGAGAGTGTTGTATAATAGACAAAATTTTGGATTTGCATTTTTTTGGATTATCAAAAAAGTTGTTATAAATTTAACGATACTTATTTGTGTTTCAGAGAAAAAGCAGCAAAGTCACTAAAAATGATTAGAAAATTTCTTGCTAATTTTCCGTTGTCTAGATTAATTAGGGTCAAGAAAAATCAACGAAAAATCTTATTTAACGATCGGATATTTTCCTAAATAACGCTTAAATTTGCCCATAATATTGAACTCCGTTTTTCAGGCGATATTTTCAAAACTACGCAACTAATAGTTAAAAGGGTATTATTTTTGAAATCTACGATTACACTAAAAAAACAAAATTGTATTTTTGTTAGAATTTTAAAATGGCAAAGCTGATTTAGAATTAAAAATTATCTTAAAAATGCTACACTATAAACAAATCTTGATATTCAATAAAATTATAATTATGCACACATAAAATAAATTTTGGAATAAATGAACAGATTTTCCACAACATCGACACTTTTTAAATTAATATATCTTTATTAATACGTTAATTAAACAATTAATTTATACTTAGTATTGCGTGTCTACGACGAAATTAATATTAAAGGTCAATTTTGAACTCAGTATAGCCGAAACTCAAACTAATGTAATAAACATTGTATAATGTGTTTTATCTCATTCTCTCTGATGTTAAATCCTATAGATACTTCTATCTTATATTCTAGCACTTTTTATTCAATAAATACTTCTATACATGTATGTGGTTGTCTCCTTTTATTGTTGATTGGTCATTTCATTGAGTTTGAAAACACAATGATACTCTAAAGGTTTTAGTTCAAAAAGCTACTTAAAAAACTGTATCATTAAAGTTTAAACATTAATATACATAAAATTTCCACGTGTCCACCAGTAGTTAATTATTGTATATACATATTATTCTAATTGTAATAAATTATGACCTAAAGTTTTGTTTTTATACACCTCTGCAATTGAAACTGGAAGGTAATTAAACAGGAATTTAAATTACTATACACTGGAGGTATAACATTACTGTTTTAACTTTCAAGTACATATAATTATTATTATTATTTTGTTTTATGATTTATTAACGTTAATTTATTTATATTTATTTATTTTTTATTTTTTGTATTGTTTTTTCTTTTCTCAATTGTAATCGTTAATTATAATGTTTTAAGTTAATACAGAGAGAGCTTTATGTTCAATAAATACAATTTAACATAAGTTAATCATATATGAATAATTTTTATGTCAAATATTTATTGTCATTGAAGTTAATGGACATGTAGGATTAAATCGAGCATCTGTTGTCAGAATAAAATAAAAATTGTTTATTTTCTAAAAGCATTTAAAATTGTAACAGCCTGATTTGTTTTAGATTAACTATTTTATTTACTATTTTTTTAAGAATTTTTGTACTCAAAAAGTTTTCCTTTTTGTATGGAAAATCTGCAAAAACTTAGCACGTGTAGAGATATTTCATGTTTCGTAATTTTTAAATTAAGTTTAATTAAATTATAAGAAAATTTTAAAGTTAAATTGTTATAAAAATTAACCAATTCCATATAGTTGTATATCTAAAATGTTCAAAATTGAAATTTGAATGCTGAATTCCGTGTTTCATATTAATCGATAGTTATAAAAATGATATAAAATCGATATGGCAAGATATATCCTGGCTCTAGTATTTTTTTTGAATTAATTTTTATTAATGAATCATATTATTTTGTATTTGTCAGAGAATCTTATGTCAAATTTTTATTACAAATTCTAAAATTGTATTCTACAATTTTGGTATGACAACTGCCAACGTAACAAAACAGACTGTCATACGTATTTAAATAATATAAAGGCATAAGTATCTTTGTTTTTACAACTACTTTCCAATTTTCATGGCAGTTGAAAATATCACAAAAATACCTTTCAATTATAATTAAGTTTGAAAATGTAAGTACACTTTTGTGTTACAATCTTCTGGTATAAGAGAGATTGTGTATTATCTCAATGAAGAAAATAAATGCAGTTAGATGAATTTTCATTGTACGACAAACAAGAAAACATCGAAATCGTTTATATTGCCCGAAATTTATTCATTTTTCGTAATTAATTTTAGGATAAACGACAAATAAATTCTTATTTTATTTTATGGAGAAAATAGTAGTTTGGAGTGATTTTGATTGGCTAATAATCAAGGTGGTCTCTAAGTTGTATTTGTTTGTTTGTGGAAAAATGTATCCATTTTCCATAATTAACTTGCAATCAAATGAAAATGTTAGTAACTAAAATTAAAATATACTACAAATAAATTATTTCATTTTTATATAAATGTGATTTAGAGTCAACCTTCAACATCTTCAATTACTAGATATACCTTGATACTTGATCGATATTAATTTTATTATAATAATTTAAATAATGATAATTATTGTATGTCTAACAGTGCATGCATGTGTATGTAAAAATATTATTATTATTATTATTATTATTAATAATGGAATTGTTTGTTAAACATGAAAATTAACATATCTATCATATTTATAATAAAGAACTTACAACTAAGAGCTAACTTTGTATAAATATAATATATTATAATATTATTATTATTACGTAGTAGTTATAACAATTTATTATTGTTAATTATTAGTTGTTAATACCTACAAGAATACAAACTTATATAGATAGGTACCAACAGTACATGCACATAGTCTTGTATTGTAGACTTTACTATACAATAATTTACTATACTAATATGTAATATATTATTATTATTTTACTTAAATTATACAAAAAGTATATAAAATATTGAATAGAGGAAATTTGCTTATTAAATTTATCAACTTTTATACATATTATTTCATTGTCATGAGTGAAAATTAAATTACTTTTATTAAAATTAAACAAAGCTAGCCGAATGCGATAAGTATTTATTTAAAGCGGAATAAGTGAAACTAAAATATGTACTTTAAAATTCTGGAACATATATTTTTCAATATATTATATATTTCTTATTAATTTTAATCATAATATAAAATACAATATGATTTTTGTAATATCAATAAATTTATGATAATTAAAATAACAGTTTTTAAACTTCTTAATAATTTGTTATTGCAAAGGATTTTTAAAACAAATTAACAATATCGTTCAGGGATTCTTGAGAGTCCTTATATAAGATTCCAGGCGACACGAGAGAAAGGACATCATCTTCTTTTAGAATTCAATTGTTTTGCATACGTAATATCTATAAAGTTTCGTGTGTGATAGTTCGTATAAAATTTACAATTTAATGTAAAATAAGTATTTTTTGATTTTGATTTTTTTTACTTTGGCACCGAATTTTTTATATTTATTGCCGATTTTATATAAAAAATTTATATTGCACATTTTATACGAACTATTACACAGAAAACCTTATAAATAATATATATATTAAAAAATTGAATACTAAAAGTAAACGACGAACTCTTGATTTTTTTCAACAGAGCAAAATTTTACAAAATCCTATTACAATAAAACATTGAAACTTTTTAAGGAGAAATATCAATATCTTGGTAGAACCCCAAAAAAAATTTATAAAATTTTTTACTCGTCTGATAACTAGTGTTTCTAAAATTCGTTATAAATCATTTTGATTGAATTAGTCAATTATTCGTTCAATATTTAATGAACTCTTTGTGTTAAAAGATATATTATAAATTTCCGTGTTTTTGTTAAATCAGTCACTTTCATTAAAAATGTATTTATAAAACATTATAATAATAAGCATTTATTTATTATAATTATTATAATCATAAATAAATGCGTAGTTTTATAAAAAGTGTTTCATCATAGTGATGCAAAAAAATACAACTCTTTTCAATGTGAAAATTTCTCCTGAAATTTTTTAGATTTCATCAGATTGTTTTCATTTGAACCATAATATGAGTATCTACTAATTTAAATAACTTAATAAATTTTGACAAATTTCTAGGCTTAAATGTCATTTGATTGATTAATTGTATAAACATATGCTAACATTAAATAGTAGATAATGATAAAAATAATAATAATAATAATAGTGTGAAAACGTAACCATAGAAACGTCTGAAAACATTTTCATGCAAGATGCCCATAAAGACCCCACATGCAACTTTTATATTACATTTGCATTTTCATTTAACGTATCATTATTTAATGATTTTTTTAACAGGAAAGTAAATATTTTCGTTAAAAACTCAACCATACAATGAAAATACTTGTAATAAACTCAAATAATAATAATATTATTTACATTTTTTTTAAAATGTTTTTGAACAATTTAAAATACTGTACAATATAATATATTTTACAATGATGTAGAAGAGATCTATCTTATCGAGCGAGCGATGATGACAATGCAAATTTTTATTGTAATAACAATAATATATTATAATAAATAATAAGAATTCAAATTGAATATTATATTATGACATAGAGAAGAACATTAACAATGGCGCGCTGCATACAATAACAATGATAGTCGTTATTTTTTTTTATTTTTTGAAGAAAAAAAAAAGGACTTGAATGTAGATTGTATGAGAGATGGAGCTGGGCAAAAATTGGAATTGAAAAAAAGTTTAAATCCAGATTTTTTGAATATAATTGCTGTGAATTTTCTTTGCTGTTGATTTATCGTCACTGTGTTTGAGTGAAGTCCCCATATTTTGTTAACATTATCTGCGATTCCAGTTTGTAGTGCAAAATAAAAGATTTGGAAAAATAATCAACCTATCTAAAATGAATTGGCCATATGCCTTCCAGTTTCTTTTGGAAAATTAATTTCAAACTTCCTTGCTCTAATGTTTACGTATCATTCGTAATTCGTGTCTGATTTTTCTCTGGATTTATATATTTTGGTTACCATATAATTTGCTAGGAATCAAATCAACTTCAAAGCTTCATCTTCTAATTGGACACAGAAGTTCCTTTTCTTGCCTACTCATCCTTCTATCTTATGAATCGACCTAAGATTGATTAACCTTTCTGTGTCATGATCCGGGTCTTACCACCGTAGGTAACAACTTACTACATGTCTATTTAGAGTTTAATATATTCCTGCCGGTCTCGCGATTTCACGCGAAGTCATGCGCTTTCACATGCGTAGTCTCTTTTCCGTGGGTATACAGGAATAAAAACTGTCACTCGGGTATAGTATATCTTCCCAACGGTGAAACAATTTCTCAAATCAGTCCAGCAGTTTTAAATTTATGCGTTACATATAAAAAAACAAATGTTTCCTCTTTAGAATATTAGTACAGATAATTTTTATACAAGCTAATTGGACTGGAAGACTATGGATATGAATCCCGAAAGAAATGAACATTTAAAATAATAACGTTTATGATCTCTGTTGTAGACACATATGCCTACAGAACGGAGGTAAAACTCCATTGTTATTATTATTTAAATTTTACAAAATTTACTTTGAGCATTATTTCTTCTGTTTACTCCTCAACTTCTTTACGTATATTTTAATTATATAGGTCGAAGTCTTATATTTTAAATCAGCTACGAAGGTTAGTCACAAGCTTAGGATTAGAGCAGCTCACAATGATAAATATATTAGTCACTAAATTCCCGTATATTTGTGTTCTCAACATTGTATTACTAAGAATTTGCTCAGCTGGTGTTTTATCAAACATCGTTTTTGTGTCTGTGACTCAAAGGATGCTGAGTTGCAGCATGTTAAAAAATACTTCTATATACTGCATAATACATAAAAATTCATCACACTTTTATGTTTATAAAACATAATGTTGCCAGCCTGCTCCGTTTGCCTTGCTTGTTATACATAAAATAAATGTTTTTATTTTTTTCATTTGAATGATGTGCATAACAGAGGCGTAACAATCATGTTTATATATTTATATGTCATTTTTATTCTTTATATAATATGATTGACATTTTATTATTATTATTATTATTATTATATAAATTGTTTAGTACCACTGATGTGACATGATTTTGTATAATGTGTGTACATAGTACAATACACCTTGCATTTATAGTTGTACCTTGTAATGTGTTTTGGACAGCCCTGTTGGATACTTTTTACATGTATGTTTCACAATATTTTGAAGTGATTTTTACGTAAGAGTATGTATGAATTATTTTTATCATTTTTCATTTTAAAATGAAGTTTTACCTGAAAAATTGAAGAGGTACCTTTGTAAAACGCGGTAACTATTGTATTCCGTATGCACTTACCCTCATAATTAATGGATTAAACACTCATTTAAGGAAGGCAGTAACAGAAAAAATAAATAAATTAGTAGATAATGATTCGAATTTTTAGTATGTTATAGTTAACGAATCATATTATTATATAAAAAAAATTTGGGTACCTTGCCGATCAATTAAGAGGAGTTATGACCAGTTAAAAATACAAGAAATAACCTTAAAATAACTTATATTTGAAATAATTCACACTTCTAAATAGATTCTAATTCATAGTTGGAAACAAAAGTGAATGTTATCCAAAAAATGAAATCAAAACATATCAACCATCCTCCAAACTGATTGAATGATGATTAAATATGATTGATGTATTAAAATGATAAATGATATTCAATAAATACATGTAATATATTTAATAATAAATTCACACCAGTCATAATAGACATTATATACTATACAAGCAGAGTACCTTAGTCTATTGATAAAATATTACCTGTATATATTATATATTGGTGACTTGATTTTTTATACCTTAGATATTTATTGGTAGTTATCACCTTCTATTTCTAACAGAAAACTGTCAAATAATGATATGAATAATATCAATCAAACTATAGTCAACACGACCATTTTATTATATTCTATATATGTTATAAAGCAGCGTACACACGTACAACATTCGTTCGTAACGTAACGTCGTATTTTAAATCTGTGCTGTATGTGTATATGTTACGTGTTATGAAACCAATGGTTTGTAGGTGTTGGAAGGTTTGTAGGTTATAGGATCCTGCTGTGTGTTGCATTGCGATCCGTCTGTTTACCAAGCAGAGTACCTTCACTTTTAATAATTATTAATGTTGATAAATTTCAATAAATTTTATTGTATTTTATTCGTTTCACTCCATATCGAAATATTTAAATATCTCTTATCTTTGCAAATGTTGTGTTATTGAGTCCACCCTATTCGTAACACCACCGTGCAATATTTTTTGACGTAAAATTATCCCGTATTAAGTTTTGTTACATGACGGTGTTACGTGTTCAGGTCCACACAAAGGTTGATGTTACGCGTCAAATTTGCTTACAGTGATACGTTACACACGAATTAGTGCAGGTGTGTACGCGGTGTGTACACGATTACAGAATGCAACAAGTTAATACAATCTAAATAAGAAGTTTGGAGCAAGAAAAAATTTGAAAAAGTTATGTGTGCAGTTCACACGCGACAAAAGTAAAACTTAAAAATCAGAACTTCTAGCTTAAAAGATAATTATAGAATATTAGCAGTATAATAATTTATTGTAGGGTTTATTTCTGATGATATTGATACCAAGTTTGAAATTATTATACATTTTAGTCCCCAATCATATACATTATATAAATTATACTTATCCAGTCTCCGAGTTTGATATTTCGATAATTTTCGTTTTAAATGTTTTTATTAAAATAATGAAATATTTTGATTTATTGGTTTCAAACAATATTTTAGTCAATACATTAAATATGCCTAGCTTAACTAACCACAATATACAAGTAAAAAGTCTAAAAAATAAAAATCTATATTTTAAAAACAAGCTAACAAGTTTTTTTAAAAAGGTAAAAAAGCTATAAGTAAAAGAGTTTTTCTTCAATTTTTAATATAAAAATCAATGAAGTATTTATCAAACTCAGAGAAATAGGTTAGATTTTTTCACAAATTTTTTATATGAATTAAACCATAAATTAGACAAATAATACGGCCATAAAAATTTTATTATATAATTTATTAGTGATATATTACGGTTTTAATTTCAAATTAATTGAATATCAAAGCTTTAATTAATTATATTCCACGTTTAATAATTCAAAATCCACTTTACATAAATTATCTAAATAAGACACTATCATTACCTATTCTTGGAATGTCTCTACCTATTTCTTGTCAAATATGTCACTAATAAATTTTACACACTAAAAAAAAAATTAAAAATAATTCAAACAATGATAAACGATTGAATATCAAATAACCTTGGTTCGATGTTTATATTGTATACCACCTATTATTTATTTTTTGATAAATTGATTTATTTAATTATCAAGGAACAAGCACTTTACACTTATATTTATTTAAGAAATGCTATCGAGTATGCAAGAATTTAGATAATATATGATTTTAAATGGTTCTTATGCAATTTTAAATAAATTGAAAAACATTATACTGAAGTTTAAATAACGTCTTCTGAAAGTTTTTGTTACGGAATCCTTGTGCAAAACATAGTTTTATCAAAATTTGCAATGATAATAACATCACATATTTCACAAAATTTTAATTTTATTTGGTTATGTACACAAAATTATCAAATTGGTCGAAAAAAATTCGTGCTGTTTTGTGAATTTAATACATTTTAAAAGTTCTTATCAATCAGGAAACTGATTTCTCTTTTTATTGATTCTTGTATTTAAGAAGTTGTAGACTAGGAATCTAGAATAAAAATATTTTACAAACTTTGGTTGTATTATTAAATTCGTTAGTCATTTATATAAACGGCTAATGCAAATTTAAATACATAAATGTTATACTAGCAATTATTATAGAAAGTGAAAAAAATAATCTATAGTTTTATATTTGACAGTGCAAACGTTAAAAATAACCTACCTTCCTGACACCTTCACGAATCTATTCGATTAAAATAACGGCTTATGCAAAAAATAAATTTTACTTTGTTATAAAAATTTTTGGGTATTTTATTCAAAAATCTAACTAGTGGCAAAAATTGTTAATGCCAACAGCTACATAGAGCAGTCGTTCGGGAAATGACTTCCTTAATGGAAAGTCTTATATTCAATTTTCAAGCTTTTTAAATTAATTTACGGGCTTGCTACATGTACTAAACTGACGATTTGAGCGTGACGCAAGAGAATGGGAGGATCACAAACTTGAAAAAAGACATATCTCCAGCGTGACGCTGAAATCATCAGATTAGTAAAATGTACGCTTTTCAGCACGTAATCAACCTATCATATCTTATTCTGACGCGCGTGATTAAATCCATTTCACGATCGTTTTGATATTCTTATCGGCTACTGTATGCTCGTAGTACAGTATACTCGTAGAGTTAATGTTTGGTGTAGATTCTCAAAAAGAGGTGAGGTATCTCCCATATTTTAACCTGACGTGCTGAAGTAAATACAAAAATCCTCGCTCGAACTTACCTTACCATCATTATTTGTTTGTTTATATTTTGAGTTGTATTGTCAAATTTTGCTATGGTACCATACTATTGTACTATCAGTGTTTCCACGTCTTCTTTATATAAGATGATTTTGACAACTAAAAGTGGTTGAAAATTAATTTGGAAAGATTCCGTTATATAGATCAAACAAAGATAAAGCCTTTCATATCAAAGATATTAAAATTTCACAATTGAAATTAAAAGTAAAAAATTAAATAAGATAAAACTACAACAATAAACCTCTTCAAAAAAAAACCTAGAAACCTGAAACTAGGTTAATAAAACATATTATTATTTATTATTTTAAATTATATTTTATTCATACAAAAAAAAAGACATAAAATCATTAGTAATGTTTTGCGCATAATCTTTCATAAATAGCTCAACGTCTAGAGGTTTAGAATACACATATATATATTTTTTATATTATAATAATAATAATAATGCTTTAATGACCTTTGTTGCTGTATGTAATCATGTAAAATGTATTGTTGTAGCATATGACCTGCGCACCTAATGCACAGTTGGACGCGTGTTCGAACTCCGCCTACATAGAAAAAATAAAAGTAATCTGCCATTGTCACGCACAACAAAACACCTTTTTTTCCGTCGTTTCTTTGTGTATGTAACGTTAAAATAAAATCAATCGACTTTTTAGTTCAGAATGACAGACATATTGTGTGTTAAACGATGTTTTTTTTTTTTGTATTTCTTGCAACAATAATATTATAAAAGTGAATTATTTATTATTTTATTAAAAAGATTATTAATGTAATATTTCTTGTACTGAGTACAGGATGATCTGAACGAAGTATAGATTGTGTGCCTACGTTTTTACTGTCACTTTCTCTTTCAAAATAATTGATGCCTGATGTATTAAACATTTTTTTGACAGCAAGTAAAAAATTCATACAGAGACATTTAAAAAATACGACGCTAATCATAAATCAGCTTTTCTACGTGCACGGTAAAAAGTTTTGTGTGAAATCAACACAATTAAGGTATTCAAAATGGGCCTTTCAAAATTAAACATGCAAAAATGTGTTGAATTTGTAACACAAAATCAGTGTTAACTCAATTAGTTATAACTTGAATTTCAATGTAGAGATTAGGTAATTAATTTAATATAAAGAAATATTTAATGCTTTATTTTAGCGTGTGTGTTGTGTTCTCAACAATCTCAATCTCATCTAATTTGAGTATTTAATAGCTTAAATGATAAGTATTCTTATATCAAAACAAAGCCCCTATCATCATTTTAATTAGAGATATAAGCATAAAAAACTATCAACATATCACATTTATATCTATCTATATATATTATATCTATATATTATATCCAGTGTTTGATGCTTCATCTGGACACAAATTATCATTTATAACTATCAACATATCACATTTGAGTATGACCTGAGAAAGGCAAAAGATAATCCAATATTTGATGCTATATATATATATATATATAGATAATGTGCCCAAAAAGATAAAAATTTGTACTTTTAACACTAAGTGCTCACTTTTTAAACATTATGCCGTTTTCAATCCGACTCAGAAAACCTTACTTTAAATAATAAAACAATTAATTATCTATATATTTAAATTCTTTTTGAAATCTTTCAGATATTATTAATAGTATTATTGTTTATCTATGAGCAGAAAAAAATGAGTCAGCGGATTTTTATTAAAATAATAAAAATTATGATAAATTATGTTAAAAATTCCTTCAACTTCGTCATAATATTTAAAATAAGTGAAAGCTAAAAGTCTGTAGGTCTGTAACTATAAATAATATTTTCTGCAGCTATATAACAATAGTTTTTTTTTTTATAAAAAAAAATAATAATTAAATTCAATTGATTTGTAGGTCTTAAGAGTTTATGAAATAATCATAAAGTAAGGTTAGTTTATGATGAATTGAATTATTTAGAAATTTTTTATATTTATGAAGTAAGGTTTTTATGATTCGCAATGAAAGTACGTATGAGATGAAGCGGTTAGTTTTCAGAAAAGTTTCTCGGCACGAAAAAATAAATAAATTAGTTGATAATGATCCAATTTATTAGTATGTTGTAGTTAACGAAGCATTATTATGTTAAACAATAATTTGGTTACCTTACCGATCAATTTAAAGATTAATTATTAGTTATAAATATACTAAATAACTTAATTAAACAAACTTCTTTTAAGACGACTATTTAGTGTATGTTTAATTAATAATTACTCTCTTAATTGATTGACAAGGTATCCAAATTTTGTTTTTATATAATAATATATTTCGTTAACTATAATATACTAAAAATTCGGATCATTAACTACTAATTTTTGTTTATTACTGTCGAGGACCCAAATAAAAAATCTGAAAAAATTCGGACAGGTGATTTCTGGGTTGTCCCTAGAGCACTATCTTCTAAATTTATTGTCAACTCTATGTTAAAAGTTTCAGCTCTACGTTCTTCCTGGTTTCCGTTCTTTCTTAAGTAAATTCTGCAATATTTTGTAAAAATAAAGTTTACATTTCTATTCCAATTTTGACAGAGGTTTTTCAATTTATTTTTATTTTATCATTAATATTTTTTTAAATTAAAGTTGGTCCAATAAATTATAAAATTTTTCGAAGCTATATATATAAATAATTACATTAAGATAACAAAATAATTATTTATATAACAAATTAATGCTTTTTAATAATATTAATAAATAATATTATTTATTACTGATATCAATAGTAAGTTGGTTGTGGTACAATGTCTTTGGCACCATACAATATAATAGATATTAAATAGACAGAATATTTTATATGTAACTTTTGCATTATAGTAATTATTGGTTAACTGATAACGCAGAAAGTAATAATTTATTATTGGCATATTACAAATATAATTATTATTATTATTATTACTGCTAGAATAAGGGAATATATTAAAAAAATAGTAAAATTTATATATTATGTATAGTTTTTAATAATATATTGTTAATAATACGCCATGTATATACAGATTGGTTTTTTTTTTTAACTTGACATAGTGGGTACCTTCGATAGTGAAAATAAAGTATACAATTAGGCATAAATTCAAATTTATGTAGAAATATTCTTAAATATTCTAAATTCGTGTCCTAAAAGCATATGACTAATTATTTTAAAATTCGATATTTTTATCCTTATATCACGTCACCTAATACACAAGTCCTCCAAGATATGACGTCCTGTCGATAAAGTTATTAGTTGTCTTTGTCAGTTCAATCTATCAACAGTATCTTAATTAGTAAAAATGTGAAGGATTATACCTTTTGAACTATGCATTTAACTAAATTCGGGCCTTTCAATGATTGAAAAAATTTTCCGAATTTTTACGATATACATGCATTTGTTGTTTTTTGTTTTTTTTTTGTTATGCTGTAGGGAAAGTTTTCGATGATTACAAAGAAAATTGGAAAATTCCGATATTGTTTTAATTGTTCATTCTACTTTCGGAGTACAAATAATACACTACTTAGAGTATCATAGACAGATGGCAAGGCTTATATATTGCAGAGTTTTGTATATGCAGGTTCTTCATTTTAATGAAGGTTTTTGAAAACAGATTGAACTTTCTTGCGAAACACTAAACGGATACCAGCTAGTATATTCCAAAGTAGTGTATAAATAAGTTCTATATATTATATATGGTGTTAATTATTTGCATAGATAACACATTTATTGTAGTATATAGGTATATATTACACATACATTATATATACTTGTATATTGGTAGTACTACCAGTAATATTTAAGTATTCTTATCTTTATTAATGACTAACGAATGCAGTAAAATCCATTATTTTTAATTGGCAGTAATGTTCAAATAATACATACGTACATAAATACAGATACATACAATATAATATAATACGTATTGATGATACCTTTATGAACCTTTTTGTTTTTTAATAAAATAAACTTTTTTTTAGTTAAGAAAAGGTAATTAAAATATGATAATATGAGTGTTTATTATTGATAGTATAAAATTTTGATTGACCCTTATTCGATTGACTTAAAATTTAAATTAATGTAAGTAATTAAAATTTATAATAAATAGCGTAAAATCAATATTTTTATACCCAACAACAGGGAAATATTTGAGAATCTATTTAATACAGTATAGATTATGTAGCGCTACAAAATATTGAAGGCAAACTTTTGGTAAGATAATTAGGCCATTTTCGTATGCCTGCTAGTACATTCGCCGGGCCCTTCTCAAGATAACTCAAAACCAAAAAGCGATAGCGAAATTTTGGTGACGTATTTTATACATAAAATTGAGCTTATAAGGTTGTGAATAAGAAAAATAAATCCATCGGATCCTTAACACAACTTTTAAACTATGACGTAAAGGTCTAAAATACAAACAATTTTATTTTTTGAAGCAAACAACTTTTGCTTGAAATATTTTTTCGTAAAATGTTTGAGTTCTCCACAATTTCAGCTCAAATTTGGCTAATGAACTCATATATAATTATAATACGTATTATTATTATTATTCATTTATAAGTAGTTGCATGGACTGGATATTTATTTTATGAATTAAAATAGTCCAATCAGTTAAATTCAATCATATGACGGATATCTATACAATTAACTCTGTTAGTTGATATCTTTACTTTTATTTCTTATTCTTAAATTATTTTCACATAGTCTTCTAGTTATTTTTGAATTCTGCCGAGAGTTTTTTTGACCCTCTGAATAGCGCATTTTGAGCTTGATTTTCTTTCGATCCAAACAGCCATAAATCTGTATTTTCGGAATTGCAAAGATTTTGTTCTTTTATGAAATAAAAATAGGTAAAATCTATCGAAAAGTGAATTCACATTGCAACAACCTTATAATTAAAAATAGTTCAAACACTGATAATCAGCCATTAATACCGTATTTAAGCCATTAATACCGTTTTTTATCGCCTGTCACTGTTTGTTCTGAAATAAATTTAATATATTTAAAAAAAAAAAGACATTTTAAATTGAGTAGAGTGAGTTGCCTACATTTATACATAATTTAATAAAATACCCTTCGTAAGTAAGTAAGGTATCATTTGATGTTGATGATGAGGTAGACTGATGATGGTGACGTTGATGATGGGGTCAGATAGCGTGGTTAGTAAGTAGTTAGGTTGGTGGTCAGTTAGTTTAGACAACCAGACTTTATATATACATGTATATAGTCCATTACCAGTCCATTTCATTAATTAAATGTACATTATCTTATGTTTTGTTTTGTTGTTTGGTCATTTAAGTTACCTACCACTGTGTCTACGTACGTATTGTTTGGTGGTAGCGATCGACGAGAAAGGTAAACGAAAAATGTGTTTAATGTTATATGAAAACAGACGTATTAAATATCGACCAAAAAATATATACATAGAAATATTCCTAATAAAATTATATAGAGCGATTATTGTTAAATTTCGATTGGTTTAATTTTCTGTTTGTTATGAAACTTTGAAAGAAATTTTATAAACGTATTCAACTCCGTTATCTTAGCAAATTCTTCGTATTTTTATTATTTTTTAAAATTTTATTGCTGTTTCTTGGTTTTCAAGAGTAGTTTTCAGATATACGAAAACCAAAAATAATAATTAATTTTAGATTTATGTATGCTTTCCTTGTAACCAAACCGGAAATTGATGTTTCGCACCCTTAGAGATATATCAAAAACGTATCTTCAAATAAATATTAAACAAGTCAAACAACCCTTTAATCAAAATAGTATGGAATTCGATTACAAAATAATTTACTTGATTTTTTCCATGTTTTTAAAGGACGTACTTTAAAGAAAATATGAAAAATCGAGAAAATGTTTTCGTCTCTAATTTCGGCTAATTATGTTTATAAGGGTAGTTTGAACTATAGAATTTAGAAAAAATATCCATTTAGAAATTGGGTGTGTAGTTTTTGAGATATCGCCTGAAATTCGATACGGAGGCCAATATTCTGGACCAATTCTAAGCGATATCATGACACCTCACCATTGAATCTCTAAAACTTTACATGTTATCTTCAAATTAATAATATTTTTGGACTCTACTGGCCTTGAAAACATAAAAGCATGGAATTCGGTGATTAAAAACTTTTCTTGGATTAAAAAAAATTTTTTTCTTGGAGTTCACAAAATTACGGTAACTAAATCGAGAAAAGGTTTGTGTCTACGATTTCGATAATATTATATTTTTAAAACTTGTTTCAGCTGTAGATTTCAAAATTAAATTAAAATGAATATCACAAAATTTTCTTATGCTGTCCGAAAACTGCAAAAATATTTAGACTTTGAGATCGCGATAAATATGCTTGATTAGTTATTTATATAAAAGAGAGCTAAAAAGATAACTCTTAAACGAATTAATGCTTTGTTTTCAGTAATTGCATGAACTATTGTAGAAAAGAAATATTCATATATCACAATTTTTCAATCAATTCTAATTATTTCATTAATTTCCTTTTAACATATTCATTTACATATTGTAATTTTTTTTTCACCCATGGTTTTTTTTTCGTTAATAATGCGTGCGTGACACCGTGACAAACACAGTTTTAACACACTTATTTAAATATATGGTTTTAATGCTTAAAAACCGGGAGTTTAAAAAGTCTTACCGAATGTACCTTAATTAAGTTCTAAAAAAATTAAAAGTTAAAAAAATACAGAAGTAGAACGACTATCATTCCGCTTGAGTAAGCACTTCACATACATTTAACCTTGGAACGATATAAATGAAACTCAAAAAATACCCGCTTTATCAATTATGAGGATATTTTTATAAATAAGTTAAATATTAATACACGAAAAACACTTCAAAAACATTTATAGAAACATCGTACCGTTATCCTTTCTATAAAATCTATAAATTATTCAAATCTTAATCCAGGCACTTACATTCATGCAAATTTACGAAGATCTCTTTATCGTCGATTCTTCTTTTCTGTATCGAACGAAGATTTAATTCCGAAAGCAAATAAAAATTACAATAGTAGTTGATTAATCACCCAACACATGGTTGGATATTAACTATTTTTAAACATTAGCAATAATAAAATTCACTAAATATTCAATCCGAACAGTCAAAGTTTGTTATATAATAAACAATATGTATAAAAAAATTAATTGAATTGGAGCAGAAATTTTTTCAAATGTAATTGTATTGAAAAAAACTATTTCAAACGTAAAAAAGGATGACCTAATTAAGTACTGTGATTCTATGAAAGTTTTTTTCGAAGTAACAAATTTGATAGCCCTGTTATAATTGCTAAAATCTGAAGAATGCGAACTTTTGTGGGTTTCTGTAGCCCATTAACAAAGTTAAATATATATCCATATGTTTGTTATACCTTAAACTAGTGCATTATTATCTATTCCTGATGAATATATAAAAACTAAAAAACAAAAAAAAACACCACGTAAAAACGACCTCCTACAGTGCTGAGAAGGCCTCCCGCTCGTGACATCTTCGCGTGTCAAATATTATATTCACATCTATCTCTGTTGACTGAATAATATAATGTTTGTTATAAAATGTATTTTTTATATTCCATTACTTTTTATACCAGAAATTATTCATTCCATTACATGAAAATAAGTTGAGTAATTTCTTTTTCTTTTTCTTTTTATTTTAATTATTTGTAATAAATTTTTTTTATATATCTTTCTGTTGTCATTTGAACTTTAAATTAAAAACACTTCTAACGTTTTTTCAAGGAATTTTAATGGTTTTACCGAGAAATTATATTTATCAGCGTTTATTTTTACATGAAAAATTTATTATTAGGAACTAAATGCAATCTAAAAATTATTCATTTTTCTATAAGTTGCGGTGCATATTACCTCTAAATAGGGAAGGAATAAAAAATAATTATACCTATTATAATGTGAAACTAGGTTCCATACTAAACAAATTTCGAGAATTAAATTAAAATTGATACAAAAACGAATAAGTTATAAGCTGTTAAAGATTCCATCTCTTTCTTGCAAAAAATTTTATGGGTGATCCTTCGATAAGCGGTTATTTTCGATAGAAAAGTCGAACGACTAACGTTTTGAATATTAATGTAATTTATGCAACATTATTGCAATCAACTTATTTTTGCATATTAGCATTATTTATCTTAAATTTTAAAGAAAAGTGTATATGAGTGCCATGGACATCGATAGTACCTCATACTGCAGGAGATGACCATGTATGACGTCATTTATGTAAATCTTCTGCTTTGTTTAATTTAGAATTTTGTACGTCCATGTTTTGTTTATTTTTTAAAATTTTATAAAAATTAATTCAAAGTCATGTTGGAGAAGTAAACACGCTTCAATTGAAGGGATAAAAGGATTGTACTTCTTCCCTATCATTCGTATTGCCATAAAATATATTGAATTAAATATTTTGAATCGAATTTAATTCGTTTTAAGAAATCTCAAAACAAAGGTAAAAAATTCATCCAAGACTTTTGATATTATTTTTAAATAGGGGTTAAACTTTGGGGTTAAAATTCACACCATACAATTAGACAATTGCATGAGATCACGTGTAATAATTTCCGTTCCAAAATACATCAATTCTCGTTAAACTATCAATATTAATTTCCCATTTATATTATTATGTAATATAGTACTTAACACGTGTTCAAAATGAATTGAAATAAGGGTAGAACTACATTGAATACCCGTTGATAATGATTACATTTTTACTATGTATATAAGATTGACTTGACTGATACTTAAAGAAATTGTACTGAAGAATAAAGATACCTTTAGTAGAATAAGTTTTTCAAAGTGTTTTTGCATTTTAGAGTTAAAATATGCTTTCTAGATGAAAAATTCAATTTTAGAATATATTTAGTTCAATTGAAAAGTTGACCACTAGGGTGCGCTATAAATAAAAATAAATATAAAATGCAATTTAATCGAGTTTTTAATCGACTTTAGTCGAAAAACGAAAATGGAAACGAATTTTTCAATAAAAAGTTTGACAGGACCAAATTAAAAAATGCACTGTTTTCTTGCAAAATTAAGGAAACCGAAATAAGGCCAAAAACAGTATGCTGTTTTTAGCTTTGCACATTGTGTGAATTGTATCAAGAATCCTAAGAATTACCTTTTCTACCAAGTCGTTTACTTTTTGTCGACATTTGCTCCATTTATGTCAATTCAGCTAGACTAACTACTTAACCTTCATCATTTTTATTTTATCTGTTTGTGTCAGGTACTAGGCCCTCTAAGCTAAGGCCTTTTCAACGATAGAAAATCTATGTTATCAGTCTCCAGAATATTTCGATTAGACACTTATTATATAAGAATATATACAGTGTTTTGGACGTTTCTGAGAGTGATTCGTGCTCAACTGATTGAGAGACTATCCGAATGTTATTTCGCCATTCTTCGATTTCAATTAACTTGTCAGTTTTTTATAATAAAAGGAATCCCATTTTTCCAAGCTTTTGTATAGATATATAATTAATTTTTTGTATAGCTTAATCAATTAATTAATGATTTTCAGTTTTTTAATACAATCGTAAGAAAATTTGTAATCTAATAAAACTTTCCTTATATAATAAAACTTTATGTTAATATTTAATAAAACGTTCGCTTCAAAATTGACAAAAATAGGAACCAGGTAGTAATATGCAATCTTTGTTAAAAAGTATTGCCGCAAGGTATGAAAAAACATTTTATACGCCTAGATATACTTCTTAGCATATGAATTTAAATTTTCTAAACGATTCTAAGAAAACAGATCTTGGGAACGTCCTTAACTTATAGGGGTTCATATGTTTATGTATATGATACGTGATGAAATATTACCATTTATTAGAGTCATGTGCACTCACCCCTTTAGATTGATGGGTAAATGGATGGATGGCCTTTACTATTCATTATTGTCTCGTCTTGTCTAGCAATGGTGTCTAATAATATAATGTGTTGACCTTTGCATATATGATATCATACATATATATTACCTTATGTTATGTTTGTTTAAGTAATTGCCGGATGAAAATGTAATGTGTGTGTATGTTATGTGTCCTTTTTTGTGTGTTATGAATATAATTATTATATTAAATTGATAGGGAAATTTATTTAACCAGTTTACTTTTGTTTTTTTTTATTTTTTTTTTTTTTACTTTCAATATTATTAGTAAAATAAATTTTACTCATATTGTTGTTTGAATAAGAATGAATAAGTTTTCTGCGAATATTGGCATTGAAATTCGAAGAAAATTATTGTTTATTTTTTTTTATCTGTCTGCTTCATTTGTTTCGATCACTTAGGCGCCAACCCTTAAACATTAGTCAAAGAACGAATTTAGATAGATGACCAGAAGTTAGATAGATGACCATAACTAGATGTCAATATTCTAAGCTAATTTCACTTCTGTCAACGTTCGCTACTAGCACTACGCGGTAGAAGTAAACTAAGCTTAGAGTATTGTCTATTGGCCATCTTCCCGGACTTACTCTATATTGAATCGATTTACAGCAAAATTAGACAGTCCCAAAATTACTAGAAATTATATCTGGCGAAGCCTGTTAAAGGCTGGATATATGACGCAGACTTTATGATGTTGGTGGTGCGTTGTACTCAAGGAATTGTTTATTAAGATAATAATCCTGCAACGATGTTATAAATTTGAACAACTACTGAAAATGAACTCGGTACCCAGAGTAAGAATATAATTGTATGGCAGACTTTTTCCAGTACAGCACGAAACTGCTCGTCAATTTGATATCATACTTTGCAACACTGTGCTTGTTATTGCACTACGCGTCGTTACACGCCACGACGAAAATCTTGATTTGCAAAAGACAGTTTCTATATTATCTATGACAGTGAACCATACCTTCAAATGGGAACCATATATTAGAAGGTTTTAACTAATATGTTTTTACGAACTGGTATTTTTATGCTCCCTAGCAAAATCGAATTACTCAAGCTGAAAATGTCTTCGATTTCTATAATTTTTTTTTCTTTCAAATTATGAATTGATATTCTTCAATCATAAAAGTTTGCTGACTGTATAATTAAATGTATAGAAGACTTTATTATGTAGTTCGGTGAGTTTAACTGAAACGAAATGGGTAAAGAAAAATATTGAAACACTAAAATTTTTAGATTGGAAATAAAATTAAGACTAAACATTAAAAACCATTAACACATTAAAACTAATCTTTGAAATACTTATAATAGGTATAAATTTAAATTACTTTATTTAAAAAATTATCAATAATGAAAATTAATAGAAATAATTTAGTGTTAACTTAATCATATCATTACTTAAAAAATTTTAATTCAATAATAACGAAAAAATTCATTGATTACTCAATGTTTTTAATTACTTTAAAAATACCAAAAACGTTATTAAGTTGTCATTAAACAAAACATTGAAGAAAAATTACCTTAATGACGTGTTATCATCAACAAACCAGATATAAATATATTCTATGAACTAACTAATATAGTGAATGCTTTACTCTTAATAAATGTATTATTTTTTATTTAATGTGATAAATTAAAATTTGAACATTTGAATAGAAATCAACTCCTTAACTGATGATGCATTATTATTATTGTTTAGGTACTAGGAGAGATGTAATTACATAGGTAATCATACCATGTGAGATAATATAACATGCAGTACTTCCAATATAGTCTATTAATCGAGGATCTAGAATCGTTTCAACATTATGGTAATATCTTATTAAATGTGATATAAAGCAGATGGTAAAAGTATTTGAGTGTTCAAAAAAAGTGGTCCGCATTCAATAAAAGGATTTGTGATAATAAAAGATCAATAATTTTGAATCGGACAGTTGTCGAATCAATTTTGGGTTCAATATTTTTTGGGTTCAAAATTGGTTTAAAATTATCCTTAATACACCAAAACTATTTTTTTTTTTGGTTTATGACGTGGAAATAAGTTAATAAAAAAGTAAATTATTTTTTCCATATCTAGGGCAAATTATAACCGATTTGAGTGAAATTTTTTTTTAAAACACACAAATTCTGGGTCAAAATTTTCATTTTTAATGTTAATAATTTGCCTACTCTAATCCTTATATGAAATACTATTGCCTGAGCCTCATTATCTTAATATTAGGTGTATTAGGTGTTGATAAGTACAATTTAATAAAAATTTCAAAATCTTCGACCTAAGTTTAGTAGGAAAGCATACTTTGTTTGGATCCAAAACTGTATAAAAATTTGTCTTAATAGAACAAAATTAATTTTTTTGGTTTTTATGACGTCATAAAGTTCAATAAATTAATTTTTTTGATATCTAGGGCAAAATATTACCGATTTAATTGAATTTTTTTTTTAAACCTGCACACTTTGGGTCAAACTTTTCATTTTTAATATTTAAAATTTGCCTACTCTAATCCTTATATGAAATGTTATAGCCTGAGCCTCACTATCCTGATTTTACGTGTAGATACGTACAATTTAATAAAAAATTCCAAAACAACGACCTAAATTTAGTAGAAATACATACTTTGTTTGCCAAAATGGGATAAAAATTTTGCTAAATAGAACAAAATTAATTCTTTTGCTAAATAGTTTTATTAAAAAATGAAATATTCGTATAAAAAATACAATATTTATATAATACACCACAGTTGTTATGATGCCTTTATGCAAACGCGTACTCAAACATACTCTCATACTTTGTATACCCCATAAACGTCTGTGGAGGTCACCCTGTTTGTTTCATCGAGTTTGAAATCAGGACGATACCAAAGAAGTTTTACTTCAAAAATGAACCTCCCAGTAATTTTTAGTAAATTTTTCAAAAGTAAAAATAGAATATACTTATCAATATTGGAAGTGTTTAAAATAGTTACAGCAGCACATTAGACTGTTAAATATATACACGAAAAAATGTTTATATAAGTATACCTATACACATTTTGTTCCTATCTTCTTCACCATGTATACGTGTTTAATAAATTGTAATGCAGTAGCGATGTAACCGCCCATTTAATCAATCTATCAAACATGAAACAAGTTAGACGAAACTATTATTATTAAACCAAAAAATAAAAAACACAAGAAGACAAAAACGAAAAAAATAAAACGATTATTTAAAAAAAAAAAAAAGCGTCCTTAAATTACACGGTTGCCTTTAAGCGATTTTAACAAATTTATTGTAGATAATTTATATCTTTCAAAATAAAAAGTGTACTTTAAAATATTACTAATTGCTTTGGTAACTTAGGTTTTTTCTTTTTTTGTAGTTAGGTCCCCGATTAAGAACGATTAATGTTCACTTCTAACGTCTAATAATAATATTTTTGACAAAATTTATATGGCTTTCTGTTGTTATTAATAGACTTTTCAGTTTTGTAATTAAATGTGTGAACATTGAAATTATTTTTGCTGTAGGGTAAAACTAAAATATATTCTCTGGTATTTTGACAGAACATCAATCGATTTAGTGGTATTTTTCGGGTAACAGTTGATGAGTGTCGACACAAAATATCTTATAATGAAATTATGTAAATTCATTGAAACGTTAATCAACTTTAATCATTACATTACTATTTTGCTTTTAACAAGTTTTTTATAAATCTTGTTTTGAAAACGAATTTCCATGTATAATTCTTTAGTCTTTTAAGCAGTCAATGATAGTCAAAATAGAGAGGCAATTTTCTAATATTAGTGTTTTTTTGATTGATTCTCGATAAATTTTATGAAGAATATTTCATCCCTGAACCATTTTTTACAATTTTTATTAAGCAATTAGAGTCACTGAGATGTAATAAGATGTCTATAACTATAATCATGTCCGACCAACATATTTTTGTCAATCAGTTTTTGTTTTTACAAAATAATTTCGGATGATTCTAATAAAATTTGACTTTGGGTAAAAATCAATCAAATTCTATTAGAGAGATACTTAGAATCTGTTCGAAGAAAGTGAGAATCTATTTTATTTATCATGTTTTTATTAACTCGCTTTCTTGTATGTCTGATGGAATTTTATGATTTATTTTAAACTTACTTCCTGATGAGATAAATACTTGAAATTTGGACCATAGCTCAAAAGTGAATGACAATGCATTAAAATGTGAAAAAAGAAGGAAAAAGAAGGAAAACAAAAACAACGAGAGGAAGATGAAGAAAACGAAAAAGACGAAAACAATAAAAGAGAGCAAAACGGCAGAAATTTAATAAAATAAAAATAATATTTTATATTCCATTTTTTATAACGGACTAAAAAGTTTTCTAATTTCAAAACAAAAACATACAGGAGATAATTTGCGACATGAATAGCTCAACCAATGCTACAGCATACACCTCATGTTTTCGTTGGAAATTCAAGAAATTGTTTTATACTTTTTAGTCCGTTATACAATTAATGCATTATTGCATTAAAAATAATTTTTCAAGCTTTTTAACTACCCAAAAGCGTGTATTTTATGCCAATTCTCACGTCATTGTTGATCGAATTGTGACAAAACGTTCTAGATTAATTAAAGCTGTCAAGATTTCCAGATTGGAGTAAAGCCAATGAAACAAATCACCTATATATACATTTTTTTAAGACCCTTTAACAATTACCAGAAGTCCATTTATATAACATGAAATTACTACTATTTAAATAATGAATCAAAAATCAAAACTTCTTTTTTTTTTCTCCCAAAAAACAAAAATTACTTAATACATTTGGTTAAAAAAATGTGACAACAAATTAAACATTTTAAATTTTATTTAACACAAACAATAGTCATCATTGAAATCTTAAGGAAGTTGACTCGTGGTCATCAGAGATAAACAAAGGTTATATTATTGAAATAAAAAGTATATTCTTGCACGCATTCCAAATATGTTTAAGATTCGATTTACTTCTTACTTAGATAAAACTATAAAATAGCAAAAAAAATATTGAAAACAAAAAAAACTTAACAAGTGGTCTAGGTGCGACCTGCAAGGTCCACACGACGAACTTTCCAATGAATAGATTAAAGAAACCATAATTTTTTCAGTATTACGAATATGAATATTTTTTTGTCTTTTTTAAGTTTTTTTTCCCCAGCTAAAATTGGCTGGATAGATCTTGTTCAAAAATCATATAGTTTCTTTATTACTCGTCGAATGAAAGTGGTTCTATGTCGATGCTTTTATTTGTTTTCAAGATAATCGAGAAGAAAAAATGAAACGCACAAACAAACATACACAGAGCCTTCGCTCTAAAGTCGTTGAATTTGGGTTCTAGTGACCTGGAAGCATAAAGATATGTTAAAATTAGGGATACGCAAAGTTCTTCCCATTGGGAAGTTACAAATGGACCAATTAAGAAACTGTGTGAATTTATTTTTCGAGTATACTACCTTCGTTCAGTCAATGTATGTTTTCTAAAAATGCACTTGTATAAAAGATAGTAGTTGTGTGAGATGAAAAAGCAATCATTAATGTTTCGAGAAGATAAAGTATAAATCAAAAAAACCATATTAAAAACAAAATAAAAAAAACTCAAAAACGATCTATTCATTCATATATTATTTAATATATTTAATATAATGATAGACTTGTGTGATATCCAATATCCAAATCATTTATAAATGTTACTCAACCAATGGTACATCATTAGTTTTAATTTAATAACTAATGTTGATTATATTTATTTTATTTTTTAAATAAAAAAATTGTAAGCTTCTGTTTTTTTTATATTTTTGTTTGTATAAAATGCATTTAGTGATACAGGGTGTATATTTGTTTATATCACATATTTGAATTGCACATTTGTAGTCTGAAGTGCAGAAATGTTTTTGGATTGAAATACAGTTGCGTCTAAATACAATTTTATATTTTTTCATTGAAATCTGATTTTCGTTATAATCGGGCAAAAATTCGAATGCAACCCCAATTTTTTCTAGTTTTAAATACAGAAATATTTAGTTCAATTTGTTATTATTAATGATGTATAAATTTTGTTTGCATAAGCTTTACTATTTTTTTTTTAAATAATACATTATGTAACAAATAATACAAATATTATTATTAAGATCTCTTTTTTTCTAATATAATGATTTGGTTAATAAATAATTTTCTTTTTGTTACAGGTAAATATCCCGAAAATTATATGTTGCTGTCTTCTTTTTATTACTGGTCTTCAAATTGGTGAGCAAATAAAGATCCCTTGAGAAAAAATACTTTGGGTTATGACCATGATCCCCAAAATTTATATCTACCCCAGAATTAATATTCAATGTTTTTATCAAATGTTCTTTTCCTTCTTTACTGTTTGTTTGAATTGTCAATACTATTAACCATGGATGTTCCAGGTATTCGTATCTAAGGATATCTGCAAGAAAAAAAAATCAGTATATATATCCATTTCTTTTACAGCGGATCTTAAACGAATCTTTTGTACTATTAAGGTTCATTATAAATATGAATTATTCAGTAGAAGTTGTAATAAAATACTGTTCAATTCCATTAAAATAGTTTGTATTTATTTCTTAAAAATTATATATTTGGCAAAAATTTAGTAATTCAACCCTTTTTGTAGTGATCTAAGTCATTATCATAAGGTACTAATTAGTATTTGCACTATTATTTAAATTAAGTATTATTCAAATCAAATCATTCTGCTAAGTGATATCACCAATCATATCAACGAAATATTAATTTCATATTTACGAAATTCTAAAATATTCTTCCGGTTGGTTGAACTGAAAAGTCCGTATCTTTATCCGTATTAGCACATCTCTTTTTTTAATAATCCAGTACATCCCTGCGATAAACAACTTTGAGCTTTCTATGTTTTTTTAACAATTGTAGTATGGATAATGACAGCGTCCTGTACAAAAAATTCTATTATTTTGTATTAAAGGCGCTTGATTGATGATACTAATAAGGAAATAAAATATTATTTATTTGCAAGAAGTCGGTCGTAAAAGGGGAAAATGTCTATGAACGTACAAATGACTATTTTAATTGTTTATCTAAGTATTTAATTTAGCTTTTCTTATGGATGATTTTTTAATTTCTTACATTTAATAATCAAATATCAATTAAAAATTGTTATAAGCGTACTTTTTTAGTACAAGAGCTGAAAATTTCTAACTACGCTTTATTAAGTCACATAGACACTAAATATCTTTGAGTGTGCAAAGATTATATGACAAGAAATTGCACCAAAAATTCGTGTATTTGTGTTAAGATTTTAACATTGAATCATTGTAAGTTAATCGTCAAAACAGGGTTAGAAGGAAACTTAAATGAAGCTGCGCATACATTATTCATTCTGCTGACAAATGAGTGAATTATATGACTATATTTGTAAATTATTATGTAATAATATACGAAAACATATTCGATTACATATAAAAAAATTCTTAAGCACAACTCTTAACACCAACATTAAACATACTTAATAACATATAACTAATTATTTCAAATTATCCATTTGTGTTAATGAATTGTAAAAAATAATAAATATTATTCATTCAAAAAAACATTTTACAAACTTGTACATATTAAACATATTTAAAAATTATTATTGTAAATGAAAGGTTACCAGTGTATTAAAAATGATTTTTAAGAAAAATATCATATTACAAAATAATTTTTAAATTCATATCTTTAATTTATTATTATTTTTTTTTTTTTTGGAATAATATTTCAAAAAACGAAATTATAGATGTTGTAATTTTTTTTAAATATAACTGAATATATAATTGTATGTAAGAAATATTTGTAATCTATCAAAATGACACTGTAAAAAGTGTAAAGAATACTTTGGGAAAAAAAAACTACAGAAAGATATAGTTTTTATTAATTACAAATGTAACCTTGGTATGTTGCGTTTTTTTGTTACTTTTGTTCAAGTAATACACCTTCGAATAATTTTACTTACAATCCTTCCTACCTTATAAGCAATTTATTTATGCTTATTTACTTCACAATAATTTTACTATAACAGAACTCATTTTTTAAATTTTAACTTTGCAAGAATTTTTTAAACTTTTACTTTGCAAGAATCCTACTACTGACACATATGAATGATTTATTTTAATATATTTCACGTTTCAACACACGTGAACGTGAAATGAGTGCGTAAAAGTCGAAGCTTACTAAAAAGAAATTATAAAAGTTGCGGAAAATAGTAAGTAGATGTTTTTTGATAGCTGAATATTTTTTTTTGTCATGTAATTTCGAATCTTTAAAACTATTGATTTATTATCATTATTTTATAGAAAAATCGTGAACTAAATAAAGACGAAATATTTCCATAATCTATAATTTTAATAAGCAATATAAAGTTTTCTATACATCAGAAATAAATTTTATCGGGAATTTTTGAGATATGTAGGTATTACTACTTGTCGTTTATTAATATACATTTTCTTTGTTAAATTGACACAAAATTAATATAATCTTTCCAATTCGTATATTCGGCATCGTTTTCATGAAGCTAGAATCCGTTTAAACATTGAAATGAAAATGAGAAAATAAATAGTATTTATTAACAAAAATCACTTTGTAAAATTTATTCTTAATTTCATTAAAATCATACACCGTATTCGAAAGTTAGCATGAAACAAAAATCGTAGATAAATAAATATTGATAATCGAATTTAATTAACAAAGTCAACAATAAACAACCCTCTGTTTTTAACTCATTATCTGCTTTGAGTAGTTTCTGTTTGTACATCACCAATAAAAGCATGTTGTTTTACATGTTATTCTTTAAAACTATATATAAATTTTATAATATAATTAGTTAATAATTTACACAGACTAATTAAATTTACAACTGGTTTTTTACATTCATTTTTTAGAAACAAAAGAAACAACTGTAATAAATTAATATGACGACCATTATTTGTCTAAATATTAAAAAAATTAAAAAATATGTAAAAGAATATATTAAAAATATGTAAAATAATATATTAGGGTTAATGTAAAATCAATAAGATTATCAGATGTTATTATTATGATTATTCTATGAGGTATATTCATTCACCTTTTATTATTTTTATGCCCGTTTTTCATTTTATTTTTACTCTTTAGTTTTTATGTTTTAATGTGTGGAAAATATTTCTATAAGGTGGTCAAAAAAATACATTGATAAGGACACAGAACTTTCTCGTGATGTTTAAAAATGTTTACTGAAATAGTTATATCTCTTGAACGCCTTGGTCAAATGAATTGAAAATTTGAACATACACTTGATTTGGTTAAAAACCTACCTAGGTTTCAATCAAAAAAGTTTTTCTATAGCAGAAAGGTTCGTTTTGGATATTCAGAATATCATCGAGTTTTTTATAATTCCTGGTTAATAATAACACTAACTTTTTAGCCTGTGCAAAAATTTAGTTCAAAATGGACCTAGCAAATTAACGAATCATGAATCGACGATTAGAGAATTTAGGTAAAATGGGACCGGATATTCTACAATATTGTTAACCAAGAGTTCATAAATATCCGTGCCGTAGTTTTGAAGAATCCAAAATATCGATAGAAAATATTTTTATTGAAAACCCACCAGAAATATATTCTGTAAACATCACTATAAAAATTTGCAATTTGTAAATATTTCTATTATTATTTTAAGAAATAAATGACTCATGTTATGGAATCAATTTGTATCAATATCCACGACCTAATAATTTTTTGAATAAAAATAGGGCATATATGTAAAAAAATAATATTTATAACATCTACTCTATATAATAGATATGTAATATAATTATAAATTATATAATAAATAAATTTATAAAATACATATAGTAAGTATTATATAAGTATTTATATATGCATGTTGTTTGTCTGCCTGTGTGTATAATGTAAGTATATTATGTAATTTACAATGTAAACGGAACTAAACATTTTGTAAGCCATTAACATCTGCGTGTGTATCGTATAATTAATATAGATTATACGTATATATAAACACGTCATGGAACTTTGATTTTAGATTACAAATACATTATTATAATGTACGTTCAAATTATATTGTAGGGTGATTCAACAAAACATGTCATGAAATATATACCGTTCTTAACGGGATATCTAAAAATATTGACAATGCAGTTTTTTTGGTTTTCTAAATTGGAAAAAAAACAATTATTTTACGATTTTACAGATATCGCTTTAAATTTGTCTGAATATTGATTTTCGGATAGAATTTTTGGTAGAATTTCATCAACTGCCCATCTGATTGATAAATAGATATTATTTCTGAATGCCACGGGTTCAAATACTCTTGCAAATATAATTTTATCGAAAAGAAAATTACTGAAAATCGAGAAAATTTTGTTATTTTGATTTCGATATACTAATTGAAAATTTTCGATCACTCTTATTGATGTTGTAAGAGCGGTTCGATCTATAGAATTCTGAAATAATACCTATTTAACGATTGGATGCTTAGTTAAAGACATATCACCTGAAATTTGATAGGTGATCAGTAACCCGGACACATTTCCATCGATATCTCGAAAACTAGCCTCACAATAAAAACTAATTTTAAGATATTTTGTATTCCCAGGCCTTATTTACCCAAGAAAGCCTAAAAACTAAAACAAACATTTTGATTTTTTGGTGATTCTTTTGCTTTTCGTTAGAATCATAAAAGCCACGTAAAGGAAAGTCACTCAAAAACTTTATTTTTCAAAAAAAAAATTTCAGATACGGGATAATCCAGTCCAGATACGGGATAGTCCAATATTACTTAACTAATTACTTTTTCGAAGTTTTTCGGCTAAAATGGCCAATAAAATCATATAACAAATCAAGATAAAACTCATTTTATTTGATAATCCAAATTGT
Source organism: Chrysopa pallens (assembly GCA_020423425.1). NCBI lineage: Eukaryota > Metazoa > Arthropoda > Insecta > Neuroptera > Chrysopidae > Chrysopa > Chrysopa pallens. The sequence continues at coordinate 20,897,241 of CM035593.1, read as the reverse complement.
TGTTGTTAATTTTAACTCTTAATTGGTAATCTTAAAAAAATGCATTAAACATTGCAATAAAGTCCGCTCCAGAAACTAATGAATGATTTTCTTCAATCAAACATACATTATAAAATTTTTTACATTATCTATAAAAGATTTTCGAAAATCTCAAAGTTCTACCTGCTTGTACAGCTTAAAAAAAAGTGATCTATATTATAATTAGTATCTCTGCTATTTATGAGCAACATTCGATCTGACTAGTGCAAGCAATCACACAAATCATTATATATCAAAATTACGTACATTTATATATATATATATATATATATATATATATATATATATATATATTTATATATATATATATATATATATATATATATATATATATATATATATATATATATATATATATATATATATATATATATATATATATATATATTTTATTACTTAATGCTTTTTAATAATCATCAAAACTTATTATTATCTGTACTTATTTGCTGCTTCTAACATGCAAATATTATCTGTTTTTATTCAAATATACATACATTATTTAGAAACGAAGATTTATTTTATATATTATACTAATATTTGATAATAATAATTATTATTATTATCAAATATTAATATAATTATGATTTATTGCATATATATGTTAGTTACAGATTGATAATTATTGTATAAGTCATTATATTTAATATCATCTAAATTTTATTGAAAATTCTCTATTCCTTAAGCGATTGGTTCTTTATGTTTTTTTTAATAAAACCAGTATTAAAAAAAGAGTGTAAATAGACTTCGCTGCTCAAACACTAAATAAATTTAAAAAAAAATTATTGCGATATTCATTTTTAATAAAATAAGATATGGCTATATGGCTAAGCTTTTTCAACAATTTTGAATTCCCGCATCGGCAGGTTAGTTATATCGTAGCAGATACATGTAATTGGCTATATTGTAGTTTTTCTGTAGCTTCACTTTTACAAACGCCAAGCATATTTGCGGCTAGTTTGTTACGAAAATCAGTTATAGACGTACTACCGATCAATTCCTTGGCCTGAAGTAAAATTCTGAAGTGGGTGCCCTGCTCTGATATATGGTTTGTCTCCAAAAACTGTAATAGACATAAAATTAGTAAACATTTTTTGTAATAGTTCCCCGAGATGAAGGAATAAGCTCCCTATAATAGTTACATGTCCGATATGAGATCAACGAATCAGTTACAATTTGAATATAAGATGAACTGTGCATTTTCTACATAACAATCATATAAGTTTTTTCTGCAATTAATGTAACGAAGTTTACTTCATTTTTTTGTGATTTTAATATGATTATTTGTTGTGGATATATTCGAAGTCGACACAAAACAAAAAACGTTAAAAAAATTCCAAAACGTCGACATATATAAAAGTAAAAAATTTATTAAAAACGATGTAATATATATAGCTCGGTAATACTGATTTTAATCAAGCTTGTTTACTTCTAATCAAATCTATTAATTTTACATAAATCGATTTTTATATATTTCTTATTTCAATTTTTTCTTCCTTACTTTTCTTCGTGAATTTTTGTAAGAAAAATTTTTAATAGAATTTGTAAATTATTAAAAAAATATGAAAAATATCTAACAAAAGTAATTCTTATTTACTACATAAAAAATAATATATTTATCAATGACCACGCATTAAAAAACATTTTTTTTAAAAACAAACTGGACATTAAAATAAATATAAAAACACACTGATTTATTCGGTAAAACTGAATGGTGTTTTTAAAAATTATAATAAATGAAGACAGAAAAATGAATAATGTTGTTTGAAATTAAGTTATGTGCTACCAAAATAATTTATAGTTGAAAATTCATCACCTTTCAACTTACTTTACTGAAATAACATGTATTCAAGAAAGATTAAGAACCGTCAAATACAAAACTTAACCAAAAACTATAAAACGATTCTATGATTTGTGATATAATATATCGTTTCAGTAGTTAATTTTATTTAAATTGATTACCTAAGCTAAGAGTTTAATTTCTAGAAATTTCTTTTTATTAAAATTTTGCCCAGATATTTGATTTTCATAATTTTCATAATATTTTCCATGTTTATGTATAAAATTTTATACTTTTAAAGTATTCAAACTATTTCAAAATTTAATGTCAAAATACTTCTCATTCATTTGGTGTAATATTTTATCTTCATCCGATTGCGATAAAACTTTGTTAATTTATTTGTTATCCTTGCGAAAACGTTATTGGCACAGTACAATGATCTTAGAAAAATCAAAGTTAGTTTGATCGAGATTTTTACTATTGATTGTTCAGCGTTTTTGGAATTGAATTACATATTCGAACTTCGTTTTCTCTTCCTTTTATTCGTTTTATTTTTATACCCTCCGTATACAAAAATTTTGAAGAGGCTTCGAAACTGTTGGTTAAGTTATTCGTAGGATATAATGAGCTGAAATAAATAAACAAGTTCAAGCATTGTTTCACATACAACCATATATGAAACAATTAACACTGTTAGTTGTTATCTTCTCTTATTCGATTTTATTTTCAATACTTAAAAATTCCCATACAATTCATCATAGAACCAGGGAACCTTCATATTGAAACAGACAACCATGTATGAGAACCTATTTTGATAACAAAATTAAAAATAACCAAAAAAAAAAAAAACGCTCCACAAAAAGATGGAAAGATTTCAAAACTTCAACGATATAATTCATCATGTGTATGTCATGAGACCACCCAACCGCGTTAAATGACTGAGAGCGAGCGCCCTTCTTACAGAGAGACTGGATACCGACCGACTGCGGACTCTTAAAACAAAAACGCGTCCATTAAACATCATATTTTTAATATAATAATATATTTTATTAAATAAAAATTAAAAACTATTAACATTATAAAGTAAAAAAAAAAAAAATAAACACAATAAAGTGGGTATGATCATTGAAAGAAAGTTACAGGATTTTCTGATCCATTGAAGTTATATATCCACATCTTTTAAATCTTAATTTCTGCCTTTCTGTATGCTCAGGCTTCAAAAAGACCAAAACAATTTCAACGAAGTATTGAAAAACGATAAAAAATTTTATCAAGGGTTTCTTAGGTAACCTTATTGCCTCCTCCCTTCTTAACAAATAAGTGGATAGCCCCGCTTCACCATGCGAATCAGTGGGCGAGACGGTTAAAATTTTATAACGCTTACCTAGAAATTGATTAAGCCAATATCACCGAAACGTCACGGTATTATCTCTCAAAAATGGGGAAGAGAAAAAATACATTGTGTAAAGTATTTCAATAAATAATTTTTGTAGAATTGCAAGTTTTTGAAGAAGCAAGTCAAGCTAGTTCATTGAAAAATGGACTAAAGATACACTATTCAGTAAATATTCATAATTCGATTTTTATTTTCATAATATTAGAACATTTTTGAAGAAGCATTATCAAGTATTTTTATAAATTTGAATTAAAATATTTTACCGATCCGGCGAGTTTGAATTAATGTCTTATTTCCATAAAACTGTTTCTGATCTCAAACTGTAAACAAATTTAGAATGTTCGAACTTTTTTATAACATATGAGCTAAATTGAATAATCTAAATAAATATCGAAAAATTTATTTTAATTTTCGGTGCGGATACAGTAATTTCAACAAAAAATACTTAGAGCTTTGTAATAGCCATAAATATTGCACACATCAAAGTAAAAACGCAGCAGCCACCATGGATGAATGAATCTAAGAAACCCCTACTATTCATAAAACTGCATGAAACCCACCGCACAAGCATATGAATTTTAATCTCATAATTCTCACTGGATGGATTATAAAACATTCTGGTGAACATCAAACTGCCACTGCTATTGTATTGTATTTCTTTGGGATTTTTTAAATTTACTTTTTTTTTGTTTTTGTTTGTTTTTATAAATCAGTTTTGATTAATCGTTTATTTATACTTGGAGGAATTTAACAATATAAATTATATTGTAAAAAATAATGTTTGATATATGCAACTTCATGTACGATGTTTATGATTTTTATTTTAAAAAAAATCCATTGACTTCAGCTTATTCCAAAGTTGTTTTTATTCCAAATAACAATAAAAAAAATTTATTTTTTAATATCAAAATATGTATTTATCTTTATTTATCCAGACTATGATGAAAGTATGTATGAAATCTCAAAAATTAATCAATTTTCAAAATTACTTTATCATAAATTATTTGAATATTTTTTAGTAAAACATGTTAATTATCGTTTAATCTTTGACAAAAAAATATTTCTTGATTTAATTAATTGATAGTTTTAAATCTATTTTTGGCTTTAAGAATAATTTTTCAAATTATAAAAGTTTGATATACGCAAATTTTTAATTTTGAAGGAATATACTTACTAAACGTATTCTCTAGCATTTTACTAAATCCGATAAGCGAATGTTAATACTTCACAGTATATATACATGTTAATTTTAATAGATTACACTCTTAAAACTTCATTTGTAGATTCCTATCGAACCTTAAAACTGATTGGACTCCTTACATGAAGCACACTCCTTTACGTAAGGAGTATATTTCTAACAAGCTGTTGACTTAAATTACATATTACATACATTCTATTTCTTTTCGCACACAAATAACTCAAAAAATACACATCCAAATGTTTTGAAATTTGATATTAACAATATTGACATAAAAACTTTTTTTCTCGAAAAACATTTCCAATTACAAAATCAAATTTTGATTTTTACCTTAGAATTTTTTTTTTTAAGAAAAACTCTTCGACAAATCTTCTATTTTCATATCAATCTTATACATACCAAATTTCATAACATTTGAATTGCCCCCCTTAAAACTTCTATCTAGCGAGTCATCGAATTTTACTTTTCAATACCTTTACAAGTTTTTCTGATAAATTTCGTTTTCTTGATTATTTGGATAAAAAATACAAATTTCACAAAATAAGCTTTTCAATGACGAAAATAAAACTTTTTCCATTATCTTTCTTTTTCTTTTGTATAATACATGACAAAATTAGTTTTCTATAATTAATCAAATTCTTTTTAGTCGAATGATAATAATAAATTTAATTTTAATCTTGTGATGGGATTAAAAATTTTCGCTACTTTCCAAAAGAAAAACCGAAAAATTTCAGATTAACAATGAAGATCTTACGATATTTTTTATGTATGGTAATCAATAAAAACTATCAGAAAAACGTACTGTGGACTAAAATATACACTGCCATTCAAATATCTGATTAAAACAATTATTATTTTACAAATATAAATTTTTTTTCTCAAATGATTATTCAATTGAAACGCTGCTATTCCAACCTTTCAGGAAGTTCAAACCAGAAAGTTTTGTATTTGATTATTTTTAATGAAGATTTATGATTGCATTAATTTTATTTTATTAATATAGCAAAAGTAAGCGATGTTATTTTTATCGATACAAGCGTGTATATGAATCTTTAAAATATGCAAATTTATCAAAAAATGAATAAATACAAAATCTATTACCATAAGAAATAATGGTTATATTATTTATAATATATTTATTTATAATAACTGAAACAAAAATTTTAAATATATTATACCATTTATTAAATTTTTTTTTTCAAAATAAATTTTTTATAAAATTTATGTTTTTTTATTTTAATTGAAATTTTTTCTTCTTCATTTCTTTTTAGTAAATATAATGAAATAAATATTACTTATAAATGAAACAATAATATATATTTTATTTTAAGGTAGATACCGGGGGTCTCAAAAATAAGCAAAACATAAAAGTTTTCTTTAAATGTTTTTAATTTAATTGAGTGATGTTGACAGATTAAATTATATGATTGACACTTCTGTGAATAGTTACAGACATTTAAAAAGTATTGTAGTTATAAAAAAATACCTGTTGCAAGGAGGTTTGGTTATATTCCAATCCTCAAAGACAAACCTCTTGTAAACAAATATAATTTTCAAGTATTTCTTTCGATTGTCTTAAGAGGGATTATCTACAGATCTTTATGACATAAAGGAGTATGATTTTAAGAAGCTATGGACTTAAATTACATGTAATATACATTGAACTAATTTCAGTTTCAAAAGTAAGTAGAAACAAGTGAAGATAATAGCTAACAGAGGTAATTGTTTAGATACTCGCCAATCTATACAGTTATATATGTATACATGCATACTAATTATGTGCATTGTTATTATCTATATGTGTTTATTAGACAAATTTGAGATAGAATTGTAGGTAACTCAAATATTTTACGAAATAATGTTTCAAAGAAAAGTTTTAAAATAAGCATTTTTTGTATTTGAACTTTTCTTTCTATCTCTTATAGTTTAAAAGTTGGATCAACGATCCGTTTGACCTAATAGACCGACTTTGCTCGAACTTCAACTCACTTTTTATGTTAAGCATACGTCACTCACCAAAATTTCAAATCGGTTACTCTGTTTGTTTTTGATCTATCGGTATGATAAAGGGACGGATGCTAATTAGGTGTTTCTATGGACACCTATACCAAATTTAGTTTGTGCAGTCAGTATTAGTTAGCGTTACAAACTTTAGACTAAAATTAATATATTCTGACATATTATGTATGTCGAGTATAAAAACTATGCATTTCTAGTGTTAAATATTGACAACTTTATATATATTCCTACAATTTATTTTTAACAAGTTTATATCATTGAAATCTACCTCTAAGCAAATTTATATGCAAAATTATTTTTACTACTCACGTCGCTAGTAATACATTAATACGGAGTTGCAAGTTTTTAAAATACATTGTATAATTGCTATTTGTTTTATATAAAATTTTTGTTAGTAGTATTTATTATATAAGCTCTAAGTATATTGTTTTTATATTATTTACATAACCTTTTGACAAAAACAAGTAATAAAAACAATTCAGTAGTAAAACTATAGAAGAACTACAAATAAATATATTTTTTATAGTTTTGAATAATATAATAATAATAATAATAGTAGTAGTAACTTAGTTGTAAAGATTTTCTTTCTTCTTGACTGTTTCTTTATTTTTTCTGTATGTAAAGTTTCTCACGATTCATTATTTAAATAGTCGTGTTAAAATAATGTAATAATTTTATGCGGGTTCTCGTATATATTGAACAATTTACATTTAACTTACATTTACTACCTTTACTCTAAAACATGTAGGTATTAGAGATATATAGTACAGGCGAATTGACACAAAACATTCGATTACATGAATGTGTCAAATTCGAATATTATCAATATTAAAGATAGCGGAAAAATATTTTTAAGTGGAAGCATTTCTTATTAATAGATTTTAAACTCAACCTACTTAATATGTCCGAGTATATTCGTTTTAGTCTAAAGTTTGTAACGCTAGGAAATATTGACCGCACAAACAAAATTGTGGTATGGGTGTTCTTCGAAACACATAAGTAGTCCGACTGCTGTCATCACGATAACTCGGAATTAAAACGAGATAACGAGCTGAGCTTGGGTTACGTATTCTAAACATAAAAGGGACTTTAAGTTTGTGAATGAGCAAAATCGGTCCATTGGGCTTAATGAATCTTAGTTCCAATTTTTAAGCTATAATAGAAGAAAAATTCAAATACACAAAATTTTAACTTCTTTGAAACAAACAACTTTTGTTTGAAAATTTCTTTCGTAAAACGTGAGGATTCGCAACAATTTAAGCTCAAATTTAGCTAATAATCAAATATTGGTAATTATAATACATATTATTATACATGTAAACATATATAACTGTATAGACTGGATATTTATAGTATTTTATTTTTACTAATTAAAAATAGTCCAAACAATGCTATTCAATCATATTTCGAGTATCTAAACAACTTACTCTTTTAAACTATTGTTAATATAAACTTGTTAAACTTTATTTGTGTACAATTCTAATGTAATACATTAATCAGCATCTTTGTTCTGTGCAAACATTTAATTACTCTTTATGGCTAAATCAATTCTTAAATAGTAATTTTTTTATTATTTCTCGTATTTTAAGACATTAATCTCATTAAATTTAGTTCTGTAACGTCTGTACTATATTAGTTGTATTATAATAGTTATACATTTTCTATATAAACAGTAAACTAATATAAATAATATAATAGCTACAATATATAAGTAAGTAAGGTATTTTATAAATATATATAAACTAATATAATAATTCATTATATCATAGGTGTTAATTCAAAAATTCATAATCATAATTATTTAAAATATTTATTTATTAAGTTGTGTTGGTTAGTTCTTTATTTTATTTATATTTGTGGTTTATAAATATTATTTATGATGTGAAATATTGGTTTCTGTGTGAATTTTTTAATTTATGCATTTTTTTTTAAATTTTATGCAAACACATAATATTTTAATTTTTATTAGGTATGAATGTTAATTAATAATGCAATCAAATAAGGATTTAATGGCAAAAACAATATACTTCAACGCGTTACAAAACTTTAAACAAATTATGACATTCTTGAGATAATTTCGATTAAAAAAATAAGTTGAAATATAACAAAAAAAAACATAACATGCTGTCATAGAATCAAATTACCAGAACCAAGATGGTTCATTTTCGATTGCCCGTCCGTCTGTTCGTTCCACCGCCTTCAATATTACGTAAAAAGGAAACGAAATTTTAGTGAACGTTTTCTGAACCTAAGATGTCAGTTTACATTTGTGAATGAGTTAAAATTGTCCATTGAGTTCAAAAAATTATAGGCTTAACTTTTCAACCATAAAAGAAAAATTCAAAAAAATTGGTTGTTTAAACCAAACAATTTTTGTTTGAAACATTTTCTCGTAACATGTTTGGATATGCCCCAATTTTAGCTTAAATTAAGCTTATAAACACGTATATAACTACAAAACATTTTAATATTATATATGTATTTATAATTGTATAAATTGCAGATTTCGAGTATTTTATGAATGCTAATGATGACAAATGGTACAAACATTAATACTCAAACATATGTCGAGAATCTAACCAATTATCTTCACTTGTTTTTGTCTTGCATTTTATGTTAAAAATTATTTTATATTCAGAAAAACTGACAAATTCTGTCTATTTCCATTTTTTTGAAAAATCTTCATGTGTTTTTTAAATATTTTTTGGTTTTTTTAAATAAAAAAGTAAACAAAAAATGCATTTGTATGATAATATCGAAACCATATTAAAAACGTATTTGAAAAACGACCCAAATAAAAAAAAATAATCTTAAACAAGACATTCCAAAAATAAAACTAATGACATGACAAATCACTAACAATTACGTTCAAAAAAATATTTTTTATTTTTTTGGTTAAATTACAACAATTTATTTTGATATTTTTTAAGTAACAAATTTTTCAAATATTTATTTCACACCATGTCCACCCATGTTTTGACCACAAAATCACATGGTGTGTATGTGTCTGCACAACATCATTTTTAATATTATTTTTTATTTTTTTATAAAACAAAATATTTTTGTTATGTCTTTTTGAACAAGTGAGGTGTTTGATATATCTTGGTATGGACTTGGTGAGCTGATGTCCATACATACATTCCATTGACAATATCATCAATTCTAGATTATGTAAATTATATATTTGTGTATATAAATGAATATGTTCAAAATGTATAATCATATAGATATGTTTTATGTTGTTCGAATTATATTTATGATTATAGTTATATGTAGAATAATAACAGAGGGTTGAATGGCCAATGTTTTTTTTAACTATTTCAATTACATTTTTAATTTCGAAAATCCATCTTAATCTTAGGCTATGTATTTTAAACATTCAAAATATTTCTAAAGACAAAAATAAACTATTGTTTTTTCGGAAAAATAGTCAGTGTCTAGAAAAAAGGTTTAACAGTTCTAATAATTTTTTACCGAATCCTTGGAATAACAATTTTCATTTCCAGTATGAAATTTGTGAAAGTATATTGAATTCGGCTCAAAGTTTGTAACGTTCAAAGATATTCAAGACAAATATTTTGCTGAAGTTGTTCATACTTACTTACTTATTCGGCGCTACGGTCTTTTGAAAACCCGAGACTTATAACCAATAGTAGTTATTAACTTCATTCTGTCTTAGGCCTTGCTCCAATATATTTACAATACTAATTGAACCAGTTCATTTTCTACTTTCCACAGGTAGTATCCTTGTATGGCTGTCCGTGGATAGTATTTCGGGGTCATCCTTTCAACATGGCCTATTCACTTGAGCTTGGCTTCTCTAATGAAAACTGCAAAGTGTGTTGACATCTAAGCTCATCATTTTTCTCGATTATCCCATAAGTATTCATGGAATAATTTAACTAAATCTTTTTCACTCGCCACCCTTTTTGACTTTCTGAGTTGGCTAATGACATGACACTCTGTCTTGTGAAATAGCAAGTTTGTCTTGCCTATTTGACAATCTTAAATTCTAGACTTGCCTGCATTACTGTATTTTGCATTGTGTATTCTTCAGGGTTATTATATCATGCCTGTCTTTTCTGTTCGTCAAAATCGTCGAATTAGATCCTATGAATCCATGACTTAAATTTTGAACAATAAGAGACAGAAAAAAAATCTAAAATTCAAAAGCTGTTGATTTCTTAAAAACAAGCATTTTCAAAACCATTCAATTGGATCCTAAGGATCAAATTTTGAACAGTACGAGACAGAATAAAAGTACAAACTCAATAGCTGTTGATATCTTAAAAGCATGTATTTTTTGTTTTCTCAGATTTTCAGAAAATTGACACATAAATAAAGTGTATTTTATGTATTTTAATAATGTTGATAAGTACACTTACTCAAATGCACGATATTTAAACAAACTAATACTGTTATTTCTTTTGGATACCTTAAAAGTATTCCAAGAAATTTCAAACATATTTTTTATTGATTTTTCTTGTTGATTCATAGCCAAAAAAAAGCTTGCAATAACAATATGTAGTCTTTCGAGTTCCTTTAGTCATAAGGAAGATATTATCAGATTATTTTGATCAGCTTAAACAACAAGCAATCGAACAAAAGTCACCATAATTCCTTTAAATAAAAAATTATTGATACAATATATCAGCTGAAGACATAATAATAAGTTTTATTGTAAAAAAAAGAATATAATTTATAATAAGCCTACATTAAAATTACCATTTCCTGTACAAATTCTATTGTTCATGTCACATCGTCTCAACTGAAAGAATGCTTTTGTTTTAAAGTCAATACGATCAAACAAACAAAAATTAAAAATATAATTCAAGAGAAAAAACAGTTATAAAAACAAAAACTTCAAAAGCCATCCATAATTTTAAATAATTATTATTTTACATTATATATACAATGAAATGATATACCTACCTACCACCACATTGAGTTGATGTTCTTCTGCGCGCACTTTGTAATTAAGAGATCACTCCGAAATAGCGACATAAATATTATCTATGTTATTTTAATATGAATATGTACATAATTTTTAGTCGACTATATGGAATTATAGAAGATATCGTATTATAAATTTAATGTATTTAAATTATGTGAAGTTGTTTTTATTCGACAGTTTGTTTGAGCCACGTGTCGTTAAGAAATACATTCATCATTATATTCTATTGGTTCGAATTTAGTGAAATATATTTCCTGATAACCTATGAACTGGGTTCTGCAGGTAGATAGAGCGCGGTTATTGGAAATGTTTTAATGACAATATAAGAAAATTTGTTTAATGAATGTTATTTGCAGAACTGATTTTGGGATATCTTTTAATACAGCTTTAGATACAGAAAGAATGACGTTTTTCAGATTCTGTTAGGAACCTAAAAATCACCAAAAAATCTATTTAAAAAAAATTATCTTGCTGTTTTTATTTTATTATTTAGTTAAAAGCGTTGATTTTTGGTGATTCTGTAAAACCTTAAAAATCTCCAAACTATCCGAAAAAATTATTTATTGCTGTTGCTAGGTTTTTTAGGGTCATTACGAAAATCCAACATAATACTTATTTTACAATTGGATGAATAGTTTTTGAGATATCGCTTCAAACTTATCAGGAATATTGAACCCTAGATGGAATTTTATATGATATCTAAAAAACTGCACAACCACTCAATTAATGGATGTTATTTTTTAAATTTACAGCTCAAACTACTCTAATAATTATGATTTTATCGAAATTGAATAAAAAAATTTTTTCTCGATTTGTCTTAATGTTCTTAAGGGTACCTTTAAAAAAAATCGAAAAATCGATAAAGTTCTTACAATCTTCGATTTCGGTAAAAATATGTATATAAATGTAGTTTGACCTGTACAGTTCAAAAATTACATCTATTTAACGATTGGATGCGTAATTTTTTCGATATCACCAAAAAATCGGTCCCGAGATCAATATTCCGGAAAAGTTTGAAGCGATTTCTCAAAAACTAGCTATTCAATCGTATAATAAGTGTAATTTTTGGTTTTCTTAGACCCAAGGAAACCTTAAAACAATAATAAAAGTTTTAAGAGAAATTTTCGCGATTCTTAAGCATTTCGCAGAATCTCAAAAGCCTCGTTAAGTTCAAAGAAAAACCATATTTTTGCCCATATATAAAAAAATATACCCGTCGCCAAATTTGTATAATGCCCTTAAAACATTATCGAAAACCTCAAAGCTCTATTACTTGTAGTTGTAGAACTTTGTTTTTGATAAAAAGTGATTTAAAACGCTAGTCTTATCATAGACATTTTGTTTTTAATGTAGCCAGTTTTTCAAAAACAGCAAATGGTATGAACGCACAATACTTGTTTTGCCTCTGCACATTTTCCTAAAATTATGAAGATATTAAAAAAAAAATAATTACTATTAATTTTAATTAAAAGTTAGTGGAACATTAAAGACAACCACATTGTATTTTTATATACATGATATAATGTAAATATTAGAACACTGACTAAATGACTTAAAGGGCATTATTATTTATTTATAAAGGATATAGCGCTAGCTACAATACGATGCTGTAATAATAATAATAATAGAGCACACGTGCGATACACACACACACACACGCACACTACACGCATGGTTCAACAAACGCTAGCACACAATGTAACGTATGTTTACTGCATACGTGTGTATATACGTGTAAACCTACGTGTGTTACCTTTTTAAAGATAATATGTTGATGAGCGGTGAGTCTCCTGCTATTTACATTACAAAAAAATTATATGGCATTCAAAAAACTAAACTAAAAACAAAAATTATGATTATTAATTAAAAAAATGTACGCTTATGTTCGTTTTTATTCCTTGTTAGATTTATATCTGTTTATGTATAATTGATATACGAATATCAACATTATTTATTGCAATGTAAACCTTGTGTAATTAGTACCATTTGTGTCGGTATTCTTGAAGGAATTGTAGATTTGTTTTTTGTTCCTTTATTTTAAGATTCATAACATGATTTTGATAATTTATGTTAGTTTTTTCGTTTGAAATATGATTTTTATGAAATATGATCTCGTTGACCAAACAAAGAACGCTTGTCTCCAAAAAACTAAAAAAAAATTAACTCCTGTTGAAACGTTCACAATAATAATAAATCCAGTGACAAGAAGATAGCCATCATTCTAGCCCTTGATATCCCCTTTTTTATTTATCTTAGGCCGATCCCAGGAGTTATCGAGATAACATACCACATATCCCGGCGATTGATCGGTTTCTATTTGGGGACCTAAACGTTACCAAATAAACTATAAAATACAATGAAAAATTTAATAAAAATTTAAACAGATTAAATTTTATATAAGATGAAATTATAAAGCGCCCATTAAACCACGTGGTTAAATTCCGGACTTTTTATAATCGCTTCCTCCCGCCATATATTATTATATATATATATATATATATATATATATATATATATATATATATATATATATATATATATATATATATATATATATATATATATATATATATATATTGGAAAAGGATCTTGTACTCATTCGAGTTCAGGTTTTTCCTCCTTGACAACTTCTACGTTGTTCACCGTTACTTTTGAACTAATCCCACCCTCTTTTGGAAATTATTGGAATATTAACTTTATGAATTGAGTTTTTAATTTTTATATTTAAGTTGTCAGTTCTAAAATTATTAACTTATACGCAGTTTTTTGTGTGCTGGATTGATTAAATGCTTAGATTAAAATCATAACTAACGGGTTGCCTAATAATAGGCAACTATAAAAAGATGGTTATATAAGCTATTTATATAATAATTAACTAGCCATTAAAATGATTTATAATGATAGTTAAAAGTTTTGATTGAATTATTGATATTTAAAAATAAGTTTTATTACTTATAAAAAACAATTTATCGCAATTATTTTCAATCTTTTTATAAATAATTATCACATTAAATCCATTTTTTGGACTATTTTTTTTAAGCAAATCTCACCTGACGACCCAGTAAAACTGTATGTAATGAGATCGAGATGAATAATGAGCATCAGACCCGAAAAGAAACGAGTTTTCTTGTTTTAAAACTTTAATATTTAATTTGTAACAAAAATTTCAAATTTTTCGACGAATTTGTTTGACTTTGTATTTTACAACTTTTCATTTCTTTCTATAAGTTCAAGCTAGAAAGCCGTCAACAAGTCACATTTTCCTTCATTCAATTATCAAACAATAACACATTTTTAATGCTCAGTGCCCAGATTGTCTAATTACATCATAATACAAAAGATAAAATCGAAAAACATCCAAATTCTTAAATTTATGAGAATAAACCAATCTAATTTCTAATATCACAACAATTCTCGTTACTTGATCAAAAAATTTGATTGCTCGTAGTAGTGACAGACAATTTACATTATATGACTAGAAAAACTGCTTTTAATGCAAACAAGCTATGCACAGTTGACACATATTCTTCCTACACTGTGTATAAATGGCCTTATAACCATAGAGATATTAATAGAACAAATAAAAGATTTGTCATTTGAAATTCTACTGAAAATTTCTTTTTGACGAAAAGAATATTTGTAATTGAATATTACTATATAAGGTCGATTACACATTTATTTAAATATAATTCATTCATTTAATTTTTCAAATGGTATAATTAAATATGTTTCACTGTAATAATTCCTCGTAAATCACAAAATTACTCATTCTTAGAAAAACACATTTTTTTTATTTACGAATTTAGATGACGAATGAATATCTCTTGTATATACGATTTGGTAATAATTTTATGCATAATTTATGGCTTTTGCGAATTATATTAACCTAAATTTCTATACACTTTTACACTGATTTTATTTTTCTGACGTCAAATATTTCAAAGAATTTTTTGATTATATACACATATCTATGTATATAAAACAAAGTATTAAATTATCTTTAATATGTAGTTATTAAAAAGAATTATAGTTTTTTATTATACAAATTATAATGTTTTTAAATTGGTTTAAATCACGTCTTTTAAAATAGAAAATTATTTCAAGTTTCAAAAATTTCAAATGATCTAATTTATAATTTAAATATTTAATTTCAGCCTTTAAAGAAAGTATTCTTTCTCATCAATTTGTAATATTTTATAACTACAAAAGTTTACACAATAAAAAAGATCAAAGTGGATTGATTTTGGTTAGCTTAAAAATTAATAACTCTACGAATATTATCGTAAATCAATTAAGAATATTAGCGTAAATCAATTAAACCATTAGAATTTCTGGGTATGCAAACATAAATATTCTTTTGTTAAAGGAGGAACTTTAACATGATATCAAAAATTTTGGATGAAAAAAAAAACATTTTAGTTTTTGATAACCACAATTTTTGCAGAATGTGGTTTCCTTCTTTCAAATTCATTCAAAAATATTGCTTTCTGCTTATAATGGTGGGAGTAGTTTCAGGGATATTGTCCAAAATCCCATGAGAAGAACTATATCCTGTATTGATTCTGGACGGTATCTTAAAGTACTGGAAATTTTTTTGGATTTGGATTCTGTTATAATCTAAGGTTTCAAACTCATTTGGAGGCATGAAATAAGATTAATTGGTTATTTATCAAAATGTAAATACTATGTTATTTATTAACAGTTATAAATTTTTGACTGAATTTAATATACCCTTATTTTTTTATCTTTATTTTTGAACATCTATTTCATATTGGATTCAGTCCATGCTAAATATGCTAAATATTTCAAGACAATTGATTTTATCGTGTGATCCTATTTTGAGGACAATTTTACATAAACGTGCAAATAATCACGGAACAATAATTCCACAAATAGATATAAAAAAAAATATTAATAATGTTTATTGATTACGTAATAAAAGTTAAATTTCATAAATAAATAAAAAATATTTTTTAATTAGATATTAATCTAGGCGAGTCAATTAAGAACAGAATTAAGAAACTTGTGATAATTTATTTATAAGAATAAAAAATCTCTGTAAAATTTGGAATATTTCTAATATTCAAAAGTAATTTGTGCGAAAACTCGGCTGGATATACGAAAATATCATGGTAACTTTTTTATGCAGAAATTAAATTTTCTAAAACTTATATTCGAAATATTGTTTTCATTTTGTGAGAAGTTAAAATATACGCCGTAAAATTTTATATATCCCAGTTACAAACTTTTCTGTTTATTCAAGGTTCTGAATTATTATACCATTATTGGAGAATCGCTTCCAAAAGTTAGGTTAAAGATCGAACTATTAATGCCACTAATAGTATTATGGAAAAATCTTAGTTTTCACGATTGAAAATCTCAAATGCCATTTTGTTTTCTGTTATAATACATTCATTTTCATTTTTAAGAGTACAATAATTTACTTAAATGAATATTTGTGAAGTTTTATCCCTGATTGATTTGTCTATACATGCATTTGAGGTATACGAATTCTTAGTTTGAATTTAATATAATAACTATTATTAAATATTCATTTAGAAAGGCATCTAATCTAATATAATCAATTCAATCAAAACATTTAATACACATAGCTATAGATATATTATATAGATTTTAATTAATTGATTATAATAAATAGCTTTAAATCAGTAAAATGATCATATTATATGTTAATAATCATTTATTGCTTACAGGGATTTATTATGACTTTGTTAAATTAATTTAAAAAAAATAAATAAAAACAGTCGCAAATCTATCTTATTGGAACAGAGAATTATTAATTTTAAATATTGAAAGTTTAAAAAATATTTAAGAAATAATCCATTCTTATTTATTACGTTTTGTTGCGAATTTTTTTATCTTTGAAGTAAATTTTGAATAAGTTTAATTATAATAATTTTACATTTTTAAAGAAAGAATAAAATGACTGTTGCTATCAGAATCAATAGTATATCAGCCGTCAATAGTAACCAGTGGAATTAGTCAAAATATATATCAAGTAAATATTTGTAGCAACTCTTAGACCATATAACGTAAGACGTTGACAGTAAATTTGTCAACGTTCAGAGAATAATACAGTAAAATTTTATTTTCTACGACTTTTAATAACAATTTTTGCTAAAATTATCCAGAATCTCTTTCTTGCCTTCAATTCTCAATAAATAATTTAAGTAAAAAATTATTGCTTGGCGTGTTTGGAGGACGATAAATACTGTTATTGCACATTGTTTTTCTCCACGAAATGGTCTTGTTATTTTTATTTCTTTACTTCAGGAGGACTCAAGGAGAGTATAGAGGACAAGTTTGTCTTCATGTTAAGGTGTAAATCGAACACATCTCTTATTAGTTATAAGTAGCAAATCAAAATTCGTATATTAAATCAGATTCTTTCTAACACTGACGATATATGATTTTTAAAAACAGCTTTCAATATTTCAGAATCTTTCGGTATAAAACTTAATTTCTTTTGATATATTGCGCATTTTTAGTATGATCATTTAAGAGTAAGTATCATATTTATTGTTAATTATGTGTTAGTAGGTGACATCTTGTAGTAGAAATAAAATTTTCTAGTAGATATATTTAAAAAAATTTTTTTTTTTTATATAACATTAAAAAATATTAAAACATTTTTTTAATGAGTTTTAATAGTAATTAAAATTTTTTATGATACTCTTTTAAATAAACATATTAATTAAATTTCGAAAATTTATAAAAAAAAATAGAAGTTTGTGTCTAGTTTATTGTCATGTAAAAATTTTATAATTTAATAAATTTAATTATTTATTTTGATAATATAATTTTGTTTAGGTCCATTAAGTCAATTAAACCATAAAACTTTGGTTTTTTTCTTCTATTTATGTCGGTTTTTATGTGGTTAATTAAATGCGTTGAATTAACATGTTAGAATAAAATGATATGCTAATAGCTAAGAATATAAACAAGATTTCATCCAACACGATTATTTTATTTAAATATCTGGCATTAGGTATAGTATCAATGTGAACTATTTTTAATAATTAGCATTAATCAAATGCACTAGGTACACAAAATTATTAGAATATAATGTAAAAAGTATAATTTTATGTGTTAATTATCTGAATTTGAAATGTAATTCAGACAAACAGTTTATGAAAAAATTACCAAGCAAAAGTTATTTATTTTGTAGAAAAGTTTATTTCTAAATGTTTATTTAATATATATTTTTTAAATGATGGGTAATGGCTCTAACGAAAGGATCCACTTGACCGATTTTGCTGCTTCACAAATTGAAACGCACTATTTAAAGATAGAAAACGCCAACAAAATTTCATGTCGTTATCTCTTTATTTCTTTAAAATATCTTGATGACTGAAAGACGCGTATATGTTGGTGTATTCAATATTGTCTAGAGATACAAATTTAGACAAAATGTAATATAACCTTGTATATTTCATATACAATGTGTCACAGTTCAAATGTAACCACCCGTTTATTTTGAATTGGACAGGAGGATTTTAATAATCTATATATCCAAAATGTTTTTTACGAAGAGCACTTTCAGAGAGTACAATAATTAAATATGAGCTTTAATTTTTTTACCTCTTTTGATCAAATCAATAGCTCTTAACACAGAAATCTATACTAGATATTATTTTATTTTGGAAAATAAAAAATCAATTATTTTAGTAGTCTCATCAAAATTATCGAATAAGATTTTAAATTTTTCTCGAGTCTTGAACTGAATAATAAAGCCATTTTGAAGATATTTTCATAAAATTTTAGCCATTTTACTATCTTTTAGGGGTATCATTTGAACTGAACTGTCGATTAAAATTCTTAAAAATTACAGTTCAAATAAAAAATTGAGATCTTTTTACTAATTATGACTATATCGCATTTCCGAAATTCGTATCTAGTTTTGATCAGTAATTTACACTTCTTAGTATACAATTAAAGTTCAAATTCTACCGTTATCAAAATGATTTTATTTTTTTTAAACTGTGTTTGACGAAACTTGGTATTTGGGACAATGATTTCCGAATTTGCTAACATTTTTCAAAATCTATTAAGTGTTATTAGTTTTATATATATGTATGGTTCCATATCCCTTTAAGGGATGTTGGAGACTACTTTGGTCCATATTTTTCGGATTTCTGAGACTTTGCACACTTCTTCCAAAGACATTCCAGTACATGCTCTTAAATTATCCATCCAGTTTTTTTCCTGCCATCCGTCTTTTAGCTTTCATAGCCAACTAGAAAATAAAAACACAATCTCAATCAATTTTCTATATGATAGAGCTCTTTGATTAATTTATTTTGTATACATCAATAATTTTAATCGTTGTTACTAATATAAATGTATGGTTACTCTAGAATCAGGACACACTGTATGTCGGTTATAAGAATGATCGTAGAAATTATTTTGGAAACTTTTATTAATTTACATAAATTTGAACACAATTAATATAATTTACAAAATAAAATTTATGAAATTTATTAAAACATATAATTTAATTGATTTTAACACAATAATCGACTAGACATATTCATCATCTGAATCATATAATAATAATAATATGTACAACACAAAATTATTAAGAAAAACATTTCACAAGTTATATGTAATATATTAATGTTTATGTATGTATTTATGTATGTTGTTAAGATGAAATTATTATTTTAAATATTTTGATATTTGACCTAGATAACAAATAAATAATAACAATCAAGAAGTAACTAAATACAAACATAAAAAATTGTTTTATTATTGTGTGGAAATGACAAGCGAATACAACATCAACTACATAGACTAAACTGGTAAATGTAAAATAATGAAAATAAAAATTAATTTTAAATAATTCATGTAGACAAAGATAAATATGATTAAGTGTGAATCAAAAAGATGCAATAAATGGTTTATATATTAATATTAACGATCCCAAAATCTCTCTGGATTCACCCAGGGAGTATTCATGTTCTCCTATTTTGTCTTATTATGTTCTCCCAGCTCAAAAAATAGATACCAGAATTTTGATTACACATACTTCATCGCTATGTGCCATTATAATAAATTTTTTTATCCGAGAATATTGAAAAATCAACCGTTAATTTCATATATTCGTTTTTTGTTATTCTTATTGAAAGATCATTCTTAAACAAATATAAAAACCATTTCGCTTGATTCTTGAAAAATCTCAGTGTGTTTCGATTTTCAGGTTGATTGCCAACGAGTAAAACATTTTTTCGGGATAAAATGGGGCTTGGATTTGTTATTGAATAATCCATTTTATTATCATAAAAAACGATTTTAAATAATCCATGTCAAGTAAAATTTTTTTTGTGCGCCCATATATTTCAAATTAACGTTTATTTGTTTTTCGTTATGTTATTAGAAAGATCATTCAATTAAAAATACAAATTCGCCATAAAACTCACTGTCCGTAGTCAGAAAATATAAATTCAGGTTATCAGATAACGGAAAAAATGTTTTTTCAGGACCAAACAGTTTTTGCATTTATTAATTAATAAATAATCCGATTCTAGTCAAATAATAATAAAGCGAATATCTGTGAATTTGACGATTGTGGTTACAATCGTAAATCGAGGGACTTAAAACATCTTATTTTTCAGAATTTTGTTCAACTTACAATCACGAAGCTGCTCAATACCAGTTTCAGCTTGTAAATAAGGCTAAAACAAGTCACTTTGTTTACTGTAGACACAACGTATAACTGTTTTTAGTATTTAAAAGGTGCAGATAATTCCAAATCAATTCGACAAAAAGTTTTTAGGATATTCCAAATTTACCTAAATGCATTCTGAAACACATATTAAATAAATAATCATTATGCTGCATCTTGGCTAAAACTTTGAACCTAATTTTCCCAAGACCCAAAAATTTGTACTAAACTGACGGATTTTTTTCTAAAAAGTAAACTTTGAAACACTGAAATTTTGAAAATTTTCCAAAAAAAAAAGAAAAGAAAAGTTAAAACAAAACATTATATATTTAAACTAAAAATTCCACTGACTTAATTTACAGTCAATGAGACCCTTACGTTACGGAATTATTCAAAAAAAAAATTAACATGCATCATCCATGGTTTTTAGAAATTAAAATGAAAAAAAAATTAAGAATTTGTAATTTTAAAAAAAAAAAATAAACATATATAAAGTTTCAATTGCATTGATTTTACATAATTTTTATCGATAAATAATATAACGACTAAAAACACGTTTCCGTATACCAGACGGGTCAATAGGGTTACTAAAAAGAATATTGCAATATGAATTTAATATATAAATCGATCGCATCATGTAATGTATGTAACTTAAATGTAACTCTATATAGCTTTATGTAAAAGTAATCATGTAAAATTTATACATTGATTTCAACATTATTTTATTGATCTATGAGAAGAGATTTTATGTAAGGTCCTCATGTTTAAAAACAATTTTACAATTGTTTTTTTACAATGTAGAAAGGGGCCTCTTTATAAGTGCATTTTGTTGTCGACCTAACTGACGTTTGAATAAAAAAATACTTTAAAAGAGTTCATGTTTAGTTTCGTTATGAAGTAACTAAAAGTAAGCTAGTTACAGCACCAAGTTATGTTTTTATACACTAAGAAATTTACGGCCAATAATGTATAAAGAACTTCCTCGTTATGTGTGAATATAGCTTTAAGTAACAAAAAACTTGATCGATTTGATTTAAAATAGGGTTTGACGTGAAGTATTGCACTTTTCTTCGTCTTAATCAGATGATTTAATGAAATTTAATGGCAGTACCTAAGTTAACTTTATTTTTTCTTGATTTTGAATTCTTGGATTTCGATTTTTGTTTTTCCCAAATTAAAGTTTTAAGAATTACTTTAATTATTTACTATTATATCCGTTAGGTAATTCCGAGGAGAGTTGGACGTACGGAAGAGTTGACTAGTCTAATTATTTTCTGAATACTTCTGCCGACGTATCACGTAAATCCAGTAGCTTATGACAAGAGCAATAACTAACTATGATTAGAATATTGCCATATAGCCATGGGTTTCATAAAATAACTCTCTCCCGAACGGCCATCTCCCCGGACCTAACAACGAAGGATAAGCCTGACACATATGTCAGGTAGATAGTGTAGGCTGAAAGGCACACGTGGTCTCTCTGTCTACTCAAGGCATTAGTGTTAATAGGTAGAAAATACTAAATTTCATATCTTCTACGGTCTATTATGCAGCTAGAGCTACGCCTGTGAAAGTTTGCTTGCAGTGGAATACTTTTGTTGTCTGCAAATTGTTGGAATAGGTTGGAACAGGCCTAGTCATCGTTCAGTATGTACGACAATTGTGACAGAGAGATTAATGTAAACATATTAAGAATTTCATAAGAATCGGATAAACATGATTTACAAGATATAGGAATTAAGTGCAAAAATAAAGACTCCTCTTCAGCACTTGAGGTTTTTGGGGCTATCCGTTCTCAAATAAGTAATCTCTACCTTTTAACTTAAATACTCTATTAATTTTTACAAAATGTCAAGTACTTCATTTAAATCGATTCATCGAAAAGTTTTTATTTAATTAAGCTTTCATGAAATTGATCAATCTCTACAACAAGAATACACGACTAGACGGCCAATATCTGATTCTTTTTCGTAGCATAGAAATAGGAAAAGACAAATATTGGCTGCACGATTGCTTGCTTTCTATGATATATATTATTTATACATTTAAATAGAAAACGCGTGGTCCATTATCAAAGTCTGGTGTTTATTATAAGCAGTCTTGTTTTGTTATTTCCAACATGATAATGATCAATCTAAATGACTAGACAACGTGACACAGAAGACAATATTGCATGACAATGAACCGTGACAAAGTTAATCTATATAACAAACATTTTTTTTTTTTGTTTTTTCAAAATTATAACGGTTCTTAACATACGCATGTTTTACAATAAATTTACATCAAAAGATGAATTACATTAAAAGTAGCAGGCATAAGGGTGAATTGTGAAAAAAAAGCAGAAAGAAATTAAAAACAAAACCGTATATATAATAATATTATGGTCAGACAATCAATCAATCAATTTCTTGATAGCACATATTTCATTGTATTTATGATTGCAATGAAGTGAGGTGAGTTTTTTTTTTAAATGTCTTATATTTTGTTTTAATTCAATTGCTGTAAGTATTTTTTGTTTTCAATGCATTTTTTTTTTTTTTTTTGTAATTGGCGCCATCATACAACATATTTTATCAATTGTAAAATATTATAAATTCTTTGATAAATGATCGATTAATAATTATTTTTGTGTAACATATTGAAAAAAAAAAGGGAAGAAGTTTTGTAATTCCATTTAAAATACGTTTGTTCATGAAAGAACAGTTATTTATATATTATTTATAGAGATATATTTAATTTCATGTCAATAAAGCTGCCCATATATTGTAAGATTTCAAAAACAACAAACTACTATAACGAAGATACTTATACATAGAAAGTTCTATAACAGCTGCTATATTCTCTATACAAATACACACAATGTTTAGAAAGAGAGAGGGGGGTATGGAGATAGGGAATATTCATATATCTCTTCATTGGAAATAATCTACAAAAAACATCATTTTTAATCGTAATTATGTCATGTTTGAGGAGGATTCTTAAAATAATGGATTTTTGAAAATATTGCGTCCATATTAGTGCCTTGAGTATTGACCATATTTACTATATACGCTGTACGAAATTAAAATAATAAAATTCCCATAATTAAATTCGAAATATCTTTGTGTCATAAATTATTTATACTCAAAAATAAGGTTCAAAATTACATACATAACAACACTTAAAAATTAAATTAAAATCGATTCCCTTTACTATCTTTTTTTTTTAAATAACGTTGTTTAACATGCAATTAAATAGAAATACTAATAGTTGACGTCATACATAGGTATTTCTCTCTTTGTTTAATAACTAATTTAAAATGTCCATATCTTGTAAAGAAAACACTCTTCAATTGAAGTAATAAAATTTAGCCTGGGTCCCTGAATACTTAAATTTTCTAAATCAAGCCTCTTAAGCTCCCTAGAGCTTTAATAGTACTCGCTAAATTCATTTTACGAACTTCAATTTGTATTTATGGACTTCTTTATGTTAGATACAAAGAAGAAAAAAAACTGTATTGAATGATGAACAAATGTCGTCACTGGAACATGAATGAATCGAGATACTGCAGATTGATAGAAATATGCAAGTTTTAATATAAATAAAGTACACTTACTAATAAATAACAAACAACAAATAAATGAACATCAACTGGAAGAAACTATAGCTTTAGTTGTGACAACTTTTAAAACGTTTAATTCGGTCCTGTTCGGCCGGTTATTGTTTTATACTACAATATTAAAAAGAAAAAAAAAATAGAAATAAAGTGTATCGAGGGAGACGCGGTAAACGTTTGTTTTGTATTAAATACCAAGTGTGTAAAAAATGTAACAAGATTTATTTCAATTAGTATGTTCAGGAATTTTAAGTATTCCTTTAAAACTACTAAATTTGTAAAACAAATTACATACACTGCTTTGACTTGGTACTCGATTTTATGACTTGTTTACTTTTTTGAAGTTATTTATGACAACTTTAAAGTGTGCATAGTGCAAATTTGAAATATAAGGCACAAAGTACACCATATATCGTGAATAGCATAGAAGCTCGATTTATGATGCAATTTTTTAGAACGTAAACTTGTCAAACTAACAAAATCTGTCAAACTCCTTGTCCTTTTCTAATTACCCATTGAAATATAGACTGAGAGAGATCTATATTGACATTATACACTCATTAATAGTTTTTGCATACCATAAAAAGTTTCATTTCTGACGTCGCCAGTTTTTGATTAGCGCATAAGTTTTTTAAAATGATTTACATTTAACATGTTCAAAGTTACGAAGCTCAGTTATAACATAATTTAATTGAGGCAAATAGGAACTAAATTGAGAAAATAATGGGTATAAATGGAATAAAATGGGAATATTAAATCATGGGCGATAAATTTTACCTTTTCGGCTCGACTCAAAAATTCGTTATTTAGCCACGACTTGGTGGACTCTGCCACCTTCATTCGATGATTTAATGATAAGCTCTAGCATCGTAATTAGTTTGGATAAAAGAAAATACAAATTGTGGTTCGGTTTGGATCCAAAAAGAAAAAGAAAAATATAATTTTGTGTTATTGGATTTTTAATTCTACCTTTCTACTTTTTAAAGATTTTTGGGGAGTAGTTGCAATCGGCACAATAAAAGTATTCTTCTCTCAAAACTAAAAATATCTTTTGCCTGTTTCAGTGGTTCGTCCAAAATAAATGAAAATGATCGCTTAGGAAACTAAGTCAACAACTTCTATTCTAGTATTTTTTTAAGGGAAGACTTCAAGCAAAACTGCTTATAGTTTTTAAGAAAATAAATAAAACTAAAAATCTTTCTTCCCTCAACAGTAAATTTTCAAGCTTTTGATATAATATTTTACACCAATATTTTTTTCTATTTTGCGAAATTTTAATTTTAATTCTGTTCGTATAACATTAGATTAAATTAACACACGGTAGAAAATAATCGCTAAATATATTTACGTAATGTTGTTTAACGACTTACGACAAAACATAGCTAGCTAGCTATTAACAATGATCTGGTCGCTTTTATTATGTTCATGTGTCGGTCAATTCCGATTCCGTTTGTGGATTTAGTTTTTTTTTATTTATCGATTTTTATTTTTCTTTACAATCATAAATACTTCACAGTGTCCTTTATATGAGCAATTTAATTTTATTCTAACATAACCTCTTCGTTTTTTTTTTCTTCTTCTGTTTATATAAAAACATTCATACGGTCATTTTGATGCGTTGCGGGTATTATTTAATATACTACTAATAAACTGGTTATTGTTATAGAGATGGTTAACAATACTTCCATAAAAATTACACCAATATTTCCGTATTTTTTTTTTTTCTAATATAATAATAATAATAATAATAATATCTAACGTTATATTCTTCATTTTTCACGATTATAAAAATGGTTTTTTTATTTTTATTGTTTAATGTGCAAGTTTTATCGATTTTTAGAGAACGTTAAAATAATAACTTGTTAATTTCTTGATAATAAAGTTGTTTTTATTCAACCCGAAATCTATCATAATATATTTAAAGGTATTATTTTACTATAATGATGTAACACTTTATAAAAATTTATTATGGTTTATCAGTGTATGTAAATAGCTGTGATCATATTTTTTGGCGAAAATTTTTTAATGATGGGGTGGCTAGCTAGAAACATTTCGCTTGAAATTGTTCTGAGACACCGATTTCAAAATATGATTTTAAACAATATTTCAAGAATTACGCTTCCAAACTAAATGCTATTTTTGTAAAAATTTATGTCCAAATTACCTGGCAGTGTTATTTACTCTTAATTTCAAAATATACTAAAGGATAGGAGTATAGCTATTGATATATCGCCTGATAAAAAGCGAAAACTTTTGCCCGAATACTAATATCTTGGACTGATTCCAAGCAATATCCTAGAAACAATTACTCTTAATTTCAAAATATACTAAAGGATAGGAGTATAGCTATTGATATATCGCCTGATAAAAAGCGAAAACTTTTGCCCGAATACTAATATCTTGGACTGATTCCAAGCAATATCCTAGAAACAAGCTATCGTGTCGGTATTTGAGATTAGTTTTTTAAATCTTATTTTTCCCTAAAAAAATCTATAAACATCAAAACAAATTTTGGGACATTTTCATTATATTGCTTTTATTACAAAAAAGCCATAAAAAGTTTTGAAAACCTCCTTTATTTTCTTCCTATACTCCAAAACATTTTGCGTACTCTTAGGAGCACGCTTTTCCGACTGTGGAAACCATTTATGTACTACAATCGATTGCGATCATCTTCAATCAACTATATATAGGATTACTTATCTACTCAGGACATTATAGGTCAACTTTCTACAGATCATATCCACTACGATTTGTAAAACAATATCTAGAGAACTCAAGATAGATATGTATTGATAGAATTCTAAGAACTTTTTACAAATTTATAGTAAAAAGAATTCAATTCATTTTTGTATTAATAAAATGTAATTGATTATATTTTTAATACCGTATTAAAAACTTTAAAGATATAACATAATAAAGTTGATGATGTACGGTTGATATTCGAGTTTCGAATTAGATGTATATATTAGAAAGTTGTTATCGAGAAACAGTTAACTTCTTTACTGTTAATTTTCAAATGGTTTTTTATTATCAATCTTATCGATACCAAAAATATCTTAATCAGAGCGGAAACTTGTCAAGTAATAACTATAACAAGTGAAGATAACAACTAATAGAGTTTAGTTGTTTGAACTATCTATAATCATTAGCATTCATAAAATACACTGATTACGTATTAATTTATATTTGTTATAATTCTCAAAGTGTGATTCTTAGATAAATTTAATCCAAACTTGTTTCGAACTTAAGTAGTATACGAAAAAAAATATTTCAAACAATAGTTGTTTGTATTGAAAAAACTTTTTTTGAATTTTTCTGCTATGGTTGAAAAGTTGAGCTTTGCATCCATTAGATTTAATTGATCGATTTTACTTATTCACGAACTTAAACTAACATTTTAGATGTAGAATACACTATCAAAATTTCAGCACGCTATTTTTTATACTCGACATACATAATATGTCAGAGTATATAAATTTTAGTCTAAAGTTTGAATGGCTACCGAATATTGACCGCAGAAACAAAATTTGGTACAGGTGTTCATAGAAACATCTAATTAGTCCATTTCCGACTGTCTGCCCGTCCGTCATCACGATAACTCAAAGATAAATAAGAGATAACGAGCTGAAATAAAAACGTATTCTTAACAT
The DNA here is from genome assembly GCA_020423425.1 of Chrysopa pallens. Lineage (NCBI taxonomy): Eukaryota > Metazoa > Arthropoda > Insecta > Neuroptera > Chrysopidae > Chrysopa > Chrysopa pallens. The sequence goes on along the minus strand of CM035593.1, from coordinate 20,868,925 downwards.
AAAAAGTGAGTTTAAGTTCGTGAATGAAAAAAATCGGTTCATTGGATTCTATGAATCCTTTACCAAACTTTTAAACTATAAAAGATAGAAGAGAAGTTCCAATATAAAAAATGTTTCTTTTAAACAATCAACATTTGTTTGTAACATTTTTTCGTTAAATGTTTGAGCTCTCCATAATTTTAGCTAAAATTTGGCTAATAAACAGGTAATATAGGTAATAACAATACATAATATTATTACTATACATATATAACTGTATAGACTGAATATTTATAGTATTTTATGAATGCTAATTAAAATTGTTCAAACTTATGTCGCGTATCTAAACAATTAACTCTATTAGTTGTGATCTTCAAATTGTTATTTGTATTCCCTGTACGAGTTATTAATTATTATTTTTCTTTAAAACAATTTTTTAAATCTCCAATAAACATGTGATATAATATTTATTATGTCTCATAGATATTTATATATAAATATCTATAATATAAAAGACACAAGAACGCTTGTTATGTTATGTTAGTAAGAAGAGAAAAAAATATATATAAATGTTCTGTTTCAAATACAAAAATACCCATAATGTTATGAAAATTAGAATTAAATTCACTAGAAACGAAGAATCATGGATGGTTATGCGAAATAAGCATTCGTACGTATTGATTGCATTGATACATCACAATCAATATAATAGTTGTGGTAACACATAGAAGAAGAAATATTATTACCATTTATGTATTCAAAAAATTACATTCATTTAATGTACAATTCATTTATGAAGAGGTATAAGTAATTATTATATTATACGTACTATGCTATATTACTTGTTAGGGGGTAATGCGATCATTAATCGAGTGATTCGCACAATAGAGGAACGATGGAGTAGCTACGATGCCTCCAATATATCTTTTATTACGCACAATATTATTTCTTGGAGAAAGAACCGAAAAAAGGATCATTTGGCTAAAATTGAAAAAGATATTGTCCCAATAATCGATAACTTGCAGTAGTGGTAACAAGTATCACTATTTGAGTCAGAATTTTTTTTTTTAAATATAACATAATGTCGGCAATAGACCATGTCCATTCTATCTTGGGAAAATATTTCCTTTGGAAATTGGAGATACTTTGAAATTCAATATAGAAACATCAGTTTGTGTAAGCGATTAACCCTCAGAAGTATTAAACATTTGGTATACAGACAAAATATACCATTAAGTAAAAAATAGTTACGCAAAAGATGTGTCAATGCTTTTAAAGGTTCCCATGTGGATATAGGCAGAACTTGTACGAATAAGTTACAGACGATAGGCATTACGTAGAGCAGTTTACAAATCTTATGATCAAAGTAGAAGGAATGGTTAAAAGTAAAACGTGCCATGATAAGTTTAAGGATTGAGAAAAGCCTTAAACAGAGTGGAATGAGGACAATATACCATAAAATATCTCATTTGATTAACAAATGATAAAGAGCTTCTAGCTTGTCAAGAGTAAATTAAAAATTCTATTTGATCTAGTACTGAATTTGTGTTCAGGACTAAATGAAATACACTGTAAATGAATCACTATTTATTTTTTAACATCAAATAATACAAATGTTTAAAATGTCTACTTAAACTATATTAAACATAAACATACCTATATTGAAACACACTTAGTTCAATGCAACAATGTGTATTCCATGGACATATAAATGAAAAATAAGAAATTGATTTTGACACAACAAGCTTAAAGCCTTATTCACATTGATAAAATAATTTAGTCAAGCGGTAAGTAATTTAGTAACTTAACTTGTTACCGTATAATTTTAGTCAAATTTTCAGTAAAGTAACTTTTTTCTTGTTTAATTTTTATCCTTACCCAATTTTGAATCATACACATATAAATACACAAAATTGACGAAAACAACTACTCATTTAGCTGTTGCTCCAATATGCACTGTTTTTTACAGTATGCCTGTACATTGACAGTCGTAGAATATAAATAGTTAAAGTAAATAAATTAGTTGACTGTGATTGCTCACAGTATACTGTTAAAAACCAGTGTACATCGGAACTCAGCCTTTATAAATTACTTGAAATAATTATCAAAATTTTGTAAGCAATTTTTGATCAATTAAGCGTTTAGTTACTAAACTACTTGCTACTTGACTAAATTGCTTAATTAATGTAAACAAGGCCTAATGTTTACATCTTGTATTTCAGAATAAAAGCTACATTAATTTAAACATAAAATGTTTTGTTCAGCAAAAATCAAGAATTTGTGTCAAATCAGTCCATAAATAGGCCAATAATTTTAAACAACAGCTTTTTTTCGAAAATTGTACCTTTAAAACTATAATTTTGAATTAACGAGTAGTCCATCGATATATATCTATCGATCTAAAGAGGTATAAATGTGTTTAGTTAAGCATTTGTTTAGTTTTTAATTCTATATGTTTATCGATTGTTACAATAGACATCCTATCACGATAAATTCACTTGCTCAACATTTCCTGACACATCTCTTACGGTTGTGCTATTGATAAAGAATTCTTTTTCACTTCTTCTTTGATTGTATTTTTTTTTTCAAAGGCATTGAAGACTTTGTTGTTTGATTTTTTTTTTTCAAGTTTAAAAGAATTTTAATTTTTTTTTTAAAACTCGATTTTATTTATATATGGCATAATTTCCATTAAGTGTTAAATTTACGATGTTTTAAATTATTTGATATTTTCTATAAACAACACTTTATTTTAAAAACTGGCTTGATTGTGTAGTTTTATATCTTGGATTTGTTACAATGTTTTTTTCTCAAGGCTTTTATCTCTACTAGAAGGATGTTATTTGCCTTGTGAATAGGTTTTGATACCAATGAATTTTAACAGCTCTTTTCTAAAGTCATACCTGTTCATACATCAGGGTGGCCTATATAGCTAAGAGTTTTAACAGGTTTAAGCGCTTAGCTACTTTCACGGGAAAGCTAAAGACTCGAATTGACAGCTTGTCAATTATAATTATTGGGGCGGATAATTGATCAGACGTTATCAATTGTGACGGATGAATTGATGTCAATACATGGATGACAAAGAAGAAATTGACTATGCTTGTGGAAGCATTCTGTAGTTTCTCACTTCCATTTCTGTCATTACTGGAATGGATCCTTTCAAACGACGACTGTAGTTAGTCTAATGATATAGTAGCTCTTTGTTATAAACGCCCATATCCGAAGAACGGATATCAAAGCGCATTGTTATTAAAATATAATTGAGCCTATAAAATTACGCATGGTTTGCTATCCTCTAACCGTAGGATCCAGGCACAGGTTGGATCATATGAGCCTAAATATATTTTCTCGTTGTAGGCAAAGGACCTTTCTATCCTGAAGGTATATAAATTATGTAATTCGTTTCCTTATCCCTCTCTGTTAGGTAGAGCGTTACGTAGTACGTTTTGGGTTTTGGACTAATGTCTCTGGGTACTTGACCGACCCATAAAACTAAGCCCACTTGCTTGATTCCATATTCATTGTAACAAATAATTAAATATAACTACTTCACAATTTTCTACACTTTAATATATTTCTACTCTTAAATAATATTAGTTTTCAATAATTTTCCTTTCAAAGTATACTACATCAAAAAGTTTGAACATTTTAAAAATACATTTTAGAAAAAATGCTTTATACAATACATCTTCTTTCTGATACATATTCTTTAATTGTAGGATTCTAAAAATAAGCATCCTTTTTTTGTCTTTAATGTAAAATTGTTTGCTAATATTATATTTAAAAATTTTCAAATTTCATTGAGAATTACTGATTTCATCATAAATTCAACAAATATAGAGATAAATTTTATTAATTATTTAAATTAATTAACAACTTTCATTAAGAAGTTTTTAAACTCAAATATCTGCTTCACCAAGGCAAAATAATTGCATATGTATATATTATTTACATTTTTACTATTTATCTGTAAATGAATGTGTTTATTTTATCATTAACAGAGGTCATCCACATCATAAATATTACTTATTCATTTTTTTTCTGTTACAGGTAAATATGCGATATTCAAAGTAATATTAATTATTGAAAACAACACCTTCAAGCAGGTAATTAATTATTGATTAATCAGGGGCAGAAAGTTTCATTTTTCTCTCATATGAATTAATATTTGCATACAGGATACCTTCAAAGACGGTTTATTAAACTGCCAGAGTGGTCGTCATATTAACTGTGTGGATATATTTATAGATTTACGCTAGTTGAATTTCTTGAATACATAAATAAATAAAGTAAATGAAATTGTTTTTTCGAAGTTTTTTGACGAGTCTGTTTGTCCGTCCTCTAAATAATTGAAAAACTAAACATCGAAATTTTTATAAAAATAAGTCAAGGTAACAACAAACATAATTAATAACTCAATTCCCATATGTTGGAGTATTACTAATTTGAAGTATTTTTACTCATTAGCATTCATAAACTACTCTATACAGTTATAAATACATTTATAATAATATGTATGTATTGTAGCTATTATATGTGTTTATTAACTAAATTTTGAGCAAAAATTTTGACGAACCAAAACATTTGTCCTAAAATTTTACTTTTTGTTTTTAAATATTTCTTCTATCTTTTATGATTTTATATTTGCGTCATAAATTAACTGGACCCAATGGACCGATTTTGCACATTCACAAACTGCTTAGTTCCAGAATATGCCACTAATATTTCAGCTCCCTATCTCTTTTTGTTTTTGAGTTTTCGTGATGACCGAGAGATGGATGGACGGACGAACAGAAATGAATTAACAATACGATTCTATGAACACATATACCAAATTTGGTTTCTGCGGTCAATATTAGCTAAAGTTACTGACGTTGGACTCAAATTAATATATTCTAACATATTTAATATATTTCGAGAATAATAAGAAAAAACAGGTAAAGTGTTTGGTTTTAGAAGAAAAACAACTTCTTTTTAAAACACTTGTTTATAAACTTAGCTACAGTCTTACATCTTGAACTGAGTATCCAGATTTCGTATATTACGAATACGCCACACTTTTCATTTAAAATTATGTTAAAATAAATGTTGCTCTAGTTTCGAAAAATTAGAAAACGGTAATAGTAGTTCGCAATAAAAAAAGCTACATAATTTGTTTAAACAAAAAAACCAGAAGTATTTTAATGTCGTTACATCAATTTTAATCAGTAATGACAATATGTCTGATTGAAGAGAAATTTATTATTCAGAAAATTAAATAGATACAATAATGCAAAAAAATATTTGTAGATCAAGTGAATATTAACTAAGCCTACTCTGAAAATAGTACAGGCGATGTGTATCGCCAAGTAGAAAAAAAAATGAGTTTATAATCTATATGAATATATTTGATTGGTTTTCTTTTTTTTTTTTTTGATCATTAATATAAATTTCTTAAGTCTTAATGATTTAAGTCTTAAGTCTTGGCAAATTATTAAATTGCAAATTATTTTTTAACAATTAGATACGCTGCAAAATAGAAAAAATAAATTTTTTCTCATTTATTTATTTTTTGAATATTGTAGAAACTATTCGCCTTATTGAGAAATGAATGTTATTTGTGAATTTTTCAGGGTCCAAGTTACTTTAAAAAATAGCCACATATTCGTTAAATGAAGTGAATATTTAGTTCAAACTTTTACTATAACCAAAATACAAACAATTTTTTGGTATTTTTTAGAGCATTGAACAAATTTATGTTTCTCATAAACACAATTGGTATTTCTCATAATTTCATCCTTTATATCAAAGTTAATTTAACTTAATATCCACAATGCATTCATTAATTTTTTTTTCTTTGAACTTTGAAGACCTCTCAGTATCTACATAATTTCTTCAACTTAATTTCTTTTCGCCTGGACTACAACAGACATTGTAAATATATTGAAATGATAAGAAATATTTATTAAATACATAAAATTTACTTGAATAAAAAAAAAACTGAGTCGTATAAGAGAAATGTTAGTTATAGAAAATTGCAATAATAATATTTATATTATTTACTTAAATATAAAATATATTAAGAAAAAAAAATAAATATATAGTAATATTATTAAATCAAATCGAGTGTAAGCAATAAATATTGATAAATCAGGTGATATTAATCTAGAAATACCAGTACAAGTTTAATATAAGAAGTATTAAACTATTTTATTTTATGTATATAAATATGTATTAAAAATCAAATACCTATATTGAATGCAATACTTTTTTATGCTTTTTTTTTACACTTCCATATTGTGAGATTTTTTTATTGCACCTCACACCGTCTGGCAACCTATTGAATTCTTTGAAAGGGGAGAATCGCCATGCGTTCGCTATCTGGTTTTTAAACGTTGAATAATGAAGTAAATTAGTTCGTATTGCACAACGATGTCATTGTGTGGCTAAATACTATTGGAATACATATAAACTTTAGTCTTTTATACCTATATCAAAAATTTAAATAACTAAAGACATCTGGCGGAAAACGTTTACTTACAAAACTTATTACAGTTTAAAAGATACACGATTCTCTTAGCAATTTTCGAGCATAAATAACTTAAAAAACTCTTATCCTAATGAAATGAAATTCAATATGGCCAATCCTGACATGAGAATAGAGGGCATTTCGAAAAAGGTTATTACAAATAAATATTCTAAAATTAAAACCAATTTTGATTTTATATTTAGAAATTTTTTTCCAAGATATTCTGCGTTTATAGCTTTACCATAAAAATATTCTCCATTAAGACTATGAAAAACAGTAATGAGACATCAGTGTTTAATAATTGTGTTTAATTATGGCGTATATTTTTTAAATTTAAATCAATTAAGATTCTAGAGAGTAAAATTTCCTATTATTTACAGTATAACTACTTTTAATACGACATAAGTTTTAAGACCAAACGAAATTTTTTGCAATTGATAATATCCATTTGTATAAATATAAGTTTATTTTATTTTTATAGTTGGAAAATCAACACTCATAAATTCGAGCCACATTCGCGCTCTGTCTGGCCTGACGAAAATTACTAGAGTTGTATATTAGTATTTCTTTCTTATATGAATGAAAAAAAAAACAATAAACATGACTTATGGATGTAAAGTGATGTTTTATATTTAAGAAAAATAATTTTTTATATTACTATTAATGTAGAGTAATTCTTGTTTTCACTGTTATAAAGTAAAAACTATTTACAGATTATTATGATTATTATGGCACGGGTACTGACACGCGTAGACATAAATTGTATTACAGTGCTTCTAAAACTTTTATAATATTGTATCATTCTAGACATGAACACATTCAGTTCGTTCACTTTTATTCGTTCCATGTAATTTATTAACCTTTTTAACACGCAGGAAGTCATAAAGAATGCTAATGCAATTTACAAAATTCAGAAATTTACATTCCTTCCACAAAGCTGGGCAGTAAATAATCATTATAAGCTCTCAATCTCTTTGTTTTTTTTAACTTTCTTTATGAAGGATATTCTTTAATATTTTCCAGCGCCACCAACTTTAGAATAAATTAATATTCTCTGTAAATATTGTATTAATGTTTGGATCAATTTTGAATTACTAACATTAATGAAATACACTAAATTTGTATTCCGTACAGCTATGAAGAGTTTAATATAGGTACATGTATATTATGAACATTATTACTTATAATACATGTTTTATAATAATGTGTATTATAATATTCACGAGTTGTTTGAGTGTAATTAAGTTATAATTAAGGCAAACCTTAACAACATGTCTCTTACGGTTTTTAGATTAGTCATTAGTCATCCAAATTTTCTGCCCGTTTTATATTTGAGTTATCATTATGATAAACAGACGGATGAACAAATTACCAAACAGTCCTGGGGATATATTACATACCAACATTTTCGTAATAATATTTCCTTAAATATTTGCATGTGTTAATTAAGACTAAATTTAATATATCCGCGTATATTCTAATTCCAGACTGAAAAAGTGGAAAAATAAAAATAAATTTTATTCTTCGTAAAAAATATATTCTGAGTATTTAAAATGAAAAATTGTTAATAAATAATAATGAGTCAGTAATTTTCAGTGGTTTTATTTTTATTTTTGTTCTCTTTTAAAACTCAACACGCAATGCTTCACTTTAGTGTTACAAATATAGGTAACGTAGCCACCAGAGCTTAGGGATATTACCTAGTAATTACATTTTATTTATCAAAATAGTACCATCTAATCTAAGGTGTGGTCATCACCTATATCATCATAACCATTACCGTATTTAATTTGTATGAAATGAATGGTTCAGTACCTAACAGTAAGAAGATAATTTTCTTTTTTATTTTCTCCATAAAAACTTCTATGTTTTTTGAAAATTTAAGCATTAAGATTTGAATTTTATTCAATTTTCTCACTAATGAAAAAACCAATTTATTTATTTAGATACCTCGTAATTAAAATTCCTATACTGATTAAATATTGATAGGTACCAAGCAATATTTAATTCGTTTTTCAACATTATTATTAAATTACGCAAAATTTGTTTTCTTAACGGTTACAGGAATTAAATATATCAAATTTTATTCATTATCGCACAAAATGGTTTTTATATTTATTCCTTATAATATTTAAAAAAATTAATATCCGCAAATTTGAAGCTTGTGTTCGCAAAAAAATTTACCAGAACCCGAAAATGAAAAGGGCTCTCTTTACAAATTTTCGAATAGAAATAAATTTTTTCACTAATCGTAATTAAGTTTTTAGCTATGTTTTTTAAGATATAATCTTGGAAAAAGGTTAATCCACAGGAGTTGTTTTTTTCAATTTTTTTTTTAATTATATAAAATATTCAAAGGCAGAAAAATTCTTTTAAGAAACTATAGTTAAATATTATTTTATTTTATTATAATTTAGGCGTATCAAAAAAAAATTCTACTGTAGTATGTTATTGAATTTAATTTTAAAAGTAAATTACTAAACTAATTACTAATTACAGTGTTAAAATTAACACACATAAAATTTCTCCCCATAGAACTTCATTTCAAACAATTATTGACAATCATACCAAACAATGGTAATAATTAACATTCAGAAAATTAATAATAATTTATGACATGTTAACATATAGGTACAAATTAGAATTTTTGTTTTTTTGTTTAAATTTCAGAAATATTATTATTTTTTGTTTAACGAAACACAGTTTAGCCATTAAAAATGAAGTCTATTGGTAATTCATAACATATTTAAAAGTAAATAAGTACTTAATATTTTTTGGTTATATATATTTAGTAATTAGAAAATTTTTAGATGTTTGTTTAGTTTTTATATTTATTTATTTTTAAAAGACAATTAATTTTGTATAAGTTACTTAAGTTCATTGTTTTATTTTTTTTTCTAAAAAACGTACGATACTTAAGTAATCTTAGGTAACAATCTGAAACTAATTTGGATTGACTGTAATGCAAAAAGTATTAATTCTTATACTTTTAATTAATAAAATAGTTTAGTTTAGTTTTAGACAAACCGGAGGAATAGTTACTTAAAATGAAGAAAATAAGTTAATTAATTATCAATACAAGTGAATTGTTTTATTTTTGTGTGCGATTGTCAGGAACTCATGTTCTATTTTAATAATACTAAGGTGTTTTTTACTTGTTTTACTCGGATATTATTATTATCGAATTTAATTCAATTACAGACTAGTTTTTAGCCCACCAACGAATTTTAACGAGATTTTCGTAAACAATTTCGACATTTTTGTAGTAAAATAAAATATAACTGATAAACCTTGAAATTTTATACAATGTATTTTTATGCCATCCAATAGCCAAATGCTTTCATTACATTCTTGTGAGTCTAAAATATGTAAGAATTACTTAACATAATATTTTTGACATTTATGTATTGATCTTTTAATGTACAGTCCAAGCCCTACAAATATTTCTATTAATATACGAACCTGTATATATAAAAAAGCATGAACGATTCTCTTACTTGTGTAATAATTTTAAAAAAGCTCATGTTTTAATTTAATTATAATTGAAGCCCTCATAGTTTTCTGAACAAATTTCTTTAAGTGTATCATTTTCATTGAGGCAAGCAGAGCTCTCGCAAGTAGGTGGTTTCTAGGTCGTCTTTACAAACTCCTATAATTTTCGTTTTGTATTTCAGCGCCTTATTTATTTCGACGAGCTGAGTACAACACTTCTGGTACGAATCTTCCGCATTAGACCCTTTCACCAGCTTATTTTAACTACGTAGCATTAATGCTCTTTTTTTATAGTTAAACTATAATATCTACGTTGAATGCTCGTTGTCTTAAAAACTGAGCTATTACTTTCAACTGTGCCTTTTCAGATATTCTTATATTAGGCTAGCAGCAATTTTTTTTTAGTGTATGTCTGTTTGTCTTTCTGCCAATCTGTCGTTTTGTTAAAAAAACGAACAAAGTTCCAAAACTTATGTTTTCAGGATGGTTCCATTATTTATACATCTCACCTATCAATTGCTGCCCTGGAGATACACAGCTCGATTGTGACCTCTATTTTTTACCTAAATGTAGATATCGTGTGAACTGCTCATAAAATTTTTACCAAATTTTGTTTGTACACGTATAAGATAGTTTCACTTTAATATTGTTAAAATCGATAATTCTCAGAAATCAACTTTGATAAAAAATCATGTATGTGGATTGTAAATTCAAGCCGAAATTTTAACTTTAATTCATTTGCCAGGCCCTTGAGTGTACCACATATATATTTCACATAATAAAAATTATACTCAAAATTTATATAAAGCATTAAAAACATATAAAAAGTAAAAAGAATTTATTTTTATTAATATCAATTTTCAATTTACACATCGAACGAACATCAATTACAATATTTTTATACAAATTCTATTTATGTCGTATGTCTGTCTTTCTGCCTGTCTTGTCCATCTTACGTCTATCTATGGATGGCATTCTATAGCATGAATGTCATGTTATGTTGTAATAAATTTCATTTTATTTTTTATTACAGAAAGGTGGTATAAAAAATGGTATAAATTATTCATTTTTTAATTTTATTGATTTTTACATCTTTTATATTATTTGTATATAAAATAAATTTTTTCACCAAAAAACATTGTATAATTCTACTAATGTATGTATGTAATTACACGATTTTCAAAAATAAATAAATAAAAACTTTTAAAAAAACATGTACTAGAGTTCAAAAAAAAGTATATTAAATTTATTTTTTTTAAGTATTCTTACAAATTTTTTTTATTCTTTAGTAATTTTTATCAAGTCAATTCTTTTTGTTTCAATTGAGATCAATTAAATGAAATAAAAATAATTTTAAATTACGAGTATAAATTTAGATAAATAATTTCTTTTTGACCAATAGCTTTTCGAAGAGCGAAAAGCTATTGGTCAAATCATATTTTTAATGAAAAATTTAATATGTGTTGAGAATTATTTTTACTTTTAAGTTCATTTTAATGTAGTTGGTTCCTTTTTATACGAAATATTTTTACTTCTAATTATTGTATAAAATCATAATTCTATTTTTTGGATGATTCATAATCTACAAATCTATATTCCATTCACTTTCTTTAATTGGTGGAATACTATCATCAGTTTAATATGATGAGATCTCTTTGAATTTTTACTGAACTCAACACTAAATTAACTAAAATTTGTGGTTTTAAAAACAAAAACATTATGCTCGAAAGCGAACAGAAGGGTAAGAAATTAACTTAACCCCATCTGCTTAGTTGTAATAAACATAAAAAATTTAACCAAAAATCGAATATCAAATTTTCTATATGTTTTAATATCGATTTACATAATTTAATACATTAATTTATTTTTATTTCATAATAATTTTTCTAAATATTATCATGGAAAATGCCTGTGAAAAGGGTCTCTATGGCTAACAAATGTATAATAGCTAATTTGTACTAAGCTCAATAACAAAGTCGCAAAGATTGTAAAATAAATTTTTTAATTCAATTTAAAAAATAATTTATAAGAAAAAAACCTAATGTAATTAATTTGACTTAAATAGAATATAATTTAAAATTTATTATTATATATTTTAATATCTATTAATATAATTATTCTAAGTAATTCATAACTTCATAAATATATGTGAAATATTATCATAAAAGGTTCTTTTTTAATAGTTAACGGTATTTACTTTTTTTTTATATTTAATTTTTTTGTTACTATTATTAAACACAATAAATCATAAATTAATTTATTAATATTTACAGTACATATTTTTAATATTTATGTGTGGTGGTCGGCACTATGTGGGTGGAATATTAATTGTAATGGAAAAAAATAAAACAACTACACATAGCTTTTAATTAGTGAAACATAAAAAAAAAATCATATAAAATTCTAGGTAACTATAGTTACTTATAAAAATTATTGGTTTAATTAAAATTTGAACTTCTTTTATTGTAAGCTTAATCTAAATTAAATTAGACACGGTTTTAATATAAAAAAATTATATTCAATTTCTATTTGATTATATAGGAATTAATAGGAAATCAAAAGAATTGAATAGAAAATTTCATTAAGGATAGAATTGAATAGAAAATTTAATCCTATTCAAATTTTGAATAGGGTTGAATAGGAAATCTTATCGGCAGAAAATTTCCTATTCGATTCTATTGATTTTCAATTCATTGTTATTAAATTTCTATAGGATTAAAAAGGAATTAATAAGAAATCGAAAAGATTTTCTAATCAGATTTTGTATAGCATTGAATAGGAAATTATTTCAATGGAAAATTTTAATCCTATTGATTTCTTTTTTAATTTTTATAGGATTGAATAGGACTTTTTTATCAGGGGGAATTCATAAGCAAGCATTCGATGATATAGACCAATATGTATATGAATGCTGGAGCGAATTGAACTTAATAGAAGGTGACATCTTTGTAAGCAGATATTTTCATATGTTGAAATCTACGTGAAAAATGATTTCGATTTAATCATTGAGGAAAATTGTACAGTGGATCGTATAAATTCATAACTGATAAATGCAAAAAGTATTTTTCAATATATAATAGTCGCCTCTAATTCTTAACCAAAAGTGGTTTTTAGGATTTGCTCAAAACCTTTTGATTCGCTACATTTTTCGAATAGTGAATATGTTGTTTAAAATTTCCCTTTTATCAATAAAAAAAATAGATTACATGTTTTTCTCTTAACATGTTTTAAATAAAAAAATTGAGTTTTAAATCGAAAGGTTTTGTTTACTGTATAAAATGTTTACCATAGCAATTTGTAAACAATAAGAATAAATAACTTAAATATTAATGCCATTTATATCCAAAGAGTTAGATATTTATGGATATATTCAAAAATTTTTACGCTTGTTTTATAATGATTAATATTTTACTTCGAGAAGCTAGAATAGCGTGATTTTTTATGTAACAAAAAAAACACGCGTAATGCGATAAAAATGTATAGGAATTATGCAAAATATTAATGTTTTTTTTTTCCAATTTTTGCCATAGAAAACTTATTTTTCTTGTATTTTTGAAATTTTTTGGCAAATAATGTATGAAAACTTTGTACTAGTATGAAAATCTATATCAGACCCATTTTAGCCTAAACCTGGTCTTTGTTTCCGTTAAAAGAGTCATTATAAATATTTGCGAAGATTTTGTACGAATAAAAAAACATCATTTATGAATAAAATACTTTTAACAACTGATTTGAAATCGTGCTTACAATTTTAATGAATCAATTAATCAAGTAATAAATAGCTTAAGAGTGCATCTTTAAGTAAGTAATAAATATAAGTATTACGTTTAGAATACTGAAAGAATACTTACTTACGTATACTTAATTCTATTTACTATATGATTACTATATTATTTAGTAAACTATTTAAGTTCATATAGTTCTTTACAACTATTAACTTAGTTCGTAATAAATAAAGTAATAAAAATAATTTTATTAATTGATTTACAATTATTGAAGACTGAATGATTGATTATAAATAAACGTTTAATGAATTAATCAAATTAATAGATGAAATATAGTATTGATCTATTGACGTGTACAAGAATCATCTAGGATTAAATTCTCACAAAATATTTATATTCTAGACTATGGAGTGTTTTTGAATAAATGGTCATTATGCAATTTATATTGTTTGATGGAAACTTAATTTGAGTCCACCGTTCTTGATTATGCCAATGTTAGTTTAGAATTAATTATGTTGCGAAACAAATTTTCTTCAAATAAAATCTTTGTCTCTGCAAACTGTTTTGATGTGAAATCTGGTGTAAAGGCGTGTACAATATACCCATCTTTGAACAAAACTGGTGGCTCTTTTAATTTCACAAGAAACAAGGAACAACGGACTAGATGAAAATACTTTTTCAAATTTCCCCTGATTTTATTCTTGCATAGAAAAAAGTTGGTATGTTTTGAGATTTTTGCCAAAAGGCGGATAAATTTTTCCCTTAATGTACATTAAATTTTTATATGTATGTATTGTATCATCAAAATCGAAAAACGTGTTCGAAACTTGCAGCATAAAAGCATATGTAGATATTCTTCGATTAGTAAGGGATAAAAGCTATTCGTTCAGAAACTTAGTTATTTCAGGTAGGTACGTGGCTTTTAATCGTGTATTTCTATAAATTTCATGTTGAAAAGCGCTAAAAATAGCGTTCTATTGCAAAATTAATGAAATACGGTAGATAAATTTATATAAAATATATTATAAACATTTAAGAAATGTATTTTTGCACAAATAAATGCTAAATTTAAAATAAAAATAGCTAATTTTTGTATATAATTCGGTGATATTTCAGCATATCCTAAATGAGTATAAGAGGTTTTTATTTATATAAAATTCTCATGTTATTTTTGTGGTTTTACAAAGAAAAAATTTTATAAAATATACACAAAAACGACAATATTTAAAAAGTCGTGTTTAAACTGCATAATAACATTTCATTAGTGGTGTAATAATAATAAGACAGCAAAGCATTCGTACGCTAACTACTTGTAAAAAAAAGTATGTTAAATTTTTCTCACATTGTGAAACTGGTCCATGTGAATTATGTACGAAACATATTAAATTTTGTCCAAAATTTTTAATGCTATTATAGAATTACTTAATCGGTCCATTTTTGTCTGTCCGTAATCTAGGAAAAAACGAAGACATACTAAGCAGAATTTTTGATTGTATATTCTAGACCTGCAAAGTGTTTAATTTTGTAAATTACTAATTTTGGACCATGAATCCCAATGAATCCTTAACTCGGTTTATTAAACCTTTAAATATAGACAAAAATGTTTTCAAAACATACAACTTTTGTATGAAACATTTTTTAGTAAACTGATACTAAGTTATAGTAACAAACGATAATAACTATACGGGCTTTGTATTTAATGTATTTTATGAATGCTGATACTATTTAAACCAATATCAAGTATTTAGAAATAACACAATTTTTATACTACACTTTAAATTGTCGATATCTAAATGATTAAAAAATTCTAAAAATCAATATTTTATTATAAGAATACAGTGGCAATATTGATGCGATGGTGTTTTTGAAATGCTTCTTCCCGTTTTATGGATTTGTATTCGTTTTTCGAAATAACAGTTTGATTTATATGTAATTATAAAATCTTTGATTAATTCATTCTTCCAATCCCCTACAGTGATCTTAATTGTATTTATTTGAATGAATGATAGGTTTCTAACCAGATCATTTATCGGTCTTCTAGCTTAGTTTTTTTTTTTGTATTTGACCGAGGTCTACGGCTGCAAAGTTTTTGCTTGTTGTATAAAAAATACACGCTAGATTTGAATTCATGAAGTGTTAGCATACGAATGTATTTAAAAATGAAAGACAATTGACAAAAATAAAAAGTTTGTTTTATTGATTTAAAAATACTTAATAATAATATAACCTTAACTAACAAAAAAAATTGCATTTTAATGGACCTAACAAGGAAAAATACTGGTGTAATGACTCATGGTGAATGTATTTTGTTTATTTGGAAGACAATAAATTCAGCGCACAAATTTGTTTCCCTAATTGAAATGTCACTTGAGTTTTTATATTACGGGCTATTATTATGTATGCAAATGAATGCCACTTTTAAAAATATGACTCAGAAATTATTATAAATTTTAAGACAAATATACTTCTTTTTAAATTATTTTTTATTCAGTCTGGATTTGAATTTTGCATGCAAAATTAAGTTGTGTTTTGTGATTTTTCTGTTGTATGTTTTTCTTTAATTTGAAAGACGAAGACGTTTTGCTTGCGAAGAACCAAAGGTAAAATTATAAAAAATAATAATATTTTCTAAAAACTTACGAAGTAAATTTAATGTCTCCTAATCTTCATCAAATCATCAAATCAAATTCAGTATTAGACATCAAAAATACTATCTGAAAATTTAATATGTCAAGTATGCATCGACAATGCATTTGAATTACTAGAAGAAATTAGTACCAATAATTGGACAAAAATTGCAATTACTCAAAAAGGAAGCAACCTATAAATATTTTTTTTGTTGCGTTAACGAATGTTTGATTGCGAGATCCTATTTGAAACACATTTTGTCGACTGAGGATCATAGTTTTGGATGTCATCATAAAAATATATCGTTATTTTTTACCAACCCTATTCACATGATGTCTACGGTATACAATGATATCAAATTAAATAAGCTCATTTGCAAATTAAACTTTTCTAATGGTTTTTTCTGATGACGATCTAGGTATTTGTCAAATAATCATTTAAAAATTTCAGCTAAATTTAATTGATTCTTTTTAGTTTATATTTTTGATTACGTCATCAAGTACAAAGTAATCGATTTTGACTTTTAGAGCTATTATTTTTCTCGTTTTTTTCTTTTTCTTATTGGAATTTAAATAATCTTCAAATTCAAGCCCATATGCTTTCAAGACACTCTCAAATGTGTTGAGTTCAACTATATTCATGTCAATGAAGTGAAATCAATAAATTAACGCACAAAATTGTTATTAAAAAAATAAATTATAATTGATTGGACATTAAATTTAGAAAATGTTTTTTCCAAAAAAACATATTTATTTTTAAGCGTTGTAATGAAGGTACTAAACCAATAAAAATTAAATGTCTTACAATTTTTTTTCTTCACAAAAAAAAATGTATAAGTGATGATTCACGATTATTAATAAATATAATTTATTATTATGATTATTATATATATTTTTTTTTTAATTTGACACTAAAATTTTAAAATTATCAATACTACAAAATTAATATACATAAATAATAATGTTTACGTTAATTATACATAAAGTGTCTATTTATAAATTCATGAAATCTATAATACAAATTTTATTATTATTGTGTCTTATATAAATAGTTTTTTTTATTTACTTGCATTCCGTTCCATAATATTGAAAATATTGTACATCTGTTGTTGAATAAGGGAATGAAGTCAATGAGTGGGAAATCTACTATATCTACCATTCGCTAACACACTAACGACATCTGTTGAGGCAAATGTAAATGAAATAGGTAAATATGATATGAACTATATCGACATAAAAGTTTACCTAATTTGTTATATACCATACTTTGGGTATAAACGATCTGTGCACGCTTTATAAACATAGTTTGATGAAGTTTTCGTATTGGATTTCTAATATCCCGAATATCATCATATATGGCTTTATCATGGATGCTCCTAACTAGAACTCTTTGTAGATTAAATACGTATTTCGACTAAAATGCCAACAAATCTGTCTGAGAACAAATAAAGAATAATAGATCAAGCGACTTAGAGGCCGACCAGGAAACACGAGGCACGATTAAGAGGGCAACGTAGTTTAGGTATTCGTTCAAAATGTATACTATTCGCGTTTCTAAGGACCTTTTCATTTACGAATAGCTAATCGTTTGAAAATGATATATACATTAGCGTTGGTTTTCTAGTTTGTCTGTATTGACCGACGGAGACATGGGGCTTATATTATACTTTATCGATAGCCTTTTATGTAGTGAGAGGAAAGGGACCAAAGTCAAATAACATTATTTTCAAAACAACATGTCTTTCTTTAACAAAAATAAAACATTATTTCAAGGATAATGTACCGGAACCTCAACGAGAAAGTAAGTACTTTGGCTTTGAATAAAAAAGATATTTTCCCATAAATCGGTAACTTTCTGGAAGCAAGAGTCACCACTTGAGTCAGAATGCTTAAAACTATGAAAAATATTGATAAATATCACTCATCTATCACTTTAAATATTAATTTTAACAATATAATTTTTCTAATAGAATATACTGGTTCTGGACTTGGTAATAATTAAACTACGTCCCATGCGAGAGTAGTACTCATTGTAGGTGTCTACGTTAAACTGTATTAACAAAGTATGGTAGAGGTTCTGAGGATATTCGAATTTAACAACGTCATTTATGAAAGGTCCCCAACGAGTTGACAGTTTAATCCATATGAGATTGTTTCACATTTAATCGAATCGAATATTTTTCTTACATAATAAAAACGATATTAATTATATTTTTTTATTATGCAATAACAAAATAATACCAACAACTATAAACACATAATTACGATTATTACAACTATTTTTGTATAGAAATACATTTATTTATTAGAAAAATAAAAATTAATAATAATTCTATGAAATTTGTTTCTTAATTCAATGACTAAAGTTAGTTGATGATAGTAATTGCTTTGTAAAAAATTTATTTTTTATTAATGACTATATTCTTTTTATTTGAATAAATCAAAGAATATTATTAAAATTGACTAGAACACATTAATATGCTGTATTTTTGTTTAGGTGAAGTGACAATAAAATGAATTTAAAAATGTTGTTTCTTTTACTACTATGTATTTATTCATTGTATTCATAATTGAAGATCATTCACAAAACTATTTTATCTAATAATCTACTGTTATTTTATGATTAAAATCAATATAAAGACGACCATAATAATTCATTATTTGTGCAAATCGTGAATGTATCATGACAAAGTGTCATATTTGATCACAGACGTTGACGACTATATATTTTTATTCTTCCATTCGATTTAGCCATAAAGTATAACATTTTAAGCCAATTTTTACAAAAACTCTGGGCTATGCTGTACAAGCAGATCCAACTTTTATGGACTGTGTTACATTTAACTTTACGTGGATGTTGTGACTTTGTGAATAGCGTTAGAATACCCAAAAAAATTCAAAAAGATTGTGTTGCTATTTTTCAGTTTTCTATGGTAATTAAGGCCTAGAAAAACCAAAAAACAACCCGATTAGATGCCTAATTTTCGACGTATTGCTTGAAATTTGTCATGGGATATCTAAAAAATTTGACAACCCACCGTTAAATGGATATTATTGAAAGCTACATGTTAAAGTACCCTCATAAATAATATCGAAATCGGAGACTACAAAATTTGCTTAATTTTTTCAATTTTTTAATTCCTTAAGAAAATTCGAGAAAAATCAAGTCATCATTCTACTCACCGATTGCAATTAAATTACCTGTACAATGGTAGTTTCATATGTGAAGTTCGAAAATAACGTCAATTTGACGATTGGGTGCGGTGTTTTTGAAATATCATCTGGAATTGGATCAAGTCAATATTCCTAACAAATTCAAGCGATATCTGGAAAACTATCCACTCAAACACAAATAAAATATTAAAAAAATTTTTTTTAGTGAAATAAAAGATATTTCATAGAATCACAAAGTAAAATTAAAGTAAAATTACGTTTTCAGCGTATATATAAAAAATTAATTTAATGCCAAGTGTTTGCCAATCTATTTAACACATTAACGTTCCATTTTAGTTAGTATCTTTGTCTCCAAAACTAGACTTTATAAAGCCTTCCAATCATGGTACACAGATTTTTTTTTAAATCCAACTTTCACATCCACATGAGCTGTACAAATGCTCACAAGATTCAAATCAAGAATTTGATAATGATTTTATTAATAAAATCATTCCTGTCAAATGGTGTGGAATTTTTCTATTTTAAAAACGAATAAAAAATTACTATTAAAATAGTTAAATAAGTATTTTGACGTTAAATATGTCAGCCTATAATTTATCATTCAATGTACAACTATTAATTAACACTACACTTATTTAAGTTTTGAAAAAAAATTAGTAAATACCTAGTAATTTAATATCAAACACCATAATTCTATCATTTATTTTACATTCAAACAGTAGTCACTTAAAAAAAAAAATTACTAACAAGATCTATCAAGTGGGAATAATAGAAGGTTCAATGGTTCGATAGCATACCAACATTTTTTTTTATATTCAGAATAATACGAATATCAAGTTGACTACAAATAATGTCATTGTTATAAAAATTTGGAATTATAACAATTAATTTTATTTATAAAATTATAGATGCCAAATTTCGCTAATTGTAATGTGTTTTATAATTTAACTGGTTTAATTGAAATACTTTTTAGCTTCATAGGAAACAGTTTTTTTTTCACGTTAAACTTGTAAAAGTAAGGAAGTGCAGATCATTACGGTTAACTTGTGACAGTAACACTTCAACCAAAAATAAAACTAAAAAAAAAAATTGGAAAATGGGAATCTTGTTCGTCCATATGATTTATATTCTTAATTACTACTTCAAAAAATAAAACTCGGTGAATCGCACACAATTTGTTTCTTCTAAGTTAATTTATTGAGTTTAGTTTTTTTCCTACACACCTTAACTAAAGTATTTTAAATGAATCACCCAATACATTACATTGCAGTACATTTTAAACACGCACATACTTTGTACACGATAATACATAGTGTACATTTATTTATATAAATGTGATTGAACACCGCAATCGTGAGGGCACCCGATCATCATTCCTTTATAAGAAAGTCAATATTTTATTGGTAAGTACCTTAAACATCGATTCAATGTACACTACACCGCAATAAAAATGAAACAATCTATAATTCACATTCATTGTCTATAAATTTGCCTATATTGGAATGATAACTAAATATCTAAGATCATTTTCTTCTAGATATGAACACAGATTGTAAAGTAGATTGGCAAGCATAAAATACATGTGCAGTTCATACACGATAGATGTGAAACTTCAAGATAAAGAGACAAATATCGAATTCCAGGAGTAGCATGATTGTAGGGTTTCTTTCTAATGATATTGATAAGATAAAAATGATTAAGCATAGATTTTACAAATGTATTACATACGTATGAAGGTACGCTTATACACATATATTCACTCTATTATAAAGTGTACAATTTATTTCCTAACTCATTCTCTTGCACGGTAAATCTTATAGATACTTCTATCTCATCCTCTCGCACGTTATATCTTGGCGCGAGCTTATATTGAAAAAATATAATTATAAAATACCATCATTTTTACACGCTAATACTATTAGTTGAGTACATCAACCAAATCTCAGTTCTTTATAGGATATGATATACAAAAGAGTCGATCAGAATATCAAAACGAAATAATCGATAGTTTGATTTAATAGTGCGTGTCAGATTCAGATATGGTAGGTTAATAACGTGCTGAAAAGTTTACGTTTTACTAATCTGACGATTTGAATGTGCCGAATGTGTTATGTCTTTTATACAAGCTTGTGACCATCCCTTTCTCTTGCGTCACGCTCAAATCGACAAATAAGTAAAATGCACACTTGTCAGGACGTTATCAAACTTCCATATCTTAATATGACGGGCTCAATAAAATGCAACTATCAATTTTTTTGATTTAATATTCTGATCCTCTACAAATCAAGCTTGGATTTTGTCGAGGTACTCAACAAAGGATAAGGTATCTCTCATAAATTAATCTGACGCTTTCGAGTAAATCCAAAAATCCTCGTTTGAGTTCTCCTACCACAGGGAATTGAACCCCCTGATATCTATTTTTTGGTTCATTTTTCCCTTAAGGATGATTCAATTTTATAACGCCGCCTTGTACAGTTGCATTGCACACTATATGTATGTATATACTTAGGTGATGGTCACAAAGTCATGATATAACGCTGATGATGTGATCAATCAGGAACACATACAATATAAACACATACACATGGTAAGAAGGCCTTAGGACATATATTGGACTAGCTCAGGTATATATGTATATAGTGAATGTTGGGGTACATTGACCTACAGGGCACTTGTTCGCTATGTCATCATATATATCGATACAATACCGTATCGCACGTTACTCGAATATTAATCAACTGTGAATGTGTACACTTACATACTGTATAGATGTGTTTTTATGCAAGACTTACGTGTGTACAAAAAATTAAATGATTATCGGCTTCTAAACAAGTGGCATTTTATTAAAATTTATTAATTATGTTTGTAATAATTTATTATTAAAGCAGTCTTGATTGTTTAAATCACATTTAATCGAGCTAAAACAAGACAAAATTTATTACTTTTGTGACATGTATAACATTCAGCTTTCAGAAATACAAAATTTCTTTCTATACAATTTTATTTATTGGGAAAAATTCGATAATATTTATTTTTGAAGTCTATCTGTATGTTGGCCCTTTTCTTCATTATAATTTTTTTATAAAAAGTTAACTCGGGTGCTAATTTTAGAAAACTGCTAGTTTAAAATAACTGTACACTAATTTGAATGAAATGTGTTGATATAATTTGAATATTTTTTAAATCTATATAAAACTAGAATTTTTTGAAGAAATCTGTCGTTTGAAAAATGTTGAAATATTGCACTTATTATTTTAGACGTTAACAATTTTGACAACATAATTTTTTATGTTTATTTTAACAATAAGAACAAAAATATTTTTGAAACATTGACAACTATTTGAGGGTTTTGGATCACAAAATTGAAAAACTGTTTCTCATGCGTTTTATTTCGAATTAGGTATAATAAATTTCTTTTTAACTTAAAAAATCATATCTGATTATCTCTGCACGATTACAGTATGGTTTTACGCCTGTTTTAGCTCGGAGAAACAAAATATATATTTTGATTAAGCCATGAAGATAATCTTAATATTGGATTGGTGACCCCTATGACCAGAGTCTAATTCATGGCTAAAAAAAATCAATTTATCTTTTCAATAAAAAAATAATATTAAAAGTAAAAACCTATAATTAAAATACAAGTTAATATCTTTATTCGATAAAATATTTTAGAAGAAACCAAATTTAGTTATTAAATTTTAAATAGAATAATTGTTGTAATCGCCTCGAAAACCAAAATCGGCTTTGTTATTTGCTCTTCTATATTTTATTAGAAAATATTGAAATTTTTAGAAATAGAATTTGATTTTTTTTCACGTTTAAGCAAATGAGCTGGTGGAATAGAGGATAGAGCCCAAATTTCTCAAAAGCCCTTTCTTATAGAAAATTATACTGTATTCTATTGATGATTAATTTAATTACGTCTTATATGGATCCTATCGGATAATGAATAGCCTGCCTTATTTCAATACTACTATTAATGTTCTATATATTTTTTAGAGAATTATTCTACTATGCTCTCAAAATAGGCCTCAATTTTTTTTCTCTATAGTTGTTTTTAATCCTTGCAAAAAACCAGTACTCTTTGAGGACCACAACCGAATTACGTTAGAAGCGAAACAACCAAATTCATGTTAATCATTACTTTCATTTGACAAGTTTGAAAGGTGAAAGGTTTGTGTTTGTTTTCCAAAATCATTGGAATCTTGTAAACTGATAGTAGAAATTTTCACATGTATACTCGTAAAACATCAAAGCTATCCCAGTAATGGGTTATTCGGGAAAAATATTTATCATACTTACTACTTATAAAAAGCAAATATTTACAAAATAACTTTAAGTTATGTAAGAGTGAATTATTAATTGCTCAGTTTATTAAAAATCTGGCTCCTAAATGTCATACTTACCACCCTACGGCTTATTCTTTTAGTTTGTCGAATACATATGGAACATACGATAAACACTGTACATACAGAGTATCGAAATAAAAATATTTATTATAGGTTACAAATATTATGTACATATTCGGTCACCAAAAAAAAAAAAAAAAATTAAACAATATGCCACACGCGAGGTCATGCATACCTTACGATAAACACATATAAATAATCTGGCTCAGTGATCTCCAATCTTTTTTGAGAACGTTCAATATATTAATAATAAAATAAAAATAATTTTTAATGTTTTTATAACAGACTAAAAAGTATCAAATAATTTCTCTAACAAAAAGTATGGGGCACATAGAGCAGCAATTGTTGACTATTAATCAATATCTGCTACATGTGCCCCATGCATGTTTATCATTTGAAGTTATATAAATTAATTAATACTTTTTAGCCCCTTATAAAACATAGTACATTAAAAATTATTATTATTTTGTATTATTTTTTAGTTTTATTTTCGTAAAGTCATCGTAATTTTTCTTCTTCAATTTTATTTTATTCTGCTGTTTTGTTCTGATTTTTTTTTCGCCTTCTTTGTTTTTTTCTTCTGTTTCTCCTCCTTTTCCTTCTTTTTTCCATTTCTGATATATGGTCCAGGTATCAAGTATCTAGCTTATCGGAAAGTCAGATATACAGATATACAAGAAAGAGAGTTATTAAAAACATGATAATAATCATAAATCGCTCCTGTAATTATATTGATTTCGATAATTTTTTTGTTTTTTTTCGTTTTTTGGTAATTTTAGATAAGAAAAGCAAAGAAATGTAATCTTTTCAATTTACGTTTCTCTCGAATTGTGCGTAGTCCATTTTGGATACCACTGCTCTCACCTATGTAAACATTGGAGCGGACCCGGCATTTAGAGGTCTCTTGAACGAACGTATAATTTTCGTTTTTATTATTTAAATTACAATATGAATATGTTTTAAAATAATTACATATTTAATTTATTGTTATAAAAAATACTTTGTGACTGAAGTATGTGTACACCTAGGTAATCGAATAATTCTTTTTTGTATCAATTGGGGTCTTGTACCTTATATTTTCTATCAGATGCAAGCACTCCATAAAGTAGCTGAAAAATATTTTAAAATCTTCAAAATTAGATAATTAGTTTTTTCTTTTTTATCTAATACATGGACTTAAAAGTCCCGGGCCTAATACATAGATGGTGCTAGTTTTATTGCAGTGACCTTTTTTTCAGTAAATACTAACCTTCAAAAGACAGCTGTTAAAATTTCATGATATTCTATTCATTAGTTTGTGAGTTATTGTGCTAAGAGTGACACTACTTTTGTTATTTTCGAAACAATAGATCAAAAACAATTTCGTGTTTTAATTTTACACTGCTTCTTGATGGGAAAAAATACCGTTCAAGCGAAGCAATGGCTTGAAAAGTGTTATGGGTACTCCGCTCCATCAGAAACAACAATAAAACATTGGTTTGCTGACTTCAAACGTGGTCGTAGAGACACCGATGATGCAGAACGCAGTAGACTGGAATGATTGCGTTGCTCTTGATGGAAATTACGTTGATAAATAAAGCTAATTTTGAACCAAAAAAACGGTGTTTTCTTTGTTAGGCCCGAGACTTTTCAGTCCATGTGTTATAAACATAATATTCAATATATTTATCGTCTAATGAAGAAACAATTTATGTTTATATTTTAATTTAACAATTCATGTTTAAAGTATTGCCATGGCCGTGTGCCTTTTAATCTTAAAGGACGCAACATAAATTAGACTTTAAGTAAGCTGTCTACTAATTAGACTTATATTTATTTCCAGATAAAAATGGCAGACAAACAAATTTTCTTCATACTTTTTAAAACTTATTTCATATTTAAATAATTTTGTTGTTTTATTTTCGATGGATTTATTTTCGAGTTGCCTAGTTGTAGGCGGAAAAAAATATTGATGTCAAATCAAAAATGGTTACGAAATGCTTCAATCCATTTTTGAGAGTTTTGAAGCACACTTAATCGATTGATCATAATTTTTTATAGTAACACTTGACAAAAATTATTAAATATAATTTTCTTTTTTTATTTATTTATATCTTTTCTTTTTCAATTGACATTACCAATTTATATTATTAACGCTATTTCATATGAATATAACGGACAAAATAATAATAATAATAATTTAAATAAAATGTCAATGGCTTTTAATTTTAATTTTTTTTAATTTTATTATTTATTTTTGTTAAAAAATAATTTATAATAAATTCAATAATTTTTAAACGATTTGTTTATCCATTTATATACATATATATTTTTTTATTATAATTAAAATGTATAGTTTTTGTGTATATTAATTTCTCATTTATAATTATTAACTTGGACATGATGGCAGTTAATTGCCAGCCAAATAACTTGTTAATTCAATTGATAGTTTACAAGCAATAAATTATGGTATACATTTTTTTCGTTATTTTTTTGCTAAAATTTTGTTAATAAATTAAAAATTAGCATATAATTTGGATTGGTACTGTGACGATTTGTAAAACAAGAAATACGAAAATTTACAAAATTAATTTTTTTTGACATTGTGTTCAAATTGAAATATTGATTTTATGCAAATATTAATTTGATTATATTTAATTATTAGTATTCGTAAAATACTCAAAATACACAGTCCATACTCAGTTATAATGTATATATATCATTCATATTGTAATCATAATTTTATGCGTCATTTTGATATTTTTTTCATTTTGAACCAAAAAGGGAAGAAAAAACTACACAGCTTTAAAAAAAAGGTCATAATGCTTAAAACAAGTTACAAATGGAAAAACTTTCAAAAAATTCCTGGTCAAAACATAAACTTTTTGCCTCTTATGAATTTTTTTTTAAATACTAATTGTTTATTAACAATTATTTCTCCTGTAAGATGCACAGAGTTGAAATTATTTCCCATTTGTCGGGAATTGAACCCTAGACCTACAATTTCCAATCGGATGTGCTGCTTACTACACTTGTTGCGCTGATTTGAGAATTTGATAATTGCATATAAATTTTGCTTGTGTTTATAATAGTAATAATTATTTATACATAATATATGTTTCAATTTTTTTATATATTTTAAAAACTTATGCATTATAAAATATTTTAAAAGAAAAATCAATTTTTTCCATTAGAAAATTTGATTCCAAAAAGAAAATTATTGATTCACTTTATAAGTTTAGCCTCTTTTATCCAAAAACTTTAATTATTTTATTTATCCAGAAAATTCTTTTGATATAATACTAAAGAGAATCTTGTAATTATTGACCGGTGAAGGTATCTATATATAGTTCAAATCAATTTAATGAATTTTTTCAGAATAATGATCATACAATATTAAAATAAAGCTATACTATCCGGATAAAAAGTCAAAGATAATTTTAGATATATTTTTTATTCATTTGGAGTGATATGCAAATTTTTTATCTAGTCAATAATGATAATGCACAAATTTTAAATTGAAATCTTGACACCATTGGTTCGTTCGTCACTTTCACACATTCTAAATAAATAAATTATTTATAAATTATTTCATGTTATATTAATTAACTCGAAACAAAATTTTACAACTAATAAATATACAAAAATTTAAACAATAAGAAATTTTTATATAATGTATTGTCATGTATTAAATTATTATTAAATTAAATGCAACAAATACTACTTAGCGGGATATTAATAATGTAAAAAAATACAAAAAAAATATTACATATTATTTATAAACAAAAATAAATGTCCCCAATAAATAATTAAACAACTTGTTAGTTGTCATGAAGTGCAAAAAAATGACAAAAAATAAAACTATTAAACTCAAACATTTATTACCGAGCATTTATAAATTCGTTAAGATGTCATAAATTTTATACTATGTACAGTGAAACTCTGCGAAGTGGATCTTTCATAACTTGACTTTTTTAATTTTTATACGAAAACGACAGCAATTAAAATGTTCGTAGAAATCAAAAAATGTTAAATTTAAACGAAGAATCTTATAAAATTTTCCACACATTTTGTTGAATTCTTTTATAATCACTCTGGGTGAAGAAAAAGGAGGAAAAAAACTGCATTAAAAATATTATTAAAAAGATTCTCAAAGATTCCTGGATAAAATCTGATAAATTTATGACTTTTATGATTTTTTTGGTATAATAAATTATTTTTCTACAAGAATATATGTCAAGTTAAGAAAAATACTGTGTACAAAATCATTAAAATCATTAAAACAAAAAAATATATTTTTAGTGATAAATTTCACCTTCAATTGGCTTCAAACTTTTAATACAAGTTTTCAAAAAGGATGTATTTTGTTGCAAATAAAAAACAATTATATATAATAAACTGAATACAATATAAATAATTTATCATACAATAGAATTATTATTTTAAGGTAAAATTATTTATTTATTTATTTTTTATTTATTTTTTAAACGCTTGTAGTATAACGCCCTTTTAAGTAAAGACCCCATGCTGTTTTAACATACGTATAATACCTATAGAATATCAATTATTTATTTTTTATTTTTTTGTCTTTTTGATTAATAATAATTATTTAATAAAGATATTTAAATATTTAAATTTAATGCTTAATTATTTTGTTAGAAATTATTTTATTAGGATAATTAGGTTTTTTGATAGAAAGTTGTTGTATTTATTCTGATAATTGAAAATAGAAATATTTTTTAAAACTACTTTGATTAACAACTAATAGGGAAAATTGTTTAAATTTTTTTGATGATCCCTATTTAAACTAATATTTACATTTTTACATTATGTCATTAATGTGTGTGTTAATAAGCTAATTATAAGCTCGAATTCTAGAGAATATAATTTATGCAAAATTTTTTTTTTAATACAATAATTTTTCGTTTAGTTCTTACAGTTTCATATAATGTTATTTTGAGTGAAATAATTTTATTTCATTTTATTTCTCATTAATTTAAACAGGAAATTGAAGTCTCAACTGGTCACTATCGTACACTATCATTTGTCCCTTCATTTTTTAATGGATTCATTAAGGTTTAAAATAAAAAGATATTATTTTTTTAAATTTATTTAACGCATTTTAACCACATGATAATTTGGATAATTATAATCCATTTTAAAAAATTTTATTATTCTAAACAAATTTTCAACTAGTGGATAATAATGTTATTAAATAAAATTACACAATTAAATAAATAATATATTTATTAAATAAATTTCTAAAGCATGTCCAAAACCATTTTATATAAATAATTAAATTCTTTTTATTTTTAATTTTTATAAAAAAAAATTCAATTAAATTGTTTTTATGAGACATCTTTTTTTTACATAAATATCCAAAACATTTCGAATGATTAAATATGGAAGTTATAAAATAGATTTTATTATTGATTTTTATTGATTTCGCACATTTGTCTGATAAAGAATTATGAAGAATTAAGTAAGATACTATTTTCAGATCAATTTTTTAGCACTGCAAAAACTTGCAAAAATACCCGATTGTGATGATATTTTGAACAAAAATTGAATCTGTAAATCTAGATTACCATGTAAAAGAACGAACATTGTCCATTTCCACTGGCCTATTTTGAATTCTTTTATATAGGGGCTTACACAATTAAGGTTCTTATAGTTTAACTCAATTAAACATTATCATTCCGATTATGAGTATCGGATTATACTCATAATAAAAAAAAAGCTCAATAGTTGAATATCAAAAATAGCGTTAGTACTTTTAATACTCTTATCATCATATTTCACAAAATTTTTTTGGGTGGATAAAACAAGCGGATATCAAATTAAATGGGTAAACTTGCAACATTAGTTTTTTGCTATTTATTTGTCTGAAGATGCCATAATTAGTTTTTGAGCTCGAGATTCCAATGTAAATTTGTATAAATATTTAAGCTTTTCTTTTATGCAAATTTTAAAATTGTGACTGAAAATTTTTGTTTTGCATCAATTTCCAGTTGACATTAAAAATTATTGATTGTTATTCAAAACTATTTGACAAAATTTATTATAACAATTTTTTTTCTATTCATCTTATACTATGGTAATGATACATTTCATAGTTTCAATGAACCCTCAAAATACAAATATTCATTTTTGAATAGGTCAAAATTATTATTAACTATATATTACTATTGTATTTAATAATAGGATGATTGTACAGATCCATTATATTATAACAAATATATAAAAGTAATGGCGCCAAATATGAAAAATAAAGAACATACAATAATAATAACAATAATTTTGAGTTTTATAATGTGTCCTAAAATGTATATTATTTGTATTAACGAAAATATATAATATTAAAAAAAAAAAAATAAAAACTGAAAATAAAAGAACAGGTTATTTAAGACGAAACAGTTTATTATTTAAGACTGAATTATTATAATTTTTTTAAATGTCCTGAAAGAATACTTTTTATTGTTCCCCGAAAAATCAGGATTTAAAATTTTGCGTATATTCTTACATAGAATGATTTATCCAATAAAATGAAAGTTCAAAATGAATGAAGTCTCTTCCAAAACATGTTTAAAAGACTTATGGGTTATTACATTTCGTGTGTAGTGACCCAAAATTTAAAAAAGAATAAAATAGTTAATGATTCTTTCCCTTCAAATGGGTCTTTTCTCCTGTAAATTCAAAATTTATGCAGTTACTTGTTATATACTAAATGTATTTTTTCACAATTTTTTGCATTTGTGGAAATGTTTAACATATATACATTGAAAAGTTTTTATATAAGCTGAAAATAACATATGGAGTGTTCGTTTGTTCACAAAGAGTCACTGAAACTCAAAAATCAGGTCCCTACAATGTACACTACACGTTATTAGGACAATTAAGCTTTGTTCACATTGATCAAGTAATTTAGTCAAGTAGCAAGTAGTTTAGTTTCTTTTGACGTGTATGAACAGCAACATTTTAGTGAAGGGATTAGTAAAGTTGGTTAGAGAAGTACTTTAATTAAATTCTATTATTAATGGGCAAGTAATACCACCACCAAAACGTATGTGAAACAGTCAAACTCTAAATCAATCTACGTCATTATTTTCTTTAACAAGGAGATTGCAATCATAAGAATAGGAGAGAGAGAGATATGGCAGAGCATAGATGATTGTTTCAAAACCATCGAAAGTCTTATAGGAACCGCATTACAAAAACACAACTAAATCACACAAACAATTTAATCTGGATAATCGCTGGAGCTATCGTTAAAATCAATATCAAAAGATTGGAATAATAAATGACAAATTCTCTGAAAAATATAACAAGAAGGAGCTACTTAGTCAATAACCGGAATATAAAAACCCAAGTACTAAAATTTTCGAAAAACTATTTTCAATTCATCCGAAAGAGTTAAAATGATACTGACGGCCATTGAAATTTGAAAAAAGCGGTAAATTCCTTTTCGTTTTTTGAAACTCTTGACCAAGCTTTCAACCAAGTTTAAGCTGATTTGTTGATTATGTTATCAAACAAATTAAACCAATGTATTAGAAAATTATAATTCTATTATGTAACTAAATAAAAAAAAACAGTTGGCCTGTGCATTAAAAATCATATTCACCGCGAGTTAATTTTCAATTTAAAATCGTAGACTTTAGTAGTGTAGTATGATGGAATATTTATTTGAATGAATGAATAGATCTCGCGCTTACATCGTCCATAACACGTCCGAAGAACAATAACCAATCATTAGTAAATGTCCACGTGCTCTGGTGGTCTGTAAAATCATAATACGGAGTCCACAAAAGAATGTTACAAAAAATAATAATTGTAAAATATACACACAATCAGACAAAAAATTGGATTTTTGTTTCATTCATGTCAAATTTTTGTTTCTTTTTTTTTAATAATGTCAAATAAACCCATAGAGGTCTGGTTATAGTGTTACATATTATATTTATTGTGAAGAATAGTATAATGTTACCACCATAGATTGTGATTTGTTTTCTTGACCAAAAATTTGTATGAAACAAGGGATAATAGATGGATTTTTATGTATAAATCTTTTTTTTTTTTCATTGCAAAAAATTATTTTTAATTTCTTTTGAGACAATTATGAAATATGGCATACTATAAATTTTTTTAGTTTGTTTCTGTTTTATTTTTATATATATTTTTATAAACTTTTTATTAGATACACCTGTTCCGGTGTCAGTACAAAGACACTGATATCAAATCTTGCATATGGACCCACATTCTCATTAGTAAATCAGATGAAAATTACAATATAATTTCAGAATATAAAATGATATGAGAGCGTTTAACTGAAATTTGTTTTTCCTTGCGCTTCCACCATATTTTATTTCAAGAGGTCAATCATTCTCTTTTTATAAACACATAAAAATTAAATAAAAATTGTATAACTAACGTAGCCTTAAATATACAATTAGATTATATAGTCAAGTATTATTTAAGGCTCAAAAATAATTTATAATTTACAAATTATAATATTAATAATAAAGTCTGGTTAATCGAATCAAATTTGGCATTACTTTTTATAGCTTATATCGTTCGTATAACCAGACTTTCGTAATTTTTTAGTTCAGAATTATCATATATACCGAATTTCAACGGAATTAATCAGAAATAACCAATTTTTTGTCATTTTTAGTTTTTCTTAAAGAATATCTAACTGAAATAATCGAAAAAAGTTTCAAAAACTTTTTATTATAACTTTCGATTAGTAGTTTCTATAATAACGCTTACTATATGAAGATAAATTTCTGGTTACATTTTCAGAAGATATTCTAATTAAGGTCCAAATAAATCAATATTTTAGGAGTATTTCTACAGAAATCCTTCCAATAAGACTATTCAAAAGTTGAAACAAATAAAATATTGGTTTTGTAATTTTTTTATCATATTTTCTCAAATAGGACCAATAAACCAAAACTTTCATTTTTACAGCGTATTGCACGACAAACATTATTGGAATATAAAAAATGGTAAATTTTATGATTGAATAACAACTAAAGATTTTCGTATATTCCCATTTTTTATGAAAATTTTCTCAGATAAAATAAATTTACTGGTTTAGTTCCACATATGAAGTAACTAATACTTCACACGGTTTGATCTAACTCTAAGTATTGAGCGTGATTTTTGCGTTTATATAAATTGTTGACCCAAGAAACAAGTTATCTCATACAATCTTGTACGTATGATTCAATGAATCATCCCATCTACTCTGCCACAGCTGTTTGTTTTTTGTTTTTTTTGATTAAATTATATAAAATTCTACCATGTTGGTTTTTTTTTATTATTTAAATAGTAAATGTTTGTTGAATGAAACAATCTATCTGTTCATGTTTATCTAAATAACTTATCTGCAAACATGTAGGTGTGAGATATGATTCTATGGTACTTATGTTAAAGTTACTTGATATCTCTTTTTACTTAAGCACTTGAATTTTTATTATTTTTATGATATTATTATTATTATTATATTATGGTCAGTTTACACAATCAACAATTTTTTATATTTGTATGGTTTAATTAAGCTTAAGAGTCTCTGAAGTGGAAAAAGAACGATAAAGAAACGACTATAATAAAGAAAAAAGACAATTATGTTTGGAGATCTTTTGACAATAAATTCAACACTTGATTATTTTAAGCAACGTTTCAAAATTCATTTTTTCATCAGATAATCTACTACAAAAATTGTACATGTTAAAATTATTTTAAAAAGATTCCCAAGACTATCTGAAAATAAAATGAATCCAATCGATAATAAAGAAAATATTTAATTAATGCAATATAAAATAATATACATTTAATTTATTTTGAAATTTGGTATATATTAATATTCTAAATAGTCGAAAAGTATTTCGCAAAAAAAATAAAATATTCTAAACATATATATGAATTCGAAATATTGCATAAATTTTTTTTAGATATCGCCGGGATTTTACGTTTTACTTCCAGTGATTATGTGTTTCTGTGCATAACCTTCAAAAACGTTAAAAATAATAATAAAAAATTGTTTTGAATGGTTATATCACTTAAAATGTCACTTAATTATTAACCTACAGATTATGAAGCAAGTGATACCTCAAAAACTACGCAGCCAATCGTGGATGTTTTTTTTTCTATCTACAAGTGAAACTACTTTTATAAACATAATTTTATCAAAATTGGAAACAAATAATATTAATTTTTCCAATTTTTTTAAAGGGGTACCTTTAATAAAGTTAGGAAAAATCGAAGCTTGGAAATTTTTTTCTTGATGATTTCGATAAAATCTTTTTCAAAAGGGTAGTAGTGACCTATAGATTTCAAAAATTATATGCATTTAACAAGAGTTTTTCCCTAGTGGATCATTTTCCCAATAAAAACGCATATCATAAAAATTCAGGAAAAAAATTGTTTTTACATTTATGTATAAATATTTTTAGGCGTATTTCTTAACTACCTTTTTCTTTAATTTATTTATACATATTAAAGAAGCAGCCTTACAAAATGTACTTGTATTTGAGCCGCATAACTGCAAATTAAAGCATCAAACAATGTCTAACATTATAAATAACATTTTATTTTTACAGTAAAATAAATAGTATCTATAATATGAATTAATGACCACTATATATATAAACTTTATTGTGTATGACATGTAAGAGTAAAATAATGAAGTGTACTTACAATTTTTAAAATTTTGTGTACAAAAACTATGATGTAGAGGTAATAGGTATGATACAATACACTAATCATTGACTATTTATATTTAAATAATAATACTCTTTATACTTGCATCACTATTTACATCCAAAAGATTACGGAGACTTCTGAGATTTTAAATCGAAGTGGCTGGGTTGATAAG
The DNA here is from genome assembly GCA_020423425.1 of Chrysopa pallens. Classification (NCBI taxonomy): domain Eukaryota; kingdom Metazoa; phylum Arthropoda; class Insecta; order Neuroptera; family Chrysopidae; genus Chrysopa; species Chrysopa pallens. Next base: position 20,834,147 of record CM035593.1, on the reverse strand, counting down.
AGTCTATTTTTTCCCATCATATATTCGAAGAACTAAGGACGTTCCGTCAATTCTTAACCGTATTTGTTAATTTACGCCCAATTACTTTCTTTTTGGGTTACTATTTTTACGATTTAATTTTTTTATCTCGGAAAAATAACTAATTAAATAATCTTTTTTTTGTGTCAATTTCTAGATAATTGAAGTTATACTCCTTTAAGCGCGTTATAAAAAAATGATGAGAGTGAAATTTTAAGATGCGCGCGCATCACTGTAACACAAAATTCACTGGTTGAAGCTGTTGTTATGATTTATGTTACACTTAATGTAAGAACAAATATATTTATTTATTTAATTGTTCAAATTTAAACTGAGCTTTATTGACTATCTTGATTATCCTTCTCCAGACCTTTTATTATTTTATTTTAATTAATTATTTGAATGCAATTAAAAATTGTTTTTTAATAATGCTGGTTCGAAAATTTTAGTACGTAACTTAAGAAATATAATTTCTGACGCGCGTTCATAAGTACACGCACCCTCAATTTTTAACCTTAGATTTTTTCTTAAATTTTCAGTAGAGAATATGTGAAAAGACAATTTAATCGATCGTATCAATTTAATAACTCATTTAAATTTGTGAATCAATAATGGCCAATTTTCAATATTAAATAATAAATCATTTACATACTCACCTATCACATTTTATTGATAAAACAGTTTCTTGATGAAGCCGTTTCAAATTGGTGCACATTCTGGATGTTTCAGATCTGAAAATTATTTTTGTCGATATCGTTACTTATGTTTAATATTAATACAAAAGTGAACATAATTGTAATTTTTTTAGACGAAATTCGAATTTGCAGTAATAATATATTATTCGATTATGCAGTTATATGTGAAACCTATACGATTTATGTTTGAAAATTATTTTGTAACTTTGAAGTCAAATAGAAAAGTAAATTCTTAAAACAAATTAGGAATACCTTACCTATAGTCTAAATATCATGATAAATAGATAACATTAAGTTATTCAAGGCATGAATTCAATTCAATCTTATTAAAATAAAATACCTTGCTGGCTAACTTGTACGTACCTGAAGTACATCAATGGTTTTTTACCTTTTATTTGTGTGTAAATACAAAATATTTTGTTTGTTATTATTACGTCATTGATATTATCTACACCTTATTTAGAAAACCACTTACAAAAATTATTTTTTATCAAGCATAGGGGGAAAATATAATAAAAAATAATTATTTTCTAGATGTATTTTATAGACAAGAAAATTTCATTTCGTTTATTAATATTTCTTTTCAAGTTTAATATTTCGTTAAATCTACTTTTTTACTTCAGAGACTATTTTTATGTTGGAGGTAATTTCAAGTCAAGGCCATTAAGTTTGCAAAAAAATCTAATCTAACCGTTTATTATGAGTACTTTTCGATTTAATTTTGCTGGTTTTGTTAAATAATTTGAATCCACAAATTATGACAATCCAAATCATTTGACCATTAGACTATATTATTTCTAAGATACCGGCTGATGATGGACCTGAGAAATCGCTGTTCATATGGATAGTTAGATGGGTTAAGCGAATTTTTAAGGAATGATAAATATCAAGCTCTTTTCAAAGATGAAATTTCAAGCTAAAAAATGAGTTAAAACAAAAATTAATTCTTTTTTGAAGCTTGTGTGCGAATGGAAAACTTTACGGGCTACCAAAATCAAAATAGTGTTTACTTGGATGTTTATCATCCCTAAGCGACGCAATAGATACACGAGCCAATTTTTTTGCGATAGCTAAGAAACGGATTTTTTAACTTTTGAATCCAATTTTTAATAAATATAATTATGATAATTTTTACCAGTTTCTTACTTATCAATAAAACGATTATTACTAAATAGCGGCAATACAAAGTATTTAAAAGTTAATATCTTCGAGAATCTATGAATGTTTACATCATTCAGCTGATAACAAATTATCAACTAATAAACTCAAGCATATGTTAAAAACCTTAAGTAAAAATTATAATTTGAAGAATATAAATAAATTAAATGATGATTCTCTTTAATTAAAAATTCAAAAATATAACTTTAAATCTTTATAGTAAACATAAAAGTTAATAGCTTCTGTATTTTTTTTTAACTAATATATTTTATCATTTTTCAATTATTCATATAAATATTCAATATATTTAAAAAAATATATAAATATTTTAATTTATTCGGTATTAAAATAAATAAAATATAAAGTATTTTAAAGAAATATCGGAGAAAGTTGTCAAGAAATACCCTTTGCAGTTTGGAAGTGGAGATCATTCAAAATACTAACAAATAATTTGGCTGATCAAACCATAAACGCAATGTTGACAATTAAATATCCACTTAATTGCCACGTTTCGTCGGACATCTAGACTTTTTCAGGTAATCATGAAACTTATGAGTATCATCACGTTGTTATTATCAAAAAGCCTCGGTCGATAATAACAACGTGTTGATACTCGACGAAACGTCACAAGAAAGTTAATGTTTTAATTGTCATACAAATGTGCCTCAGCACAACCTACCTTGACAATCTTCTCATGCTCCAACATTTTTATAAAAATAATATCACATAAATTTCATATTAACCATATTAAAAAATAGTAAATTTCTTAGATAAGAACTATTTCAATACTTCTTTCAAATTTACTATACTTAAATATGAAATATCTTTAAAATATTGTTAATATTTTAACTGATTTAAATAAATTTGACTATAATTTGAACTTAATCTCCTCTTTCATTCAATATATTTTTTTTAAATATTTTTATAAATTATATAAAAAATGTTTAAGTAGCCATCAAGATCTATATCGATTTTAAATTATTGATAAATGCTTTGTAATGCTATTTATTTTAATATGAAAAAAATTAAACTGCTAGTTAAAAGCAAAATACTTTTTTTTTTTTATTTAATCAAGTTAAGGCAACAACTAAAATACTTTAAATATAATATTACATACAGCAAGTATATATGTGCTTATTGGGCAAATTTGAGCTGTAATTTAAGCGTACTATAGCAGTTTACGAAAAAATATTTCAAATTGTTTAAAAAAAAAGTTGTTTATTTCAAAAAAAAAAAAAACATTTTTTGCACTTTTCTTCCATCTTTACTGGTTTAAAAGTTGGATCATGGATTCATTGCATTCAATGAACCGATTTTACTCATTCACGAACTTTATGTTTTTTTATGCCTAATGTACGTCACCAAAATTTCAACTCGCTCTCTCGTTTTCAGTTAACTTGTTCACAGAAAGTATAACGGGCGGATATGCAGAAAATTGACTAATTAGATGAAAATTTTTTTGTCTCCGATTTCGATAAAATTATGCGAGATAAATTAATCTGTAGATTTCAAAAATAACATCCATTTAACGATTGAACGTGTAATTTTCAAAATATCACCTAAAATGCGATCGGAAGTTCAATATTCCGTATAAATTTCAAGTGATATCTCAAAAGCTATCACTTCCTATATACCATCCTATCGAAAAACAATTATTATTTTCCTAGATCTTAAAAGAGACTGCAATTTCGGATTAAATACTTTTGAAGTATACATTTGCAAGGTAATAAATACTGCTTGGAATTCTTATCACGCAATTATGTCTAATTTCTCATCTACGTAAATACAACATCAAACAAATTAAAGTAAAAAGAAATCAAAAATTCTTTGAAATTAACTGTAAAAAACAGTTTTTTTTACTTCACTTCTTTTATTAAATCTTCTGCTGCGTCACGTCCGTATCATAAACTATCGTTTAAAAAACACAGAAACCACATGACAGGGCCACTCATTTTTTATTTTAAAAAAATGTATGACTGCTAAAATAAATTATTGCATGAAGACATGCTCATTCTTCAGTAAACCATTTTCGTATGTACTTGCAAGTTATATTATATGATAAAAATAATATTTTAAATGAAATAAATAATAATTATTTAAGAAAAAAATTAGTTATTTACGAAAATACATAAATTGTAAGTAAATATTTTTCAAAAAAAATTCTATATAATTACTGTCAATTTTAATTTAATTAAAATATACATTAATTTTTTTGTAAATTATCTTTACTTTTTGAGATATTATGTTTTTTATGTAAGTAGGAAAAATATTAAAATACACCTACACGTAAATAAATTATGAAAATTACATATTTTAGAAACGCAATTACAAAATTTATGTCGTCTATAATTAAATTTTATTTTTAAATATTGTAATAAAAAACAATATTTCAATTATATGAAACTACCAAAAAATTAAATAGTTGGTTAAAATCAAAGTTGCATACTTCGATCAAATCATTTTAATAACTCATAAAATTATGCATTCCGAATTGATATGTGATATCAAAAATTGAAACAAATCTCAACTACGGACCTTAAAGTGATATCATTTATAAACACCCTGAAAGAAGTTTAATTCAACTTCTTTAAATTTCCTCCAAAGGAGATTACTTTGCTTCAAAGGAGATCAGAAAATTTACTACCTAATGGTAATTTAATATCAATTCAAAAAAACAATTTTATCCGATTCTCGGTTAAGAGAAATTTCATTAATTAAAAAAAATTCAGATCCTTAAGAAAATTAATTCATTTCAGAAAAATTTCAAAGCGATGAAAATTGTTAAAGTAATAATAAGATTTATATAGAGCATTGGCTTAAACACTCGGCTTTAAGATTATAAGATTGCTATCCTTACCTCTTAATAAGAACAGCTGAAATAATTTTATTACTTCCATAGTTAAGCATATTGAATTTGGGATAACAATTTTGGGTTATCATATTTGAGGCAAAATGCAAATTTATGACTTCTTTATCAATCAAAAAAAAATCTAAAATCTGGCTGAAAATGGTGTAGTGCCTACTCATGTACAATTTTTCCCGATCACCTGGAAAATACAAAATGCTGCGGAAGGGATTTTCTTTACTTATAATTAATATTAATATGTCCAAAACTCAACTAGACACTATTTTTTTCAAAATAAACAAAACTAAATTTTAAAACTTCCTGACCAAAGCTTAGACCCGGCAAAGTGATGTATTTTATTTATTTTTTATTTTATTTAATAAAAAGGTATTTAAATTTCAAAATGAGTTGAAATTTTTATGTAACAATTAGGTCTTCGATTTTGTATTTAAACATTTTTAAAGATGTTTCACAGAATTTTTTATACTGTCTCGAATGTCATTATGCTTGTTCTCGCCTCCAATAATATTAAAATTTGTTTTTCTAAAATATTATAATTGTTTATTTAATATGATAATTTTTTACTGAACATAAATATTTAAAAAAATTAACTCAGCATGAATTAAAAAACATTTCAAATCAATATTTACGCATACATACTTGTTAATATTGTGATAGATTTCTAAACATCATATTCATGTTAATTTGTTTAGACGCATATTGAAATGCGTGTCTATTATAATATTTAACGTCTTCCTGATAATTTCATATAGTATTATTATAGAGTTATTATATTTGAATTATTATTATCAATTAAATTTTATTGCTACCAAAATAATATTACAATATATGTAACTGCTATGTACATAATTTTTGTGGGCCGAATCACTATTATAGTCTTTTATTGTTTGATAGAAAGTTACTGTATTTATTCCATAAACTGAAAAAAATACATTCACCGCTTGAAAAACATTATAAATTTGTTATTACGAACAGGAGGCATTGGTTTGAAATATATTATACAAAAGATTGTAAAATCATTTAATTTAAATTATTATTTAACGATATAAAGATTTTTAAAAAAAGGATAGTTTCTTAATTTTTCTCTATATAAACTAAAGAAATTATTATTGCGTTAAAATAATAAGTTTTTAACATAAATCCCTTATAAGCTTGGAACATTCAATTATTTAGTAAAGGTATTGTTTTTTAAGTTATGTGTATTAAGATATTACGTATATAAAATTGGCAATATACGTTTTTTTTTCGTTTAAAATTGACGATATTAATTCAAAATAATATAAATTATGTAGTTATTTTTAATTTTCACAATCAGATACAAAGTAGCTTTGCTTTTCTTTGCACTTCATACGTTTATAAAATAATTTACTACTGACAGTAGATGACGTATTCATTTTTTTTATATTCAACAACTGTATGTGAATCTCAGACATATTTCGATATGGATGAAACTATTACGCAAAGGTTCTATATTTTACTACTGTGGTATTTAGTAAATTCAAGAGTTCTTCAATTATTGATCTGGGTCCTTAAGGCCATATTTATCACTTATTGTGGAGTTGTAACACTCAAATTATGCCGATATTTTATAAGTACTATTGGACATATTTTATGTGTATTAATAGTTAAATTTTTTGTGAGTTAGTTAATAAAACTGCTGGTTTAATGTTAATTTATTTATATTTTTATTAATATCAATGATAATTTTTTTTTATTTACTTTCTTAACAGGAGAGTATCTTATTTTAGGAGTCCGTAATCAAATACACTTAAATATGAAATTGTTTAGTGTTTGGAAAATATATAAAATTGATAGCTTAACTAGTTATTTAGATCAATAATATCATTAAAAATTAGCTTAGAACGTAGTTGACATTTTCATAAAAATTTTACTATTTACGAACAGTTTTTTGAAAAAAATTTGAAAAAATATTTCGAAATATTGGAAAATATTTTAATAAAATGTGATTCCATAACTAGTATAAAATTTTAATAATAGAGAAAACAGTATCTACATAGATTAAAAATTTTGTTAATCATTTTTTTTTTACGTTATCATAAATGTATGGTCAGAATTAGACTTGACAGGCTTCAAAAAAAACAGTGTACATAACATAAACCATAGAACGTAATAGGTATTATATAATTTCGTTTATGATTATTATTCGATTGTCGGTTTTAATAAAATGTTTTACTAATACAATAATAAATTTGAGTTAATTAAATAATTGGAAAATATATTTTAATGAGCCCATTCTGAAAAGAAAGCAATTTTCTTTTTCGAATCCCGTTAAATTTTCGATTACTCTCACAAGTTTCAAACTGACGGACATCTGGTTTATATGATAAGAATATCATTTAACAAAAATTTAAAAAAAATATCTTCCCAGCACGTAATAGAACCAGATTTCCTTTCTGTCGTATCTGAAAATAGTGAAAAATTAAAATTTTAACGCTGTTGGACAATGGCCATTGTTTTTAGTCACATTTTGGAGAAAATTATTTTTCGATTTCTTGTTTAAGTATGGGAATTTTTTACATATATATTAGCTAATTATTATTTGAAAATTTATAACATTAAAATTTGAATATAATGATTTAAAAAATTCAACATTGAAAGAAACAAAAACTCTAAAAATTATATTTTAAATATACTATCTGACAAATTTTTTCGGAACTTTAAATAATTCTGAATCAAATAATAAGCTCACTACATTGATATTTCCAATTTTGTAGGGAAATCTACAGAATTACCAATGAAAAACAATATTAAAGTTTAAATTTTCAAAATAGCGACAAAAACGATTTTTCTGGAATGACGTACGTCAAAATCTGTTAGAACTCTAGGTACATTCCCGTCGAATCCATTTCCAGGCTATATACAAGTCTCCTATATTTCAATTGATTCGATTATATTTAATTATAATTTTTGAATGAAGTTACTTATTTATTTTTAAATTAAACTTACGTTGATTCTTAATTGTAATTTATTCATTGAAATCGATATTTGTTAATACAATATGTTGCTCATTCAATTCGTACCTTACAATCACGATAAATTCTTTTTAATCAATAAATATCTTAATTCTATTTTTATGTACTTAACAAAAAACAAAAAAATACTTAATGTTTATTCATTTTGAAATGAAATTCAATACGATTATCATAGTCTTCGTATCTTTTCATTAGTACGGACGTTGTATGTAAAAAGCACTATTTTTTTCTTCTTTTTTACTCAATCCAAGTGTTCAAAATGACAATATTTGTTTTATATCTATAATAAAAATGTTAAAATATAATTGTAAAGTAATAGTATAAACTTAGTATAAACATGTATCGTATTAAATTTACATAAAACAGATATATGCAATGTACAGAGTGTAACAAGAAAACGTATTATTGGGCAAATATATATAGATTTTAATTTTTCAAAATTTTAATTTTAAATATTGATTTTACTACTTATTTGGTTAAAACTACTCAAGTTTATCTAACGCTTTTTAACCATAAAGAATGCAACAAATGGGGTTTATATTGGGAAAATTATCAATTTTCATTATATTTTATTATATTTAATACCAATAAATATGCGAGTTCTGACAATTGAAACGACAAAAAATCTAATTAAACAAAAAAGTAGATTTTTATTAAGGCGACCGTCGGGTTAGGACTTAAACCTGTTTTTGCAACAGACAGACTTGTATCTATCAAATTCACTCAAAGCTAAGTAAAGGAAATCATAGAATTTTGCCTTCTCAAGAAAGTTTCAGGTCTAATCTTTGTATGACTTATCAAATTATTCCATGGACGTACGAAATAGAAAATCAAATTTATATATATCTAAAATTTATATAACCTAAAATAGAGTTCATGTTTTTAACCAGATTGAATCGATTAAAAATATCTTTCCACGACCCTTTTTAAGACAAAAATGTGGAAACAGGTTCTATTTAATAAATAAATCGTATGTTGAAATGACAAAATGTGGAAACCAGAAAGAATTTTTGCCAAAGTTAGTAAAGCGTTTTATTTATGGTCTAAATATACATTGCATTAAATTACAAAATAAACTAAGTGAAGTAAACAACTAATAGTATTTACTGTTTGTATACCTGAAATATTTTCAATTTTCGAGAGGCTTATATTTTTTTTAAATTTATAAAATACACTAAAAATACTTTCTTTGACTAATTTAGATGAATTTGAACTACAATTGTAACAAAAACGAAATAGTTTATGAAAATAAATTTGAAATAAAACTTGTTTATTATTTAGAATCATAAAAACTTTTGAACTTTTCTTTTATGATTTAAGATTTGTGCCGTAGATTCATGAGACTTATTTTACCGATTTTTCACGTTTAAGAATTAAGGGCAAAAAAATACTATCAAAATTTCAGCTTGCGTTTTTCAGTTATAGTGATAATGGTCAGATTGACGGACAGACATACGAAAAGGAACAAATCAGTGTTTTTATACAATCAAGTTTTGTTATTGCCTTCAATATTTCCTAACGTAACAAGCTTTTGACTAAATTTAATATATTCGCATATAGTTTATACATGTGGAAGATTGTAACCCGACCATATATATGTAGATAATGGACCAAACTTATGAGAAACATGAGAATTTTATTGTAAAATATACCAGATAAATTATTAACGCATATAGCCTTTATAATGGGAAAATTTGAACAATGGGGTCAAAACAATATACTCCTTATATCTTTTGATCCTCAATTACCCACTATCTATAAAGATATAGTGAATGATACATCTTGTATTCACTATATCATTGCCTTTAGGCCACTTGGGCCATATTATTATTACAATAGAGAATTATATTATTATTATTATTATACATCGATAGATAAAACACCTTTTTATAAAAATAATAAAAAAAAAGCACTTTTTATTTAAGGAGAAAAAAAAAAGAATACACAGACCACCTGAGTTGTTTCGATATTACAATATCGCTGTGATATTCTAAACTTTTTTTTTAAATATAAAGAATACAGTTTTTTAAATAGTATTTAAAGGCACTAAAAAAATTATCGAAATATATATAATATTGTAATATTTTTAAGAAAAAAAATATAAAATAATAAAATAATTTTTTTATTTGAGTACGTACCGTGAATTATTTGACATATACTGAACAATAAAGTGGCTTCTATTTATTTTATTTTAGAAATTTATTAATATAATTTATTTTATTTTTTGGTTATTTAAAACACGTTAAAATATTGTAAATCATTTAATGTGCATTTAGCTTCCTAATTCAATACACTAATCAATCAAAAAATCCTAACTTCATACATTAATCAAACATTAAAAAAGAAAAGTTCAATTTAAACAGATGCATTTTTTCAAGATATTTCGACGCAAATGTGTAACTATTATTTTATAAACCTACTTATTTAAGTCACTTTTAAACTACTGAGGTCATACAGTGACTACAGTGGGTAGATATATACATATGGGTAGATATACAACAGCAGCACAAAGCATTCCTAGACAGTCACCTATCCAAGTATCGATCGTCTGATGTTACTTAACTTTGATGTTTGGTAAGATCTGAAATAACGTTACGTCGGAGGGTCTAACTATATTTTATTTTATGATTTTTAATAATGGACACAAAACGTTCTCATTATGTATGCATTTCTTATATAGGTATATTTACCGAATCGCTTCACTTCAAAATTGGATATTAAGGTAAAACTATATTCTTTAGCAAAAATTCTCTGTGGCAATATTTGACAGACTATATTTTTCTTTATATTAATTAACTTTTTTTTCTTTAAAAACGATATTACAGATAAATCGATTTTAATTTACATGACACTATATTGTGCATGTACATACAAAATTTCATCAAAATTGAATGAATAGTCCACGTGAAATGTGCATTTAAATGATTAAAAGATGTTCATTTCGAACTGATTACAATAACTTTCAACTGAATACTTAATTAATTTTATGAAAAAGGAAAAGAAATTTTATGATAAAATACGTAAATAAAAGAACTATGAAGAATTTTTTTTTATAATAATATATATTTGATATTAAATTAATATATGTTCATTATAACTAGAAATTTAGAAATTAAATTTGTTAATAGCCTTGAGTTAAAATTCTGCGAGCCTGAATTAAAAAAATTAAGTAAAATACTAAAGTTGTTTTTTTTTTATAGATAAAGATAGTTTATTTATGCGAACTTTGGCTGGGCTTAAAAAGTACCATAGTAATTATTTAGCTAATAAAAGTTGACCGTAGAAAATAACCTTAAAGATAAAAAAAATATTTACTGAAAATTTTGTTTTGTTTCAGACAAGTGAATTGGATGCCTTCCTGTGTAAACAGGAACTAGATCGTTTACAACAATTAGAAGATGAAGCCGCTGAATTAGAAAGTAAACCACGTCGTGAATCCGCATCACAAATTGATGATTTCTTTGAGCCCCCATCACCCTTACATTCCCACCATCATCAACAACATCATTCACAACATCACCACCAAAGTTTTCATCATACACAACTCAATGTGCATCATCCCCACCACAATCCCCACCATCATACACAGCAACATCATGCGACGCATGCTCAACGTAATCATCATATTCAAAATCAAACACAAAATGTTCAATCACCAGGAAATCAACAACAACAATCATATCCGGTAACAATGAGCTACGTTTCGATGCGATCAATATCCTCCAATGAGGATGACGTATTTTTACGGCCACCGCTGTGGGAGGATATTGCATCAAGTATACAAAATATTGATCCAGAAAATGCAAATATGTTGGGCTTAGCGGCGGCCGCTAGTTATAATAATGGTTCAGTATTACATCAAACATCTCCACCTCCCGTAGCTCCCCATGTAAAATTAGAAGTAATGGATGATCCAATATCATCATGTGCTCCAACGCCATTGTTAAGTCCTTTAGAAATAAAAACAGAAAAAAATCTACCACAAAATACGACGACACTGCATTTAATTGGAACGCCAATGTCCCCGTTTAGTAATAATAATAATAATAGTAATTTTAATAATAATAATAATAATAGTAATTTCCCATCCATGGTTGGAATGCATCCTGTTGGAGTACATAATAGTCCTGTTATATCCTATCAAAAATATACAAATAATAATACAACTAGTAACAATAATAATCAAATTGGTGTACACAATCACAATGGTGTGGGGCCACCTCCGCCAGGAATTCCACCGTCGGGAGGTGCACCGCCTCCTCTACAACCTGGGGGAACGGCTGCAATAACTGCACCATCATATCCTATGTCACGTTTAATGTATGGTTCACCGTTAACACCACCAAGCTCGGAACCAGGTTCGCCTGGTGGTAGTACATTACAAGGCGGACCACCACGACGAACTCCGCCTCCACCATATCCTGCACCAATCGGTGTACCATCAAGTGGTGGTCATCAGACGTCGTCACAACAACCACAGCCGCCGCCACCCCCGCCGACGGTCTTACATCCTGCAGTGGTCAATCAACAACAATCCCAACAGAGTTCACATCCGCCTACCCCTCATAGTCATAGAATTTCTTCACAGCATTCGACGCATGTTTCAAAGTTTAATAGACGTAATAATCCCGAATTAGAGAAGCGACGGGTTCATCACTGTGATTTTATTGGTAAGTTTTTAATTTTATATTTCAATAAATTAATTTTATTTCTAAATATAGAATGTTTATGAAAATTTTTATAATCCAAATCGCCAAAAATATAATCCAAAATCGGAAAAGTGTAAGTATGTCGGCCACGTTAATCGTGAGGTTATTTTTTATTATAAAGACTCGAAGATGAAAAATTTGTTATAAAGTTTTTATGATGATTCAAGGACATATTTAGTAAAAGTTTTATTTACATAAAAGTTAATTAATTGCCTTTTAAAAGACTTATTGTTCGTTACGTTTTCAAATCTACGCTTAGAAGCATATTGATGCACTTTTCATATTAATTTTCATTTGTGATCACCTAATTTTTATGTTTATTCAACATTGGTTTGAAGTGACAATGATTTGTTAAATTAATAAATCTTAGCTACATGTTTTGAACTGTGATTCATAAATCAAAAAAGCTGTGAGCAATAACTTGATTTCTGCAATTGTTTTCCTGCTTGTATGTTTTCCAGATTTTTTTCAGGGATCATTGTAAACCTACTATCATTATAATTGTTCTTCTTTAGTTATTATCCTTAATTTCTAGACGAATTCTAAGCCAGAACTTAAGCAAAGAGTGCAAAGATTACACAGATTGTTTATTGCTATGCATGACTTGAAATTTCAAATATTTTATTTTCATAATTTCAAAAACGTCTATCAGACCGCCTTTCACGTTTGTACTCTAACTTTTGTCTTTCTGGTATCAAGAGCAGGTCAGATATCAAATTAAATTTCGAACAAACTAAAATTTTGCTCATTATAATACGACATTTATTATGAAGTATAATTTTAAACGCTACACACACAAAATTTTGAAACATATTTTTATAAAGATAGGTCATTTAAATGTCACTTTATGTTTGCCAGTTAGTTGGAAAAAATTCGAAAAAGTGTGGGAGATACTAACACCAATTACGCTTAGGCTTACATACACTTACGCTTAGACATATCTAAAATTGATTTTCACAATTTTTCATGCTGCTTCATAAACGTAGTTAAAATTGGCGACCACTCATAATGATAGATACATTTTATTTCGTTCAATTTTCGCTTCCAAATTAAAAATTGAACACAAAAAATACGTATAAATTTTAGCATAAAAAATCTCGCAGAATTTTTGAAAGAGTTTTTCCCAAAAATACATATCTTAATAAAATATTAATTATTGATTGTTATTTTAAAATGTTTTGCAAGCGCTCCATTTTCATGTCAAGCTTGTACATGCCAAATTCCTTGGAAAGAAATACAATGCATATTCCATAAAAGTACATCAGAGATTGTCCTTAATAAAGATGTTACTTTTTTAAGTCATATATTATTTTTATAGTTGCAAAAGTTTAGATCTTATATAGAAACAAGATAATGAAAGAAATTTTATGCATTTTAATACAATTAGTATATCACTATTTACCACGAAAACGCTGTAGGGTTCGGCTTATTATTTAAGTAATAATTGATCAATTTGCTTAATTTAGTCAGCAAATTGAAATAATAATGCGTAATTAACATTTAAAACAACATTAAATGTGTGCCTAATTAAAAAATTCTTTTAAAAATACAAATTATTACATATGAACACAAAACACAAAAGAGTCAATAAATTATCAATTATTATTATTATTATTTATATAAATTGAATATTGAGTAAAAACAATAAGACAATTAAAATCTTTAAATGTCATATAAAAATATAAATTTGTTCACGCAGCAAGAGTAAAAAGATTAATATAATATGCATGGGTATTATAATAATAATTATACATATGATAGTTGTAGGAATTTGCCTTGTATTGCGTTATATTGATTGGTTAACTATGTTAAGGTCTATACAATTACTGCGAGTCCGTCTTAATAGTATAAGTAACTTCTTGTATCATATATTAAAATTATATGTAAACGATTTTTAATAATAATGTGTAAGATTACCAACTACTATGCAAAATGTGTTCAATTAAAACTGTAATAATATGTTGAATTGATATTGCTACTTTATGGATTAATTATTTATACAGTATGTTTACTGTGAAATGTAAAAACTATCCCAAGACGTTTCACGAATCATTAAGGTTGTAATCGATTGTGAAGCATTGGCATAGATTTTATCTTTTACGTGGCCCCAAAGAAAAAAATCTAGAGGTGTTAAATCATATCTCGGTGGTCAATTATGGTCATCTCTCTCAGAAATAACACGCTCAAGGAAGTTTTCTTACAAAATACGATGGTTTCGTTGCTTGCGTGGTACGAAGCGCCGTATTGTTGAAAATAATCGTATTCATTAATATCATCCAATTTCGGCCATAAAAATCATTTTAGTGAATTTTAATTTCATTCATTTAATTATAACAATTTCAATGTATTTTTGAGGCGTGTTTTGTTCCATTTTCAGTAAAGATGTAGTACTTACTTATCAAATGGGAAAAAATTTCAGCCTCAAAAGTTACGTCTGTCCAAATAGCGACCTATTCAAAATATAAACTCTTATTGGAAAACCCGTTACTATATATAGGCATTTTGGGGAAATTTGGAGATTAACCAAGAAATTTGCCACATTTCATTAACACAAAATATTCTGAAATAGTTTCGGCTTCAGTTTAACCGCATATAAGCGAGTCTCTAGCTCAGAATTCCACTAAGCTATGGCTATATTATTATCCACCATAAAACTTTATTCCGCTTTCCAATTATGTTTTTCATACACTCATTGCCACCTTTAGCATACTATGAAAAGTTTCATTTTCGACGCTGTTATTTTTTGATTGGTGTAATTTTTAAATATACACTGTACATAATTTTATCAATATTGTTCTGATTTAGAATTGTATCGAGGACATAAACCGTTATACGATATGTATATAAATAATATATACACACTTATAGGTTTCTATAAATAAAATCAATAATCCATAAATCTTCATGGGTAACAAACAAATTCAGTCATTTGTGATTAATTATTATTGTTATCATTTTTTTTTTTATAATATTAGTGTAGTAGTTAGCCAATTAATACCTTTAGGTGTTTATGCATTATTTTATATACCGATTGGAATGTAGTCTGAAGTTAATAATAAATGCAATTATAGTTTATTTTTATGAAATGATGTCATTTGATTAAAAATTAATATCAATTAATCCTGGTTATTATAAATAATATACTGACAATAATATATTTATGTTAAAATGTTTGACTTTGATTTTAAATGTCATCGTGTAATGTCAAATATCAAATAAATATACAATTCTTACCTAATTATTTTATAAAAAGAAAGAATTGGCTGCCTACAAGATTTCACTATTAAGCTCATTAAGGGGTTCAGAAACAAATTGGTCAAACTGTAGGAGCTATTTCTTTATAACAAAAAAATACCATGCAGTTTTTTTTATCTAAACACGACCGTTTTGAAATAAATCCAAATTTCCGTTTTTTTAGGGTTCATAACGTTCATATTTTTTACTAAACAATTGTAAACCAAATTACTTCTTCATTCTCAGGGTATCTTTTTTAAACCTTGGAAAGCCAGGCATTGCTGTGGATCAATATTAGAGAGTATCAGATTCACGGGTAAGAAGTTTGAAGTATTGTAATTGATCCATTTTATGCATTTCATGGTCGCATTGTAAACAGCATGTTTTGATAAAAGCGGTAAAATTTTGAGTAGTATCGTTTGAAACTTAATACCACGGAGTATCTATCGCAAATCATCCACTGTAATCGACAAATCATTTGGCTCTGTGTTGCCGCCTGACTGAGTCAAACTGAAAACTTATTCAGTGATGTATGTTTAGTCCCGATGCCCCGTAACGTATCAAGTCATTGGTAAATACAGTACTAAAAATTTGTATATGAATGAATTATAGTTAGTTTAACAATTGTTTTATCTACGATTGCTCCCATAGGCTTGAAATTGGCGGTAGTTTGTTTGCAAAAACAAACGTTTTGTTTGCAAAAAATGCAAAAACGATATTTTCAACATGTGACCAACCGGAATATCTTTTGTCCGATAACATCAAATTTAGTATTTTTCCCAATTTCCTATTTCAATAACCCATAAAAATAGATTTTTATCAATTTGAGGTCTGTAAGGATAGTTGAAAATTTTACGATCTTCGAAAAAGAAAACCACAAACTTTTCTGATTTTTGTATAGGAAATTTTTTTACATATATCACAAGAAAGCCATATTCAAATAAAAAAAAGCCATATTAAGAAGTGTATTTATCAATGACTTGTTATGATAACGAGCACCCAGCCGGACAATACTCTTGAATCAAATAAAACCACATTCTTGAAATAAATCATTTTAGCGCTGAATAGTTTCAAATAGAAAGAATGGTTCAATAAATATCATCTTCAGAATGATTAAATAAAAACAAAACTACACTATAGCCTAAGGTAAATTTTATCACATTTTTTACAACAACAGAAAAAACAATTTATACAACATTGTATGTACGCGTAACCTATTTCAAATGTTGGTGAGGTGTATTTAAAACTAACATCACTAACATCCATTGAATACGATAACGGTATTATAGCGAATGTTTATATTATATAGATTATTATCGTGACTGGTTTATACCTATACAATATATTTATTAAAGTATGTAGATAAAGTAAGTATGTATATACAAAAAAAGACCATAGCATATATAAAATATCATAAAATCATGGTTGATTATATTCATTCATAAAATATAAAATAGCCTTTAGGTGTGGTGTGTATGTGTCTAATCGTAATGGAACTTATTATGTATACTAACTACTCGAATATACCTATATATTAACTACTCTAATACACCTATTATATGTCAAATATGTTTTATAGAAATAACTTATTTTCAATGGTATTAAATCTGTACAAGCGTTCTTATATTTGCTCACAAATTATTGAACTCAAGTACGGCCTTGTGTCTTTGGGAACATCTGGGCAAGGTCTGGGCAAGACCAGCAGTATCCTGGAGTATATTTTTATGTTTCTTCTTTTAGCCTAAATAAAATAGTTTAAAAAATCTTTTAATTTATTGGTAAATTTTTTTATTAATGGACCCGAAAAGGGTGCTGCACGATTTTTTATTAATCTGCAAAATTGACAAGAATTTTGCAGATTGCAAAATGACACAAAATCGACTCTTGAAATAATCAATAACCATTCTAAAAAGGATCGATATTGGATAGGAAAAGAATTGCAATGTAAGGCTCATAGTGATATTTCGGGGGTTTTTTTCTTATAAATAGCGGGTTTTTTGTTTTTTAAGGTAAATGTCTACGGTCTATGCGACCAAAAAATATCTTCTTTTGCGGTTGGATGACCAGTTTCTTAAATATTCATGAAAACCTTGTTGAACTTTTCAATCGTTAAATAGGTGATATTTTTAAATTTATGGGTGTATATTATCTTATTAACGGAGTTTCACTAATTTTGGAAATGCAAATTTTTTGTTATATTTTCCAAGGGGTCATAAAAATTTGGATCTTCAATTGCAATAAAATTCTGTAATTTTGACGACAAAATTACAAAAACAATATTAATTTAACGATTGGATTCATTGTTTTTGAAAATTTATTTAAAATCATATTCTGAGACTGACGATACCTCGTGGCGATTTCAAGCGATATCTTTGAAACTAGCCATTCTTTAAATAAGTGTTACAGATCAAAATTACCTTATTTGAATTTTAATCCTAATTAAAGAAACAATGACAGCTTGGACAAACCTTTAGTTATTTTTTTTCATCGGTTTACTTGTAAACGTCTAGGCGTGAATGTTATATAAAATTTAATTCGTGATTGACGAACAATTGGTGAATGGAGTAGAAAATAGTATGACACAAAATTAAATTTAAGTCCTTTTATAAAATCAATTTCAACTTAATTAATTATATTCAATGTATAAACATTTTTAAACACACTTTGATTTATACATTTGTAATTTTTATGTATGTCCGATGCCCGACATCTTATTCTAGAACCATAAGCCATGAATCATATAAGACTTTAACAAACGAATGTCAATAAACTCGATTCTATGGTGTATATTTAATGCGAAGATATATGATCAATCGATTTGAGATAAGAATAGCTCATATATTAAGTAGCCTTATGTTGTCACTCCATTTTTATTTTCGTGCTCTAAACGATTGAAGACGAAATAAAACAATTACAAAAAAAGCAAAATTTTATTTTCCCAGATTTTCAAAGAAATGTATATATTAAAAAAATGATGAAAACTGTTCCGAGTCCGGCCGTCATTCTATCCAGCTTATTTGTAAAATTTTTATTAAAATTAAAGGTATTTGTGTCCAGATGAAATATTAAGCATTGGATTACACCTATCTTTAGCCTTTCTCAAGTTGTACTCAAACGCGATGTTATGATAGTTTTATGTTACAATATTTCCAGTTCAGGTGAAGAGGGTCCATTTTGGATTAATACTCAGTTAATCCAAGCATAGAGTATTTCGAGTACAATACAAAAAAAGCATATTTAATTGCCTTCATAACATGTACACCATTGGAAAAAGATGGCCGTATAAAAAATTGGACCATAAATGGCAACAAACGCGTTCTTAATATTTGAATTCACACCCATTGATGAAATTCCTCCTCATTTTTCTTTACTTGCGTTTCTATATCGCATTTATACTAAAAGAGTGTCTTATGGTAAATTTTAGCTTTAGAAATTAAAGTTAAATACAAAGATGTTTCAACAGGGTTTTCATTTCGTATAGTTAATAGTAAATGTGTCTAATGTTTTTAATTGATTGATTGACACATTATAATATAACTTTCTATAATTTTATTATTATATTATTGTTTATTATAAAACAAAAATAAATAAATCTTTATTTGACAAATGTATCATGTAATTAAAATAAATATTTATACATATTATTTAAATTAACCAAAATGGACAATTATATTGTGTACAAAACATTAACATATAACTTATAAATTCATTAAATAATATTATAATTAATTAATAAGATGTATTGTTTATGGTAATTAATGTTAATTGTTGAGTTTTTTTTTGTTTATGTAGAAGAATTTGACAACTTAATGTATGAACAAGATTTCGATTCAACAAATCATCAAATTAATTGAATTTTTATGTTTTTAAATTCTAATTACATTAATAAATTAATTTTATTCTATATGAAAAAAAAAATTATTTGATTGTATAACAAAAATTATTTAATTTAATTTAAAAACTCTTTGGTTGTTTGAAGTCAGTTGTATTTTTGGTAAAACGTTATATAAGATATACAACCACGATTTGTTTTTTGGGTGATACATAACGTATCGGGATTTTGGTAGATATTTTTTTATAGAAATTATCCATGGTTGTTTTGATTTCGAAAAAATCGATCATTTTGTTCGCAAAATCTAGGTCTATTTGTCTCCTATCTAAGAATTTATAGTCTCCTATCTAAGTCTTAAAAAAATTCAACACTATATTTCGAACAAAATCCTAAAAAATTTTAAAATCTAAACAAAATCATTTTGAAAAATTCAACAAAAAGCTCTGGGCTAATGAATTATCCTGTAAGCTACTCCATGCATCATCCTAAATTATACCCTTGAGTCAATAAAAATATTAAAATATAAAGTCAGTAAATGGATTTTTTCTTCCAAATTATTTCTTAATAATTAAAAACATCCACATAAAATTATTTTACCGCCTTCCTCTAAGCATAGAATACATTTTTTTATTCTTACATTTATATAATATCTACCAAGTATATATTACAAACTTTCCAATAGTAATGAGCAAACTTGTTCTTGGTCTTACAGTCTCAATCTTGCAAAAACAACAGACTAAGATTATCTATACACCCGGAAGACCAAAACCAAACAAGCAAAACGAAGATTTGAGCCTGACCATGGCTTAGACTAATACTCGAAATATTGAAGACCAAGACATGCAACATGCAATAACACCCCTTAACTTCCCCAATGAAAGAATAATAATCATTGAAATCGGAATTCTCAGTAAATTCTACTGTAATCAAAGCCTTCCTATTTAAAAGTGCATTAAACAGGACTTTTTGCCCCTTCTAGTTTTTTCAATGTTGTACAAATAAAAATGCAGATTGTCGTATTGAAAATTATTCTTCTTTGATCTTTTATTCTGGCTGCATTTCAAAAATACATAACCAATTAACTCCTTGTTTAGTAAAATTGATTATACTCGTACGTGAACTATCGTTAAGGTACTAGAATTCCCAGGAGGCCTAGAATGTAAATTCTACAGCCACACCAAGTTCCATCAAAGTCATAGACACTTTAGAATATGGCCCCAGGTGTCCGTCCGTGTAGAATTATAATACGTTTACATGTTAAAAGCAGCAAATCTTTAACCTGAATAGAATTTAATAAACTCAATTAACATTAATTATCGACCAATTGGAACCAGAATGTCTGGTTTGTTAATAAAAGTTGATTATTTATATGTTATCAATTTGTAAATAATTTTTTTCAATAATTTGTGTTATTTATATTAAATATATCGATCGATTTACACACAAAAAGTGATATATTATATCTTCTGGGTGTTCTATTTATTATGTTACTCAGAGTAGGTTACAATAGTTTTTTTAGGTACTTTTAGAAAAAGTGGCTATGTTCTTTTATAAATTTAATTGCAATATTCTACAGAATGTCTCAGAGCAATTTTTGAGAGCAAGATAGGCTCTAGATTAAATAAAGGCCAACACATTTTTATAGTTGACATACATATTATGTCAAAGAATATTTATTTTTGTTTAAAGTTTGTAGTGCTACCTAATAATAACTATATAATTAATTCGATGAATTAATTATATAGTCAATTTCGAACTGGCCATACGTCTGTCCGTCATTACGAGAACTTAATATCAAAAAGAGACTACGAGCTGAATTTGTTGCCGTGTTTTAAACATTAAAGGTGAATGGGCAAAATCGGTTCATTGTGTCCAGTGCATCCTTGATCCAACTTTTAAACTATTAAACATAGACATGTTTAAATTCAAAAAATGTTTATTTCTTTAAAATAAACAACTTTTGATTGAAACATTTTTTCGTAAAATAATTGTGTTCTCCACAATTTAAGCTCAAATTTGGTTAATAATATTGGACACATATTGGATAATAAAGAAAAATCGAGGACTTTTTTATCCAGTACCGTAATAATTTATTTCATATATATTTAATAATAATAGATCAATAGCTGATCTTCATTTACTGTGACACACATTAATTTCAAAACATAATATATAATTATATCTATTCCATAAATTAACTATATGATTAAATCCACGATTCGCTGATTGATTTCTTTAAAAATTAATAAAATAATAATCAACTCATTGCTATTGTTATTCAAATCAAAATCAACTACATATTTTTATACAAGTTTTTATCTATTGGCAAATACCACTTTTTTTTTTAGAGACATTTTCATAATTTAATTCCATTTCGTTTGAGAATATTATTTATATCTTCATAAATTTTAGGACTGTTGTAAATGGTAATCAATTAACTGATTACCATGTCGTTTCTAAGGTAATATCATCTTTCTTTAGTGGAAGTTATGCTATTATGTCGTTTCGTCTTAAAATATTTGTTAAAATTCGATTTCTAGAGTCTAATTTTATAATAAATAATCATAACTGAGGCTATATTAACTATAAACAATATAATCGTTGTTAAATTTAGTTTAATTAATTGAAAGCATGCAATAGGCTTGAAAGTAAAATTAAAGTTTATTTATAAAATTTATTTTCAATAATTTAATTAATAAGAAATCAAAACAAACTTAAACATTATTAAGTTATTTAAAGTTAATTATTATAATACAAAATAAGGCGAATCTAAATAATTTTTCGGTAACATGTTTCAAACAAGAGCTGTTTGTTTTTCATCAATTTTCGTTTTCTGATTTTTCTACTTTCTTTTATGGTTTAAAAGTTGAGTCTTGGATCCATTGGTTCCAATAGTCCGATTTTACTCTTTCATAAATCTAAACGCACTTTCAAGAATACATCACCGAAATTCAGCGTGCTACCTTGTTTCATTTTTAATTTATCTTGTTGATGAACAGACGGATAGACGTACGAAACTTCTCCATGCGAATCAATGTCACCTTTCACCTTTCTCATTTTGAGATGGCCAAATACAAAAATTTCAAAAACTAACTTTAATCTCATCAAAATACTCAATAGAAAAAATAATTTAAGAAGCCTAAAAAAAGGCATTTAATAAAAAACACAAATAATAAAATGTCATAAAATTTTTTATTAAAAATAATATTTATGCTAATAAATATAATAATAATTGCCTAATTTACTTTCTTTATTTACCACATTCTGCTTTTGGTATGCAAGCTCCAACCTTGCTACGAACAAATCCTTGTTCACAAATACAACCTAATGGGCAACTTAATGCACAAACTCTAGGTCCTTCCGGTTGTTCACAACTTGGTTGACAAATAGCACAGCCTTTGCGTTCATTTGGACCACGTTTCTTACATTCTAAAACAAAATACATTCGGAATTGAAATAAGCATATAAATCGAGAAATGTGGATTTTCTTGATACAATTATTACAAAATAATTGATTGTATACAAAAATTCAAATTGAAAATATTTTTACTGTCAAAGAGTTCTTGTGTATGAAATTTCATTTTTGATTGAATTCGGCCAGCTTTCAAATTGACTCAAATATTCTTTTTTTATTGTAATAGGAAGACTTTTCAGTAGGAAATATTATCTTTGATTTCTGCAAAATCAGTTGAAATTAAGTGTTTAGTATCCGTCAATCTGAAAATTACCATTTTCAGATTGTCGAATAATCGACACTTCGTTTTCTCACGTTAAGTTTTCCCATTAAAATAGCAAAAAAAAAAGGATGCCCTTCAAATTAAAGCTTTTGGGCGTAATCGAAAATTTTCAGAAAGTTACAGTTACACTAATCATAATTAAGTCAATTACCAATTTTTAGGACCCATTTCACGAACTAATACAAATCGTGAAATAAAACAATAAAAAGTATTTTGAATTTTCCAAAATGTAGAAGACGCCCACCATGTTCACAATAAAAGACAAAAACAAAAAACAAAAAAACTTACCAGCATTATAACAATCGTATAATTTGGTACCACTCAAATTATTACAAAGTTTGTTGTCCAAGTAATCTTTGCTGTTATCGTAAGCGTCTACAACACATAGAACGATGCATAACAATGCACATATTGTTGGTAATAATAATTTCATTTTCTTATAAATTTTTTTTGTCACTACTTGTTTTGAAAATATTCTGAACAATATAATTTTATCAATATATATTTGAGTTTATTTATACCGTCTAAATATTGTTTTCACATCAAATTTTAATTTTTTTTTTTTGAAAATCAATTTTATAGTGGAATTTTGATTAAAAGTACACTCATTACAAAAAGTTTAAAATTCTTTGTCACTATTTGTTTTGAGAATATTTTTTGAGTACAATAATTCAATCAATAAATTTTTCAGTTTATTTATACCTACATATTTTTTTATTGATATAAAAACCCATTATTTTGAAATAAAACACCTCTTGTAATAAAAATAGGAAGATATCGGGCTTGCAATTCACATAATTTTGTTTTTCATTGATGATATGTTTTTAATTCAATTCTGGTAAATTCGTTCAAAATTGTTGTTGATTTCAAATTTATATTTTAGGAGGAAATTTATTATTTGAAAATTTGTTTCTTTGCATTCACAAAGTTTTGGTTGCCATATAATTGAGATAAATTATAGTTTTAAATTAGTTATCAATAGTTTGATTTTAATTTCAGCTGTCTAATTATTTGCAAATTTGTTTAGGAAAGATTAATAAAATAAATGTTGGAGGTATTTTCATTATGCTTACAAAACAATACATTTTATCTTAAAAGGAAGTATAATAATCACATTGATTAATAATTGAATCCGAGCAATAATATTAATGTTTATTCAAGAATTTACATTTTTAATAAATTGACGAAGCATTTATTTTTATAACTTTTTTCTATAACTGTATTTAAAAAGAATTTGTTATTGATATCGAATCACAAAATATGCTTTTGTAATAACTGAATAATGACAAAAATAATATTTGTTTAAAATAATATAATTTTGCTGAGTAATTCACAAATAATTAACAATTGATGCAAAACGAATTTAAATCCCATATTGAATTCCAAAATTCGAATATCTGTAGAATTACAAAGTATGAAAATCCTGGAAGATGTTATCTTAACCGAAAAAAGTAAAAATTAAAAAAAAAAAACTCACAGCAAACAGTTTTTATTTAAACCTTTTAATGAATCGATTCAGTTCGAGTTCTCATACAGGGATAGCTTCTTCCATTTTTCACTAAATTCGATCATCCAGTCATTTTTTCGTTTCTCATATGCTCAAAGTATAATCTTGTTTGATTATCCAAAACTTTTAGCATATTCGTTGTATAACTTGAAATTATTGTTCTCAGCCACAGATTTTGTCAATGATTGTAATAGAGAATATTAATAAAAATTCTATATATAATCTTTAACAAAAAATAGTTCATTAGTTTATCTGTCAATTGCATAAAATATAAATATTATTATTTATCAAAAATTGAGAATACAGTTTAATATTTCTCAGCAAATCTAATTAAAAAACAATTCCAAGAATATCAGTTAAAAATTAGTTTATATCTACCATATTTTATTTAAGGCATACAAAAATTAAAAAAATGAAAACCTAATAACTAACGGAAGCAATTGGTTACATATGAGTTACGTACTAGGTGTCAACGTTTTTAAAAAAAAAACTACTATTACAAACTTTCGGTTAAATTATTCGATCTGTTATGGACAAGAACAACCAGGTGAAAATGGACCAAATACTTGCAAAATAAAAATTTATTTTTTGTCTTCAATATTATCATGCGCTACATACTTCAGACTTTATATATGTAGAATATCTTTTATTCTTCCCATTAAATTTGTCTATATAACAACGCCGAATCCGAAATGACGAATAACCAAAGGGATTTGAAGCACAGAAGCTTTTATAATATGAGCTTAATGCTTATACGACCTGTGTGATCAAGTTAAAATAATTGTTTTTATACTTATTATTGATATTAAAACTTTCCTTATTTGAAGATTAAAATATTTCATTAATATTTTTGACCTTTCATTGAAGACAAAAAATTTTTAATTTTAATTGAGTTGTTATCAAACTTATTTCTTTAACTGAAGGATAAAGGCAGATCACTGACCTACTGATTAATAATAAGTAAAGCCAATAATAAAACTGTCAAACGTCAAACTGTAATTTCGTTTAAACTGTCTGAATTAACAGCTTTTTTAAGACAGAAAATGTACTAATTAGTGGATTCTATAAATACCTGTAACCTAATTTTATTCATTGTATCAACATTTTTAAACTTCACAGTCCTTAGACAAACAATAATATACCCAGGTATATTTCATTCTCCCTGTATATTTACAAAAGATACCGTAATATATTTTTATATTTTCCTTTGGAAAAAGTATAATATACTTTGATTTTCCAAATGTTCACTGAAACTTCATAATGAAGGATGTCTCGTAATGAAATATTTTTGATATTTTCGTATATTAAAAAATTAGTACTCCAATTAAAAAAGACATCTCAAATAATTTAGTCGTATTATATAACTGAAAATTGGCCTTTTAACTTATACAACGTAAATTTACATAATATATTTTTTCTCACTCATATTTATAGGCGTTACTAAACTAATTATTTTTATTTTTGACATTAATTATTTCATAAATAATGTATCAAAAAATACATATTCAAAGTTTAGATTTTATATAATGATAACGGTAAAAAATTTTTATCGATTAAATATTAGAGCATAAATTATGTTTTCATTTTAATTAAATATTTATTTATTTTTACGAAAAAATTTATTTAAAAAAGTAAAACCACATGATCGTCCAACGTTCTACTAAGTCTATAATGTAAGGTATAGCGAAGACTCATAAATTAGATAAACAGTAAAAATTATTGGAGCACATTCTTGCATAAATTGAAGCTTATAAAAACATGATAATTAATTATTGATTTTATATATGTAATATAACATTATTAATCAATAAAATAACATTCAAAAGAATGCCGTGTACACATGAGAGAAAATTTTATTATAGATTTTGTGAGAAATAATTGCATATACCATATTTGAAGACTTCCATTGTAAGTTCATTATTAAAACAGCGAAAAAAATTATTATATTATTAGTAAGTAAAATATACAATTTTTGAAAATGAAGATTTTCCCTGAATTTGAGCTAAAATGGTAAAATTTTGGCAAATTCGAAAACTTTACGAACATATGGTTTAAACAAAAATTCCATTTTTTTCCGAAGACCAACATTTTTTATCCTTCTTCTATCTTTTAAGGTTTAAAAGTTGGGACATGGATCCATTGGACCCAATGGACTCATTTTACTTATTATTGAGCTTAAATTCACTTTTTATGTCTAGAATACCTTTTCAAATTTGAACTTATATACCAAAATTTTGTTAGTGTATATTGGCATATTGTAAATATGTCGATTAGAAATGACTTTTAATATTTTTATTTACACAATGTGTATAAATTTTATATAAAATTGAATAAATTTCTGCAGTCTCAATAAAGATTGATGTGTTAATTTTGTAAATAAAAAACTTGTTCAATCTAGATTGAATCGATATGGAAATAGATAATTGCTTGTATTTTAATTTAGAAAAAGTGTTATTTACTTGATTTTCTTTAAGTGGAAATTAACTGTTTCTGGCAATGACTGAAGATTTGTGTGATATGCATAAAATTTAACTTCCATTTGCAGTCAAATAGTTTAATTGTTCAACTTTTAATTAATACTAAAATCAAAAGTTTATGGTTAATTTCCAAAATTAATCATTTGTCAGTAGTAGTTTCTAAGAGGTAAATTTCACTCAAGATAATTCTTTTCTCAGAAGAAACCATGTGTAAGTCACATTTCTTTATCAACTGGTGTATATGGCATTCAACTTACTGCACAAGAGTTACACTGTACAATCATTTTGTAAATTTATTATAACGGATCCTTTGGTAGCCCAATGTGGTACTTAATGCGATCCTATAATGTGATAGCCTAATGTGATATCCTGAATGTGATAAATACGTCTACCAAGTTTCATCAAAATCCCATTATGCGTTCGAAACAAACTTCCATATATACATACGAAGGCAGATATGGAAAAATGACTTATAAGCCTGATTTTGATTGGTGACTAAGAGGTTGTGTTCTGAAAAGGCAATACCTTATACTAGTCAAACTGTCTAGGCTTAGCTTCTATAAATCAAGAATATCGATACACTATGTTTAAAAATATGGAATTGCAAATATCATATCAAATTTTGAGCGATTTAGGCTTCAACTTTATAGAGACGGTCTCAGATTAACCAATAATGAAATGTTTTGTAATATTATATACTTATATTATGGCAGTAAGAGTGATGTTCTGATAAAGAAGATTTCTTCTTTATATTCCCGGAGGACATATTCTCATAATCAATGTACCAAGAAAGTGTGTGTGAATTTGAATACTTTGTATACTTGAAGAAATCAATTTTTGCTTCTCGTATTCATTTTTATTGAAGAAAATAATAATTAACAGCGGAAGTGATCAAATAATTTCTATACCAGTATTTTATCATTATGTGAAACATAATTTATATTGACAGTCTAAAATTGATGCTAATATTGATTTATTGATTGATCCACATTGAAAAATTAATGCTCTATGAATACAGTTTGAATATGTATGTACTTCTATTGAAAATAAAAATTATATGTGAGAATTATAAGCTTAGCCGAATGCTTATAGTATGAAATAATATCCGAGAAGAAAATCTAGCAAAATATATATAATTTTTTTATGGTGGTTTATCACCGGCGAGCCTTGGACATAGAATATATAATGTTCAAAGAAATCACAAATAATAATTAAATTTAGACCTTTAATTAAAATTCAAATTGAGATTAATTAATTATTAAATATAAAATACAAAATTTGATAATTTTTAATTTGATGGGAATTTAGAATTTAATATGAAGTTATTTCAAATTTTATATTTGTTTAATGCTTTATTATTCATTTCAGGTTGTACAAAAGTGTACACGAAAAGTTCCCATTTAAAAGCTCATCAAAGAATACATACTGGTAAGTTTTTTCAAAATAAAATTCTTCTATTTGTTTAAATATATTTTTATTTTATGCATGCAGTTAAACTATCGATTAATTTAAATTACGCCAGTTAAAACAACGACCATTTTATTAAAAAATTATGTTAAATAGAGCTAGCGACAAAAACGATTTTGACGTGAGTTCAAACTAATACCTACATCTTAGAACAGGATTCAATTTTATATCAGCTTTAACGCGACGAATTTTATTATTATCAAAATTTTGGTTTTCAGACAAGTGATAAACACATTTGTCAAAGCCAAAAATATCACTTGTTTACAACTGTATGGCTACTTATCGACATATCGCAGTAAAATGGTCCAAAATATTGACCTTAGGATCAATTTTCAGATGATATTTCAAAAGCTACATACCCGATCATTAGTTATTTTTGAAATATACATATCAAAATGGTCTTATGAATTTTATCGAAATTAGATACAAATCATTTTTTTCGATTTTCCTAATTTTCGTAAATCCCTTCGAAAATCAAGAAAATTTCGTTGTCATTATTTTGGATAAAATTATGTTACTTTCACCCGTAGATTTCAAAAATAACATCTATTTAACGATTGGATACGAATTTTTTGATATACTGTCTGAAATCCGAGTTAATATTTCGAACCATTTTCCATATGTCAAAAATTAGCCATTCGGACAACAAATGTTATTTTTGACTACCCAAGACGTTAAGAACCCAAGAAAACCTAAAATAGCAATACAACGTTTTTGGATTTTTTGTCGTTTTATCAATTTGACTACAAAACCCCGTAAATTTAAACGAAAAACGAAATTTTTGACTGCAAAACATAAAGCTTTATTTGCTTTTCGATCTGATTTCACAGAATTTTTGTTTGTTTTTGCAATATAGTATCTATACAAGTCGATTGGTGCAAATTCAACAAGGAGTGTGTCAAAACTTTCTTAAACAGATGTCAAATTTAATCCTTAATTATTTTGATAAGGATAAGAAATCTTTATTGCTAAAATTTATTTCAATTACTCTGAATTTAAATAATTTTATTTTCCTAGAATTTTGCTTTATAATAATGAGTTTCTAAACATACCATCATATTTTCTAAATTCTACGAAACATTACATTTAAAAATGTACATTTTTAAAACGGTGTTTTTTATACGTGATATACACGAACAGTTTTTCGAAATTATAATATTCAAGATATGAAATATAAAAATAAAAATAATAAATAATTTTTTGTTTGTTTTTGTTTTTGTATTAAAGTACGTATTTTATTTTAAATGTTGATTTTTATACAAATTAAATTATATCATAAATTCAATTATTACGAAATATAAATCTATTCTGAACATATTAATATTCAAAATGCGTGTAATATTTTTGTATACCATTATATTTGTTTTTATCTGTACCTGTGTGTATGTTGATTGAATTTATAGTTATATAGAGTGTTTATTGTAATAGATGAATGAATTTTACCTATACAACATTATACTCTGTATATCATTAATTTTTGTTCAATAAATAATCAGCATTCCTAAATCAAAGTTAAGCAACATCAGACACAGTCAACACGCTTAGAATACTCTGAACTGTTGTTGCATAGAATAATATCCACTGTAGTCACTGTAGAACGTTAGTAGTTGAAAAGTAATTTTACATCCATCAGGTCACTATATAAATTAAAATTAAAATATGACATTTTTGTGGAAATTAAAGAAGTCACAAGTTTTTTTTAATAATATTCAAATTAAGATTTTCTCAATCAATAGGAAGACTTTCATTCGAATTTGCGGAATATTTTCCACATAAATTTCATCCTAAGATACATACATTTATTTTTTAGCATTTTTAGGTGCTCTGTATTAATTGGAACCAATTCAGGTGTATTTTATGCCTATTATATAACAATTTGGTATTCTTTCAAACCGATGTCCTACACTACTGCAACATATTTATACTAGACATTGTAATGTTAGTTTAGTCGGACGATCGAAAATTTTGATTGTAATCATTTTCAACTCTCCAGTTTCAAGTCAGGGTAAGAACAAAAAAAAAAGATAGCGAAACGTCTTCGAGAATTGAGATGTAATTTGGAAATATAAAGAAGCAATGCGTTTTCTACGTTTTAATCGCATAAAACTGTTTGTAGCAGTAAGCCAGTTAGACTTTTTCTTTAATGATTTTATGCCCCTTTTTTGCTTGATATACAAAATAATCGATTTCAATAAAATACAAATCACTGATTTAAAACCATATCATGTGCTATAATTAACATATAAAATTTCATCAAAATTAAATTAAAGCTTCATGGTTATGTCATAATTTAATCGAAAAAAGATCATTTTCAAGGGCTGTATTACCAGAATAGTATTTTAAAATTGAGATACAAAAAGGACCATCCAAACTTGTTCACTTTTTTTTATCACAAATATTTGTTTAATAGTTTAGGGGCTATACTCGTTCGTCTGTTTTAAAGATAGTTCCGTTCCAAATCGTTCATTTAAATAAGTTAAACAGACGTACAAACAGATACTAAATATCAACTATGTCAGGACATATAGGCTGACACGACATGGAAGTCTGGAAAACACTTTTTTTTTAAAACAGAAACATAATTTTGATTTTATATTGATTGAATATGGAAAGTAATATAACACTGGAGGTCTAATGATTTTTCTGAACAACGCCTCCAAATTTTTTGTTGCACTATAAGACTTGGCATGATTCAAATGATCATGTTTTGAGATAAAAGTAAACAAAGCTTTTATGATGAAGTGAAACTATAAAACTATTCTTAACTATTCTAAATAAGATACAGAATAGTTTGGCTCTAACAGTAAACACGCTATATATTATTTAGTATGATGACTTTATTGCTGTCAACATCTTTCCAATGAAGTGTTGTATATTATAATATTTTTATTTTATTATTAAAAGAACATACAAACATTCATTCATACATACAAAAAATTTAAAATGTTATATTATATTAGTTGTGTTCGGTAAATTGTTCACGCTGAGCATTACAAAAAACGTAACCATGTTGTAAAAATATGTAACCATGTTCTGGTCAAAATACAACAATAATAATAACCACGAACAAGAAACAAGCAAACATATCTGAAGAAATGAATAAACACAAACAAACAAAAAATTATGTATTTGTGAAACAAAAACATGAACAAATAAATTTAACAAACTAACAAAATATGATATGAAAGATTTCATAAGACCATCTATATAACTTTTTTAAGAAAATAGAATCAATCAATTCAAAAAATTGAATTATTTTGAAATTTTTAAAAAGTGTTTTAAAATTATGCTGGATATAATAGAGTAATACTTGAGGTTCAGAGGAAAGTTTTGATGTAGTTTTTATTTTCTCACCCTTCATATTTTTTGGATTCCGGAATATGAAATAGAACTTTACGGGTAAAAATTTTGCACGAAACTTTGTTTTCTTAGTCCTTTTTTCAGTTTTTTACCCACATCAATGAAAGGAAGCCTTTTTAATTAAGTCCATGCTATATAAAATTAAAATTTCCTATAGGTCTCATATTTGATGTTTTCTGGAAGGCTAACCGTTTTCGCCGATAAAGCGTTCCCAAAAAGGACCTTATTTTGTTAACAATTTAAAATTAATACATGTAACAATTTAAGTGAAGGATGTTCTAGCGGCAAAAGGGTTAGACGTCCGAAAAATGTGGGAAATGTAGGAATTTAGCTTATTTTAATTCTGCATATCATGGGTTTGTTGAATAAACGCTTTCTGGGAAATCGGCCTAAAACTGAAAAGTGACACAATTTGCTCAAAAAGTAACTCAAAATATATGTGGTGAAAATCAAAACTTTAGCAAAAAATTTTGTGCGCATTAAAATAATTAACAGATCTATAAATATGTGTATTGTTAATTTACTTGTTTGTATAAAAATAGTATTGTAATCTTCGAAAATTGACTTTTCAAAAAAATGCAGTCATGTGAAATCCTCCTCAATTTTCTTGATAACAAGTAAAATAGCAGTCTAACAGGGATGGACATTAATGTAAAATTTACTAAATAACTGAAATTTCTTCAAAATATTAATTAATCATAATTAAACTTGAATGTATAATTAACAAACTTTCCCATTTTTTTTTTTTAATTTGTAATTTTAAGTATAATGTCGATAAAAGTAATATTTCAAAATTTATACTTCAAAATACACATTTAACGCGCGCCAAGATGAAAAAACTAAAAACAGAATGATATATTTGGACATGTAAGAAATTTATTGCTTATTATTTTTAATTAATTAAATATCAATTAAATACCTATATTAATATTTAAACGTATACACAATTTGTTTATTTAATGATTTTATTAATAATTCATTTAGTGATCATATCAATATTATTATTGAAAAATTCAATTACTTCCAATATAATACATTACTTTATAAATACACTATTTATATGGCATGCATTCTGAAGTTATTGATTTGATAATAAATTTAACCGAACTTGAAAGATTAAAATTCGAAATATGTTTTAAAAAATTAGATACTTATTTTTAAACCAATTAAGAAAAATTATTTTTTTTTTCTACACAAATATTACAAATATTTGATGTTCAAATGAAGTCTGTTTGGTAAATTTCTTATAATTTCATACAAAAATAAACTTAACTCGAAATTCATAATTAACCAATAAAATGTTTTATTGTAAATATTTTATAAGTTGGAGTTTTGATTGGAATTGAATCTCATTCAGAAAATAAGTTTTACTCCCTTTAAAACGGAGCTTATAAGTTTCTTTGCCCCAGAAAACATTTAATTAATCAACAAATCTCTATTCCAGCTTTGTATTTGTTGCTTCTATTTGTCTGTTTATCAGGATTTGCAATATTTTTGGAAACTGTAAATTAAATTTTGATAAGACATTCTGAAGAATTCAGTCACCTTGTTAGAACATTCTTGTCCCGCTGGCCGTTTGTCTATCCGTAATTTCAAAAAACGAATGAGATAACATGCTAAATTTGAATAACCCGCTCTAAACTTAAAAATTTATTAGCCAGTAAGAAACAGGGTAAAAAATCAACAATGTTTGTTTCAAAAAATTGTTCATAAGGTAGCCTCGGTTGTGAAATCTCGGTGGTCAGTTAAAAAAATAATTTTACTACACATAAATTTTAGAATAATCTTCCATATACTGAATACCGTATATTAGAAGTAATAAAATACGTATAAATACGTAAGATTATTCTTTAATCCTTTTTACATTGTATTTGGTTAAATACATCGAATGTAAAACCAATATGTATTTTACCAAATTTTGTGTTTAAGAGACGTAAGCTGTCGATTTTGTACCAATAGTGGAATTTTGCAAAACTTTCTACAAATGTCCACTGATTCTATCTATACTTAGTATTTTTTCGTATAGAATTCAACCATGTTTAAAAAATCACTGACATCGAAATGATTAATAATGTAAGCCACTATAGATTTAGAAAAAAATTGAACTCATGAACTCAGGATTATAGTCAAAATTGTATGTTAGTTTCAATTTATTTTAAAATGTTTAACTGCTCCATAATTTTACTTTAAATTTGGCTAATAATCACATACAACTATTTTACATGTATTTATAAGTGTATAGACTCGATATTTATAGTATCTTATGAATGCTAATTGAAAATAGTTCAAACAATGATATTCAATCATATGTCGAGTATCTAAACAATTAACTTTGCTAGTTGTTGTCTTCACTTACTTTTTAATATGAATAGTCGTGTTAATTGCACTGATATTAGGAAGTCTCGATAAAAATGGATCGTATACAAGAAGGCTGCGAAAGGAATTTAATATAATTAATGTGCAAAATCGGTCCATTGAATTCAATGGATCCTTGACCCAACTTTCAAACTATAAAAGATACAAGTTGAAATACAAAAAATGTTTATTTTTTTGAAGCAAAAATCATTTGCCTAATAATCACATACAGATAATTATAATACATATTACTATTTTACATGTATTTATAAGTGTGTAGACTGTATATTTTTAGTATTTCATGAATGCTAATTGAAAATAGTTCAAATAATGATATTCAATCATGTCGAGTATCTAAACAACTAAGTTAGTTGTTACTCTTGTTAGTTGTTATCTTCACTTACTTTTTAATCTCGATAAAAATGAACATTTAGTTTATTAGAATTTCAAAACTGATATGAAATTTATTTTCATGAATATAAGTATGAATTCGCTTAGTTTATGCATCTCTTACGTAACGCTTTCTTGTATAGATACTTTATATTCAATATTATATTATTATTATATTTATCATTATACCAATCATCTTATTTATTTTTATTTTTCAATCGTATTTATCGTTTATATTCAATATATATAATATATACCTTATGCAATATTAAAAATAAAAAAATAATAAAAATGAGTATCGTTTTAAACCGGATACATAAATTTAATATCGATTGGTTTTGTTGCGTTCAACGAGTGATCGATCAACGGTGTCAATAGAATATTTATTTATTGATGTGATGACGATATTCGAATTCTATGTGTGTTTTTTTTGAATTTTTATGATTATTATTGATATTTATTTTATTATTTAATTTTTATTTGACTTTAATGTCTAGACGGATAACGTTGATGTGAGATTTACAACGACAAATTGTAATCATAGATCTAATCATTTTGTTTAATATGTACTCAAATTTATTGGAGGTTTATTTTTTAAAAAATTTAAATTTTCGATATAGTATTTATGATGGCTATTTTGATGCTTTCACAAAATCCTGATGTTAAAATAGGAACTTTATCAACTGAAATCAAGAAGATTTATTTTCACATTTAGGATTTACTTTTAAAATACCATAAAAGTCCCAGGAATTCGGAGTATTCCTATTGAAAATATAGTATGTATCATAGTTACTCCCTTAAATAACTCTTGATTTTAAATTTCAAATACGCATAGTTTGATATATGCGATTGGTTGAAGTTTTACTGTATTTCTATACAAAATATACTTAAAAAAAATAAATGTAATAATAAAAGAATATAATTCACAAGAATTATCTAGTATTTTTAACATCATGTCAAATAATTATTGACATAAATACATTAAAATTCAATTATCAATATTACTTTTCAATATTTAAACGTTTTATATACTAAAATATCTCAATTTTCAATCTATGTAACCAGTTACAAGTTTACAAGTATCAACATTTTACAAGTATTATGGATATAATGCGAGCTGAGCAAAATTTGTATCGAATGCTTTGAGAAACAATCCTTACGTAGAATGTATTAGATTTTTATCTATCAGCAAAAGTGTTTTGGAAACTACAAAATTTGATTCACTTTAATAAATTTAGTTGTTAATGTTTCAGAGGCATGTTTTTCAAAGATAATACTGAATTTTTCTTTTTAGACACTTTATTTTTTCTCGTATATTTTCGAACCAAACTCTTATCAATCCTAGAATGCGAAATAAATTTTTTTCTGACTTTTCAGTGGGATTTAACCAACTTTAAGTAATTGGTGATGGTGTTCCTGGTCTTTTTTACTTCTTTGCCTTGAAATCTCATGCAGTCTGATCCATCAAACCGTTTTTTCTTGCCCTGTTTATCGTTTCTTGACAAATTTAAAATTGCCGAAAATACCGAAAAACATGTACAAATTAGTATAAGTGGCGGAAAATTTAGAATTATTCAGAATCATGAACAATTTTGGAGGCAATGCCTCTTATATTAAGTGACTCCTCTTTTGATCCTTGGCAGACCCTTTGTCCAGCAGTTTTGTTTATGTGTCTTTATGAAGCAGAAAGCAACAATAATTTCTCTCTAATTTTGAGCTTTCTTCCTAATAGCGTACACTGCCCAGCTCTAAGTCTAAATCTATACTTGTATAATATGCATATTAATATACACACAATATAAGACTTATTATGACAGATTTGAAAGAGAATTGTTACACCTCCACTATTGAATTTTATATATTAAAAAAAAAAAAAAATTACTTCAATCTTTTATAAATCGTATTTCACTCTTACCTGAATATCCTATATATGAATGAATATAAGATTTATACGTAGTGTCTAAATGTGTAGGATGCAGAATTAAATAAAGATAGCATTATACACATTTAAATTTAGTTAAGAGTGAAAACATAAAACAAATAAACATCAGTCTGAATCAAATCACTCGTTTATAATCATTATAATAATAATAATCATATTGTATGTATTGGAAATTTTAATACAGGATTGATAATATTTGTCTTGTCTTCCAAAACCCTAAATTAAGTTCATTCAAAAACATATCAAAATATACTTTACTCGTAAAATATTTCAATTAAGATTTTCTTGATTTTTCATGATAATTAGTCCTTGGAAACAAAGTTGTTTAGTTGATCCATTTTAGTATGTCCATTCATCAGTGATTTAAGTATCATAATTCCACGACCTATCTCGAAAACCGTTATAGATAAAACATAATAGAAAACGCATAGCTGGAATACGCCATAATTCAGCTAATGACCACATGAATTTTAATATTCGCTGAGTTTTCGCAAATCGGTTCAACTATATTGAGCGCATATCGCTCCGAGCTTTGGCAGCGCGCCTCCGAAACGTCCCGAAAACAGATTATATCAAACTTATTAGTAGTAATTTTTATTTCAAAATTTCGCTTTTCTCGTTTAGTTCCCGAGAGTTTTCAATCATGCCTCGTTACTTTGACCTAAAGATAAACCTTGCTTCTGCATTCAACCTTATACCTTGCTTCGATCACAATGGATAAAATGAAAATCTTTGGACTTTTGTAGGTCTCTGTTCTAGTATAGACTTTCGTTTCGCTAGCAAGGAAGAAAAAGAAGGACTTTAATATAAATTTTATATAGTTTATTAATCTTGGTACTTTATTTTAAATATTTCGAAATCAATATTCAACCATGTGTAGGATATTTAAACAATTAATACTGTTAGTTTTGTTCTTTACTTGTTTATATTTTATCGTAAAGTTTGAGGATTTAAAAATAATTCCAAAAAATTCATTTTTTGCGAACATCACTTATTATACATATAAATAACGTGACATGTTTCGATCTCTGAAATCATTATCAAACTGTAAAATAGCAAAAAATAATAATTTCTTTTCCGAGTTTATAATGGCATTCCACGAAATAAAGCTAGAAACAAGATATGTTTCACTATTTTTTAATAATCACCATGTATATAATCCATTTAATATAATAAAATGGTACAGTATAGTACAATCAACATCCCATCTTAAGCAAAAGAAAACTAGTTGTGTTATCCCTTCATGAAGTCGTAGTTTTTTTGTCCAAACTAAAGTCAAGTCACCATACATATAATAATAATAATATATCTACATATTATGTATAATAATAATATTCATCCATTGAAGATAAAAACTATTATACAATCATCAAAGTATGAAACAAAGGATTATGGGTGGCATTAATAAACCAAAGCAGACTTATATATTGTGTGCTTGTGCTATAGTGCTGTGGTGCTGTGCTCAATGTAACACACTTATGTAAATTATTATTATTTTAATATATTCTTATTATTATTATTATCATATTTTGTTGTTGATTTTTTTTAGTTTATATTTCTTTTTTTTTTATACTCGACATACATACAATATGTCAGACTATATTAGTTTTAGTCTAAAATTTGTAACGCTAGAAAATATTGATCGAACAAAGTTTTTGTGTAAAAGTGGTCATAGAATCAACTAAACAATCCATTTCCGCATGTCCGTCTGTC
The DNA here is from genome assembly GCA_020423425.1 of Chrysopa pallens. Taxonomy (NCBI): domain Eukaryota; kingdom Metazoa; phylum Arthropoda; class Insecta; order Neuroptera; family Chrysopidae; genus Chrysopa; species Chrysopa pallens. The sequence goes on along the minus strand of CM035593.1, from coordinate 20,795,694 downwards.
TATCTGTGATCAAGGTAACTCAAAAATGAAAAGAGATAGGAAGTGGAAATTTTGGTGACGTATTTTCGATATAAAGACTGAGCTTAAGTTCATGCATAAGCAAAATCGGATCATCGGTTCCACTGGGTCCAGGGCCCAGCTTTTGAACTATATTAGAAGAAAAAATTAAAGAGCAAATCTGTTTTTCTAAAACATACAACTTGAAACATTTTTTCGTTAAAAGTTTAAGTTCGCCAAGGTTTTTAGCTCAAATTTATCTAATTAGCACATATATAAATAAATACAATACATATTATTATAATATATGTATTTATAGCTGTATAGCCAAGACTTTTAGAGTATGGAATGCTAAGATTAGAAATAGTTCAAACATTAATACTCAACCATATTTCGAGTATTTAAATATTTAACTCTGTTAGTTGTTATGTTTACATGTTTTATTTATGTTTTATTCACATTAATAGAGGTAATTGTTTAAGTCCTCTGCATATCCTTCATTAAATTTTGATAATTCTTTTATTATTTCGTTGGTTATTTATGAGGTGATTGCCTCAATGATAAATGAGGTAGTCGCCTCAATATTATCTTTCTGAGAGACTTGAATTTTCTATAAAGAAAATAATAAAATTGAGCCTAATTTTCAACAAATAGGAAGAAAGAATAAGATTAACAATTTTTTTCACACAATCAAATCAAATTTTTATGACTCTTTAATTAATATGAAAGTCAATGTTTTCCTCAATAATAATAATAAAAAATAATATATCAATAAAATCATAAAATTATCTTGTACTGTTAACACCTGGTTAATTTACCATTCATCAATACAAATTGTTAATGATAAACTCTCAAGTAGAGAGTATGTGACCCCACTATAAATATTAATTATTAAAACTGAATGAAATTGAACATCATTATCACACTAATTTACAGCTAGAAAAGGAAAACAAGAAATAGATAATAAATAGTTAATTAATTAAAGAATTTAAATTTTATTAAGTGTTAAATCATGATTGGTTTTTTTTTAAATATTAAACTAGCTGGTTCCCATCAAGTTGCTGCCGTGGAAGAAATAATTTTGGAATTATATACTGCTTGACATAGCAATTAACACGATATATATCCTAAAATCGATAAAACTTGCGTTTGTAAAAGAATTAATTTGTATTTCATTTCACTCATATTGATATTGATTTCAATATCTGTAATAATAATTTTCAATTGTTTATCGTTCCGTTGCAGGCGCTACGCAGGAATCCACCCACTTTTTAACGCGAAAGTTTTTTAGAGTAAAAAACTGGCATAATTTTTATAAAGTACTCACTTGAAATATGTTACAAATCCTATAACCATCATTACATCGAAACCAAAATCTTAATTTGAAATTCAAAATTAAATTTACTTATGTCTTCTCACTAGTAGTACGTCGAACTGTTAATTATATAAAGTGTGCATATCGCATCGATCAAGTATCACCTTAATACCTCCAAGTGTCACCGGGTTGAAGGGGGTCGAGGTTCCGGGTTACCACACCAAATAGTGGGTTGTATATATACAAATTTTATGTTATGAGTGTGCCATACCAAATACAAGGTGTCTTGCGATTCATTAAGTGATTAACAACGCTGGGTAAGAGGTGCGATAACGAAAAAATCAATATACATTCGATAAACTAAAAATACACAGCTGGTTAGCACCATCACATACCAGTTTGGCATTACCTTTCATCGATTATAATTCTTAAGTAACTGTTTATTTAACTATAAGATTTCTATATTTACGACTCTAAATAAGCTGTTAAGAGACATAGACCGTCCATTGGCCCTTATAATATTATGTAAAAAAATGTAAATAAAACATAATGGTTTTTCGGAGAATCGCTATAAAAAAAAATCAACTAATTTAATTGATTTTTACACTTTTATACATACATTATCGATACGAACAATAATACGCAATCAATTTTATTACTATTTATTAGATAAATTATTATAGATAAATGTATTTTAGTTGTATTTATTTTATTTTTTTATTGTTAAAATTTAATGCATTAAAATAATATTGTTATTAACATTACATATTATATATTTTGTGTAATTGTGATTGTGCGTTTGTAATAAGTAAGTACCTTTCGAGTACAAAACGGATATGAAATGTTCTTCTGAAAAATATATATACATGTGTGTCTGACAAATGTTTTAAGTGTCATGAACAATGTACACATTTAACAAAACATGCCTATACTTATTATACATACATTATTGGTTAACTTACATACAGACATAATAAAAATATTATAGTAGGTTCTATTGAATAAGCTGTTCAACGGAAAAATAGTACCATTCGAGTAGATACACATGTTATGTCGTAAGACTTTTTGTCCCTAAGTTGTTACAATATTCGGCAGCCTAATTTAAATGAGATGAATGACAGTTGAGTGATCTCAACTGACATGTTTTCTTATTATATATACTCTCGTTCCCAATAAAGTTTTTCTTTTTATCAATCAGGTGACTTTTTTACGAGGGATTTTTAGCCGCTTAGGGGGTACAGTCACAGATAGAGTCGTGAACTATTTTAAATAATTGAATTTAGTTCACGAAACTATTTATTCACGAATACATAGTTTCTTCACCAAGTGTGGGATATCTTAAAAACAATATAACGCGTTTTTTTTTTTAAGAAAATTAAAAATATTTTTGAAATTCTGACTACTAACTTCCTAGAAGAATCTCTAATTTTAAGCGAATAAACCAACGGTAATTCTAACGGAAATGTGTGGTCTTTCGATTATCGATACAGACAATAAAATGGAAAAATCTGTATATAAAACATTTTTCTAAATAAGTGATTACTAAGTGTTATTACGATAACTGTATAATTAGATATGTTTACAATATTTTTAGTACACTTGTAGCACATTATTGAATGTACAATATTATGTATAGGTATGAATATATTTATTGGTAACTGAATAAGGCATATACAATATCTAAATATCTATATACAGGTGTTTATTAAAACTTACCGAATACCAAATGCTCGAATAATAAGATAGGTATAACCATTTGAAAGTCCCGATTAATCTCAAGTAGAAACATACTTCGAGGAGAATGAGTTCTAGTGAAAATGGCTTATAACCTAACTTAATTTTTAAATGGATAAAGTTTCTCTTTCAGATTCTACAAAAATAAACTTTCATCAGAAAAAATGTTTATAATGCATAGTTCTTAAACACTGGGCAAACAATAACTGATATTTTTTAAATAAAAATAATTTGAAAAGAGACAAAAATTGCTAGGATTTCAGAAATATTGGAGAACTTTTATCATTAAAATTTTTTAGCCAGAATAATACTTTTCTCGAACGAGTTCCATTTGAAGTAAAATATACAAAAATACAAGTTGATTTTCTATTAAAAAAAAAAACTCACTCTCCTAATAGTAAATATCCACTTGCTACAAATCGGAACTTTCAAATTTGTTTGAAACAGTTTTCGATATTCAACCTATTTTTCGAGGTTCTTACAAATACAAAGTTTTAAAAATCATCCTTGTTTACTGATAATATAATATAGTTTATAATACATACAAAGTTAATTGTATTCAAGACTAAACTTTGCTAATAATGTTACCTGTATGTATGTGTATGTATCTTTAAATTACAAAGAATAATGTTACGTAAAAGTTCATTGAATTTCTAAATAAAACGTATCTTATAAATTCTTCTATGTCATTTTTAACTTTTATACTTTTTGTCATTGCATAGAATTATATTGTTAACCAGTTGACGTGTAAAAATTTTCAAAGGTAGGCAATCTTACTTGAAAAAGAGAGCGTTTTTCCATTTTCATAAATACATTTTAAGCACTATTATTTAATCTGTTTGTTTATTTTTCAAATTACTTTAGTCTCTGATTTGAATTATTGCCATGATAAACATTTTATACATCAAACAAAAACCATCGATTTGGGACTATTTCCATTTTATTGAAAATATCACAGATCTATCGACATATGATTGAATTCCATTGTTTGGACTATTTTTAATTAACATTCATAAAATACTATAAATATCCAGTCTATACAGTTATATATGCATGCATAATAATATGTATTGTAATTACTTATATATGTTTATGAGCCAAATTTGAGATAAAATTGTCAGGAACATTTTACGAAAAAATATTTCAACTAAAAGTTGTTTGTTTTAAAGAAATAAACATTTTTTGTATTTTAACTTTTCTTCTATTATTTAACAGTTGGGTCAAGGATCCACTGAACCCAAAAGACCATTTTTGCTCATTCACGAACTTAAAGTCAAGTTTTATATCCAAATTAGGTCAACAATATGTCACCTTACTAACTCGGAAATGGAGTAATTAGAAATTTCTATGAACCCACACAAAATTTTGTTTAGTGATCAATATTTATCGTGATAAACTTCGACATATTATGTATGTCGAGTATAAAAAGATTTGTATATCAGGTGAAAAGTTCAATACAATTAAGAAACATAAACATAATTTTTTAATGCAACAAATTAGAATGAAGAAATAATGATATTCAATAAAGAAGCTAATCGATATAATTAAGGCGCCAATTTTAAAATACTATTTATATGATAATTTTATTTAGATTGAATTGATATGTAATTGAATTAAAAAGTATCATTTAATTTAATTAACTAAAAACAAAATAAAAAAAATTGACAAATTATGGCTCAGACATGTTTTCAAAGTACAAACTGTAAGTAATTTGATACTTTCATATAAATTTTATTGAAAACTAATACAAAACAACATTTATTTATAATAAAATAAAATTAACTAACAATTTATACAATAAAATAAAATATTTATAAAATTATTTTATTTAAAGTTATAATATCGATTAGATTTCAATTTATCGATTTGATTAAATTAAGTTTGATGTATTTATTAGATTTTCATATTGTTGTTAATTATTGTAGAATCGTATTTGGTCAAAGAATTTCTATACTTGTTTCTTGTGCGTTTATTAGTTGAGAAAATTTACATATGCAATAAAAAAGTGTATGAAATAACATAAACATGCGAAACGAAAATTAAAAACAGACTTTTAAAATAAAGACAATCTTTAATTCGCTATAAATTCAATTTTTTTCAATTTTCATACACAAATAATTCAAAAAAAAATAGCCATCAAAATTTTATGAAATTTGGCATTCACAATCTAAACGTAATAATGAAGGGCGTATCGTTAATTGCCAGATAAAATCATTCTCTGATAATTATAACTTATAAATAAATAAGGAAATTTTTCAAAAATTGGCCTTTAGACAGAAGTGAAATGAGAGCTGAAAATTTTTAAGAGCCAATAACACAACAAAAGATAATTTAACTCGAATTTTGTAGTAATACTTCTAAAAACAATTTAACAATTAGATATTTGATGGAACAAAATGGTTGTAAAGGATTGAATAAACATAAGAACGTTGATGACATTTTCTAGGAATAATCGGTATGGTATGAAAAGCTCTATAAAGACACATCGTAAACTTAAAGTTTTTATTGAAAAACATTGCTTATTTCTGATTTAATTTAACCTTATTACGCGAGCAAAGTGGCAAGGACTAATTATTTATAAACTATTAATTATGAACCTTCAAGTTATTTTCTTCTTAGTACAGTATCCTGCGACTAGCATATTATAAGATTTATTCAAACTCGAACAGTGCTCTTGTATTTGAAAATAGTGATTTGAACAGTTACTTGTATGTGATTGGCTGAAGCAATAAATACACTGTAAAAGCTCTGTATTCATGAAGTATACGTATTCTAAAGCATCACTTCTTATTTTGACTGTCAGGTACTAGATACTTCCAAACCTTGCGAAAACGTTGTAATAAAAGTTTTCCATTATTTCGAAATATAATTATAAGAATTTCTTCTATTCATCACCAATATAAGCAACAATGAAATAAATCACTTCTGAAACTGATTTCAATGACACATTCTTATTTGTAAAATATTATATTTTATTACAATTTATTTATTTATTTAAATAATAAAATAATTTTTTATTTCTGCATACAATAGACTTATAAATAAATAGACAACTTGTAGTTATTTCACTATCACATAATATAAAATATAGACATGCTGGTGGTATTGTAATATCAATAAGTAATATGTCATACATTTATTATAAATAAATATGAAATATCAAAAAATATTTATAAGATGACTCACTCAAATGAACATACATAATAATGCGTAGTTTTTTTGCAATTGTTTTGAAATTGAAATGTCTTATGAAATGTAAATCGTTGAAATAATCTAATAATAAATGAAAAATCTAAAGAAAAATAATTTTGGTTAGAGGCAAAATATGAAAGATTTTTAGTTTATGTATAAATTATGTATGAATTTTTTTTAGTTTATGTATAGAGTGGTTTTCACAAAATGGTGTTATGAATCAAGGAAATTTATAATCTCAATCGATAGAACATTTTTTTACACTATTATAATTCTCGTAAGTTAGGCTGGGCCCCTGTTTCAGATCATTTAAATCAGGTTGTTTAATGCTGAAGAGCCTAAAATTTAGAAATTGGATGTTGGATGAGAAAATCCGAATTTATAAACTAAATGAAGCGAATTAACTCTTGGCGAATCTTGTAAATAGAGTTGAGAATTTTATAACTGATGCTTACTTTTCGTTTTATCGAATGTCACACAGAATTGTTTTTTGTAGGTTGCCGAATTCGATTATTGTTAAAATAAACAGAATCTATATTTGAAACTTGTTTCAAAAATTTTCTAGGTATAATTATTATTCTTTCAACATTTCCGTTCAAATTGAACTTTCCTGCAATCAAAGTTAATTTTAAAGCAAACTTTCTATGGAGAAGTCATAGCATGAAAATGTATGACAAGGATTTTATTATACGAAAAAATTAGCATTACCATAAAAAATAATAATTAGTCCATCATAATGCTTCAAATTATTGATATTCCTGTACATATTTTATTAGTTACATATTCTTAAAATATGTTTACAGTGAATGTAATTACAATATTTATATTTAATTTACAAGTTACATATTTATTTTTATGTTTGTCAGACTAGAATGAATAATAATAGATCAATTTCATACGTAAATCAATAATAAATATTTTATATCAATAATTATTATCAAATATTTTATCTGTTTTAATAAAATTGTACATACAGCATAGCATTTGCAAATCAATTTGATATAAATTGTTATGTTTAAATTATATTCATAAAAAATATTGATAAATGATCATTATAGGTAGTAAGTTTGTAACGTTTGTTAATATTGAAAGTACAAAAAAAAAATTTTGAATCGGTGTTCATTTGATTAGTTTTGTTCATTTACATCTGTTAGTTCGTCGTCAAAATAAGTCCAAGATGAGAAGAGATATCGAACTGAAAATGTGATGGCATATTCTAAGCCAAAGAGTGAAATCGGTAAATTAGATCCAATGGATGAATCCAGGATAAAATTATGAAATAACAAGAAACATCATTTTTTGTTTCCAATTTCAATAAAACGGTGTTTAGACAGTAATTTTGACCCAAAAATTTAAAAAAAAAAAAACAAAACAAAACAAAACAAAACAGTTATTTGAAGATATTCATTAAACCCGTATTCGAAGACGGAAGCGATATCTCGAAAACTAGTCATTTAATCAGTAAATTATGATATTTCTCGTTTTCTTTAACATTAATTCCTGAATGCATGAAAATTTCTGCCATTAGCTCCGTTAATCAGCCTTATACATAGCGATTTCGATATGGATTTAAATTAACAAAGGAGACAGTCCTGATAAACTAAAGAGTCTTTTATTAGGGTAGTAAATAAAAACTTAAATGTTATTGGCTCCCAGCTTATAAATAGTTTATTTTGTTATAAGCCCATTTTCATTAATTATTTAATATAATTTTATATTTATTTAATTACAATATTAAATAATATTTTAACAGTGGTGTCATGCTGATAATAATATTATCAATTCCATGTGGATTTTTAATTAAGTTATTTATTTTAATTAAATGTCATTTAAACCGTAAATATTTTTCAATTTTCACTTTCATTATATAAAACGATTATTTAATATTTTATATAATTCTCAGGAAATAATTTTGAGGAATTTTTAAGTAAAATATGAAGATTTTATCGGAAACGAAAGCTTATAAAATTCATTTTTTTCAGTTCTAAGCGTAGTATAATGAAAGGATAATTGAATCAATCGCAGCGCTAAGAGTAACTAGAATATAAAATAATACATTAAAGATTTTTTTGGTGGAAATTTTATGCACGCTGTGAATTAGGTCTTTTATGTTGCAAGTTAACTTATACTTGAATTATGATATTTATTTACTTTTTAACATTTAATGATGCTATTTCTATCTTATTACTATATTTTTCAAAGCCTGAATTACAATTAAAAGCCTTTTTTGTGTAATTGTTTAACAATTTTTACGTGTAGTATTGTAGATACTTTCAAACTGCTCGTGACCATACGATTGATTAAGTAAATCCGTAAAAACAATTATGACAGTTCAAATAAAATATATAAATACGGATTAGTTTTTTTCTGTTAAGAGTATGTTGAATTTCATAATTTATCTTTCTTTTTTTTAATTTTCTAGTTTCGATAGGAATATTATATATGTGACAGAATAAATCTCAAAATTAAATAATAATTTTCGATATTAAGGCAATGAATTTAAGTAATTAAACCAGGATTATATTGGGTCAAGTTTTACTGGGTTGAATTAGTATGGTTACTGGGTTGAATTAGTACGGAACTTACTATTTTTGTTAATATTTTCAATTGAAATTTAAAGTTTAACTGCAACATATATATTCGCAGTTAAAATATTTTATTTAAAATAATTTTCTATATTTAATAATATTTTTTTTGATATACAATTTTTAATTACATAAATTAAATACATTTAATATAATTCCTCAAAACCTGTATAACGACTACTTACTGATAATTTGATAATTATGTGTTAATATGATAATTGTATAAAAATTTTATATAACTCTAATATTATAAATTATAGATACAGTTTTTTTTTCTGATAATTTTCTGCATGCATATTATAATTTGTTAAATATACAGCGATAAAAAAATTATCACGTTATTTTTTTATCGAAATGAAAACATTTAAATTATATACTGTAGAAAGTAAAAATTATAAATCATTTAATTAAATAATTTATTTTGAAAAAATTAAATTTACCTATAACATAGATTATTTTTTTTTAAATGAATATAATTATTTAAACATATTTTAGTTTGAAACGGAATTTATCTGTTTAATATTATTTTAAGGTCGATAGTAGTCGAGAATAAGCATAATTATTTTAAAAAAAATTAGAGCTCCCTTGATTTCAATTGATAAAATTTTTCGATTTTTTTCTCGATATTTTATGTATATTTTTTATTAATATCATTTTTCAATATTTTATAAAATTAGTACTTACTGAATCAAATACTACCCATTTACGAAATATATTCAAATAGAATTTTCTTACAATCGAAAAATCTTGCAGTTGTAATAAATCTAATTTAAATAGATTATATAATTTTCCAAAAAGATAAATTAATTATATTATATATTGTTAACTCATATACAAGCAAGCATTTGCAACACAATATGTTTCAAATCAAATGTAGTATTTTCCAAATAAACTTCAGGTCGTGTGAATTAAGCAATCAAATAAATGTAAAAAATTATTTTGTGTTTTATTTAAAAGTGTAAATTTGAGATTTTATTTCAATAAATCGTGGAAAGTTATCAACATTTTCAACAAAATTACTGCTCTTTATATGGTTTTTAGACTGAATAAGTCCTAAGAAATAAATCAGTAACACGTTTTTTGTGATTGGGTCCGCAAATATCTCTTGAAACGGCGCTGATATTTTGTACTATGAACTCCACATTTTAAAGAATATCCCTGAAAATTGTTACCCATGTATATTTTACGGGTCGGGTTACTTCGCCCATAACATTTTCACTTAGGGCCCCGCAGACTGCAGACTTTTTATCGGCCGGTAGTTTGGTCGGCTTCTTAATCAGTATGGAGAGGAATGCATATGCGCACACTACAGTAGTCTGCGGGGGCCCTTAAAAATCGTAAGAAATTATTATAAAATTGATATATCTGAATCATCCTTAAATAGATATATTCAAAATTAAATTTTATTTGTATAATACTATTTTCAAACACATAATATTGCTTGCATGCAACATATAGTTGTTTCATTATTTATATATTATTTTTGAACTAATAATAATAATTATTATTCTAATGAGCATTAACTCACATTATATGAGATAATCGTGTGGGTTGCATGCTGTACTTTACATGGTTATTTGTCACTAAAAATGTGAATAATATTAATATTATTACTTAAAAGAAATAAATTATACATTTATTTAATTTTTTTTTTATAAATTCAATATAAATAAATAAAATATTTGTAAAACAATAGTAGTAAGATAATTCTAAATAATATCGGTAATATGTAGGTATTTACTTTGATGTTGAAGTTAATTTGTGTGTACAAATAAGACACGTCAATAGGTCATTTATGTCTATCGAAGAGAATGTCTCTAGTAAGTGTTAACCTTCAAATGAAATAAAGAGATTAATTTGATATTAACAATTGAAATGCAATAATACTTATTGTATGAGAAAAATTATATATTCTGAATATATACAAAAACTAGCAGACTCGGTCACGTTTTATAGAAAAACCGTTGTTCCATTTAATACCTATCGATTGCAAAAAACCGCTTTGCATAGTAAAAAAGTGCTTAGCGGTATTTAATACTATATAAAATACAGGTAAGGCAAAAAACAAATTTTTATTTCCTGAAACCATGCATGAAATGAAAAACACCCCATCTTTCTATTATTCTTTGAACATTTATAATTGCCATTTATTTAATCATTATTTTTCCGTATAAAATGCCCACAAAATCAAGTTTTCTCCCATTTCTCCCATTTCCCCGATTTTTTTTTTTTTTTTTTTTTTTTGAACATTATCTCTTAAGTTTGTCAAAATTTTATACAGTGTAATTTTTTACATGCCTATTCAACCTAGATAACAAAAGTTGTTGGCGGGTTATACTAAAAAACTAACTTACACAGCTCTCTGCAGGAAACTTATTGCACTTATAGATAATTAAGTACGAAAATCGTTACCAAATAAGTGACTTATACTGCCATCTGTTTGCAAACGCATGGGACTACAATACAATTGAAGACATTGTTAATTTTGAAATAAAAAAGGAAATAATCGGGATAAAAACTATGTTTTAAGTCAGAACTAATAATGAAAACTTATTAAAATTAATAATTTATATTATATCCTTAAATCTTTTTTATTTTTAAAACTTACAACCAGGAGTAAGAAGTTAAATGATACATACAGATTCATTTAATAAAACGTGATTCTTGCTTATTGTGGTTTATTTTGAGTACTCCACTTCATAAAACAAATTTTATTTAAAAATATTTTTTTTTTTTTAATATTTGGCTTTAGCTACTTTCAACTATATAGCCATTAACCAAAGGGAATTATTATTATTATTATTTATACAACAACAGTACACAGTACTGCTAGGTGGTCACCCATCCAAATACAGATTGTGACTGCTGTTGCTTAACTTCATTGATTGGTCTAAGCCTGTCATTACGTTACGTCAGTCCGGGGTCAAAAAGATTTCTATCAAAAAATTTCGATCTGCTGTCAAAATGGGGGCACTTATTTACCGACTTTATAATTATGTTTGTTTAACATTTATGAACACAAGTTATCAGGTACTCTAATTAGTTTGATTAACAAAACTTAAGCATATCTTTAATATATCTCATACAAAGGACGTTTTCTAATCAAAGATTGATGAATATAATCTTTTTTTTTTCAATAAAAACTACATTCAAATTGTCACTCAAGTGACATAAATAAATACTCAAATCAAAACAAAAAATTTAAATATATAATTAGAAAACATACAAAAAAAATGATTTATTATGAATTAAGATAAAAATGTATGATAACATTCAAAAAATAATTAATATTGTCACAGATCAGTTATTTGGTGTTTGTATTATTTATAAAAGCATTTAGTAAAATTCATTTAATTTCTGTAGGTGTTAAGTTTTTTTTTATTTTTTCTTTTTTAATTTTAAATGCATGCAACAAGCAACAGCAGAATTCGTAGATTCAGATAAAGAAAGTAAAAATGTACCTCATTAATTAAAAATTAAAATAACAACTTCTCAAGGTATATAAAACTCTTAAGATTTTTTAATTTGAAGGAACTATTCGTTCGTTTTGTTTATCTGATCGAAAAAAGTGTTGTTGATTAACACTTATACGAACTTGGATTAATGAATACGTGAGTAAAGAGAGAAAAAATCAAAATTCCAGTGGCCCGGAATATATAAAGTGGAATAAAAATAGTGAAACTACACGAAAAATGTATTTTAAGGGAAGCTAAAAAGCAATACAATATGTTTGCTGATATCAAGGCGCAGAAAATTTTAAAGAAATAGGAGTAATCACAATATCGGCGAGTGATTCGATAACCTGCTGAGTGTAATTTTTAATAGTTTACAGTACGAAGAAAAAATTTAATATTTGTATTCATTATTTAATCAAAATTCCAAAAAAAAATTTTGATGTCTTGCACTATTTAGTGTAAAAAATCAAACTTTTTCGAAAAAATACATTCGAAAAAAAAAAAAACTAAAATATAAAAATATAAAATATTTTCAATTAACTACTTCTAAAAATAATTTACCGAGTAGCTTTTAAAATCAATTAGTAACAACGAAATTATAGAAGTTCATTTAAAATTAGTTTTTAATTCATTTTTTTGAATTCGGTTCTATTTTATGATATAAATATTACATTAAGCCGGTATAAAAATCGTAGAAAAATTGGCAAATGTTTTAGGCAAAGCTAATAAGAAAAAGCTAATAAATTATTCGCTATAGAATATATTTCAGAATATATAGTTTTCATCAATTAATTGTAACGCTGGCAAATATTGATTGCACTAGCAAAATAATATATTTGGTATAGAATTGGTATAGAATCACCTAATGAGTCCATTTGTTAATCCGTCCATCCGTCTGTGGCTCATCAATACAGCTAGAAAACGAAAAGAGATAGCGAACTAAAAATTTCTAGAAAAGTTACTTGATTGCGTAATCTGAATTTAAATAGTGAATTACTCAAAGATGTATCCGCTTTTTAAAGTAAAGCAAATAATTGAAGATTTTATCTTTTAATTCTTTTTCGAATATTTAATGTTATAATTGATACTCAAATAAAAAACGATGTTACTGAATTTTCTGTGTATATTTTTAAATTATCCTCAGCTAATACGTTTTGCATGGACTTCCCCTACATTCAATACAGACTAAATTCATTGTATTTGATAATTGTATAGGTAGGTACATGCGCACTTCAACTTCCGTATATAATTATTATTTAAAATGATAATAAATTATTAATAATGATTATAAAAATTATAATGGACGCGCAAGCATTACCAATAAATAAATATATTATATTGTACGTATAGAAGCCATCATATCATTCATATCCATTGTTTGTAATAAGTGAACCAGGTAAATATTCATTTCCTAAATCCATTTATTATTGGAAAAAAAATTATGGATGACATTTATTTTTAATGAACTATGTAAATATAATTTTCTCAGTCGTGTATCACAAACATAATAATCGTTTTATTTTTATTTTTTTCTATTTTATTCCTATCTTTGTTTAATCTATTTCTTTTTTTTTTATTTAATTGATTTTATTATCTAGTCTGTGGAATAAAATATGTTTGTGGATATTTTCCCGAACTAAAAAGTCGCAGAAAATTTTAAAGAAATGGGAAATAATCACAATATCAGGTCAGTCGGCCTGATTCATTAACCTGCTAGGTGCTATTTTGTAAAATTCCAAAAATCCCGTTGGTTAGCATAATTTTGTTTAACATTTTAAAAGTATAAATAGTGTCATATTTTATACTCATATTACAAAATACAGGAAAATAATGTAAGTAGCGGGGACTTGTAGGAGGTTGTATACTTCCACCAATAAAATAATATGATGCGTAAAAGTCCTTAATATTCAGTAAACTGCCAACAAGTCCTTAAAGTACGAACAAATTTGATACGAGTATACCGGTACTGGTGACGGTGTACAATATCAGTGCAAACTTGAGAATTTAACTGGATTTCGGTGTCAAAATTCAATTTCATTTTTCTTGCTTAGCATATGTGAATATATATACGTCGTTTGTCTGATACCAAACGATGGAGTTTCTAGTCTGTAAAAAAACTCATTTTAGTCCAAAGTGGACTAAAATGAGTTAAGCAGGTTAACGAATGATGTCATTTTGAAATGTTTGTTTTTCGAATAGAAATTTTGACATAGGAGAGAAACGAAGGAACTCTAATTATTTCTAATGGCCATTGTAGACTGGAATTTTTTCACCAGAATGCAAATTTTTTTTATATAAGTTGAAACGAAAAATATTATTTGAAATCGGGAAAAACATCTTTAAAGCGAATATTTCCTAAATGGCTTCATCTAGGAAAAAAATTTCAAATTTTTGTTTTTGAATTCTTTAAAATATTCATCAAAAAGTGAAAATTCAAAATTTTTAAATTCTTTCCACGGGAATATTTTACTACCTTAGCAATTATTAAAAAACATTTTTTAATAGCATCATAAGCAATGTATTTGTATATAACTATTATTTAATCAATTTAAATTAGAAAATCTTAAAAATAATATTTTTATAAATAAGAAAATGAAACAATCGGAAAATCAGTTAATATTAATTTTATTTTCGAATTCAGAATGTGAAATGTAGAAAATTCAGTATCATTCATCTACACTAGTATAATATTTAAATCAACTACTTAAAATAATATCAAGTAAGTTAATAATTTTACTATGATAATATCAGTAAAAAAAATTATAACAATTTAATAAAAACCATAAGTACCTCACACACACACAGGTCAGGGTTGATATCATATCATATCACATAATATGCGCTCGCATTTAAATTATATTGTAAAATATGCTTTATAATATTTTGATAATAATCATAATATGTATAATAAATTTATTATTTTGAATACAACATATTATATATGATAATAAATATGTCATTTAATTTTAATAATAAAATACAAATCTATATTTAATAATCATAGCATATATTATTAATATTCAATATTATATTTTATCAATATATTAATAATTTAAATAATATGTATAATATGATATTGATTTGTAAATATATGAATGTGGGTGTTAATTCAAGTAAATCAATAAAATATATAATGTTGTATAATTTAATCTAATCGTTTAATATATGTTATTCAAATGATTGGATAGTTTGTGGCAAATAAAATGATTTGTTATGGAAAAAAAATACATCAGAAGTTATTGCTTGATTTTAAAAGTTGAAAATTAACGGAATATTCAATTTTAATAAAGATTTTTCGCAGGTATTTCACACACTGTATAGACGTTTAATCATTATTTATAAACGGCGAAAATATTTTGCTAGTTTTTTTTTAATTTAAAAGAAAAATAGCTTAAGTCTTCTGTACGGGAGAAATGACGTTTTAAATGAAGTCAGAAAAGAAGTTAGCTATGATGTCAATTGGGCTGTTCATTTCATCGTCATATCTAGTTCGAAATATCCAGTTCATTTGATAACAAAATTTTGCTTATTTTTTAAATTTTAAAGATAAAATAACTTCTGTTTCCTGTACGGGAGAAAAGACGCAAATGAAGTAATAAAAAAAATTAGTTATGATGTTAATTGGGCACTTATTGAGAGCAATTTTTAAACAGAGCAATCCAGTTCGTTTAGTCGACAAATGTAGCTTCTTTTTAAAAATTTATAAGAAAAAATAACGGTGCCAGTCTCCTGTACGGGAGAAAAGATGCTTAAAAAGAAGTAATAAAAAAAGTTTATTAAAATGCCCATTGGGCAGTTATTGGAAGCAAATCAGCAATTTTAAGCGAATTTTTTTAATAAAGGCGAACTAAAAATAGGTACAGCATTACGATTTTCGGTAATCTTTCAAGAATAGTCTAAGGGAATTTTTATATATGCCTTATATTATGAGAATGAGTACAAAATTACGGGTTGCATTTTAATATAATTTTTAAATAACCTAAAATATATGGTATTTATGATTTTGTATTTTTTAAGGTTTTTTAGGGTAATTAAAATGTAGAAAAATAAAATATAATAATTATTTGACAATTGGATGGATAGCTTTCGAAATATCACTTGAAATTTGGTCAAAACATTGACATAAAGATCATACGTCTCAGGAGGTGTCTCAAAAATAGCTCTTCCAATCGTTAAATGAATGGTATTTCTGAAATCAGCAGATCAAATTACACTTATAAACTTAATTTTATCAAAGTCGTTGGAAAAAAATGTTTTCTTGAAAAGGTTTTAAAATAGTTTAACCCGTAAATTTCAAAAATAATATTCATTTAAGGATTAAATGAGTAGTTTTTCTGATATTGCCAGAAATCTGAGCCGTAGGTCAATATTTCGAACAAATTTCTATCAATATCAATATCTGTCATCAAAATGTAAACTTGTGTTATTTTTCCTTTTTCTAAATTATCCTAATTATCTATGAAATCCCAAAAATTGCAATAATTTGTTTTAAATTGGTTTGCGATTTTTAAAGCAGTTCACAGAATATTGAAATGATATATTTTATTTAACAAATACTACAAAATGAAATAAAAATTTATTTGAAAAAATCCAATAGTAATTTTATAGTTTTAAAACATTTAAAAATTATTAGTTTCAATACAAAATAATTTAGAATTAATTATGAATGTAAGAACATTTGATTAATAATTACTTAAGTTTTATATATTATTAATTATTCATTTTTATTATAAATATATATATATAGGTATACGTATATGTGAGTGTTAATTATTTATTAGATATAATACATATTTTATTAAGATGTTTTATTTATTTATTTATATATTTTAATAATAATTTCTTTCTACCTAAATATAATAAATTTATGAATTTATAAATAAAAAATAATTATTACTATGATGTAATAATAATTTTATAAAATATGTTATTATCTATATTTTTATTGATCGATTTATTACCATTTAATAGAAGTGTCTTAAGTTTCACACTTCAAGGAGTATATAAATTATATTAGTTTTTAATTTAAATAACAAATTTATTAATATTTAGAAAATATAAATAATATTTTTAAAAAAATTATAAAATTATACATTTTTTAATTAGAAAAAGTCGTTATACATTTAATACTAGATGATGTAATTTTCCTTTATTAAAATCTTCCTTGCCTGGCTTCGGATTTAATCTTCAGGATTCGTTTCTTTTTAAAAGGCGTTTTTATTCCCAAATAAATGAAGTCGTAAAAATTTGCTGAAGGCTACTAAATATTCACTTCAAACAAGGACGTATAATTTTCTGCTGTATCATCAAGGTTTAATTATCTAGTTAATAATAACACAAATTTATAGTAAGTATACTCAAAGAATAAAAAAATCGCGACACTTTTATGTCCATATCAAGTTATAATAAATTTTAATAGTGTTTAAAAGTTTATTTTGTAAAGCTCTTATTATTTCAGTTTTAGATCTTTATTGTAAATTGTTTAAAAAATTGTGTAATATATTTCATATGTATGATAGATAAATTCTACTTATACAATTTTTACTAATGTACCTTCAGTCAGTTATTAATAATTAAAATTGAAGGTCACACTGTTGTAGCACATTCTTTTATAAAATATCAATGACAAACCAGCAAAATATTCCTTTTATTATTATTATTTAAAATATCTTTTAAATACATTAAATATAAAAATGACACATCAAGATCGAACAATTTTATATTAAAGAATTGATATAAAACTTGTTAATTACAGAAGTAATCAAAACCGATCATACATTGAAAGCGTGATCAAAATCTAATTACATTTCGGAAAATTAGTTTTTCTTTTTCTTCATTATTTTTTGTGTTCTTTCTTATGATCCTAAGCATCATCGAATGACTTAGCCGTTCTCGTTCTACCTTATGTAGCCTTAGCTTCTGCGTGTGATGCTAAATCGCTGATGGATTAGTTGTAGTTTATTTCTGACATAAAAAAAAGAGATTAACATACAAAAAAAGCTTGGTTAATCTAATAACGGAAATCATTACTTCTGTCGTAATAATAATAATAAAATTATTGACAGCAAAAACATACGCTCAGATTACTATCCAAATATTATATTTATATTTCATTAGTTTAGAGTATATTAAGAGAGGAACCGCAACCGCGATCCTTGTACCTAGATCCTTTGGTCCTATGTACTCTCTTTGAGTACATTCCATCACATGAAGACAAAGATGTCTTCTAACACAATGTGATAATTAGCTTGTTATTATGTTCTTGGTGGATCTGGTTTATTTGTTCTTATGGAAGCGACGGCAGTGTGATAAACTAACCGCCCCTTTTTATAATTATTATAATTGATCAAACTGTCGCGACCTAAATTTGAACCCGAAACCTCCAGTCTAAGTAGTCAAATGGGTGAAAGTAATAGGCTTGTACTTACTTGGCCACTGAGGTGGTTTATTCCATAAGTACTCATATTTTGGACTCTCGCTGAGATGGTTAATTCTCAACTGGGAATTCCAAAGCTTTCGAAACTCAAAATCACTTTATGACTCAAGAAAAAAATCAAAAATAATTTTAAAAACATCAACTTTATATGAGCCTGATTAAATAATAAAAAATTGAGACAGATAAATTTTTTTTTTTATTATTCAAATAAAGTTTTAAATTTCCAAAACCCATAAATCTTATTTTAAAAAAAATGAAAAATAAAACTATACAAATTTTAAAATACGTACTTTTAATATCAACAATTTAAGGAATAATAAAAATTATTTACTTGTTTGTTTCTACAAAATGATTTATAAATTCAGTAAACAGATTAACGACCCATTACTTACATCGTAGTTTGCTTTTTTTTGGAAGACTACTAAAAAAAAATACAATAATAATATTATGAGATCATATGTTTTTTTCTTTTATTTTGGAGTATAAAATGTTCCAGATAAAGAAGTACAGATACAATATCTAAGGTAATTTATACGAACTAATATTCTACCAAATGTGACATTATGTTTTTTTTTTATTAAAAGATTTATGTTATTACCACTATTTAAAAACAAAGTCAAGTAAGTCGTCTATGTAGTTCTATATTTAATATACAGGTGACTTTTTAATAACATGTGTTTGTCTAAGTCTTTATTAGTTCAGTCCCAACTTTATTTGAAGCTGCATTTCAACATTTATTGTTAGTTATTTAATAAATTTATCGCGCCTACAGCTGTGTTTAAATATACAATTTCTCAGTAACAAAGTTAAAATCCAATATTTTGAATAGTTTTCGCTGCTAGATTAGCCAGAATCAGGAACATTACTTGTGCCAGCCGCCCCGCCAAATCAATACATAAATTTGGAGGGGCGGTCTAAGTCAGTTTGTCCTTGAAAACCGTGAAAGAATACGATTTATTGGTATAAAAAAAGGAAAAAAGGGAGCAAAAAAATTAGTACCCCCAAAAGAAATATTCTCGACACCTACTCAACGTTCGTATAGGTTTTCAATCCTCTAGTTCAGATTGGGAAAGGATTGGAAAAGTGTAAAGCCTGTAAACTACAAAGCACTATTTTGTGGTATAAAAATGGTCAAAAAGGGAGGGAAAGTTTGTAAGTTGGTAATTCCAAAAAAAATTCCTTGATATTAACTGAACCTACATACAATGTGCTCCAATTCCAATTTCGTTTAAGAAGCCCCCCCTTCAATGTAGCTTCACATAGGTATTACTGATCCCTTGGTTGTGTAGCTTTTTAAGTCCAGAAAACATTTTGTATATATCTACATATCACGTGCTCTAATTCCAGTCTCAATTGAGAACCTGTCCCTCCATGTATCCTTACGTAGGTTTTACTGACACATCGGATGAAACATAGCTATTTTATTCAAAAAAATATTTTGTATTTTCTGTTTAAATTATATGCATATTTTTCATCCTTGAACTAGCTATTCCTTAAAGTACCGAAAATAGAGAATATATCTTTATCACTAAGCATCAAAAGATATTTTCTTCCTTGAGGTACCGGTTTTATATCCTTAAAGAATATTTTGACCAAATTTAAAAAAGAATTAAAAAGAAAATTACGTAGCTTAACATCTATTTTTGCATAAATATCTTCCAACCAAATATTTTACACTAACATTTATGCGTGTGGTAGCTTCAAGCTTTAGACTATATTTACTTTACAACATATAATATTGTAAATAAATAGTACCTATACTAGTAAAATAATATAAAAATAGATACATATGTATCTTGTACGTGAATACAGTGTATTAAAAACATAATAATAAAATGTAAGTATCTACATAATATCTAAAAGAGATACAACAAAAAAGAATATTTACTTGTCTCAAGTGCAACCAAACATCAACCCACGCATCAAATTGTAACAAACAATTGATGTAAATATTATATATGAGCGTATATGCATACATTCATACATATGGGAAGCAATTATTATTATTATTCAAATATGATGAATTGTTTAAGAGCAAAAGGTAAACTGCAGCTGGGCAATATATTAAATATAGACAACATAATACATTAAGAGTTCGAGAGAGATTTGGGTAAGGTTCTTTCTGGAAATCTTTAATTTTTCTGTGATGACTCGTACTATGGGCCCACGTTCTTGCAAGAATACCTGCACTTATAACATATTTAAAAGGGATGAAAATTGAATTGGGTCAAAATGGTAAGAGCTAAAAATAAAAGTTTCAAAAAGCATAACATTTAACATACATAAAGGTTCTTTACCTTTTTTCTAGTATTGGAAATAACGGAGCTAGCACGGTTTCTTTCGAGATATATTTTTTGTAAATTTTATAATCTGCAACTTAAAGCTTTGTCTTCTGACTCTTCCCGTTTTATCCCAACTAAATTCTCACCCCTTTCAAACGCGCTGATGGCGTGCAGGGCTGATTCCTACCAGAACGTGGTTTCTGTACTTCTATGATTCACTCCCTTACAATGATTCAACACAGAAACTTATTATTCAACGTCACTTACGGCTTCAGATCAGTCATTTTTCTACCGTGGTTGTCTTCTTTAGCCAAGATGTGCTTTCTTTGAGGCACTGACTGCTCTTATTTGCTTTTTTCAGAAGACCTGTAAGCAGTACAGAAAGATGTATCAGCTAGTTTTTGACAATTACTCCTATACTAAATTTTACCCTTTGTTCTTTATGACTGGTACCACCAATGGTTCTGCCAAGTCACCAATCCACCAATGATTCTGCCAATCCACTAATGGTTCGACTGAATCCTATTTGGAGTGCCTCAAGATATAAATTCAAATAAATGTTCAAATTTTTATAAAAACTTTAAACCGATATTTTATAAATAGATTTTTCAAGCCCCATACGGATAGGTAATACAAAGTAAGAATCTTATATCAAGAATATCATTTTGCCCAGTTTATACACAAACATACATTATACAGTTTTTTTTTAGGTTAAAATATATTCATACTAGCTTTCTGATTTTATTTATTTTTTCATCTCTTTTTTTAAGTTTAAAGTTGAGATATATTATTATTATTATTATTATTATTATTACAGATATGTATATTTATGATTTCAAGGCTGTCATTATGGTTTTTTATGTTTCTTTACTTCCGATATATAATATTATGAGATGTCACTAAACTTATGATCATTGAGTATGCAAATTCATTCAGATAGGTTTTAATTTACAATCCGAAGTCATTAACTTTTAACCTAATGTGACAAAATCATATTATTTTAGCATAAAAGAAAATATTTGTTGTAGTCAATTTGTAAATTCTAATCAATTGCTTACACCCAATGGGCGAATCGCTGAGGTTTTGAAACAAACCACCATCAATTACCAAATTATGAGGAATATTATCTACTGACAACTTTAAAAAAGATACTTTCGGTTTGCGAAAACCAAGAAAATACTAATTATATTTAAATTATTACGGATACCGAAAAATTTATAATAATTAAAGTCATACCTACCACGATTGTTTTCCATTATACTTGTAATACACAAAATTAAATATCTTCATGAAAGGCATTATCGTAAATTTTATCGATTTTATTTTTAATAAAAACTAAAAAACAAAAGAACAAAACAATTTTACCAACTATAAGGTAATTACCACACGTACTTAGTCGTAAATATAATGTAATACATGCATATAGTAAAACATGGATAAGATAAAGTTCAAAGAGTAAAAGGGAGCAAAATTTTTAAAAATTTAGGTGAGGTGTCTCTGAAATGGGACTATTTAGGACATATGTATTCTTGTGAATCACAAATTTATAAATTTTCGTTCATTAGTTGTGGATTTATACGCGTTTGTCTGAGGTTTCATAGACCGATGGACATAAAACAAAAATTGCTAAAAGAGTTCCAAAACGTCGATATTTATAAATAATTTTCGGAGTATTTAATTTATAATCAGGAAAATTTATTTTATAATCAGGAAAACAATCGTTCAGAACTCGGAAGAAATATTCGATAAATAGGCAATTATATATTGACAAATAGCTTAATAGAGTTTGAACTCTTTCACGTTATAGTCGAGCAAGGGGTAGTTAGAAAAGGAAGTTTCACTTAACAAATCCAATGGTAATTATTTATCAAAACCAAATAAAATACTGAGATAGAACTGAAGAAAAAATGCTAGCCTCACTATAATCTTTTTAGTTTGTACACTGTTTATAAATTTGAGTTATCAAGGTTTTACTGTAAATACTTAAGTAAAGTTTTATTATAAAATTGTAATTAAGTTGTTGATATATAAATTACTTATTTGCACGGTATATAAATAAACCATGGATAATAATTATTTACTTTTAAATAGCAAAAAAAATCAACAAAAACAAAAACAACTTACGGCATTTTAATAGGAAATAATTGTAATCTAACTCTTCAAGTCTTCACTTCTAAAGATCTCTCATCATTATAATCAGTCTTAAGTAAGTTTCTGTTTCGTTTGATGCAGTTGATGAGAAATAAATTAAATGATGATATGCTCTTTTCTTTTCTCTTTAATGTCAATAGGGAAATTTGAAGTAAATTTGTTTATGTAATATTTTAGCATGCCGTATCATAAGGACTTAAAAAAAAAAATTTTAATACAAATTTTTTGTTTGACGTATTATTTTATAATCTTTTTAGATTTGCTTAAGCTTTAGCTCAAAATTTCAATAATGTTAATGATTAGAAAGAATTAAAATAATTTTTAATTCCAACCGACACCTCCTCTAATTCAACATTAATCATTGAGGTATAGTTTAAAAGGGCATGCTCCCAACTTTTTACAAATTATTAATATTTAGTTGAAAATAAATAAATCCTAAAATTTTGATCTAGAAAATTATCGAAATTTATTCGAAAAATCCTAGATTTCTCTTTGATAATATTCAAAATAATTGATTATTATACACAAAAAATATAAGTACAGAATATTGATTGATTGATTGTGTCTTGTTTCACATTTGATTGAATTTCTTTTAATAAATAAACGAATAAAAATATTTGCAAGCCTTAAGCCATTTGTTGAATATAAATAATTTTTATTTTTATTTTTAAATTTTAATTAAATAACATTAATTATGTTATTGATGAAATTCTTGTTAAAAATAATAATATCTTTTCATTTGTTTATTGCACAATATTAGTAATTTTTTGTCATTAAAATAAATTTCGCTTTCATTTTAATTAAAATTAATTTTACCATTTATAAATATTTGCAATTTTAATATTAATGAGATAATACTAAAGCAACTTACTATCATGAGTATTACAGCACACCACCTGCGAGGCAAGCAAAGAGGAGCTGAGAGGCAAAAACCGACATTTAAGTTCTACTCAACTACAGATGCTGCTATTATCCGAAGGAAAAACAAACGTTGACTCATTTACTCCGTCAATGCTCAGACTTTTCTCAAAATTGACATAGTTTGGACAAGTTATTTTTGGTATTCTCTATAAGGCGATATCAAATATTTCTTTCTCTATAAAAACACCAAAAAGTAAAAGACATATAAAGGCTCTTTACGAAACTACCAACCAAATCTTACTATTCTAGTATTCGTAAAATGCATTAAGTTTTACTTAAATTGAAAGAGTCTATAAAACAGATTAAAATCGTTGAATTTAATAAAAGAGAAGACTTTAACATCTGCAGAAGCCAGAATCATCCTATTTTTTGTCAAAAGCACAATCATCTACATCACAGATGTGTTCTATATAGGTACAATTCGTGAACCTTTTTCACTCCACGTATTTTGAATTCGACTGTTTTTATTATTTGTTAATATGAATACAAACAAAGTGTTTTTTCTTTTTATGAAAATTTAATCCTATAATTTTATGTATCAGCGATAAAGAACTAACCACATAAAGGATTAGGTCAACGAGAGAATGAGGTAAAAAACATTGTACATTATCATATAACACACCATGCATATGTCTAGTAGTTATAAGTTATATGTGTATAACGTGTGTGCTATATATTTTATATTCTCAATCCTCTTTGTGCGATGCTTCGTAGCTTCCCCACTGTCGTCTATTAAGCATTGTGTGCGCCCATATGTATGCGCTCTTGTGTAGTGGGATATAATATTTACAAAACATGTAATATAATATTTTACATTAATATTTTAAATAATTTTTAAGCTTGGTAAAAAATAATAAACCTTAAATTTATCCTAATACTCCTGATATTCTTACTTTTCAGAATTTTCACTTCTATCGTGAGTGAATTGCACGCACATACTTTTTTTTGTACACTTGTCAAATTCAAATGTCTTGTTTAATGAAGACTTGTGTCCATATACGTAAAAATGTCATTTCACTCTAGTATTTAAAAATTAGGCTAATTGATTAATTATTGTTCTAATTAAGAGAATGTGAAATTAGTATTTTCTATCTGTGTATATAGATGTCGTGAGTCTTTAACACCATATTTTTTTATTGTTTATAAACACCATTTTTATTTTGTTTGCGATAACATCCTACAATAACATGATGGCCATTTTATTTGCATTAATAAAAATAAAGATTCCTATTTTATGATTTAATTTAATTTTGATACAAAACATATATAAACACTATTACATTTATTTAATGAAACCAGTAGTCACGAATAATATATAAATATATACTGTATATATAATATAATACTAAATTCAACATTAAATAATACTTAATATTGTATTAAATATATTAAACTATGGACTGATATATACAAGAGTTCATTTAATTAATGAAATAAAAAAGTATATATATATATATATATATATATATATATATATATATATATATATATATATATATATATATATATATATATATATATATATATATATATATATATATAAATAGTAAATTATTTGAGAAATGTTTTTATATCATTTATTTGACATTTAATGTAATTATATAAAAAAAAAGTAATAATAATGAAGTATAAATATATAAGTATTATACAGTTAAATTTTGATATGATGTTATAATTAAATTTTACACACATTTATTATAATGGAAATAACATGCGTGACTAACTGATTAAAAATGGTTGCATGGTGTTTCAAACGTGTTTACATCATATAGACACGTGTACAACGTGTGTAAGGCATGTGTAAAATTATATAAGAAATATTTAATATAAATTTCTCCTTACTCACCTTACTTCTTCAACTCTACCAAGTTCTACAAGTTTTCGGATAGCCATGCTGGAGAAAGTAAACCCCAAGTGTAAAATAATATATAGGAACACATATTTCCAGTTATTTGAAAGTATACTTATTAAAAAATTTGTTCTTTTAAACTGGAATGACTAGTTTCCGAAATATTGGCTTCTGGATAAGATTTTTAACAAATCTAAAATTCACCTCGTATCGTAAATATATCTTATTTTTGAAGTTAATAAAAAGGTAACTTTGATCCAAAAACTACAAAAATAACACACATTTAACAGTTGGATGTGTAATTTTTGAGAATTGATTAGAATTGCTTTCTGAGGCTTATAATATGAATCGAATTCAAAAGATATCTTGCCAAAAAACGAATAATTATTATTTTTGGCTATCTTAGAACTCAATTGCTTTTTATATGCTAAAGAGAGATGATTTTGATGATTTTTGAAGTTAAATATAGAACCAAAACTCGTTAACTTTAAAATTAAAAAGAAAGACAAAATTACATACATAATGAATACAAAATGCACTAAAGCTCATTAGTTTACATCTCCTATCCTTCTGTGTGCACAATTATAAATGAAAAAATAATTTGGGATAATTTTATGTTGTAAAGAGGTAAATTTTATGATTTATTTGGGTGTAAGAGCTAATACACAAAATACTCAAAAAATATAAAATAAATTCATAATGGTGGAAGCGCAAATAATGTTAAATATCGGATATGTTTTAATAGTAAATGAATCGTTCACTGCGCCACCACCATTATTTTCATAACTAGTATGTGAACTTCTTTTTCGCAATCTTTTTATCATTTTAATGATTTTATTGAATGGTTAACGTTTGAAATAGTGCCAATTGATGTTAATTATACTTAGCGGCTTTTATTTCAATTTAATTAAAAATACATTCACATTATCTAGAGATATTTTAGCGTTATCATAGTGATGAGTAAAAACAATGATTGTCACTTGTACCGAAAGTAAATTATAAAATTCTTCAATACATTTTTCCATTTTTAAACATAAACATTAATTGCACTTTTAAATCAATTTAAAATCAATCTAATTACTATTTGATTTCTTGATATGAATATAATAATTTTATCTCAAAAATCGAAATAAAAATGTTTTTTTTTTGTATCAAGATAATAATTAAAAACAGTTGTATATAACAACTAACATTGTTGATTATTTAAATTTTTGACATGTTAATGAGTTTCATTTTTTAACTATTTTAATTATTAGCATTTATATAATACATTAAATATGCAGTCCATACATTAAAAGCCGTCAGTTATAAAATGATATGTATTATAATTACATATAGCTGAATTTGAGATGAATTTGTGGTTAATTTCAACAGTTTATGAAAAATTATTCTAACGAAAGTTATTTATAGAAAATTGTTTTATTTTTGTATGTAAAAATGTAAGTATTTGCTGATTCTATGAATAAGTATTCTCAAGCTTTGAAAGTGGCTTTAATATTTTCTAGCTTCCATAATCGATGTATGGAATTAGATTTCGATCGGTACCTCAGAAATTATTTGTCCCAGCGTGAAATAAATGATTTTTGATTTCTTAAATTAAAAATTCTGTACAAAAGAAAGTTTATTGTAATCGATAATATGTAAATTTTTTTTATTTTTTACTTATTTCAGCTTTTTCCCTTAAAAAATTTTATTTTGGTATATATCCAAAAATTTGGTGTATTTGGTAATGTTGACTCAAAACAGATTATAGTCGTTTTTATACAATTTTCGAATCATCGTATGAAACGTATGATAAATTACGGAAATTTGTTGTAATCAGGGATATAAAAATGTTCTTCATTTTGTTTTTTTAATTCCCTTCCTTCGAAAAATCGAAGAAAGAAAAATAATTGATATAGCGTAGAGTAGTAATATCCATCATTTTTTTGTATTTCAACTGTATAATACATAAATTCTTCAATGGTATTTACCAATAACAAATAATAAAGCCGACTCGACCAATCGAACTGACATCAAATTATATTAACTACAATCAACAGCGCAATAAAGCAGCAATTAATTTAACCTTGAGATCTATATTACAAATTTTCCTTCTCTTAAAACATCTCACATAAATTATTTATACATATTTTTTTTATTTGATCTTAGAGGAATAATAACTGTAATATATTATTTATTTATTTTTGCTTCTAATAGATAAAATATTTCGTAAATTCGTGACTTGCTACTGTGAACTGTTATTAATTCTATATATTTTTTTTTTTTTCAATTTAAATGTGATACGAATATATGTGTGTACAATTTTTATTTTTACGCCTCCCACAATTCCATGATAGATGTATGATTTGACCATATTAGTTTTGTACAGATTATCTCTCAATATTTGCGAAAATTTAAATTTTCCGCTACATAATTAGGTTGAGTAGAGTAAATTATATTCAAATGTAAACTTAATCATTTGAAAGGCCTTACTAACTTAGGAGATTGAGTTTCTATGTTTTATCATGCTTGTACATAAAAAATCGTTTTCATTAAAATCGGATGAACGGTTCATGGTATGTCGGTATTTAAGAACCGGCATGTAAGATTTAAGAATATAAATAAATTATATATTTAATTAAAACGCTATCTAAGTCAGCTCGACCGAATGAATTCCAATTTAGATATGTAACATGGAATTTTCCTCGCTTTAACAATACCATTTTTTTAACTTTAATTACAATTTTCTAGAATAATTTATTTTAACATAATTTAAATCTGTTCACGCTATAAATTTGCATTAAAATGAGATGAACGGTTCACTAGATATCGGCGTTTAAATGAAAAAATAAGTATGTTTCGAGCACCCAGATCGACGGAATGAATTCCAATTTTGATATGTAAGATGGAACTTTTTGTCCATCATTTCGTTTCAACTTTTTTTTTCTATAATTACAATTTTCCATAATAATTCGATTTTACACAATTAAAATCTTTTCAATTAAGTTTCATCAAAATCAGATGACCGGTTCAAAAGATAACAGCGTTTTAGGAAAAAAAAAATATGTTTCGAGTACTATATCTACATAATGGTAATTAATAGATGAGATGTTTCTAAACGGGGATAATTCTGGACATATCCACTAGTTTTTATTACATGTTTATAAATATTTGTTCAGTAGTTTTGGAGCTATGAGCGTTTTTCTGAATGAGTATCATTTACCGACAGACAAGCTAACACGAAATGGAAATTGCTCAGAAACTTCAAAAACGTGAACATAGAAAATTTTAATTCAACAAATTTTTTTTCAAAAAACGTAAACAAAATACTTTCAATATCGATAGATATAACTTATTAAATTTTAAAACAGTATTTTGGTCTTTATTTAACCTAGAGCTTATCCTCCTAAAATTAAATATGCAATTTTCAATATAATAATGACACGATGGATTTTTATAAAATCATCCTTAAAACAAATCATTTTCTTAAAATATGCGCAATTTTGATAATTAAGAGATTAGTGAGTGACATCCAGTTATTTAAATATTTTGTAATAAATATTTGATATTATATGCTTATATTATATAATTATACAATTATACACGATTTAATCCAACTGCACGTTTTTCATATTCAATTCATATAATAATATAATTTATTATTTAATTAGATTTAAATACCTTACATTTTGTTTTTCTTATTAAAAATCTCTGTGTATGTAAATGACATGATTTTAAATTATTGTACAACTTCTTTTTTTTTCTAATTTAATTTAATTCTAAGTGTGATTTTCTATGACTATTAATTAATTTAATACATGAATATTTAAAACAAAATAAAATTCAAAGTATTATGTAAATGAAGTCGATATATAATATATAAGTTATTAATAACTAGCTCCGCTTTAGGTAGCAATTAATATGTTTAAATTAGTATTCATTAAGAGAAAAATTATATTAGTTATTTTTATTTTTATTAAATTTAATTTTGAAAAGAACTAACTGTTGTGCTGCACAAACATAATAGTACTAATATTGACTCGGTTTTAAAAATAAAAATTATATTGCAAAAGAATTTGGGTGTATTCATTTTAGTCGAAAGCTTGAAACGCTAGAAAATATTGAAGATAAATATTGACTTAGGTGCTCCCAGAATGTCTAATTTCATTTTCTTATGTTTGTTCGACAATTTCAAATTAAAAAAATGAGTTCTTGAATAGATAAAATCGGTCAATTAGGTCCAATATAACATAGTTTTAATCATTGAGATAGTAGAAAAATTCAAATATAAAGGTGGTTTTTCAAAATTTTTTTATAATCAGTTTATGTTCTGCTAAAATTAATTATTTAAGGCAAACACTACTTTTGAAAAACAAAAACAGAATGTCTTTGGTTTTAGCACGTTATAAGTGGGCATGACTATTTGAGTATTAAATCTAATATATTATTATGTATGAATCATAAAGTCAGAATACGCTAATTGCTACAAAAAAAAAAATATTTATGAAAGTATACATACGAAAGATTATAAAATAAAACATTCAAATTTATAGGTTATCTTCCCAAAAAATATGTAATTGATTTAATAATATTTATTCAAAGCTTCCAAAATTTTATGTGACTCTTAAAACACATCAGCCATTTTTAAAATTCCACAATGATTTATGAAATATAAAGCTAATGTGGCACAAACAATGATATAAGAAATAACAAATGTCACGTAATCGGATTCTTTTCATGCATTCTCATTTTCATGCCGCTTGATCACGACAACAATAAAATAAAAGTTTTCATATTTTAAACTTTTTCATATAATAAACAATTTTGGTGTGATTATTTCAAGCTAGAAAATCTTGGGTACTTTGCTTCTGACGATACCCATATTAAGCTAAGTTTCCATGAGATTCCAAAAATCGTAATGGATTTTCACTCATATAAATGCCATAATATTTTGCTTGCCTAAGTCTTGAGGCTTGCCAAAGTCTTGGACCCACCCAGAACAAAACAATATTGATGATAATAAAATGTCAATTTTTTTTGGTTTTACGCAGAATTTTCTCATCTTTTTGATATATTAGATCAACCAACAGTGAAAAATCCAATTTCTAACATGTAGATTATCTAATGAATATATAAAAAATTAAAATAATTAAATAAATTAAAATAAAAATAAATTTAAAATAACTGATCATTGTAATAAACTTTATAATAATAATAATAATAAGTAGCAAATGAAATATGAGACTTAGTGTGCTAATTTCAATGCCATATAAAGATTTCATTCCGGTTTTTGATTTATTGAAGTGTTCTAAATAACATTTATCAGAGGGTCATAAATAGTTAAGAGCGTGCACGGTAGGGGTCCACCTTCTTATATACAGTTTTATTTTTTATCTGCTGCTGTATAAGATCTTTTTTATATAATATAATGTGTGTATGATATTATGCCGCCGCGTCGAGTTCTCTCCAGCCATTATGATATTTATATTTGTGTGCCTTCGGGTGTGCCTATAGGGCAACAACGGCCCCCATATTATAAAACTAACATTACTTTTTCCTATAATAAGATATCGTTGCATTTGTAAGTACAGTAAATATTTTTAATGTATAAGTACATTAAGGTTGTATGGACACTAGCATCATATATTTTACATTTTGTTTTTTGTATCTAACATATAAATTAGGGTATATTAAATGTTTGTCACAATTTTGTATGGCTAGAAAATATTGAAAAAACGAATGATAATTGCTTACCCGTCCTTCACCAAAATTTCTCATAAACGAAGTCTTGCAGAAGGCGAGCTGAAATTTTGATATCTTATCTCAGGCCCAAATAATGAGTCCTATAATATTTTAAACCATGAGAGATAAAGGATTTTTTTCATAAAATTCGTTTTATTTTATATTTTATAAGATTTACAGTATTTTATCATGGTGAGTAATTTTCAACAGTTCAATGCTCAACTATATATCAAGTATTTGAACAATTAACACTGTTAGTTGTTTTTTTTTCACTTGTTTTATTCTAAATACAAACGTGCTTACTTTATGTTAAAATATTGATTTTGCTAAAAAATTATCAATTTTAAACAATCTGAATGATTCTTTTTTTATGAATATTTATAAAATATGATTGACAGTGATCGATTAACCATATAATATTATCTTTCAATAATGTGCTAAAATATATAAAATAAATATATTTTGCATTAGTAGGCAGACAGACAGTTACTCTAAGCAACGAGTTTTTTTGAAAGAGAAATCTATTTTCGAAATAAAGTGGAAATAAAAATATGTTTTATCATTTTATTGAAAATTTATTATAAATTTAATTAAAGATTGTTTAAAAACGAAACTGTCTCACATAAAATGATAACGGTTATTTGTAAATTATACTAATTCTAGCACAGTGGTTCATAACTTATATTTTGTCGCGACACGCATTTCGATATTTCATAACGAAAGTATGAAACCTATAGAGAACCGAAACATTCGTTGGTTATATTTAGACTATATTCGAACTATATGCTATAGTAGTTCGAAGCTTAAATCAGGTATTCAGTGAGAGCTTAAACCTTGAAGAAGAGTAATTCATAGTTACCCTTCTACATAATGTCCATTGATATTAAGTTTTTTTCTAATCTGATCATCCTTGGATGCATATTTTTAGACTACTCGG
Source organism: Chrysopa pallens (assembly GCA_020423425.1). NCBI lineage: Eukaryota > Metazoa > Arthropoda > Insecta > Neuroptera > Chrysopidae > Chrysopa > Chrysopa pallens. The sequence continues at coordinate 20,763,116 of CM035593.1, read as the reverse complement.
TATTACATTTTTGTAACTATTATATTGAATACAAATTATTTCCTTCTAGTTTGAAAAAACTCGAAAAATTTATTCAATTAAGTTATCAAAATTTGATGACACAAAGATTTTGATCATAAAATATATCTATTATTAAATTAATACGAGTTTTATATAAATGAAACTGAAATTATTATTTTAAAATCTTAAAAAATAAGCAATGTATGGACATTGAAAACTGTTGATAAAACAAAGAGTGAAATACTTGCTTATGACGTCACTTGCTAGTATTTCCATATAAATTACATATTAAACATTGCCAATAAGTCACTAAAAGTTTTTACAAAAATAATGCATTTAACCTATTCTCACTGAATCAGGTTCGACTATATAAATAAATATAAATATAAATATAAATATATGACTATTGTATATAAATATGACATTTTGTTGAATATGATAAATATATGTTGCATTATAATTATGAGAATAATAATAATTATTAATATTTATAAATCTAATTTTACTTTATTGTTCATTATTATTGTATATTAAATTTGAAAAAAAAAAACATAAACGATGAATGAAATGAATGAATAATCAATAATAAATAAAATATTATGACTTTTATACCATTTATCAATATACGTTTTGCTTTTTTCTCTGTTTTATTTCTATTTTCTGTTTTCATTGTAATTATTGTGTGAGTTTAATTTTTATGCCTACGCATATTTTCTGAAATCTCTGTTGGTGAAAAAACAAGAATCCTTTAATATTATTTTATTGTATATGAAATATATTCTTTACTGTAAAATAATTATATAATTATAATGTTGGTATATTCCTTAAAGATTATATATAGCACTATCTTTAATACATTGTGTTTGTGATAACATTCGTTCTTTATCGATTAGATGCGAAATTAAAACCATTATATTTAAAAATATTGTTCAAGATTAATATAGTAATTATTTTAATTGTTAAATTACCTAAATCATGTCTGTATTAATGGCAGATTGAAACAACAATCAACAAATTTTATTTAAACGAATTAAAACGATTAATCAATGGATTAAAACAAACAAGTTATAATGCCTATAGACCTCACCTGACGACAGTGTTGCCGGATTTTCTTATGCACTAATTAATTTTTCCATTAAAAAGGACAATATCAGTCTGTTTTAAATTTTTTCTCGAAACCCGTTTAGTGAATTTTAATAAATTTATACTCAATTAGTTCCCTAGAGTACAAGTTACTTATTATAAAAGTTTGAAATTCCTGGTAGCTTTTTTCAGTTAATAAAAATAAATTTAATCTGTTCAGCTCCATAAGATTATATGTAAAATTACAATTTTTTTATAATTGAAATTACTTTTTAACAGTTTAGTGAATCGGTTTGTAATTTATACAGGTGATTAATAAAATAATGAACATTATACTAATTCATTCATTCGTCTTTAAGCTTTTTTATCCTCTCAAACATTTTTAAAAACTTTAATATATAATTTCTTTGTGATCAATAACCATTCAAATTTGGTGGTATCAATTTCCAACTAAGAATTTGATAAGCCTCGAGTGCGGAAAGGAATTTGTATCATCAATGTATTTGCAAAACGTGACTAAAAATCGTAAAACTTTGAAAAATTCCGTACCAAATCGAACTGTTCGTGACAAAACTTTAGAAGTAAAAAAAAAAATGAAATTAAACGAATATCAAAACTAGAATTTAAATAAATATCCTATATAAAAAACTAAAACAATATTTATAAAATAAATTCGAAATTTATTTCATAAAATCAGTAGCCAATTATTCAAAAAAGAAAAATTCTTTGAATAATTTAAGTGATGTTACACAGCTACTTGAACGTATAATAGAAAGTCAGAAAAAATAATCTGAATAATACAATAATGATATGCTATCAAAAATTATTGATATATTGATTGGAACTAATAACAATAAATACATATATGCAATTCATAACTATTATATTATATGCGCTTATGCACATAATGATAAAATGATATATGTTATTGGATGAAGTGGCAATTACTGACAATATATATATTATTGTATGTTTGCAATTCTGGTGTGGGTGTAAGAAAGAGAAGTAGAAAAAACAAGACGGAGATGGATAGTTACATCATATTATATGTATTTTATATAGGTAATATTGGTTCACACCTTTGATTATATGGTTTCTGTATTATTTTTTAAAATATATGTATAAATATAGGATGATTTTACATTATCAAGTTGAAAATGTAAAACAGCTACCTCCTGTTAAAAGTAAGGATTCAAAAACAAGTATTAACTCAATGCTTAATATCCAAGAACAACTAAATAGATACCGGCTCAAAAATATTAGTATCTTACGACTTACAATCGGAGTAATTAATGACAATGAGAAATGCAAGACGTTCCATCTGGTGCCAATAATTGGAATTTCATATTTCTGTGCCATTTGAAAGATTATATTAAAATTATTACTTGAAAAATTATATTAAATAAGGATAGTTACGTCTATAAGAAATGTTTGTACAAATTTCCACGTTAGATTGAAATAGATGCGCTAAGATGATCTCAAATTGATCTTCCATTTTTTCCTAATTTGGAGAACTTGATTCTACATAAAAATCATATTAATAGAATGTTTGAAAGTCTCATTCACGATATATTTCCATTTTGTAGCTCTGAGGGACTAATGTAAAGTGCTTGTACCGACACTCATGAGCACCCTGCGTAGCCTCTGATCTCCCCACGATCTTATAATTTCGCTTGCTTATGACAGTTTCACCACAGCAACCTATACTAAGTACAGTGTTCTCAAGGATGGCATAAACTGCCTACAATCCCTCTCATTTTTCACTATTACGCGTCTCAAAGTTAATTAAGGTTGAATTAATCAAGGTAGCACAATTGACGTTATAGTCTCAATTGAACAGTCACAAGCCTTCTAAAATAGACATAAAAGCTAAACTTCAAGAGACAATGATTGCTCCTCAAACACTTCATTATATTATTCTTCTCATTGGAATGATTCTGAATTATCATATCTTTGAAAATTCGTTTAATATCTCAAATACTAAAATTTAAATATCCTGATCAAATCATTCTTGCAGCCAAACAGTTTAAAATGGATAAAATATTTTCGTAGGTTCGATTATTAATTAACAGAGTATTCAAATAATTACAACTTTCAGTTGTTGTCTTCACTTCTTTTTAAAGAAATCAATATTTATTTTTAAAGAGTATAGAGATATTCATGCAATTTATTGTAAATATAAATAAAATATAATCTAAACTTAATCATATTTTACATAAACATTTACTAATTCAGGTAGGAGTTCAGTAAAAAGAAGTTGTGTTATTCAGTCAATGTGTTTGTTGGTATATATCTAAAAAAAGTGATTGAGCAACCAATAACAACAATAACAAATATTAACAACAAATAATAATAATAATAATAATTTTTAACATTATTATTATTAACACAATAACTGTGATTTATATTGATCGTATGCCATATATGTAAATATTTATTGGCAATTCAGTTACAACTTACTTTATATTTTTCACTCGTTTTGCATGTGTATATATTGTGTATTGGTTTATTTTTTTCTTGATATTTTATTACAATTTTTAACCGCTTTACAAATTATTACATTAAGTGCATTGTAACGTTTTTTATAAACTGAAATACTAAAATAAAATATGTAATACTAGCAGCCCCGTACGATTTTACACTTAAACTTTAAGAATATACAGCCTTTATAAAGCAAAGATAATTAAAAATATTCATGAATAATACATTTAAATCGCCCAAAAGAGCACCTCTGTCCATCGATGCAAATAAAAAGAAAATACGTTCACAATTATTCGAAATTATTAAAATTAAGCAGACACGCAGAGAAAATAATACTAAAATGATCAAAATTTGGAACGTCAATTTGTCGACGTAGCTGTCATTTTGAATTTCCCCTCACAGATTCGTATAACTTTTCAAACCTAGGTAGTCAATTGCTAGCAGTCAACCTGCCTTCATTATCCAGTCTTGGAAACACCCAAACCTCTTCACATCCCTGAGAATCCAGAATAAACAGAGCTTTCCGTTTGTTTCCTGAGAATCCAGAATAAACAGAGCTTTGCATTTTTGTGCCTGTGTAATTTTTTTATAGCTTTACTAATAAGTTGAAATTTTGACAACGTCTTTTATGTCTAAGCAGATTAAAATCGTTAAAATTCAATACAATATATCAATTGTCCAACTCTAAAAAGATTAAAGACAAAGAAGTTTTGTCATGTCTTTAGTAAACAACTTTGGTTAAAATAAGTTTAGTGTCACCACTGTATGGGCTATATATTTTGAATATTTTAATAATTATAAACAGTATAAAATATATGTGATCATATCCAAGGTACATAAACAATTTTCACTGTTATTTATTATAAAAAGTGTTAAAAATTTTTTTAAATAACATTCCTAATTAAGAAATAATCAATATATATTCTATCATGGCGCTTTGAATAAGTGTAAATTTCGCCATAAAATTATTTAATTATCTTACAAATAATTTAATTCTTTAAATATAATACCGAGTCACTGAAAATTACAAGCAGTTACATAATCAATGATATATTTTATTATACATAGTTCACGAATTCTGGGAATACAAGATTCAATTGAAAGCAATAGATAATACTGAATATATAATTTTTATTCTTATCATTCTCTAAAAAGATTATAGTTTCAATAAGAAGATCATATAAAATAAAGATTACATAACTATAACAGATTTATTAGGTTGCAATTATTACAATACCTATATGTATTGATTTTCAATATAATAATAGATCAAATACTATAGATAACATAATATAAGAATAATAATAATAAAAAAAAAAATTGTAATCACAATACTTAGAATAGGTATACATGAAAGTCGTGATTGTTGTGAAGGCCACATTGATCAATAATAAAATAAATAAATAGGTATATAGTTGATTAATGAAAATGTCAAAGGTATAAATGTAAAAGGTAACATTAACTATATCCATTAAATATATATGTATTTATGTATGTATTTAACATATTATTAACATCTTTTAAGAGTACTTACCAACATTTTTTTTACCTCTATGTTAAAGTTTTAGTACTTAAGTATTATGGTATATAATAAAAAGGTTATGGGCCCAGACTACATGAGGTAGTGTATATTAAGAGGGGGGCAGTACCGCCACCCTAGACCTTTTGGTTCTCTGTTTCCTCTTTTTTAAGAACACTCCATCACCTGATGGCAAAGATACCTTCTAACACAAGATGACAATTATATTGTTATTATGTCTTTGATGGAACTGGTTACTTCGTTCTTATCCAAGCGACGACCATGTGATCAACCAACCGCCATCGGACTGCATAATAATACCATCTTTAAGTTAAAAACAAATTTTTGTATTTTTTATTTTGTGTTTGAAAAATTTGCAGTGGACAAAAAAGTAGACAGTGTATTTGATTGTTTATAATTTTGAAAATTATACATATCAGAAAATCGGTCTTGTTCTACTCAGAGAGATTCTTTAGTAGAAAATACGAAATTTTTAATAAAAAAACTACCTTCCAGTCGAGGGGTAGAGTCAGAGTAAAAGATTCCTTCACCTACATTGAGTGATAGAGAGGGATTCTAAAGAGGGTAGAATTGAACCACGTGGTTTGGACACTCCCCATATATCACCCCATATAAAGTAAGAATAATAGTCATAGGATAGAAAACAGTGGTTAAGACCATAGAGTTCACTATCAATTATGCATAAGAAATTTATAATTTGTAACTAGAATGCATTTTTTAATCTATTTTCAAATATCAAGAGAAAAAAATTGAAAAATTCTGGACAAGATCAAATGCAAATTCAATAAAAATGAATAGAAAACAAATGATGATATTTGTACTAATAATATGTCCACCACAATATAAATTAAGAATAATCTGTATATAGAGGTTGTGTATGTTACTCTTCACACCAGATTTTTCCATACATAAGTTGTTTTAACACAATTGGCATTAAAATAAATCAATTCGATTATACGATTATAAATAAAATAGATTTTTTTATTCTTCAAATACTTAATTCACAACATATTTTCCCATAGTAATAAAATAAAATTAATTCTCGTAAATTAATTTTTTAATTATTTATGGATATTTCATGACTTCTTTGATTACAATCGAACTATCGATTTAACTAATAAACTAATAAAAAGTTTAGAGTCAACATGAATCATATTTGACAGACTGCTGCTAACAGGATTCGAACTTAAAGCCTCTCAGTGACAGAATTTATTTATACACTTATCTCGGCCAATAACAGATTAATTTCAATTAATGTTTAATTGTAGATTCCAATTTTTTGCTATATTTTTAAAAGAATAAAAAAACAACCACTTTCTTTCTTGCCATGCCAAAAAGTAATCTAATTTATTGTCAGATGTTTTTAATGAATTGAAAACCTTTAAGATAATAAATAATAAAAACCGAGGCATTCAGTTTTAGTTTATATATTTTAAAATTGACAAAAACTAAGCAATAAAGTCAATAAAATTGTAACTGTTACTAATAATAACTCCTTGATTGATTAATATATACAATTCTATTTTATATAATACATATTTGCATGTCATTTATTAAATTATTATCTATTATTTTTTTAATTTATTAACAAATAAATTTATTTTTAATTTATATTTTATAATTAATTATATTGTATTATAAATGTCAAATAGAAGAATGCATGAAATGTAGAGTATTTGTACTGGAAAATTTTATTGCAGCATCAAAGAACTTTGTTAATTAAATTTTTTATTAAATGCGTCATTTTGTAGAAATGTAGTTTTCTGAAGAAGAAAAATCAATTCATATATTAATCGTTATAGGGTTTTATAAATTGATTTTGTTTGTGTTACAGTAGTCAAAAATATATTTTTATACCTTGTATAATAATTATGGTGAGTCAAGACTCGATTCCTGACCACTACGTAAAATTATTTCAAGTTTCTGTTTTCCTATGAAAAATTGAATCCATTTCGTGTCCGAATATCTATTTTCCATATGTGACCATATCAAGAATACTTAAAGAATTTTTATTTTAAAAATTGATATTAAAAATTAAAACCAAGTTAAATAAGACCTTGTACAAAATTATTGGCTCATTAAAGAAAGGACTCGTTGTTAGAAATGCAAGTAAATTAGATCCTGATCGAGATAAAGTTAAAGTTACACACTTTGATTAATAGACAAAATAATCTTGAAACTCGACTTCAATATCAGTTACAAAGACCTTAGTAGCTATTATTTTTGTATTAAACTCTTTTTTCAAAAATCATAATTTCGAATTTGATCGGGAAGGTAAATTTTTTAAAGTGAATTTGTGTGTTACGATAATAAATATCGCAAATAATTTGAATAAAATGTCTATTATCTCCATGTATAAAATATTTTTATGTATGATATAATATTATACGATTTATTAATTTTAAAATAAACATTTTGAATTATATAAATTTAAATAAATATCAAATAAAGAATTTGCTATTATTATTAAAATTATTTACAAATTTATTTATCTAATTTAAAATTTACTGTCGATGAAAAGCGGTTTTATTGTAGAAATAATATATATTTATTTTTTGTTTGATTTATACGATATTATAAAAATATTTGGAGAAAAAATTTAACAAATATGCTGAATAACAATTATTATTTGTCTTTTTATATTTTCAAATTTAATATTTTCATACTTTAAAAAAAAAAAAAATTAATTATGATCAATTTATATTTTCTAAATTCTAAGAGAAAATATACGCTCTACGTCTCTTCAACTTCGAAATATCATACCACAGTGAGTTTGAAATCAAAATTTACAAATTTAAAACTGATAAATTTAAATCAAAAGCGGCAATTAGTTTATTTAATTATTATGTAATCTAATTGGCTAATGTTTATAATTTTAGACAAGACTTTAACTAAATACAATTTTAGTAAATTACAAATTTTCTACCAATTTACTTTTCAAGAATTGTTTAGTATTGAAAAAAAAAATGATTGAATAATGTTTTTTTAAATTTCTGTTTCTTTTTTGTTACAGGTGAAAAACCATATCAATGTCAATGGCCAGAATGTGAATGGCGATTTGCCCGTAGTGATGAATTAACACGCCATTATCGTAAACATACCGGTGCGAAACCATTCAAGTGTGGTGTTTGTGAACGTTCATTTGCACGCTCCGATCATTTAGCATTACATATGAAACGTCATTTACCTAAAACAAATAATAAATGATGTTCAATGAAATATCATCAACTCGAATATATTAATTATTATTAATTAAATAATATAATAAAATTTATATATAATATAATAAATTCTCAGAAACTATAAAGACATTCATATACTTAATATTATTTATTAACTGAGAAATAAATCACATTAAAATCACAATTATTATAGTTACAAATATATAGGTACAATGTGTTCCATATGAAGTGAAAAAATAAATTCAGAAATACCATATCCAAGATGTTCTACAGTAAGTATACTCAACAACAACAAAAAAATGCGACAATTAAATTTATATATCTATTTTAAAATATATGATTGTTATATTGTGTTGAGTTGTTTATCAGAATTAATTTTGTTTATCTATCTAAAACATTTATTTTAAACTGAAAAAAATAATATATAATTTTTTCTTAATATTATGTAATCATAATAGATTCAGGTCGTAGCGTTTTTTTGATTATTTGAGTATATATAACGTGATTTTTTAATGAATTAATTAAGGCAGAACTTCACGAGTAGCTTCGTTGTGGTTTATGTAACAAAATTTACTTCTACAAAATTCTGACAATTAGGACTTATTATTATTATTCGGAGTCCATAAAAATTTGCATTACGCTCACAAACTTCAAAATGACGAAATTTTGTCCGATTCTTGATAAAATATTTTTTATATTTATTATTAAATGATTTTTTCATTAAAAAAACACTATTCGTCAATTTGAAATTTGTGGATGAAATCGAAATTTTGATGGGCTACAAAATTGTAACGTCCAACTTCTTAGAGTTTTCGCATATAATACAGTTGTCACTCTAGCCAAAACGAAATTAATAGTGAAGTTGTAAATTTTATTTTTTTCAGATATAATTTGCATCAAAGAATGCGATGCATAAATAATTATTGTTTGCACTTCATAAAAACAAAGTTGGTTTCACTTCAAATGGCACACATTGTATATGCAATTTATATGTGCTCACTTGTAAACATAAAAACTCCACACGATTGCTTGTTACTTAATATTTATTTAAAAAATTTTTATTTTTAAAATATGGATTTTTAATTATAAAATTATAATTTAAAACAAAAAAATCACAATTTAAAATGTTTAAACAAATTAAAAAAAAAAAATAAAATTAATAAATTTATATTACTGAAATATAATTTTTTTAAATCGAAGTTATTGAAGGTGGAATTTGGAATTATTTTAATATATTTTTTGGACAAAATAAGAGCTCTAAATTTTTTTTCAGTTAAAAAATATCTTAAGAAATTTTTTTTTTTGGATACATGGAGAATATATGAGTGTATATTAAATTTAAACTAAAATTTATAACAATTTACGCCTTTTTACGATAGGAGATAGCTGAATACTGAAGGTCCAAAAACGATAAGAGATAGCTGAAATTTTAATGGCTTATTCTAGACCTAAAATGTAAGTTTAAGTTCAAGAATGAGCAATAATTTCGGAAATTTATATTTTAATGTTTTATAAGATAAAGCCTACTATATCTACCTCATATTAACGGTTTAATGAATAAAATAAAATTATTATTGGCAATTATTCAAAATTATAAAACTACCAAAATTGATAAAAATTAGAATAATTAAAAAAAATATATATAAATAAAATAACGAAACTATTTCACCTTCAGTATTTTCAAAACCCTCTGCATTTAAATAGTTTTATTTAATTAAAATTTTTGCAAGATTTTTTTTGTAAAGTATTTTAGTGCCATTAACAAATTATTTTTTTTGCATATAATGGCATATTCGCATTTCATAAAATTGTATAATTGAATATTAATACCGCCCATAATTTATAAGTTTTTAACTCACTTAAGTATTTGAGTGGTTTTAATTTGAATTGAATAGCAATTATCTCAAATTTAAAAAAGTTAACTGATTGATAATTAATAATTGCCCAATATCAGTTCTTTCAAAACAAAACTTTTTCTTATATAGTTTTAATATTAAATTCATATTTTGATAAAAATTCCAAAAGAATTCAAAAAATAACAAAATAGTTAAAGGCTGAACGAAACTTAATGCGATATAAAAATTAAATTTTGCAAACGAGTAGAGTCTTATCGAATTCCCCATTCTTTTTTATGGGCAGTGTTAATAATAAAAAGTGTTCCATATAAAGACCACATTCGGACATAACTTACCATAATAAATCATGTATAAAATTGTATGCATACGATAACTTATAAAATAAAACATCAAAATTTGTTATTTTTTCAAACTATGGCAAAATTTTCACTTTTATGGGTGTTTCAAAATAACAGATTCGAGATAATAGTAAATTCTTATCAACTGGCCTTTTACCATAAAATAATACGTCCTAGTGAATTTTAATAAAAAATATCAATTAAGACCAATATTTGTATGAAATAATTCACTTTTTGGACTACGCATCACAAAAATCTATACGGAGCACCTAAATATACAATAACAAGAAATATTCAAAAAAAAAAAAACATGGCAATATTTTAAACATATTGTGATTAATATTATTTCATTGAATAATTATAATTAATATAAATAATATTTGTATTTTAAATTATGCTGACAACCTAAACTAAGCCATAAACATTTTTCATTCCATATACCGAGTGTTTAATATGAGAATATCTCTCGGTATATAAAAAAAATCAGTAAATTGAAGTAGTTCCATGAGAAAAATGATAATTATTTAAGTATTAATAGATTTTTGTATTATTTTGAGCCATAAAAATATTTTATATATATTATTACTGTAAATTTTTACACGTTATTTATACAAAGACTAGTCGCTATGTACTATTTTTATTCCAAACAAAAAGTAAACACACTATATATATATATAAATAAATACGTAAAAAAACACAAAGCAACCTTTACATTTTTTTGTTTTCGTTTTTTTTTTTTATTAAACACAATTTTGCATTCCAAAGTGCCTACGTAAAATCAAAAAAAGTTGTTGAAATATATTAAATTTTTTGTATTTGGCGCTATGAAATATAAGAAAAAAAAACATAAAATTTTAGTAGAAGATTCCAAATAATCTCTTTAAACACAAAATCTCATTCCATATGAAATGAAATCTGGAATTAAATTTTCCATTTTTGGAATTATTATTCTGTAATAAACATAAATTTTTCAGACTTATCTTTGGTGTAACGCAGGATAGACGTGATTTCAAAGAATAATACTTCAAGCTAAATAATATAAAACTGTCTAAAGCTTTGTATTCTGAATGTAATAATTGCGGCGAAACAGAGTTCAAATTGATTGGAAAGTTGGCACTCAGGACTCAAGGTTCTACAAGTCTCAATACAATGTTGTAAGTTAATCACTCGTTGACAATTGAGTGACACATTAAGATTTCCTGTTTGTTTACCACCTTCAGTATTTTTTGCAAATTAAAAATACTGAAATTGGTTATGGGCCCAGAAACCAGAATGAAGAGAAATGTAAATGATATATAAAGTACAATTTTCGAAGTTTTATAATGTCGTTTATTATTTAAATATATAATCAACTGAAAGAAATAATAATTCCAAAAAAATAATTTAAAAACAAATTAATAAAAATTAATAAAACATAATTTGTGATTTAAGTTTATTATTATTTTTTTTTTTTTGATAAACACTTAAAGGACAATTCCACATTTATCGTAATTTCAAAAAAAAAAGTTTTAAATATATATATTTTTTTTATTTTATTAGAAATCAGTTACCACATTTTTATATATTTTTTAAATATTTTTTTTTTTATTGTACATAAAATAATTTTTTAAATTTTATTTGATATTTTTCTAAATATAATACGTATTATAAAATAAATTATATTAAACAAAAAAATGAATTATATAAAGAAATTATAATTATATTATTATATGACTAGAAACTAGTCAGTTACACACGTGTTTCATGAATATTATTGTAGTTTTAAAAATAAATAAAAGAAAATTAAAATAAAAATTAATACAAAAAAATATAAAATAAATTAAAACTGTAATTAAAAAAAAGTAAATATTAACATTATAATAATGGTAAGATATTTATGATATTTTAAAACACATTAAAAAAAAAACTTAATTTGTTTTAACAAAATATCTTACTTACAAATTATTTTAAAATACAATATTTGTATATCTATTTTAAAAAATTATTTTCAAAAAAACTATAATATTTTGTTCACTTGTCGGCAAATTATTCTAATTTTATGACAAAGTCGTTTTTTATAAAAATAAAAAACCTATTTCGAGAAACTAAGATTGAATCCTACTTCAAACACTTAAATAAAAGTAAACAAATTTCGCTAAGAGAGAAAACAACATAACCACACAAAAATTTTTATTCAGTTTGTGTGTCGAGTATCTAAACAATTAACTCTATGAGTTGTTATCTTCACTTGTTTGAATAATGGTTTGCTATTCAATTGAGGAACATTCTGTAATCTGATCAAAGTTTGATGTCTACTAATAAAAGTTTCTCGACAAGTAGGACTATTAATGTAAAATGGCATATTATCATAGAATTAGAAGAAAAAACGTATCTTTGCGTTCTAATTAGTGACACTATAAGTATAAATATTTAAAGAAATTAAACCAAATTTGAATTATCTCAAATTATGTGATAATGGTCTCTTTTGAACCATAAAATATTAACAACAAACTTAGAGCTTATACTTATCTATTGTTAACAACTTCGAAAATGTTAACTTTTTCTTAAAATGTGTCATAAAAGTTTGATAGATACTTTCATTGATACTAAATTGTGCTTGAAAAAATTCAATACAAAAATTTCATAGCAATTACGAGCTTTCAAAATTTTATAAATATTTCCATTGCGTTTTTTTAAGAATAATAATATTTTAAGTCGAAATTTTTATGAATTTAACGCTCATAAAAACATTTTTGAAATATTTTTTTTAAAGCACATACAAAAGATTAAAAACTTTTGCCTTAGATAAAAAAAAAAACGCCTTCTCGAAAAATAAGAACAATGATAAAATTCTATATTTTAAATGCAAATAATCAAAAAATAAAAACACTTGTAATTTAAATTAATTGTACTTATAAAAATAAATGTATTATTATTGCCTTGTAAATTGATGCCTTATTTACGTATAAACAATAAGAATAATAATAATATATAAAATAATTATACATATCTATATAATATCCAATCTTACCCATAAACCCTTATCTCCCCCATCCTACAAAAATAAAAATATAATTGACAAATATATTATAAAATTAAATTATTATTACACGCCATTTTGAACAAACAAAACACAACATATTTTAGCCTAATTAATATTTAAATAAAATTATCAAAAAACGTAAAAAATACGTAGTTTTATAAATAAAAATTGCAACTTTTTTTTTTTATATAATTTTTAAAAAATTTTTGTTTGTAAGAAATTTTGTGTACTGTACTTAAAAATATTTTATTTTTTTTGAAAAAAAAAAAAAATTTGATGTCCATAATTTTTTATACCAGTAAAGTTTCATCGCACTCATGATATGCGTCTTATTTCTTTCTTAGAATGCAAGGATTCTATTTTAACCATTATTATTTTTTGTTTTATTTTTTGGATGAACCAAAGCTTGTTTGTATATGGAACTTTCTGGACGTTTTTATATAATAATTATAAAAAAAAAAAATTATTTTTAATTTTATTGTACAATTTATTATTAAACATGTGTTAAATACATATTCTCGTTCAAAAATTAATTATTTTTTTGGTTTTTTATTCATACAAACCTTTTTACCTTTTGTCATCTATTTAGCGATATGAAATGTCGTTTATGAGAGATAACGTCCGAAATACTATCTAAAGCTGAATATTTTTAGTTGATAATTATTGTATTATTATATAATATGTCAGAGAATAAAAATTTTAGTATAAAGTTTGTAACACTACCTAATATTGACCGCACAAACAAAATTTTGGTATAGGTGTACATCTAATAAATCCAAATAACACTGTCCATCCGTCCGTTATCATGGTAATTCAAAAACATAGATAGCGAGCAAAAATTTTGTTGACATATTCTAAACATAAAAAATTACTTAGTTTTCATAAAAATTAACAATTCAAATAAATAACACATTCAGAATTTTTTTACCCTTTCAGGGGATCTAAGAATAATGTTTGTAAATAGTACAGTATACTGTATGCATTTGTATACAGAATATAATATCTGCTATAGGTACAATACACTATAAAAACATAGCGTTGGCACAGGCTTAGTACGGCATATATATTATATACATAATTATAGTACGTCGAATTATTGCCACAAGAGATTTTGTGAAGAAAATAATGTTGTACCCCGTAACAATTTATGCATTCTACCCGGAGTACGCGTTACTTTGGAAACCACTGATCAATAACAATGCCACGCACTGTTCAATAATAAGCCTATGTGCTTCATACTAACCAAAGTCCAAAAAAACACGACCTTAGAAGTGAAATCAAGTAATAGGGAAGATGTACAAAATTTGTTTGTCACTTCAATTGAAGCGTCTTTACTTCATGATTATGAATTTGACGTTATTTTTTTATTTAAATCTTAAAAAATACTATTTGAAAATGGCCTATAAAAAAATCATGTGTAATGGCAAAATGAAAAATCCATATAAATAATAATTAAAAATATATATTAAATTATTGTATAAATACATTATTGTTATAATTCATATATTAAGTAATAAAGTACATTTAAAAAAAAATCTACAATTAATCAGATAAAATTAAATGCCATCAAAAAAATTTCGATGATACGGATTCTCATCAATAACTTCCTCAACTTTAATGTTCATGATTGATTCGTCACCATCGTATAATTTATTTTTATCAGTACTAAATCTAGCGCTTCCACTGCTTTCCTGAAGTTTGAGAGCCGAATGATCTTGAATGTGTTGTAAAAGATTACCTTTAATTTTTCTTTCTATTCGGTTATCTTTTATTGGGGGACCCCATAAAAATGTTGGTTTTATTAATGATGTAACATTCTATTTAAAATCAAATTTAGGTATTAAATTAGATAAGAGCGCCCCCTGATAAGCAAAAAGTCCTATTAAATCCTATAGAAAAGGAAATCAATAGGTTTGAATAGGAAATTTCATTGAAAACACGACTTGCTATTCAAAATTATATCCTATTTAGGATTAAGGCTGAATAGGAAATGAAATTAGCTATTCAATCCTATTGATTTCTAATTCATTCCTATTCATTCCTAATTTCTATAGGATTGAAAAGGACTTTTTTATCAGGGCCGTTCAGAAGCTAATCTTCAAAAATACTAATTCGATTTAAGAAGTTATTTCACTAGCAGCTTCAGGGTAGGCATAGTCCAAAATTACTTCTTAATCCTTCAAAAATATTTCGAATGGATTTTTAAGAAGATATATAATCCATTAAAATAAAAAGACTTTCCGTGGAGACCAGAGTAACTAAACAAAAATAAAATGCTCCGAGTTTCATGCAATGTTAAAAACAAAAAATTGCAATGAAAATTTATTAGATTTTTAAGTAAAAATAATTAGAAAATAAAAGCTATTTTTTACTGACACTCTTATAGTCTCCTACTGAATTTCGAAGCGAACCCTTAAAGCCTAACACACTATTATGAACGATGTGCTTTCGAAATTTCGAGCACAAGCTATTTTTAAAGAAGCAAAAGAAAAAAAACTTACATTGTTAGTGAATGCTTTTATAAATTTTATAACAGCTCCACAAAAAATAATACTTAACAATGATCCATAATAGGTGTCAATGACCAGTTCACTATTTGAACAAAACGTATCAGCTTTTGAATGAAATATTGTCGTTATCGATATGCAAAACTAGAAAGAATCCATTCTTATTAAACACATGAATATAATCTTTTTTTCATGAGATCGAGAAATTTTTAACATGCTTAAAATGGAAGAGTACCTATTTTTATTATAAAAGGAATGAAGAAAATTGAATCAATACTGATTTTGGGCCAGTTTAACAAATGGAAAATACGTTGTTTGACAATTAGACAATTGCAGAAAAATTTATAAGTTAAGGAGAGTCCATAAATAACGCGGCTCAATTCCTGCTTTTTAATAAACCCCCCTCCATGTAGCGTAATGCAGGCTTTACTGTGACCCACACCTCCCCTAGTTTGGAACGAGGCCATTTTGAGTATTTTCTATAAAAACTATACTTTTTAAATGTATATTTTTCTTAGTTATATACTTTCAGGCTCAAAACGGTGGCACTAGCCACTCTTGCAAATTATAGTTTATTGGGAAAATATTTTTTTCACTTAGAGCTCAAGGATCGTTTTCTCCTTGAGGTACAGATTGTGCTTGAAATAATATTTTCATTGTGCCAAAAAAAAAACATATAAAGAAAATGGCAAAGCTTAACTCCATAGCTGCGTCTCTTCACGTATTTCAGTATGGCTTTTAAATAAACCACCATTCCCCCCTGAGAGATAAACTTTACCGAATTTATCTACAGTTCAGTAACTAGATTAAATAAAAACGGATCCACTCCATTCAATTTATTCGTATGGTAGAAAATTAGTGTGAGCCGTGAAACAAACCGTCAATATCCTCAATACCCACAATAAAAAAATTTACAAAATAATATAAATTGATTAATGATAGTTTTACAATAAGTAATATTAATATATTACATACTAACTATTGAAAAAAATGGTATAAAAAACCATGTAATCCGCAAAAGTAATGGAGGAAATTTTCCAAATGCATATAAGAAATCATTATTTATTCTTGGTATACCATAAAATACAACATAAATCCAAACTTCCAAAAGGTAACTAACTCCTGATCCATATGTGGTCAGCAAGAACATAAAATAATTTTGAACGCAATAGACAATATCCTACAACAAAATCAAATTGTATTTTAAACATAACTTTTATTCGAAGTCTCTAAAAATTGCTTTAAAAAAATTTAAGAAGTAAGAAGGAGAACTTTGGATTCTTTTTAATATTCTAGTTCTGAAAATCAAATTTTTAATACATTAAAATACAAATCCCTTTAAATAAGTTGTAGGCAATCGGTAAAGAAATAACTACGAAGCAGATAATTTTTAAAGATTTAGTGAAATAAATTGGTAGCTCATAACAGCTGCAAATTCCGAGCCAGAAAAGGATTTATGTCTGGTTGATTATACAGATTAGTGCTGTATCCAATTGTAACCCAAAAACTCCAACATGGGCTCAAAGTCTTAAAGAGAACAAATTTATTAGTAGTTCAATTCTTCGTAGCTCTTGTAGTGCCCAGGAGTACAAGACGAAGAAATGCAAATAGTTGTACTGTAAAAAAAATATAATTTAAAATTAACATGTAAAATAAAGAACTTGATTTTACCTTTTTATATAATGGAAAACCTAATAAAAACATTGCTACACAAAAGGGAAAAATTACTTGTATTTTAAATTCTTTGTAACGTGGGATCCAATCAAAAACATTCAATAAGCAAATGTGAACTGTATTAACCTAGCAACAATAAAAAAATAATGATTAATTTATTGAGCCATGAAAAATAGTTACTTTAATCCGAAGACCAACTCCAATTCTATCGACCTCGATAAGTCAATAGAATTAATCCCTAAATGCAATGTACGCAATTTATCGATATTGCTGGTTCGATTCCACCTTTTGTTCAAAAAGTAATTGCTGCGATGAGTTGATAAATAGAGAGATCACTAAAAATAAGGAAAATTTTATCCTCGGAGTCCTTGAAAATCCTCATATTCCCTAGTAACGCCAATACTGCATTGTCTCAGCGACAAATTAATAATAGTTGATCTGCCGTACCAATCAGACTATGAAAGGGAATAAAACATATCTAATTAATTTTAAAATTTCTTGTATTGCCTGAATCTTATAATCTGTTCATAACTATACAACCTCAGATTGAGGCCAGTGCGGATCTACAGTAAGGGTCCTGTCCATCCCAATCAATTAAAAAATTTCTAGAATGTATTGACATAATAATCTGGTAATAACAATACAAGCGCGGAATATGTCAAGTGCGGATCAAAGGGAGTGGGAGTTAATAGTGGTCATAACATAACTTTCAACCATACGTACATGATTTGATAAAAGATTCAATGTTAAAATCCAAAAATATAAAATTGTAAACGTCATTTTCATATATGTATTTGATAAATATTCGGGAATTGTGGCAAATAATATTCCACGCTCTAAAAATTAAATTGTTTTGAGTAAAGTTTATACATATACTTATAGGATGGGCCATCTGTTGGTACGTTATTGAATTTCATCGTATGACAACGGCAAACGAGCTACAGACCCGAAATTTTTACAGTTCATTAGCCATACCGTCCGCGGCACGAAACTAAGTAAGCCGACTTTCGATCGACCTTCTGCGCACCAAGTTTAACAACCGCATAATCAGACGATCAGAAGATATCAATTGGCCTGCGCGTACGTCTTCCTGTGGGGTGCCGTTAAAAACCGATGTTATGCGGATAATCCAGAGACAATTCCAGCTTTGAAAAACAACATTAAGACTGTTGTGAGTGAAATTGGCGCCGAGGTAGTTCAAAATGTCATCACTAATTGGGGTGACCGACTGGCATACTGTAAGGCCAGTAGAAGGAGCCACATGAACGAAATCGTTTTTCATTCTTGACGGGGATACTTTTAGCTTTACAACAACACAAAAATTAATAAAAAATATCAATGCATACTCTTTTGATCACATTTTTAAAAACGTACCAATAGATGGCCCACCCTTAGAATAGAACTCAAAAACATTAAAATTATCATACCTTCTAGCATAAATAAACTATTCGCTTTTAATCCATAACTATTACTCAAACTAAGATCAATAAAATTTAATAAAATTACAAATCCTATTAAATATAAATCACCAAATATAATTAGTAAACTTGCATACTTTGTTGGTTTGAAATTAGTAAAATTGTAATATGCAGATGATGTCATATAAATATTTGGAAAACCAACTGGTGTTTTATACATTATATACCAGAATATACGACGAAACTGCAAAAATACAAATCTATATTATAAATCACATATCCCTCCCCACCCACCTTCAAGCTATCTTGCTGATACAATGATAAACTGGTGGAAATATTTTTCTTCAATATTTGAAAGTCCATAATTATTTTGTCTTAGTCCCAATTGTTCATAAGGATGCAAATAACACATCGATTTTAAATTCCGCAAAATATCGATGCATTGATCAATTTGAGTGATATTTTAACATCGATATTTGACTGCCCCAAAGGAGCTATGTAACTGTCAATATATGTGTATCATTAAAGATAGATTATGTAAAAAAAAATGGAGTGTCTTTATAACAGAGAAGACGCTCAAATTAGATCACCCAAGGCTCAAACGTTTTATAAAAGACAGAGCAATATTTCCATCATGGGCACGTGTTTGGGATGTTGCGTTAAAATTTCATTATTGAATAATTATATATTTTTCACTTTATCTTGATTTTTTGTATCACAAATCAATTGAAAACTTACAGCTTTGAATTCCATTTTTTCTTTGCGAAAAGCAAACACATTTCTCAAAACAGCATACGTAGTCGATATTTCAGAACTTATAATAAAGTATATTAAAAATAATACATTGAACAGCATAAATAGCGTAGAGGCCATAACTAGCTACGAAAAAAAAGGTTTAAAATATCTGAACTAGATAAATTGAATATAGTAGTAGTAGTTGAAATAATAGAGACGTTTTTTGGAACTTAATCATCTTTAAGAATAATTCCGATTTTTATGAAATTTTTTTGTAGGACAAAATTTGTTTTTTTGAAATGCTTTTGGATTCATACATCTATCAATTATAAGTTGAATAAGCAACGCATAACAAGCGACCAGAATAGAAACTTGATGACTGGTAGGTATAATCGAACCAGAATGGCCAATTTACACTAAGGAAATTTGACATATATTTAATTTTAACGTACTTTAGATATAAAATTTCTTCCTTTGTACAGAAAAAAGAATGTCACAGCCCATACAATCATATGACTTAGAAAACTTTCTCGAAAAAATAATACTTTTTCAATCTCAGGATCACAAAATTTTTCCCTAAAAGAAAATAAAATCGCTTTAAACATATATACTGAATTTGGTTGAAGTTTCTCTCCCTAGGCAGATAGGAAACTATTTTAACTAGCCGAATTTGTGTTTTGTAAAAGATGTTCGGCAATTAATTATTTACGTGTAAATAAATATGATTTCTTTCTAAGAAGGTAGAAAAAACTGCTCATCAGAGTGCAAGCAATCAATGTCCACCAAGGGAACCGAAACTTAAAAACTTTTAAGGAGCCAAATCGTTTGTTTCTGAAATTTAAACTCATATATCATGGAAAAAACTTACTGCACTTACACATGGCAATTTATTTACAGCACCCTACACTAGAAGTCATATTTACCTTAACGGGTGGGATCTTATTAAAAAGAAAACTAAGACCGAACGTATCTAGATTCTAAGGACCCATTCGCGAAAAACTGCTGAAATTGTTATTAATATTGATAATGAAGTTCAACGCCAGATAGCAGGTCTTTCTTACTTTACGACCTAAAAGAGCTTTTGGACCAAAAGCTTGTCAAAGGCCAATACCAAGACAAACGCCTACAAAAGTTCAAAGATTTTTATGACATTTATATGCTCGATTCTTTGTTTTTGACTAAATTTCTAGACGCTTTTGTAACGATTTAAAAATACATTTCTATAAACAAACAAAAAATACCAATAATAATGCAATGCAATAAATTGCACATGTTTCTCGTGGTATGAACAATTGAAGGAAAGGCTTGGAATTTTGAACCGTACGCAGTGTTCCAATGGATGATCATGATGTGGAGTGATACACTCGGTATCAAATTTTGGAGTTTCGTCTTTATGGCTTGATTCATTATGACATTGTTGCCATGGAGACTTGAAAGCCTGATATGCATAGATTACTGAATGTCCTGTGTTCAATGCTGTTGTTAACAAAAATCCAATATATAGGAAAACATATGTGATTCCAAAACCTATATTTAGGTTTTAGTTTAATTAAAAAAAAAAAAAAAACAAACTAACTAACAAAAAATTATTGAACATGAGACAAGAGCCAACATAAAATCGATTTTCTAAAAAACATTGGTATGATCAGGCCCCATATACAAGGTATGGCACTCTATTGTAGTTTTTACCTTTAAGTTTTTAGAATTCGTTTAGTAGTGTTTCAACTAAAAACAATCTGCAAAAACGGTCTTCGCATAAAACTTAATAAGCAATAGGCAATATCTCATTAAATAATCCATTCAACTGAGGCAAATTTGAAATAAAAAATAAAATTTTCAAAAAGTTTTGGTATTGGAAATAAAACTTAGATCCTTTAATTGACTCTTGTAACACTAGTTAGTTTATAAATTTAATATTTGCATATACTTTTAAACTTCATTTTTACGCTAAAGCGGTTACGAAACCCTTTTTTATTTAGATATACACCAATGAATTAAAACACCGTCTTAAGTGTAGCCTTAGTTTCCGTTTTGAGGGAAATCTTCAAAACAATTAAAGTTCGTGAACATGACTTATATGAACCTCATAACAGTCTTCATGTTATTCTGCAAAATACCCCCCAAAATCTGCTTGCAAATTAATTGAATCAAACCAAAACGGATCGCTGTGACAGATCGTCGAAATATATGTAATCATAAGCCCCTTATCGTAAATCCAACAAAAAATTAGTATATACAGGTATTAAAACATATTGTTGCTTATTCTTATATTTAATATACATACCATAAAATAAGGGAGCCATTCGCCATATTTGACTAAAAGTAAATTTAGTATACGATCCATAAAATAATTCAAGTACAAGAATTGGATATATGAATATGATATTTAAAACAATCAGGAATAAAAAAAATATACCTGGAAAAAGAATAATAATTTGTCTATAGATGGTAGATTATTGATTCCGGTAACATACACGCCCGAGCAAGCCAGTATTTTCTTGCTATCACAATGTTGGGTTATTTTTATTCATTTGAGCTAAATATATTATCCATTTGTTGGTAACAAATAGCGGTGTAATAGCAAATAAAATAGGGTTCGCGTATTTCTTATGAATTTTCCTAATATTTTTTGTTTCTTATGGTACTAATGCCTGTCTTCATGGTTTTATAATAACACAATCTGTGACGATGGAATATTGTAGTTTTTTAGTAAGATTGTATTCCTATTTGTAGCTTAATTTTGCTGAGTTCTGGCAGAAGTAATCATCAATATAAATGGAAAATCGTAAATATGTACCACATGGAAGCCTAAATATTATTTATAACGATATTACTGTACATTTGGATGGTGGGTTGGTAGTTAAGTTAAAGCATAAACCGAGAGTTAGCGAGATGTAATTGAGCCATATATGGGGTTGAGGTGTACCTCTAGTCTTTACCAGCTTAGTCACAAAGATATAAATAAGCCCCAATCTGTACCAAATGACAACTGTATCAAGGCGTGATTGGGAGCCAAGAAAACTCTTTTATGGATTTCTCAACGCAATGGTAGTTTGCCTCACGTTCTTGAATTTACTGTAAATTTGAAGTTTTACAATAGTATACAAATAAAAATGAAAATTTATCACCTCCAGTCATTTCTGCACATATACTAACCGCCATCTGAATTTGAGGCGTTCCATTACTAAAAGTGAATAAAAACAGTAAAAAATCAAAACGACTATCCCAAGTGTCTTTCTTATTTTGTTCTGAGAGCTGTAAATTAAGAAGAAAAATACTTATTTATTTCTACGGTTATTTTATGCATCAAAAATCTAAATAACACAAACTTCTTGGGCAGAAATTAATATTTACTTATATTCTAACTTAACATTAGTTATAATTTTACGATCTTTTGTTGATTCTAGTTTATATTTTTTGACTTTACAAATGTCTCGAAAACGAAGTATGAAAGAAAGGACCCAATATTCATTGTAGGGTTCATTATATAATCTCGTTGTTTACAGGCTCTTACCTTTTTCAATACATGATGTTGTGTTGATATTTTCTCAAGAAAATCTGCACCGAATTCTTCTATATTATCCACACCGGCATTTCGTTCACCTACAGTACTTCCGGATATACGAGAAGATACAGAAACAGGCATATTTATATTATCAATACTGACTGCAGTGTTTATAGTTTATTAAGAGTTGTAACGATGGAAATGGGCATTTTTAAAATGACAGTTTTCGTTAAATAATTTGGAATTTCACTTTCATTCCACAGACTAAACATCGAGTGTGTCAAAAAGACTGCTTTTTGTAATTTTTATTTATTTATAGTATTGTTGAAAGTATTTTTTTTTTTTTTTTTTGTAGTAGTTATTGTGGTAAGGGTAGTTTGACTTGTAGATTTTAAAAATACTATCCATTTAACGATGTATAGATAACTAGTCTTTGAGATATCTCTAAAACTAGCCATCCTATCTTAAAAGAAGTGTTATTTTTTATTTTCCCAGGCCTTGATTACCTAATTTTATTAAATTTCTTGGTTATTCATAAGATTATTTACATAATCACAAAAATCTGTATTTGGCGTAACTATAATATATAGTATTTGGATATAGATTGCACTATACCTTATGGGTTCATTCTGATCAACATAAATTACGTGACGCCGATCCAAAGAGGTGAAATTCACGCAATTTATGACCAATTTTGATAAAAAATAAGTTACTCTGATTAAGAAGTAATAACTTAAATTAGTAACAAAACATATGACGATACCTATCAGTGTACTGTCTAACATTTGACATTTTATATTAAATTACCCATACGGTAGACTTAAACAGTGATTGATTAAGGAGTAATTTGTGGCATTTTTAAATGATTTATTTAAATAACGTTTTATATTTTATCTAGGGTATATTAGGATTAAACCATTATAGATTCCATACTTTCTAGTAAATATATTATTACTAAAGAACTAAAACATTTGCATTACTTACGATAGTAAAGATATGTTGTATTAAACACAAGGATATATTATATCCTTGTGTTTTACCTATTGAATGCATCAACTTGTGTCTTCTAAATCACATAATAGTAAAGCAATAATATTCAAGCTTAAAGACACATCATGCCTTATTGGCAGACTTGCTTAAATTTCATCTGTGTACGTTCAATTGAAGACTGGCTTACACAAAAAGGAGAATATAAAATAAAAAGACAGATAAAAATAGAAAAAAGATAATCATATAATTTTTTAACGTTATCTTACAATCGTCGTGTTTATAATAATATTTTATTCCCATCATCGATTTTCTATGAAATCAGTTGTAATTTGTTTTTAAAAATAATTTTTTTTTTTTTTTTGTTACTTAAATTAATTGTTTCATGATAACTTAGTTATGTAACGAATTTATGTATGTATGTTTGTTTGTTTGTGAATGTTTTTTTATTGTATGTGTTTATTGTTGGTTGATTTGTGTAACCTTTAAAAACTATACAGAATTATATATAAAAACATTTTTATTATTATTTTAAATAAATTCTTCTGGTTCTCTTGGAGCATCTAAATCTCGATAATGTACAACAGGTCTAAAATCTGAACCTCCCCTAAAACATAATATTTTATCACATACGATTGTTTTAATAAAGTTTTTATAAATTTACTACATAATACCAAAATTATTTACTGTAATAAATTCACGATCTTAAACAAGATGACAATGTTAGTTAATGATCAATCGACTTTAAAAAAGAAACAAAAAGAAAGTTAAAAAATTTAACAACGAATTATTGTCAAATTACTTCGATTTTAATTTCTTAAGAAAAATTTTTACATTTTCTTTAACGTCTCCCAATTCCTAAACATCATAATTTCATGATTCTAGTTCGTTGGAAAATATTTGTCATCTTTCGGTAAATCATATCGGCCTCAGACTTTGTATTTTTCTAGAAAAAGTAATTTATTCATGCTTTGTTTACAATTAATGTTTTTGGCAATAATTCTATCAATTATTGGTACTTTAATCAATAATTTGCTACAAATCTAAATGACGTTAAAGGCACACACATAAGTTCGAGACCGTACAATTTTATTGAAAACAAAAACATTCCTCATTATTTTTATATATTCCTGTGTCCAAGATATATTTCACTTATAATAGGTGAAGTATACTTTAAATATACAAATTTATAAATTTTATATAATTCAAATCAATTGAGTTGTAAATCCTAAGAGCTGCATTTGAGTAGAAAGTAATTAACGTTGAACTGGTAAGAGAGTTCCTTAAACTAATAATCCATGGTTGTTTTAATCGTAAATGGATAAGCTTTCAGCATTTGCGCCTGAAAATCATGAATTTTATACCGCCATTGTTTAAGATCGTAAATATTTTTTAAATACAACAAAATATTACTTGTATGGTAACTCCAAATTTTCGTACGAGCCACATTTAGAAATTGTACTGGAGCTCGAAGCGTAAATACGTACATCAAGTATCAATAACCATAAGTGACGTAGACACTTCACACGAAAATTTGAAAACCAACGTATTTATAGTGGTTCAAGTAAGCACACTCAAATTTTTCAACAAAAGTAAATAATTAAACTAAACAATAAATTTCAATCAGCGTATGAAATCAAATTTCCTTCACTTTTCTTTAAAATTTTTAATAATATTATTTTAATGTACAAACTGTCATCTATTGGTAAATTTACTGAATTAATTAATCTAAGTGTTATTACTTGCTCCAATAGACGTACGTTGGATAAACCATTCGTAAAACAAAATTTACAATCTACAGGGTGTCCCAATTAATAAAAACAAAACAAAAAAATAAGATTTGTAGATTTCTCCAAAATTCCCAGAACTTTCCAAAATTAAATATTCCAATAAAAATATTTTTTTAAAGTGGTAATTACTTCACACAACGTGATGACTGGTGATGGTGATGACACCTGTTATTAAATTTCTTAACAAAAATTATTGTTCCGTGATTCTTGACACAATTTTGTTTTTTTAGAGTTTGCACCCTGTATAATCAGTCCAAAATAAAACTGTTACCTTGTACGTGTATACCCTCTTGAACGCTGACCATAACCTTGATTATAATAACCTCCACGTGGCATTCCACCATATCCGTACATACTATTGTATACGGGATGACCTCCATATGCTGGAGTTTCTTCCCGTTTAACCGGTTGTTGTTCGGCTAACATCGGCCGTTTAGGATCTTTTAAATAATTGTTAAAGAATTGTACTTCTTTTTTAACTTCTTCAACTTTTTCCGCATGTTTATTAAATATATGTTTTCGTACAAAATCAGGGCCTACATGAAAAAATTAATGAGTTTTTGGAGTAAAGATACAAGAATTATTTGTAATTAATTTACCTTTAAATTTCTTTCCAGATAATGGACATAACCATTTATCTTTAGCTAGTTCTCTGGTGTTAGCAAGTACGAATTTATCTAATTCTGCTTGTTCGTCTTTGAGCGCTAGTTGTACTAGTTTATCAGTTTTGCTGTCTCCAGAACCGCCACTAGCTGACGTTTTATCTGGTAAGAAATGTGACATTTTTGCTTCAACTGCCGATCCCATGAATGTTGAAATATCGGTCTACAAATAAAAAATATCCAAATTCTTACTTAAATGAGGTACTTATGTTAGGTTCAGTTAATAAACAATTCTGTAAATAATCTTAAAAATCACCAAAAGAAATTCTAAAAATTTTTTTTATTTTTAAGTTTTCTTGAATTAAGGTATCGGAATACAAAAAATATCATTTCATGATTGAATCGCAAGCTATTGAGATGTCCCTTGCAATTTGTCTGAAAAATTGATCGATTGTTCGAATTTTATGAGATTTTACTATTCTACTCACCCAATCTTTAAACGGATATTTTTGAAATCTACAAGTCAAACTAACCTTATAACATAAATTTTTCGACATCGGAAACGAAAGATCTTGATTTTGTCGATTTTTAGGATGAAAAATCTTAATAAATTAAGAGTAAAAATATCTAAATATTATAAGAGTAGTTTGATCTGTATATTTTAAAAATACTATCAATTTAACGATCGGATACGTAGTTTTTAAGAAAGATACCGATTGAAATCTGATATATATCTTTAACTGAACAAATCTATTTAAAAATAATCGGAACGGAGTCACTTCTTTTTTTTTTAATTTGTAAGGGGTGAAAAATGCATCTTCTTATCAACCTTCCTCCTTTGATAAAATTATATTTTTATTATGAAATTAGTTTCTTAAGTTTAGCTTTGATAAAGAAGTCTATCTATAAACTAACCTTTGTTAATGGTGGTGGCCCTCTAGCATGTAAAATTCCGCATCGATTTGGCATTTCATCTTCATTAGGATACTCACAATGATTATAATAATCCACAGAATGTACAATACGGAGATATAAAATAATCCTAAAATATTAACATAAAAAAGAATATCAATATTTTAAATTAAAATGGTTATTCAATTGGATAAAACATACTTATCTAATACTTTTATTAACTGTTCATCTCTTTCCACTACACAGCTCGATGTGTCTTGTTGTTCTGTACTTGATTCTAACCCTAATAGTTCTTCTTCCTCTGCTGAAGCTTCTTCAATTAAATAATCAGTAATATTTTTTAGTACTGGATTATTTGAATCCAATCCAAACGACTGCTGCAAACAATAAAATGGTTTAGTTTTTTTTAATTAAAGTTAAATAATGGTCCATTTTCACAAATGTTTTTTCAAAGCTGTCACCCGAACGTAACTGATTCAATATTTAGGCATATAATAAATAAGAATAATTTGGTATTGATTGAAAAGATACTTTTGTATATTCTACAAAGTTATCACAATTTCAATATTTTGTTTGCGTGAAGTTTTAGAGATTATTAAAAAAATATTTAAAAAGAATCAGT
Organism: Chrysopa pallens; assembly: GCA_020423425.1. NCBI lineage: Eukaryota > Metazoa > Arthropoda > Insecta > Neuroptera > Chrysopidae > Chrysopa > Chrysopa pallens. The sequence goes on along the minus strand of CM035593.1, from coordinate 20,734,862 downwards.
CCGAATTGTTTTAGACTCACCTCTTGATTGGTTTTAGGATTATTTTCATCCACCCATAAATGAACTTTACCATCCAAATGTAACGCAACTTTTGCAGATATTCGTATATCTGATCGAACAACTTGTTTATGAGCCGTAATACCATTCACCTGTCGAATTCGTCGACTTAAATCTCTATTTACTATAGCACCTAATTCACAATCTCGAAGCTGAAAAAAAGAAAAAATGTATTATTTAATTTCGATTTTTAAAATGTTAAGAAATAATTTTCTTACCCTTATATTATTTAAATTCCAACAAATTTCTTTAATATTTGCATTTCTTGTAAATGTTACCCATCCTCGTCGAAGCCATCTTCTTTCTGGCTGTGGATCAGCTAATGCAACACGCAGAAAACCAGAGTATCTCGAACACATCTACCAAGAACAAAATATGATTACTATTTGATAGGAATTTTAGGAAAGCAATTGTTTAGAAATACTTACAGCTTCAACTTCTTGTCTGGTAATGGTTGGTGCTAAATTTCGTAAAAATATTGATGTAGTTTTATGCAGAGCTCTAGGTGGTTCTGCTTTTGTTGTAGGAGGTGTTTCTTCGGTAATTTCAACTTTTTCTGGAGATTTATTACCTGAATCATCTTCGCCTTCTTCTTGTTCATCTTTCTCACCATCTTCTTTTGCACTCTGAAAAAAAACCATATAAAATAATCGAAAAATGTTTGTAAGCCTAAATTAACTCACTTCTTCATTTGCTTCTTCATCTTCTTGTTTCTTCTCTGGTTCCGCTTCACGTTCACTTTCACTGTCACTGGAAGAACTACTTTCACTGCCCGAAAAAGAAGACCGTTTACGTTTCTTAGCTTCTTTTTTGGATTCTTTTGGTTCTTCAGGTTCCACAGATTCTTCAGCTGCCTTTTCTACACCATTTTCCTCAATTTTGTCTTCCTTTTTCTCTTCATCATTATCATCATCAACATCTTTCTTTGTTGAATCGTCTAACTCTTCAATGGGATCTGTATCCATTTTCTCATCTTCGTCATTTTTATCCTCTTTTGTAGAGTTATCAAGTTCTTCATCATTATCCTGAGAAACATCATCTAATTTTTCATCACTTTTATTCTCTTTGGATTCCTCGCCATCTTCTAATTCTTTGTTATCATCTTTTACTGATTTGACATCATCACTCTTTTGAGATTCTTCATCAGCTGGATCGTCAATTTTTTTTACATCATTTGTTTCATCCGATGTTTTCTCTTCTTTCCCTTTTTCATCTTTGTCTTCTTTTTCAGTTTTTTCATTTTTTTCATCTTTTTCTACTTTTTCAACTTTCACTTCTTCTTTTTTTTCCGTTTCTATAAATTTTGATAATGTAATTTATAAAGAGTTTTTTTTTTTAAATTCCGGCTAGTATTTTCTATGCTTATAAAAGAGTTATGATAGTATACCTGCAGCGACAACTTCGGGTGTTTCATCTAAAACAGCTAAATCAGCCTCTGTTCCACCTTCTAATTTAATAACTACGGTATCTAATAATTTTATAAGATCATCCGTTCGACTACAATCTACGCTGATATTATCTAATTTACCCCCATCTAATAATTCCAAAAACACACCAACTCGTTTCTATAAAAAAAAAATTAATTAAGAAACATATTCAATAATTATTAGGCCAAGAATACACATGCTTAATCAGATAAGCATGTATTTGTTCTAATAGCAAATCTTTTTGTAGCTTGTGTATTCATCATAGCATTAACAAAAAAAAAATTAAATAATTACTTTTAATGCATTTAATTGTTCCTCTTTACGTTTGACTGAATCCTCAGGATGGTATTTTAATCGGAACCTAAAAATAAATTAAATAACAAATGTAAACAATCACAATTTAGATATGGACCCCAAAAATTAGAAAATCAACTCCAAAAAAAAATTTGTTTGTATTTTTGTTTCAAAAATTTAAGAACGCGAATGGAAAGAACGTTTGGGAAAATTTACAACACGTTCAAAATAAAATGACACATTCAAATCTCGAACGAAACAAATAATCTATTTATTAATTCCCTAAAATATTAAATATAATTTTTTTTTCAATCCAAACTTTACTTAAAGGAGTCATACATGTGACTAAATAAATTCAAATTTTATGTCATGGCAACAATTGCGATTAAAATATTTTACAATAACTAGAAATGATTATGTGGAAAATGAAAGTGTCTATTGAGACTAAAAATGGTTTTCACATTTATACAATATTTAAGTCCGACAGTTAGTTCCTTAGGACATAGATAGTTGCATAAATCATTGATTCCCAAAGTGGCATATATCACTCAGAGAATCCTAAAAATTCTACAAGTGGTTCATATGGGCGACTCATATTACCGGATCTCGTTTTAGCAGATCAAAGCTTCATTTTCAACTTCCTACAAATAGAAGAATTGACATATATAAGTAGTACTTATTTACTTAGATATTTGATAAAAAAAACAGTTTTTGAAACTGTTTTTAAATTTCTAGATAATAAACATTCAGTTGTAAAATAAAATTTGATTAAATGGAAATCAGTCATTAGATTATTCAAGTATTAAATCAATATAGGGTCAACAGGGGTGTACCTGTAAAAACTGGAAAACATAGCTTTGTGATTTACTAGACAAATTGACTATCCTTAACTTTTATATGTTTATTTAGCCGACATTAGACAATTAATTATAAGGAGGGTAAGCAGTCTCAAAAATTTTTTTATAAAAACTGATAGGCGCAAATTTATGTAATTTTACTTATGTAATTCTAGCTAGCTCACATTTGTTTTATTCAATTCTTTATCAGTTGTTAAATTTGTTTAGAATTTCATTTAGTAATTTTTATAGAAAATGATTTTGAATTAACATAATAATAAACAATCTATGACTTCTTCAAGTAAAATTTGATCACCTAAATTTTCTTCTACTATATTATTTTTATAAACCTAACCTTACATACATTCACATCTTTCGAGCATCCATACATTCACACGCCTACACAAAAATAAATAAAAATATCATTGCACGATAATTTCGATACGGGGAGTGAAAAAATAAAAATTTTGAAAAACAAAAATTAATAATGTGAAATATAATTATAATAATTATTATATAATAAATATATAAAAATTTGGTTTTGTTTGGTTTTTTAAAACGTAGATCTCACCTGTTTAGACATTTTTTATACAAAAACCTAACCTAACAAACGCGAAAAGCTATGCATTGCGCGCATTGCTTTATATTATTAAACGGATGCTAACTAATTTGAGCTAAAGCCGCTTTCCGGCCGAACAACACACCATTATATAAATACAACAATATTTTGTTTTGTTTTAAATATTTTTTGTTTTGTAAAATACATTTCGGTAGTTTAACGAAGGTAATATATATTTTCACCACTATTAAATGCACAATTTTTATATGATTATATATGTACAAACAGAAGTAGAAGTGCGTTGACTGGTCGCTTTATGCTGTAGGGAGAAAGTTGTTTAAAAAAAATCATAATAATTTATATTTTCAGTTTGTTTTGTACAGCTTATTATTCTTTTAATATTTGGAATTAAATCATTTTCATTTTAACTCGAAGCGTAAAAGTGATATTAGGACTTTAAAGATTAGCCAGTCTCAAATTCCATAAAAAACTTTATTAATTTTTCAAAACTAATAAAATTTTTTTAGATAGTTATCAATTTTTTTACAGAATTAATATTCTGTTTAAACATTGCAATCAAAAACTAGGTCTTCGGAGAGATTAGCTTAATGAACGTAACTAGATATCCCATCTGACGTTTCCAGCACAGACAATCCTGTAAGTTAAAATGTACTTCCAATATTTTGTATAAGAAATATCGACTAGATATTTTGACATTTCACCCATGCAATAATCTTTCTATGTTCAATATAACTCGCAGAGTTTAAACTGAAAATACTATTTGAACGCTAGTTTGTTGAGATTTGATTATGAATAGTTTCTCAATTTTATAATAGTCGTAATATCAATTTTAGGCTACCCATAAACATTTTCCATCACAATTTATATTATTTTAGTTAAATGAGAATGATTTTTCCAAAAAACCTTTTTTCGATCAAATTCTTTTAAGCTGTATTGTACCTTTCTTTCCTTACAACCCTGCATTTGTATAAATGCTAAAAATTTATAATTTAAATTGTCACGCATAGAACTAACTTTCATTAATCGATTTTATAAAATTAGAAAAGTAATAAAATAGTTTTTGTCAATAAAACTTAATTTTACATAATCAATTTAACAATGTCTTAATTGAACATCATTTTGTAATTTAAAAAAATCGAATAATAATTTCAACGTGAAATTAATTGTACTGAAATTTTCGCAAGAATTATGAATTAATATTGTGTAATGTAATAATTATTCTTTTGTAAAATTTGATATAAATAAGCAAACAAAAAAAAAAAAGCTTTTTTCAAAATTTGATTTAGTTTCCAGTAGCTGATAGAAAAAACTGGAAACGTATGCGTGAAAATTTAATAAATTTAAATGTGAATTCAATAATTGTTTTCTGAGTATTTTAATGATGTAAATCAGGGTCAAGGTAAAAGCAGAGATTTGAACTCTACTATGTTTATCTTTGAATAACAAAGAAAAAAAGTAAATTTTCTAAATAAAGAAATCAGGCCAAATAAATAGAAAAAAATTTTATTCGATGCCACGTACCATTCATCATCCTTATGAGCAACGAAAAATTCATTTAACTGTTGACGTTGGAACTCTAATTTATAGTCATTGTATTTCTCCACAGCTTCACTATCCGAAATATTATCATCTTGAGCTGCAAGGAATGCTTTGAAGGACATCATAGGTGGTTGTGTTCCTTCGGCAACTGGAGCTGGAGCAGGTTCTCTGAAGAGTATAACATTCTGATTTCCAATTTTCCATACACTATATTTCATATTACATGTGGTACAAACTGGGATAAGGGAATGGGTATCAAAGGGCTAGAAGGAATTTAATTTAATGATATAAACATACCTATGTTGAGGTTGATGATACGGTTGATAATGGTTATAATAACCTTCATGGGGTGGGTAATAATCATGACGCATTCTCTTTGATTGAGGTTCCACGCTTGGTGAATAACCTCTATCTCTAGGTGCACCTCGATATTCACCCCGTGGACGCGGCCTTGACCAAGCCTCACTAAATTATAAAAACAATTTTTAAAACTAAGAACAATAAATAAAACTTTTATGTTATATACCGATCTTGCCAATCATCTCTGGAACGAACAGGACGTTCTACACCTCGATAATTGGGTTCAGCTCGTTCACCACGAAATTTATCACGACGTTTTCGATCATATTCATCTTCACTATCACCCATCTAATAAAGGAACAAAGCTAAATTTATAATTAACAGTAAAAGCAATTAAATTTTTATGTTTAATGACCTAGTAAACCAAATTTATTAACTGGCGCCTTGTCATCAAGTTCTTCTTAAACAAATTAGTAAATTTTCAAAAAAATATTTCCTACCTAAAAGCATTTTATTCTGTAAGAAATTAATAGTAAAATAAAACATACCTTAAAATATATTATACAAATAGAGGCCTTATACAATTTACAAAATTTTTCTAATGGCTGTTGTAAATACCGACGCTGATGCGGCTGATGGCACTGGTGACTAGTAGTAGAATTATTTCGATTACATTGATATATAAAAATAGTGTAGTAGTTATTCTGATAATGACGTACATGATAAGCTCAATCACTGTACTGAATGGAATTCTGCATAACAAACTTGGTTTCGTATCTCTCTAAGAGATGTCTATACGGTAGGTTAATTTATTTATAATTTCATGTACATCAAAATATACAAAGAGAATTCAACAATTATTATAAGTAAAATAAAACAATTTTATTTACATACGTTAAAAATAAAAAAAATTTAATTAATAAAGACAAATTGAAAAAGACACGAAGCATCGTAAAACTATGTCAAATTTCTTACTAAAACTATTTGATAAACGAACATATTCAAACACTAAATAAAAATTATGTAATGATTTAAAATTAATAAATATTTAAAAGTTTTCTAGAATAATCAAGGTCTAGGAAAACAAAAAATAACAAAAATTTTACGATACTAGTTTATCCTAGGCTATCCAGTTTTCTGAAATTTGTCCGAAATATTGACCTCTAGATTGAATTTCACACTATATCTCAAAAACTACACATTCAATCGTTAAATAGACGTTATTTATGAAATCTAAAGGTCCAATTACCTTTATGAACATAGTTTTATCGAAATTGGATACATGGAATTTTTCTTGATTCTGTTGATTTTTTTTAAGGGGAAAACCAAAAAAACTTGAGAAATCTGCAAAAATCGGCAAAACTTTTGACACTGATTTGGATAAAATTATGTGAATAAGAGTAGTTTGACCTGTAGATTTCATAGCATCCATTTAACAACTGGATGTGCCGTATTTAAGTTATAGTCCGAAATTCGATCCAGAAGCCCAAATTTCAGAAAAATTATATGCGATTACACGAAAACTAGATATCTCATTGGTTTTCTAAGACCTTAAGTCCACTAAATAATTTAAAACAGCAATAAAGTTTTTTTTCGACAAACGAATAAAACGCCGACCCACGATCAAATTTTATATCACAATATAAATTTTACCCTAAATACGTAATCAGCGACATCAAGAACTGCAGATTCAAATTTTTTAGCCTTGTTTGACGGAATCTAAGAAATACATTTAAAATCAAACATTTCCTAATACTGTCCTCAAAACATTGCTGAAATTTAAAAAGTTGTATTTGCTGGTAGATTTCCTATTTTTACAGTAAAATTGCTCGACTGAAAGTAACAAAGAGAAAAGATCTGTGCATGAAATTTTTTCTAAACAAGTGATGATAATAACTTACAGAGTTAATTGTTTAGAACCTTGACATATGATTGAGTATTAATCTTTGAATTATTTTAATCATTAGCATTCATAAATAACTCTAAATACGTACTCCATACAGTTATAAATACATAAATAATAATAATATGTCTTGCAACTGTACATGCGTTTATTATCCAAATTTATGCTAAAATTGTTGCGAATTCATGTAACGAATGCAATTTTTATTTTAATTTTTACGATTTAAAATTTTGATCTTGGATCCATTGAATCTAATTTACCGATTTTGATCATTCACCTACTTTACCTCATTTTGTATGTCCACAATACACCACCAAAATTTCTGCACGCTCTGTTTTTTCGTTTTTGAGTTATCTTGGTGATGGGCAGACGGACGAATAAATGGAAATGATTTAATTAGGTGATTGGATGAACACCTACACCAAAATTTTGTTTGTTCCGTCAATATTGGCTAGCGTTACAAACTTTATACAAAAACCAATATACTCTGATATATTTTATATGTTATTTACATAATATAGATTCAAAATAATAGTTTTTGGTTTTTTTTTGAATTTGTATGTTTTTGCAATATAATGTGTGATTTATACGATCCGATGCATTTAACTTTATTTTTATAAATAAACTAATAATTCGAAGAATGGTAAAAATTTCTGTATAATTTTTAATTCAGACTTTTATTTACTCACAGTTTGATATTCTCAGATGAGCTAAGAAAGCCACGGATGCCGCTAGAACACTTCAAAAATTATGAACCTACCACATTTGAAATTTTGAGCATCGGCTACTACTCAATTTAATCAATTTCATTATCTTAAAATCCTATTCAAAAATTCGTACTTCCATCACAAAACTCATATTTCTTATAAGTCTAAAATAAAAAGGAAATTTCAGCTAATTACATAAAGATAATTTTCTTAAATACAGATTTTCACTTAAAATACCAGATAAATTTTATAGGGTAATAATTATAGTCATACAAAAAAAAAAAAATAAAAGTTTTATCAACTATTATTACAACGCATAGTATACAAAGACATGCGCATTGTTTAATATAAATTTATTTTGACGCTCAACGTCGCAACGCTTTACAGTTATCATCAGTGTTGATATATAATTCCCGCGAAACGAATATATATATATATATATAAATATATTTAAAACTTATATTCGAAACTTTCTCATATCGATGGTCCATTGTTGTGTTATTTAATACTTTGCCGGTATTTTTTGTTATTTTTATTATCTAAATATATTATAATTGTTGTGATTGTCGTTTGTTTTAAAGTGAAATATCTTGAATATAGCAGCAACATAAAAAGTTTTGGAAAAGTTCAGTATTGTTGAAACGACAACAAAGTTTTTATGCAATTTGGATAATATATGACTACAGGAATTTTTATGCGAAGTGATTTTTGGATCAAAGTGCTAATTTTTAAATTGTGCACAAAATTGTGGATTTTACCTTTTCTTAATTGTCTTTATCAGTCATTTTAAAAATTTTACACAAGAAGAAAGAAGGGATATAAAATAGGAAACATAAAATAAAGAATAAATTTTCATAAAATTAAAAAGAAAAACAATTCATTTTTGAGCGATTTCTAAACTTTTTTAAACGTATATTTTTGCCCTATTTTCTGCCTTTATTCTTCAGTTGTCATTATAAGGCGCCTTATTTTTATCACAATTATCCTAAAAATTCAGAATATATTGAATTGAAAAATCGAAATTCGGGTCTTTTGTACTTATGCTACGTTAGCTTACTTTCTGTACCTTATTAGATTACTAAAGTTGTCAATAGGATGTCAAATGAGATCTTGCAAGGACATCTTATTTGCTTCACACGTTCGAACTTCTACCAAAAGAATTTTCATTATCTTAGAAGTTTCAAGTCGAATTATTTTGATTTCATTTTCAATAATTATTCTTAGATCATTAATTTTTCTAGACTCTTTTATTTCAAATTGTCAACATGAAATAACTTGGAACAGTAAAATCCAGAAAGCACAAAGTATGTGGAGAACGATATACATATATAGAATGTCCTGTGGCGTCAAGAAGTTTCCTTACGGTTTCTTTGAGAACTGTGCTTAAAATAATTTATTATATATAAGCTCAAATGAGTCAAAATAATTCAAATTAAGTTTTTAACTTATTATTAACGAAAATTATTAACGATTTGTTTGTAAATGTATTTCGACTATTGGTAATAAAAGCCGGCTATAATAAAATGCCTTTCATGTTTGAAGAGTAATTGCGATTAACTAATTCAAACTAATAATTGCTATATTATAACCGAAATACGCATTACAATGTGTATTGTTTCATTAAGTGGCATTAGAACCATAAAAGAGACATTCTATTAAAGAAAATCTCTAATGCAATATACATTGTAATATTTGCTATCAAATAAACAAATAACAATTATCCAAATTTTGAGCAATTTACCATGCACAATCTGAAAATGAATACACAAGGCTTGTCAAAGAGCTTTTCTCAAAAAAATATATTTTTCTTACAAACTTTAATTTTTTTGAGAAATATTGTTTAATACCCCACCCTAGTTTTATGCCGAAATTGTGTATTTTAAATTGTATAACATTTTTATAATTATTTGAGTCATTTGTACGCGTAAGCACAATAGTTTGTTTTTATTATAGATGTCCCTTTTTGGATCTCATTCCATTGGATTTGAAATTTTCATAATTTGTCACGAATCTTAAAGTAATCTTAATGAATAATTTAGCAATTAAAAATTTATTTATAAAATTTCACACAAAAAAAAAGATAAATTTCTGATAAGAGTTAATAATTTTGTCTATTTAATTTTTAACAAAAAATTCCCACTTTGAGTCTTGTTTATAGGAATTAGACGAAAGGACTTAAAGTTTTCAAGAATTTTCTTATTTTTGTATTCGTTTAACAAATAGATTCTTACGAACTTTCTATAATAATATATGTATAAATGAGAACTATTTATTATAATAATAGAGTCTGAACAGATATCGATAGTATAATTATAACTGCAAGGAAAGAAAAATGAGGGTGGAGGAGGTGCTAGTTATAAGACCACCACGTATTGTCGATGAGGGTTTGTTAAACTCATTTTGTGTGTATAAATCAACATAACGACAATAAAAAAGTTTTTTTTTTCTGGTAGTTAATAAGATTTTTACTATAGTTTTAGAGAGATATAAATTATTGTAGTCATCCATTAAAATTTTATACTCAAGACAAACTTTAAGATGTACAGAATGATACAAAAGACCGTAGAATTCACATGTAATGATGAATTGGAGGCAAATAGGGAAACTCTAGGGGATAAAAATTGAAAAATTTTATGAAATTTCCACCAGGGTTTTCGAAAAACATTAATTTATAGTTCACTGTCCGATTCAAAAATTATAAGGGATTTTGTTTACGAATTTCTTTTTACGAATTCTTAAAATAAGCGATTTTACTGTTGAAAATTTTGAAAATAATGAGATATTTTTAAAAATCTGTCCCTGGCTTTAAAAAAAATGATTTTAAAATTTTTTATTTTTAAATAATTTCCGATTTTATTTATGAAAAAATTTATTTTCGATACCTGATAAATTTATCGATTTTAATAATAACTATTAAACAATTAAAATAAAATTTACGTATACTATTTTTTATATTTTAAATTTATATTTAATAAAATCTACATATCTCGGTAAATATTAGACATATAGAAAATTGATATGTTAAATTCTAGAATTCTTGCATTAAATAAATTTCTACTGATATTAATAAGAAAATTTTGACTATTTAGAGTTTAAATTTTTTAAGTTATTGTTTTCACATAAGAGATACTTTATCAAACAGTAAAGATATTTTACAGTTTTTTATCACTTTTACTTTTGTTTGTCATGTAGATAATGTTAAATGGATTGACAAATTTTGAACATCCTGTGAACCAACTAAGTTCAAGATTTATAAAGACCAATTTACACCATACACACTAATTTTATTTTCCTTACATACGTACCTATTGTTGTATGAAGATAAAATACTAAAAGGGGTGTGTATCTTATAACTATTTCGTACAAGGATAATATATCCAAGTTAAAATACGACCTTTCTTTATGTCTATTATATTATGAAAACATCACACATTGCTATTATTTGTAGGGAGAGAGAAAGGCAGAACGCAAATCTGAACGTCTCATGTATTTAGAAAATGTTTCGGATATATATGAATAAAGATATTTGTAATATAAAATATAGAAGCTCAGAAAAGATTACACAGTGTCGGATTTAATAGTAAAATTATTCAAATGGAAAATTTAAGCTCACTGTCTCTTAAATTTCTAAATCTTTATTCAAAAATGCTGTTACTTATAGTCTGGCTACTTTGAAAAGCGAATATATTTATCACAAATATACAAGAAATGATAAAAATGGGATATTATTAACATTATTAATATAACAAAAGTAGTTAAACATATAAAAATTTTCTAGAAATATGACCAAACCACATGAAAAACTGATTGTGGTTTTAATAAAAGTTAATTGTAAAATAAATTATATTCCACATTTAGTTGCCATATGTAATTTATTGTGATGTATATAGGCAACTGGATTTACATTAATGTAAAATATTTGCTTGTATTGCATAATTTTTTGATAAATATTACATTTAAATCAATACATCAATAGGTCAAAAGATAATATTAAAGTTTAGAGATAAATTTCTTCGATTAATATCTAAAAATAACTTTAATATCTCTATTTTAACTTCCTTATGATAAATGCAAACCTCCTAATTATCTACGTTAAGCGATACTTAAGCACAATGCAAATTTTTTGATAAGTGTAGGCAACCACCTTTACATTAACGTAATAACACTTGAGTGTATAATTTTATTAATGGTACTTAAATTTTACTTATAATTTTTAGAAAAAAATTTAATATTTTATTACGATAAAAGGAAAACAAAATTACATTTTTTCTCGTATTATTATAATCAAATAAAAATTGAAAGGCATATTAAATTTTCTTGATTTTTCTAGAAAAAACTAATTCGATTTTTCAACTCACTACATTAATAGAAAATTAAAAATCATCGTAGTATTAAAAAAAGATATTCTCTTAGACATTAAAGTAAGCAGAAATAAATAAGGATTAAAATTATTTCTCACCGAAAATAACAAAATCTTTAAATAATCGTAAAAATCTTTTTTAAATATTAAAAATGCATTTATTTTACATAATTAGTCAAAAAATTATTACTACTAAAAATAAACACATTCATAAATCCGTCACTGAAACAGCACACGGATTTCTCTTTAGTTTCAGATACACAAACTAAGATGTTAATCCCAAAAGGGTAACTTTATTTCATTTTAGTGGTAAAAATAAAATATAAAAATATTACATACACATTTATATATATATACTAGTGTTACATTTTCTCTTTGTTCGAGAATTTTTTTTTATATCCATAAAAAAAATACATCTTTGTATATCCATAAAGTTGAAACACATACTAATCTTAATTAATAATGAACTCGAATCATCCAATTCAATTCTTGAAAATCTTATTTTAAATAGTAAATCTTTTATTTATTTTTATTTTTAATTGATATTAATCCGCTTAAAATTCTACAAAATTCATTAACAAGAAATAAAACAATTAAAATAAAGATTTCATTTTCTTAGTTCATCGAAAATAATTGTTACTACTTAAGTTTAAATTATTTAAGTATTCTGTATATGCTTGTTTATTTTTTGTAAAATAGGACGAAGTATTTAAAGGCATTAAACAAAACTTATTATAAAATACTATTTAAGTTATATCTATAATAAAAACAAAATATCAAAATTTTTGATGATTCACCTTATGTTTAACTTTTTTAAAATTTATGAATTGAATATGAAAAATATATTTAATTTCTTAGATGTTTGAAAAAAATATTAAATCGAAATTATGAGTTCTTCCAACTTTGTATTAACAAAATTTTCAAACGTTTTTAATAAATGTTAAAAAAAAAAAAATTTTTTTCAGTCAATAAATATTCTCAACTAAAAAATTGCATAAAAATTGAGTCTCCAACGTATTGAATTATTGCATGAATATAATGAATATTTAAAGCTCAATAAAGTTTTAATATTCAATGTATTCATGATAATAATAATAATTTTCTTTCTTTTAGTATCGAAAAAAAGTATAAATAATTAATTCTAAACCGTTTAAAGTGAACTTTAAAAGTGAAATAAACTGATTAAAGTTTAATTTCCTTAAAAAAGCGAAAAAAAAAATCAGAAACTATTATCAAGGAATTATACAGAGTATGTAAAATAATTTACGATTATATAACCACAAAGTGTTGTATTAAATTCTAATATAAATAAACACCCCTCATTCTGAAAAATCCATCCCCCTTTTTATAGTGAAACTTTGTTTTGGTGGTGATAAATTAAAATAAATGCGGTTGTTTTAGTGTTGTGAATTTGACATAGACGAAAAATAATATGAAATATATAAAGTTATAGAAATCTTCTTTAATTGACCGTAGTAGTTTGTGTGTTTGTTCGGTGTTGCAGCTTTGTTTCAAATCGAAAATAAAAACAGTAGTGTGAGATAATAACAATGGTGCAACAATATAACCGCAAATATTTTAGTGGTGTTTCAACACTTTTACTTTTTATTGTGCAACTGTTCTCACAAGTGACAGTTATATATCCAGGTAATGTGTATTTTTGATGACATATATGTATTCTTTATAGTTGAGTCAATGTAGTTTTTTTAGTTGGTGAAAATTGATAAATCCTATTTTTTTTGTTTCAATTGCAATTTTGATGGTTTTTTATTTGAAATTTTGAGTATAAAGAAGTACATATTATACTCTTTTTTAGTGGAGTCAATGTACAGTGAAAGAGAATAGAAAGCTGTTTTATAACAATTCGAATTTTATACAACATTATTCCCAGAGACTCGAGTTCTCAACAAAACTTTTTTTCGTTATAGAAAGCTAGAAAAAATTGAGATTATTTTTGAAAATGTTTACTTTGTTTTTCTTGAAGATTCTCGAAAATTGTATTTCTTAAATCTTAAAATTGTTTAAAATTATTTGTTTTTTGTTTTTGGAAATGGCAAATATCCGGTTCTTGTAAGTTTTCAAAGTTGGATCTTTTGAAAATATTGAACATACAAAATATTCGTACATATGTTCGTAGAAACAATTAATTAGTCCTTAATTTTTGACTGTCCGCCTGTCCATCACCACGATAAATAGATAGAGAGCTAAAATTTTGGTAGCATGTACTAGGTTTAAATATAATTTTAAGTTCGTGAATGGTTAAAATTCGCAAGTTGGATCCATGGTCCGTCTTTTATCAGTCTTTATGTCCTCTTTTTTCATTTTAGAGCTATCTTGATGATGGATAGGCAGACAGACGGACACACGAAATTGGACTAATTAGGTGATTCTATGAACACCTATACCAAAATTTTGTTTGTGCGGTTAATATTAGGTAGCGTTATAAAATTTAGACTAAAATTAATATACTTTGACATATGCTATATATGTCGAGTATAAAATTAACTGTGTTTATTGATTCTACACCGTATCGAAGAAGATATAACGGTTGAATAATTCATAAATAATATCATTGCATCCCTCTTTAAAACTTCGCCATTCGGACGGACCCTTCGTATTGACGTTACTGTTGATAATAAATCCCTTTTTACTTAATTTATTTATGATTACGTTTTTTTTTTAATTATCGTAATTATTTTTAATGGATATTTTTTTTTTAAAAAGTGGTTGCTGTATATTTGAGTAATTAATTAAATTTATTAATATATATCTTTTTTTTTGCAAATGTTTTGGAAGTGAGTGCCACGCCACGTGTTGTTGGTAATATTGAATTTCAACAAAGTTTGATAAATGATGTTTCAAATATTCATTCAATTTGCAGTTGTTTTTTTTTTTAATTTTTATATCAGGCTAAAATGTTTTGTTAATTATATAGGGAGTTTTTAAAAAGTCGGAGAGGGAAATTATTTTAATAAATCAATAATGAACTTACAACTACTGATTTTTTTATAGGCCTTCAAAAAATATTTCCGAAAAAAAATTTATACTTATATTAATTATAAAGTGGAAACATTTGTTTTTTTGTATGCATAAACTTTAAAACTATGCATAACGTCCGCTAGTACGCTAAAAAATGTTCTTTATGAATTCATTTTCTTAAAGTTTTGATATAACCCCGCCTTTTACGGGTTGTAAATAGCCTTAACAATAAACTTCAAAACCTCATAAAGGTATTTCGATCTACATTATGGCCAGCTAAGAAGAGCACTTTTACACTGAAATTCGCTACCTGCAAAATATGTAAGCTACCTGCAAAATATCTAAAGTTGACTTATAAAACTAAATAAACATTTAAAAGATTAAATAAAATGTTCATATTGTGGGCATTTCACGTAAATATGCTGAAATTCTCGTATTGTTTTAATCTAAATTTAATGTGACGGCCTTTACTTTCCTATTATTGAGTGCCAACTTGTTCAAGTAGGCTGTTCGAATACCTCAGATTGCTCATTTTCCGTTAATTTAAATCGAGGTTTAAGGTTCATTTATTCATATCAGTCACGTCAGAGTTCAGTCACCGACTAGTTTCCGAAAAAACCTTCATACATCCGTGTCAGTTCAGCCAGTCAGTTCGTACAATGGTTGTTCCTTCAATTGTATTCCTACACTAACACACAAAAAACAAAACAAAAACTGTCATCAGTCAAATTTTAAAAATATCGTTGGCGACGAATTTAAAAATGACGAAACTGTCACTGTGAATCACTAAGACTGAACAATAACAGACAAGTGTAAATATCCTACATTAGATTCAACAGATGAAGATTATTTCTGACTGAAACGGAATGACTTAACTGTGGCGAGATTTATGTGTGTAAATACAGCCTTAGGGCAGTTTCCTGTTTCTGTTGTTTCTTTCGGAAATAGATAATTGAAATTGTACGAAAGCTATCCCGTTCTGTGAAAATCAAAGAATATAGGTTTAAGTATATTTTCAGTAATCATGAATCCAATTGAATATTAACGAAAATATTTTTAATTTGAATGTGCTTAGTATCCGTTCTTATTCTAGAACCTAGTTTCTTATATCCCAGCACTCCTTTAAAATTATAAGGACCTTCTTTATGCTTGTACTTCGCAAGTGAGTGTATACATTATTAGTGAAAGATTATGAATAGGATAAAAAAAAAAACAAAGGAAAATATTATTAATACAATCATTAATTTTCATAATAATATTAGTAAAGAAAGTACGTGTAAGTATATAAGTATAAAAAGGAAAAAAGTCGGTATTAAAGTGAAGAATGGCGGGGTGACTGCACCCATTTCTCATAAATTTTAATTTGTGAGTGTTCTTTATTGTAAATTGTCTGTATTCGATTTTCTACTTAGAAAATGGCAGACACATTTGACTTTTAAATGTGTTTGTCAAAAATAATATAAAATTTGTTTACGTAAAAAAATTATCAATTATATAGTAATTGAGATTATTTCATGAAAAAATGTTTTATGTATGAAATAATTTTCTTTTCGGAATTCAATACAACTTCGTTTATTTTTCGCCCAAAAAATTCAAAAATCAATGTAACAATAGGAGCTGTAGTTTTTGATATATCATCTGAATTATTTACGGAGGCCAGTAGGTATATTACGTCAATGGGAGGATAGATTTCAGCTCAGAAATCTCAGAAACTAGGTATCCAATGATAAAATAATCAAAAAAAAAAAATCGGTTAAATTCTGGAAATTGAAAAAAAAAATTTTTTTTTTTTTGACGAGAAACGTGGCAAAATTTAGTACGTACCTCATTTTAGAGACCTTTTCTCTAGATGATAGATCTTTATTTTATTATCCTCTCTCAAATGTAAAAAATATTAGTATTTTGGTTTACTTATTATAATATTTCATATTGAATATGAACGTTAGTATTAGTAATAAATATCGAAATAAAATATTTTAAAGTGGAAGGAAACGATTTCTATCGTTTTTACTAAAGTCAATAAATATTATTTACTGAATTTTTTTAATAAAATTTATTTAATAAAATTTCTATATTGAAATCCATTAAACAAAGTTTTTTTTTTTTTTTAAAAACTTTACTTGTAAACTCTTAAAATAAAAATTACTGTAAAAACAAATAAAAATTGATAAAATGATTCCACTCCACTTCATTTATATAAATAAATTTTATTTATTAAATACTCAGATTAAGGTTATTCGTATTAATAAAGATTACAAAATTCAATTGGGATAAAGTTGTTAAGAATAACGGATTAGAAAATACAAAAAATTATACAATTGAAATTGTAAGACAATCAAAATAATAATAATTTATTCGTTGTTTTTGTAACTATATATTATTGTACAGAACATGTAATACTTATACTAGAATTGGTAAAAGAAAAGGAGTGTTTGTGTTCAGTATCAATTTTATGACCTGTATTGGTAAGAAGTAAGAAAAAGTTTTATGGCTGTTTTTGTGATCTTTGTACCTGACTGATCAATATAGCAGCATTTCATTACAGGTTAGATGATAATCGATATACACCACTTTTATTAAGGAGGGGGAATTTTTTAATCTTTAATCTAATTATCATGTCCGGAAATAGATCGTTTTTAACCAGGTGAAAAGACCATATAAACAGCCATAAAACGTCTTCTAACTTTCCCATTCATCTTATCAATACAGGTAATAAAATTGATATTGAACACAAGCCATGGTATAGCATATTGGCGACAAAAGCCAAATCTTTATTTGTTAGAACCGCTTGAGACGAATAAATTAAATAGTAATCCAAATTTTTCAATTTATATCATAAAATAGACCTTAATAACTTGCATTTATTAAATTTATCAATTTATCAACTCCACCCACAGTTTCTTCATTCACAATAATGTTACCTTTAGTTAAAAGTTGGATTTTTACCAAATAAATAATACATTTTCAAAAATATATAGATGTATTAAAATAACTGCTGTGTGAAACATCAAAAACCATAATAAGGAAAGTATTTTCTAAATACCGAGTTTATTAAAAATCGGTCAATTTAACCAAGGTAGTTATTTAAATTTTATCTGCATTTTTAATACTGAAATTTGATATATTTTTTTCTATAAAATATGAAATTTCATAAGATAATTACATTTCACTTCTCTTGGTAACTGAATAATCTTAATGGATTTTATTTGTTTTCTTATAATAAAATACCCCAATATCATTAAGGAAATAATTAAAATCTATCAAAATCAATTGGAAAGATTGAATTGAACATTTTGTATATTTTAAAACATTTTATTAGTAATAAAAATATATAAAAATTTCCTTGTCATTAAAATCTTGTTAATAGAACTTTTATTTTATGCTTTTTATTATTGTTTGTTTTATTTTAAATAAATGCCATTCATTGTATCGAACAATAACGAAAAAATTAAGAAATAATTTTAGGTACTTATTATTTGTAATTAAACTTAAATTTATTTATTGTATATTTTTACAGTCAAGGCCAAAAGAAGAAAGCTTTTTATTTTGAGTGATTTTGATATTCTGACGGTTTTAAAAACATTTTTAGATGACGTTTTTTGTTTGGAAGTTTGTGATCCTTCCATCCTTTTATGCGACGCTTAGAATCGTCATATTATATTTTTGCTTCAAAATAAAAAATGTCCACCTCCCGAATATCCAGGTGGCGTGTTTTTTTTTGTAGTTTTGAGATCCTGCTGCCTGCTTGCGTCACGCCAGAATCGCTAAATAATATATTTTCCTTTTTTTTCTGTATTTCCTTCAAAATAAAAGAAAAACAATCCCATATCTACCACGCTCAAAAATGTCTAGGTGGCATGTTTTTTCCAGATATTATAACAAAAATCAAACCCACTCGAAAATGTACATATGGCGTTTTTTACACGTTTGAGACCCTCCTATTGTTTTGAGTCACGCTCAAATCATCAGATTAGTAAAATGATTTTCAGTACGTAATCAACCTACCATATCTTAATTTGATGCGCTCGATTAATTTTTTTTAACTATTCTGATCGGCTTCCTCATACTCAAGAGCTAAGATTTGATGGAGGTACTGAACAAGGGGTAAGGCCTAATCCATATCTTAACTTGACGCATTCGAATAAATTCAAAACTGCTTGAGGCTCCCCTACCATTTATTTGATTCACAAGTGTACTTACATTGTAATTTGTATGTGTAAACTATTTTCATAATATACTTAGTTTTTTTTTTATATTATTTTTTTTTTTGTGTTATAATAAAAACTATATGCTTTGTATACATTAACATATCATTAAATATTTCCGTCATTACTATTGTATTTAGTTGTCATATGATTTATTTTATTTCTTGTAGTTCAATAAAAATTAATAAAAATGTATTATTATTTAATCATATTTTATGATTTGAATATGTACGATAAATCGGAAAAATTTTGTTGTTGTTGAAATTTCTAATTATATACGAGTATTTATTAGTAAATATAAGCTGATGACCGCAACTTTAAATACATCAGTGTGGTGTTCTAGCTGTATTCGCGACTTCGATCTGTGAAATTCAGTTTATGAGAAGAACTTACATAAAAAATTTAACACTTTCCTAATTATTTCTATGCAAAATTCATATAAATTTTCAAACATATACATGAAATAAATTTCGATTATTTCCCACAATTATTTGGATCAAATTTTTTTTTTGTATTTTATAAGTACGTATTTTGAATACAAAGTAGTCATTATCAGTATGAAATATCTAGTCGTCATGATTATCCGAAGAGATGTTACTTGTTGCTAATTTGATGACGGTTTGCGCAAAGTTTGTACGTATTTACAAAAAATTTTGGATCTAGAAAATTGGGGCAAATAATATGTTTTTTTATTCCGTGCTTTTTATAAGATAATGCTCTACCATTTCGTGATATCCGCATCCATTACATGTGATTCTATAAACAGACAAAAATCCCAAAAACAATTGTTTTTGTATTTATATCATGTATAATATAAACACGTGGCAACTACATTTTTATAAAAATATGTCATGTGCAGATTTTCTTTACTTTACTATACTTTATTTTATGTATCGATTGTCTAGTATTTACCGAGATTACAAAAAATCCATTTGAAATCTGTTCTATTCAGAACAGCAAGTCATCTCAATCCTGGTTATTATAGTTCTACAATTTCAACATTTTTCGGCCAAAAATTCTTAGTTATTTCTTTAACTAAGTATATTTCCTTAACGGGAGATGAAATAATATTTAAAAACATAACTATAAAATTTTATCAAAATTGAACAACGCCTTCGAAGGTTACAGCGAAAAAAACTACATCCTAGATAAATTGATAAGTTTGTACGTAAAATTGATAAGTTTTTTACAATTTTATAAAAAGGTCCAACTCAAAAACGAACAACGTGTCCATATTAAAAGAGAAAAAACTGATAAAAATAAATTTTTAATAAAGTTTTTATGCTCATAAACCTATTTATCACTGCACTGAGTGTGTTTTTTTTTCTGTGTTATTTTGTAGTAGAGATATATAAAACGATCGTTAAATCTTCATAAAACATAATTTAAATTACTAATACCTTTTTATAAAATGGAAATTGCATATAGAAACGTCGCCAGAGGCTTTTTATACAAAAAAAATAAAGAAATACCATTTGATATAAATGAACACATAAAAGCATGGATTTTTTTTAATGCAATATACTCTCAGTTGTATGTAGTTTGTGTACTACGAGCATGTTGACATTACTTAGAAAATCACTATTTCTAATAAACATTTTCATATTTTTTTTTTTTTTTTTTTAATTTCTAAAACATGGAAATTTTTCAAGGAGTCCGTATCATAAGCTGAATTTATTTTTACCTATATCAATTAGGCTAAATTTCGTAAAAATATGTTATTTTCCAGAAACAATTTTAATTTAAATTAAAACTTATTTTATCGATTTAATAATTAAAACACTATTTATTAGTCATTTTTCTTGCAAGCTTTTAATTATTAGACTAAATTTTTTTTATGTTTGCTACTTCAGAACTCTTGATTGATGAACCGATTTTGTAAGAAATTTCTTGTTTGTAACAGTCTGGACATGACATTTCATGTAAGGGTTAAAGTTAACAAATTATTAATATTAAAATGAAAAGTATGACCAGAAATTAGTGGGATTAAAAAAAAGTGCACTCAAATCGGTTAAAGTTCGGCGAAGATATCGATAAAATTAATTTTTTGAACTTTATGACGTCATAAAAACCAAAAAAGTTATTTTGCTTTATTACACTCATTTCCAGACCAAATTTTGCAAACAAAGTATGTAATCTTACTAAATTTAGGTGATAGTTTTCAAATTTGTTACTTTAAACATATCTATAGTAAATTTCAACCTAGTAATTGTCTGGTCATGCCATTTCATATGAGACTTAAAATAAGCGTATTATTAATATGAAAAAAGAAAATTATGATCCCAAATTAGTGGATTTTAAAAAAATTGCACTCAAATCGGTTAAAGTTCGGCGAAGATATCAAAAAAATTAATTTTTTGAACTTTATGACGCCATGAAAATAAAAAAAAAAAGTTTTTTGCTATATAACGCCCAATTCTTATCAAAATTTATTTCTGCCGAATTCTTATTAAAATAATTGTTTACTTTTTAGATCATTGTTTCTTTTTTTTTTTAAACTTTTTATTTAGTAAAAAAATTTACTTAAGCCTGTTTATTTTTCATAATTTGGAAAGTACCTTAAAAATGCATTATAATTGGTTGCAACTCTAGTGATGTGTGACAAAGGTAAGCATAATTTTTTTAATTCCGTCAAAATATTTTGGGTATTTTTAACTAGAAGAAAAATAATTCGAACTAGTAAAAGAATCCGAGCCAACCGGACAATAATATTTTTTACCGCGAAATGTGCAAATGGCGGTAATTTAGTTATAAGTGTTAGTCCAGAAATATGTAAAACTAACAACTTTATATTAATTATGTTTTATGGTATGTTTGTTTCCAGATTGAATTTATTTAAGTAAAGGCTTATTAGAAACTGAAAACACCACAACGTAACCAGTAACGTAAAAAGGGCAGTCAAATCGAAAATTATGTAATTTATTGAAGAGAGCTTTACTTTGTGGAAATCCATGATAATGACTGAAGAAAACTTCAAGGATATATATTTTGCATTATTCCACTATTTATTTTATTATTTATTAAAAATTAATAATTACGTCGTGACATGTTTCGGTTTGTACAACCATTTTCAAACTGTGAAGATTAATCTTTTTTAAGGTCTTATATACTATAAATTACTATGACGTATAAATATTTGGTATAAACTTGTAGATCAATTTCAACAATTACAAAAACAAATATGTATCATTTGTTACGAATTTAGATAATTATAAAACAATAAATAAAAATAAAATTACATTACAGGTACAGGTAGCCCTACGTTAAAACTTATTTTATATAAAAAAACAAAAACAATAATAATAATAAAATTTGGTACCGAAAGGCCCATCGTTAAAAATTTTTAAATATAAGATTAAAACTTAGACAAAGTATTATTAAAAACAAAGTTAAATTGGTAAAATAATTAAAATAATTAAAAGTTAGCATCGTTAAAATGACGTTGTAAAATATTAAAAGAACTCAAATGGAAAAAGGAAAATAAAAAATTACAAAAGAGAAAACAAACTGGAGTGTATTAGCTCTGTTTGATCGTTTAAGAGCGTCGTTTGACTTTTTTTGTGTTTGTGTATCTCCACTGCCTCCCAAATGTCCAGTTTTTGTCCTTTTTCCATCGTATGGATCACTTCCAGTTTATTGTTAGGTTCGTGATTGCTTTCAATTAAATGATTGGCAAATGTAGAATCTGTATTCTTTTTTCTCCAAGACCTCCAATGTTCCGCCTTTCTTAGTTCAAACGACCTTCCCGTTTGTCCTATGTATGTACTTGGACAGTCCTTACATGTGAGCTTATAAACCCCAGATTTTTTGTTAATGTTTATCTTTTGTTTGTTATTAACAAGAATATTTGCTAATTTTAGCGCTGGTTTGAACGCAACATTTAAATCAAGTTTCCTGAGTTCATAGCCAATTTTTTCTGAAGACTGTCCATAGTACGTAATTGTAGTATATTTTCCTGCCTTGTTTGTATTGTTTGGAAATACAGAGTTTAGGGCAATTTTCCTTTGATGCCTCCCAAGAAGCAAATCAACCAATTCGCTTTGGAAACCATTATTAATAGCGATATTTTTTATTGTATTAATTTCCTTCCTGAAATCATCATTGGATAATGGTGTTTTTAATGCCCTAATGATCAAGGCATGGTAAGCTGACATTTTTTGACTGAACGGGTGAAGAGAGTCATTTGGAATGGTAATATCTGAAAACTCTCTTCACCCGTTCAGTCAAAAAATGTCAGCTTACCATGCCTTGATCATTAGGGCATTAAAAACACCATTATCCAATGATGATTTCAGGAAGGAAATTAATACAATAAAAAATATCGCTATTAATAATGGTTTCCAAAGCGAATTGGTTGATTTGCTTCTTGGGAGGCATCAAAGGAAAATTGCCCTAAACTCTGTATTTCCAAACAATACAAACAAGGCAGGAAAATATACTACAATTACGTACTATGGACAGTCTTCAGAAAAAATTGGCTATGAACTCAGGAAACTTGATTTAAATGTTGCGTTCAAACCAGCGCTAAAATTAGCAAATATTCTTGTTAATAACAAACAAAAGATAAACATTAACAAAAAATCTGGGGTTTATAAGCTCACATGTAAGGACTGTCCAAGTACATACATAGGACAAACGGGAAGGTCGTTTGAACTAAGAAAGGCGGAACATTGGAGGTCTTGGAGAAAAAAGAATACAGATTCTACATTTGCCAATCATTTAATTGAAAGCAATCACGAACCTAACAATAAACTGGAAGTGATCCATACGATGGAAAAAGGACAAAAACTGGACATTTGGGAGGCAGTGGAGATACACAAACACAAAAAAAGTCAAACGACGCTCTTAAACGATCAAACAGAGCTAATACACTCCAGTTTGTTTTCTCTTTTGTAATTTTTTATTTTCCTTTTTCCATTTGAGTTCTTTTAATATTTTACAACGTCATTTTAACGATGCTAACTTTTAATTATTTTAATTATTTTACCAATTTAACTTTGTTTTTAATAATACTTTGTCTAAGTTTTAATCTTATATTTAAAAATTTTTAACGATGGGCCTTTCGGTACCAAATTTTATTATTATTATTGTTTTTGTTTTTTTATATAAAATAAGTTTTAACGTAGGGCTACCTGTACCTGTAATGTAATTTTATTTTTATTTATTGTTTTATAATTATCTAAATTCGTAACAAATGATACATATTTGTTTTTGTAATTGTTGAAATTGATCTACAAGTTTATACCAAATATTTATACGTCATAGTAATTTATAGTATATAAGACCTTAAAAAAGATTAATCTTCACAGTTTGAAAATGGTTGTACAAACCGAAACATGTCACGACGTAATTATTAATTTTTAATAAATAATAAAATAAATAGTGGAATAATGCAAAATATATATCCTTGAAGTTTTCTTCAGTCATTACGAAAATTATGTTTTGCCACGAAATTTTTACATTCAAACCAACTTTTGCCGTAATTGTATATCGCTGGAAAATATTGATGTAGTCAGTATTTTTGTAATAAGACAACATGGTAAACTTATTTTCAGTAATAGTCAAATAAATGTGAATAGTTTGCTTCATTCGCTTCAACATTATATTATGAACTTAAGAAAAATTCACATAAATATCAAATATAATACCTAACTGAATTAGAAATATTTTTATATTAAACGTTTGAACTGGACGACGATATTAAAAATAAATAATGGTAAAATATCATAAAAATAAATAAAAATATTATTAAAAAGTTTTTTAAAATATGTTATAGATTTTAAGTTTGGTGTGTTTTTTTTTTTTGTCTGTAGTTTTTAAAATAAAATAAATTTCTATAAAGGACTTGTGAGTATGTTTTGTATTAAATGACTGTAATAAATATAATAAATGTTTATTAAGGTTACGTAGAGCAAAAAACTAATATTACTGGCTGGAATTTTTAATTTAGTAAAGCTGGGCAAAATTATAATTCTATAAATTAGAACGATGAAATAAGAATATCAATTTATTTGAATGCACAGCAGTTTTTATCATTTCAATTCAAGCGTCTTTACTTCACGAACATATATTTGAAGTTATTTTTTAAAAAATGTTAAAAAGTAGCCAAAAAATGGTTCAAAATTGTTAATTAATCAAAAAAGGATATTTGCATAAATGACGTTATACTTTTTATTCTTCTTAGTGAGTCAATCTACGTTAAGAGGTCCTATCGATATCCATAGTAACAAATGAGCTGATAGTTAAAAATGTTAAATAAATAATATTAATATTTAAAAATATTGTTGTTCGATTTTTATATTGAAAATGACCGCTCATCGTAAAATCACCCATTAAACTTTTTTTAAAAGAAGGAGATGAAAGCAATCTTTAAAAGCTTATAACTTATTCTTTTTTGAATAAATTTGAATTTAATTTTCGAATTATTTTTGGTATTGAGCCTAGTTGACATTTTGATGGGTAAAATAGCCAATTTTATTATTGCATCTTCCCTATTCTGTGTACAAAGAGAATATGTATTTTTTGTTTTTTAAACTTAGATAAAATCAAAGACATGGAAAATACGCCTTCCAATCCTCTGTAAGCTATCTGATGTAATTTGGCATAAATCCTAAAAAAGGGCAAAATGATATATCGTTCTAAACAAACTTAAAAAGACGAACTGGGAGGTTGAAATACTCTTAAGACACCTCTTTGGCAATATCGAAATATAAATTTTTAACCCTCTAGCTCAAATTGGTAGTATTTTACAGATTCGCAAAGATTTAAATCCGTTAAAATAATATCTCTCTAATATACTGAAATCAAACTTCAATTTAATAATATTGTTTTTCGTCTTGCAGAGAACTCCAGCCCATTGAATTATAAAAAAGATTTATAATATATTCCATTTTCTTCTCTGTAATCTTCTATAAACTATATAAATCCATATTTTTGTCGAAAAATTGACTTAAAAATTACAGAAAGGCATGTATTTCTTTTTTTTTTTAAGATTTATCCAATGACATCTCATTAGATACAAAAAAATATTTGCATTTCTTACTTTAGAGAACGGTTATTTACTATCCCTTAATTGATTATTTCTGTAATTATTTGATGGAAAATTACGTTTCTTAGGCACAATGAAACTTTTATTTCAAAGAGGAAGTCCGGAGAGTCAAAGAGAAAAAGATGCTTAGATTCTAGAAGTGAAAAGAGTATTTAACCATTAATCAATAGCTTCAGTTTTCGAGTCCGATTAATGAAAGATAAAATATAAATTATAGAAACCTTGATTCAAACCTGGATTCATTCACACTTTGAAAAATATTCATTCACACTTTGAAAAATAATCTTTCTTTATGATTTTATCTGTCTTTTTAATCTAAGCAAAAAATAAATCTTAAAGTCTAGACAAATTTAAAACATCTAAGAAACATTTAATTTGTTAAATCCTGTTAAATCCAGATTAAATAATTTAAGTTAAACTTCATGAAAAAATATCGTTTTTAGTTACTACGTTCGAATTACTTATTTCTGTAATCAAAGGTAAATAAATTTTATCTTTAAGTTAAAAGAAACAAAAAACCCATTGAAATATACTAAATATAGTAGTAGTTAGTTTTTCAAGACGATTTCGGATTAACATCTAAGCTTCTAGTTTAAAGTTTATCTAAGGATGTTATATAATAAAAGCTCTAACGATAATTACTTCATTCTAAAACCATATATGCATATACGTATACAATGGTGCTCTAGTTTTAAACCAAACCCCATTTCCATTATTAATTGCACTATTATTTATCAACTGTTATTATAGTCTACAACAGTCTAGAACATATACCTATCTCCGTATAGTATTCAAACAATAGAGTTTAATTGAAAATATGTACTAGAATTAAATATTTAATATAAAGAAATCATTATTATAGTGGATTTTTTATACTCATTGTATTCCATATTGTAGGTATTATTTGATATCGCGATAAATAGGCTGTTAATCATTCAAATTTTACAAATTCAATATTTTTCACTTACAAAAAGAGGACACGACCTTAGGATTTTTACTTTGGGATGCGATTAAGTATAATTATCGTACCCCTACAGGGTGTTCTCCCCTATTAATAATAACATGTAACGCTCAATCGTTTCAGAGAAGAAGTGCGATAATTTTCGTTTTAGCTTAATATACTTAGATGGTATTGTTATACTAAGAAGCCTGATAGACTAGTTCGAGATAAGATTCTCGGTCATGACTACATTTCGGATTTTGTCAAAGTATATTTTTAAATAATTTATTGTTCACTGTAAAACAAAAATCATGACCGTGAACCAAACCCAGAATGCCTAATCCAAACGCAGTTTCTCTAGCTATTAGGCTATCTCGTTTCTTAGATCAGAATCAGAATGAAGCAGAAACGAAAATATTCATTGCATGTTGTCATTGAAAGGGGAGAACTATAGGGTGGTACAGAAATTAAACGCAATATCATCCCAAATTAAAAATACCAAAGTCACACCCACCCCTTGTTATATAGAATTGACGTTAGCTTGAACAACTGGTACCTAATATTTTACCCTGTGTTTAACCCAGTTTTGAAAAAGTGGATTAGTTTTTCTGCGTTTATCTTTAGTTTGTAGATATTCCTGTTTGGGATACAGTGAGCTATTCGCATTTGTCATAGGCCTGGAATTATGAGATGGAAATTACTGAAAATCTCGACACGAAGACCCTGTTATTTCGTTTTCATCCATATCACCGATCGTCTAATTCAAACTGCCGCTACCGGGATTAAAACCTTTAACCTCCGTGTCAAAGTAACCAAAATTTTAGACGAATTAATCGTCTTTGTTATTTCGGCCTTTCTGCTGGTCTAGTTAAGAATTACTGAAAAGTGAAAAGTTTCTGACATTCAGAAAGTTTTTGTGTGGTTCTTCGGGAAATTTTATTTTTCCGCCTTTGAAGAACAAACATACAGTAAGATTCTTTTTTTTTCAATCGATGAAATAAGATGCCATCATTAGGGGAAATAGGAAAACTTAAAGTTTTTTTATTGCATCCCATTTTTTGAGAAAATATATAATACCCCATTATCTATATACGGTCTAGAAACATACGGTTTTTTTGCCCACCTTATAAGAGGGGTATATTTTTATTGAATTCTCCCCTTTGGAAAATCTCCAAAATTACATCTTTTTTTTATTCTTGAACGACGCAGTTTGTATCAAAGAAATGATTAGAATAAATACGAAAATCGCCAATATTTATTTCGTTATTGATTTTAAAAATACGAAAGTTACTATAAAATTGATATACAATTAATATTCAAAAGAAATTATACAGAATTAATAAATTATGTATAAAGAAAATTTGTATTACAAAGATTGTGAATAGTTTTTGTTGTGTGACTATTTATAATAAAACTAAACTTTGTGCGAGTTTCTTCCAATTCCCTCTGGGATACAAACAAACACAAAGCATTGTGAAAATAAATGTCTTTTCATCATTTTATTATTATTATATGGGTGAGTGAGAATGAAAGATGATGCTTTAAATAAAATTTGTTACAAAAGATAAGATAAAACATACCTATAAACTTCATCCATGATGTCTAGTTAATTTACGGTATGTAAATCTGATAATTGATGCTTGTTTGATGTTGATATCCGTAAACCGTGTACTTATTTTGATACACCCGTCCGTTATAAACAACCGTTCTATCAAAAAGTAGTAAAAGTTTTTAGTGACTATGTATTTTATATAGTGATATAATACATCGTCTATTTTATAATAATACATTGTGTATGTAATAATTGTTGTGGCAAGTTGACTTGGAAGTTTGTGATTTGATCAAATGCCTTTAAGGTACGAAAAACGAGCTCAAAGGTCACAACTATCGAAAAAAATAGATATCCGATTACATTTTATAAAGAAGTTTCATTTTTTTAAATCTTATTGTGAATTTTTATTGTTATGACCCAAAAATCGCAAAAATGTTCATCAGTCGGTAAATAGTTTTTAATAAAATCTTGAATTTGAGAAATGGTTCTTTTGGCTATCCTATATATGAGTGCTATCCTAGAAAATATATGCCCAGTTATGATGTGAACCCGATTTTTGTATTTCATTAATGGTCACTTGGTGAGCTGTTGAACTCATTTACAGTAAAATATGTGTTATCACAAAAATGAAAATATAAATCGCACCTGTTTATGGTAATTGTATTTTATGGCATTGGATCATACTTCTACATATAAGATGTTAGATGTAAGAACCATTTTGGACATTTATTATTATGGAGACCTTGATGATCCAATTAGGCCAAAAAAATATTATTTTATTTGGCCTGAAATAAAAAAATGTATTTTGGGCAAAAAATACATTTATATTCCAAAATATGAAAAACATAATCAAAGTCGAACAAAGAGTTCGAAACAGGGTAATTAACAAACATACAGACAAACGAAATGCAAACACCTAGTAGTTATGTAGATACCACTACTTTCGATAATTATACTAAATTTTATTTTTTAAAGGTATTTCCGCAAAAAATATAGAAAAAATTCGATTATCCAAAAATTATTTTATTTTTCACTTTATGGATAGTTAGGAAGATGTACCCTTTGTGTCATAATCTTATTGGTGGCTATGTGAAAAAATCGTTTTCATCGCTCGTAAAAATGGAGACACTATCTAAAGTAAATTGGTATCGAAAATAATTTATTTAATGATTTTACAGGTATCATCCGTAACAAAGTCTTTACGAATCTCAATATACTCAAATTATTAAAATATATTAGTGATTTTTTTTTTGGATTGACATGCGTTGCTTTATTTGCCTTAATACAATTTGAAAAGGTGTACCTAAAAACTATGTTAGAACAATAAGAGTTTCTTGAATAACAAAAATTGAATAATACGTTTGCATTACACACGTATAGAAACAAACAATTCACATACACATAAAAAGAGTTATTCAGTTCTTCGAACAGGCACGTAAATGAGAAGAAAGTGTTATATTTTATTGAAAGGTTGCAAACGACGAAGAAGAGCCGTCGGTAAAGTACAAAAGATACTATAATATAATGACTGTCTTACCTATGCAGTAAAGAAGTTATAAAGTCACCTATGTGTATGTACAAGGAGTTTTTAAAATGTTGAGGATACCACTAATGCTATAATTTTTGCTGTACTTACTGTTGAGACAAGGTTCAGTGGCCAAATGATTAAAAGCACTAGATCCTTCATATAGCGGCAGCTTGATCAATTATAATAAAAAAAGACGGTTTATTGATCATAATGTAGTTGCTTGGATGAAAACGTAGTGATCGGCTCCACCAACAACATGATAAAACAATATAATTGTGATCTTGTGCTAAAATGTATTATTGCCTTTAGGCGATGGGGTATTCCAAAGATTGGGTACAGAGGACCAAAAGGTCAAGGTACAAGAGATGCTGCGGTTGTGGATCGCCTCTTAATATACTCTTCGGTTGAGACAGGTTGCTTCAAAAACAATAAACTATGCAGTAAAGACGAGTTTATTGCATCAAAAAGAGAAAAATGTCGCAAGTAGGATTTCCTTCAGCTTTGCTTTTGAAAAAATGTTTTTAATACAAATACACATACAGACATTGATGTGTAATAATAAGATTTTTTTTTCTATTAAGGTATTTCTCATAACATGGAATTAAAATAACCATTCTGTAACCTGCAATATTTGCTCAAAATTTCCGATATTTAACACAAAGGATATGTATTATTACTTTTTAATAGATATTTTTGAAGATTTTCAATTTAAGTTTTTGCTGTAAAGAGGAACTTTGCATCATAATTAAAAATATTTAAATAAACTATGAATGTCTGAATTGGATTAATTTACCGTGTTTTTTACGAAAAAAAAAAAATAAATAAACACACAAAGATTTTTTTTTGTCAAATATTTAGTCTCAGAAGTGAATTGTATAAGTGGCAACGTATGCACAGATGACTGCTATGAACTGACTGCTACACAGCACGCATCAATGTTACATAAATGATCAATATGTAAGAGTGTACATTGAAGCGTTATCAGATTTGCTTCACTAATATAATTTTTATTTAGAGAACTATCTTTTCTTTCTTTTTAGGATATTCCGTTCTGACTCATTTCGAAGGAAATACTATAAAAAAAATTTTAATAAAATAAAATATCTTTTATTTATTATATCGATCTACTCTTAACTTAAAACTACACTTAGATTAAAAATATTCGAATCAATTTCCACCAATAACATTTTTGAAACCTTCAGTATATTTTCTATATATATAAAATGTTACACCTGTAACAAAGTCCTCCTATTCTAGTAGTGTACATAAGTATTATTATTACATAATTCGCTTGTTTACTTATGTACTTTATGCTTCTTTCTTCTTTGGTGCAAGTAAGTGTCTTTTTTCTTTATACAATGTTTATGCCGGGGGGTAGGGTGCACGAGGATGAAACAGTTTCGAAAAAAGGTATATTATCCATCTTATACAAAGTATAAAGACAATCCTGGCTTTTTAGATTATTGTCATGATAGTTCGAGCACGGAATCTGTTGAGGATTAGTCTTTATGCGTAGATTTATATGCGCTAGTTAAAGTAATAACCATGGTTAACATCTCCAGAGGCAAGTAGAAACTTCACGACAGGCAAAAATATTTTCAAAACACACCTCCGATATAATTTCTGAAATTCCAGTGTCTACTACACTCTTGTAGGAACGGATTCTTCGAGGCTGCAAACTTGTTAGCTCTATAGAAAAATGTTCGTTACAACTTATATAGTAATAGAATGTTTTTTAGAAATCTTTATAAATCTTTTTTGGACCGTATTAGTCCTATACCTTGCAATATCAATTCTAGGACACTACTTCTTTGTAAATTCGCTATGTGATGTTTTGAACTCATTTTTTATAACTGAGAACGTATAAGAAAATCATAAAAGAATGGGCTTTATTTTATAATTTTGTGATATGAAAAAGAGAAATAATTTGCTAAACTTATACAAATTTAATTTATCTACAAATTTATTTAAACAATTAGGGTTAAAGATAAATATAAAGCTCCTTAAATCTCAAATGACGCTCGTATTGGTACAGCCTTATAGCGGTATAAAATCTGTTTCTAATGTCAACCATAAATATAAAAATAAAAAATGATTGTGAACATCTTTTGAGGGATGATAATGAAAGGTATTGTTGACAAGCATAATAGGGGGTAAAGAATTACGTTTAATAATTATGTGTTTAAGTGATTGTTGTATAGAAAATTTCCATCATTACACACACACCCATACAATTTTCTTGATTTCTTTTGACACTACAGAAGGGTGTATGGAAATCAAAAAATCAACCCTTATTCCAATTATGTTATTAACAAAAGATTACGGTTTTGTTTCATTTCATTTAAGATTTTCCATTTTAAACCTTTTAAGAATATTTTTAAGTTTTATTATTTATTTTTAAATAACCTCTAAAAATTGAATAATAGTATTTCTAAAGCAGTCTTCATAAAAGGGCATGCATATATACTTTTAAATTTTGACAATTCTTTACAACTTCACCTAGTCACCTAGAACATATAGATATTTCAGCAAACTACGAAGTTGGAGACGAATTAGCTCAGAAACGATACAAAGATATGGGATATAAGAATTACTAATCATATAATTCATGTACTATTTTCGAACTGCAGGTTGAATTCATCAATTCTGTACTTCTGAATGATCCAACAATCCCCACAATATTTTTCTATTTTTGGCTTTTTTAGAGTAAATAAATTCTTAAAAATACAAAAAATAACAAGTTGCTGACCTATTGTTTGAAATCGATACGAGATAGTCGACCTCGAATACGATTTTAGTTCATATCTAAAAAACTCTGGCTCCTATTGTTGTTAAACAGATCGAAATTTATGGGTCAAATTTGTCTTAAAAACGAGTTTTATCGAATTCAAAAATATTATCACATTCAAAAAGACAATTTTTTTCTAGATTTTCCTGATTTATTTCGATGGGGTAACTCCTTAAAAAATGATGAAAAATCGAGTTTTCTCTAAGAGAAAACTATAAAGTTTTCTAGAGTTAAATTTAACTCAAAAATATCATCCTTTGAAGAATCGAATGAAATCTTTTAAATTTGAGGAGGAATGACCCTCTTGGGTGTACACGAAACATTTTGAAAATTGTTTTTCTGATATTATAGTCTTTTGATTATACATATCTCATTTTTTATACGCCTTAAATTACACATTGAGACTTAAAATCTGAAACAATGGATAAATAATCCATTCCAATTTCCCTGAATAAATATTGTATTACATATATCATGGATGATGCAAGCATTAAAGTTTCAAGAAAATAAAAACTTATAAAATATTTACTATGATGATCTTATTCTAATTTTTAATATTCATTGTGGATAAAAGCTCTCTATAAACTGCTGCAGAAAAAAGAGAGTAAGACGGAGTAATAGACTGTGATTATATTAGTTATCCTGGTCTACAATGGAACAGCTTTGAGTAGGAAGACAATAAAGTTAGATTTTAGTTGAAGTATGTGTGTGTTGTCTTCATATAAACATATTAAATATGAGTATAAATAGTTTCAAGAAAATTGTAAGGCTCCTCGATGAAAATTTATTTTTTGTTCAGGGAAACCATTAAACTGGCTAAATTAGAAAATCATTATTGTTTGAATTTTGCAAAAAGAATCAAGAATCTTTGAATAAATGTCCGCTGCTTTATCAGTATAAACCGATTATTTCAAATTTAATGGATTATTTTAATCTTTTGGATTATTACATCAGAGTCGATAATTTTAGAAACCAAAAAAAAAAAAAAAAAATAATAGTAGGATGAAACCCATTGGAAATGGAATAGAATATAACAAAAATGAAAGGAAAAATAATTTACAGGCGATCGGATCGGGAACTGGAAGGGGCTGCGTTTTAAACGCGGTGAAGGAAAGAAAAATATGTACCAAAATTAGTGGATCTCAAAAAAAAATTCTCTCAAAATTTGGGTCATAATTTTCAAATTGTTGGTTAAATTAAATACATCTACAATAAATTTCAAGAGAGTAAGTGTCTGATCATGTAATTTCATATAAGGAAGTAAACTATGTAATTTCATATAATGGAAGTAATAGAAAGCAAATTATAAACATTAAAAATGAAAAGTATAACCCAAAGTTAGTGAGTTTCAAAAAAGTCACATCGAACAAAATTAGGTCGTTATATGGAAAAACCAATTTTTATGAGTTATCTCCTTTAAACTCAAAAAATTATCTCAATTTTTATCCAATATTGGCAAATACAGTATGTATTTCGACTAAATTTGGATCATAGTTTCCAAATTTTTGGTTAGTAACTTATCTAAAATAAATTTTAAGAAAGTAAGAGTCTTTTCATGACATTTCATATTAGGGTTAAAGTTAGCGGGTTGTAAAGAAAATTCACTCCAATCGACCAAAATTTGGCCATTAAGTGAAAAAAATTAAATTTTTTACCTTGATATGTCGTTTAAACAAAAAAAAAAAAATACTTTTCCTCAATCACGCTCAATTTTTATCCAATTTTGGAAAATAAAGTTTGTATTCTTACTTAATTTAGACAATAGTTTTCAAATTTTTGATAAAATTAAACATATTTACATTAAATTTGAAGATAGTACTGATCATGATATTTCATATAGGATTAAAGTAAGGATTAGGATTAAAGTAAGTAAAATATGAATATTAATTAAAATTGAAAAGTAAGTCACTCAATTTGATAATTTATTCCTCTCCTCTTTTGTGTCATGTATTATCAACATTTGATAAAACTTTTAACACCAACTCGAAACTGTAATAATCGAAAGAATAAATACACAATTGTCAAAGCTTAACACAAGCTAACAGCTTTGAAAATACGTTTTATAGAATACATTATTAATTAATAAATGAATCAATTAGAAAGTTATTTCCATATTACATAAAAAACTATCATTTGTTATACTCATTCAAATACCTCTCAATATTTTTGAATCTTTTTGTATATTACATAACAAAGACGACATATATAACATCCTTAAAGTGTTTTGTAAGTTCCTGTTTATGTGATATGCCTCTTAACTTTATAACCAAAGTACTAAATAGTCATACATATAATATGGACTGAGTTGTTAGTCCTTTGTGTAGTGATGAAATACATATATAATAGTTAGAAGTGTAATAGTTATATGAACAAGATTTAGTTAGAATTTCTTAGAATTAAGTACAGTCAAACCTGGTTAAGAGAGAGTTCAAGGGACCATGATTTTATTCTCGCTTGTCAAGGTTTCTCACTAATGCAAGTTTCTAGCTTATAGAGGTATAGAAGAGATTTGTCTCACTTACAGAGGTTTATTCAAAATATTTAGTTGTAAACATGATAAAGAATAATTTATTAGAGTGATTACGAAGTGATTATTGAAATACATAAATACAAAGAAGCAAGTAACAGGTAAATTTTATTTAAAAAAATCAGTCAACTTTTTATTATTTCTTTGAATTACAAGAAAACAACATAGTTCCTAATTCCTGAAAAAAAAAGAATGAGTCATACATAGGAAAATTGTCGCTTATAGAGGTAAATACAAAAGAGGCTCTCAGTTATAGAGGTCAGAATGGGAAAAACGACTGTCACTTAAAGAGGTTTTTGTTTCTCACATATAGAGGTTTTTGAGGGGTCAAAGCTCGGGACCTGAGAATTATTTTCACTTATAGAGTTTTCTCGCTTACCCAGTTCTCTCTTACTCAGGTTTGACTGTATATAGGTATACACATGCAGTAGTATAGTCTTAGGATGGATGGAATTATTGTTATTATGACTAACTGTTTTACGTTTTATATTATCTGGATATTTATCTAGTAACAATCTTTAGTACGTTATCCTTGTAATAAGAATGCAGTTGGATTAAAAACAGAGAAATAATTTTTATTATTAATTTTTATAACATAAAGATGTTCTTTGTGGAAACAAAGAATCTCGGTTTGTCGAGTAAATTAGAAGTTTGTTGAGTAAATAAAATAGAAGATTGCATTCGACTGATTGAAAAGAAAAAAAACAAGTCGAATGAATATGAAGCCCCACTTGGCTTTATACGTCTATATGCTATACTTTCGTAGAATCATTTCAAATCAAAATCTAAAGGTGGTATTTGAGTAGAGGTGGCATTTTAGGCTACGAATGTAATACGAACAGGAACCATTGTCATATTGGTACCCTCTCAATAGATTTCAAATTTATGGATAAATTAAATATATTTATAACAAAAAAATTCAAGACAGTAGGATTCTGGTAATGACATTTTACATAAGGGTTAAAGTAAGTAAATTATTAATAGTAAAAATGAAAATTATGACTCTTTATTTGTCAAAATTTAGCCATAATATCGAAAAAGTCCATTATTTGAACTTGTTTCGTCTTTTAAACAAAAAAACCACATACCTACAAAATTTACATAATTTACTTTTAAACAAAATACCACATACCTACAAAATTTACATTCAAAAATCTGACACTCCCATAAAAACGTTTGTTGATTGCGACTAAAATTTTTAAAAATCGAATCTTAATGGATTAATACATTTGCTCTTAAAACCTTTCTTACAAACTTCAGCTTTTTAAATATATAAATAGATTTCTAGTTAGTTACGACAAACTGACTAGAAAAATTTCTCGCTTATTTAGATTTTCTTTTAAATTTTCCTATAATAATTTTTATAATTTTTCTAAAATCAACTCGAAATTTATATGCTTAAGTGCTTAATAAAGTGTGCATGGGATCGAAAATTTACTTAAAAAAAGATACATTTAGGGTTCTTTTACAGGACTGCGCATTATTTTCTGATACTCGGTAATATTTTTTTAGAAAATTAAGAATTTTAAACGGGAAAAAAGTTTTGTACACAGCAAAAACTATGTGTAAAATAAACACCATTAATGTATTAGAAATAGTCCACACAAAATTAATGTCGATTATCTAAACAAAAAAATATGTTGACCAATTCAGTGGTTGAAGAATTATTATTTGAGTTTCAATACAAATACTATGTAATTAATTTAAAGTAAAGAAATATTTAATGTTAAAAACAATAATTATTTTACTTCACTAATTTTAGTTACAGTCGAGTATCAACGTAAGTTTATAATTCAATAAAAGCAAAAACTTATTGTAACACTTTTTTCACGTCAAAAATTAAGTAACAAAATAAAAACGATATTAAAATTTACATACACAATTTTTTTTACTGTGTACAGAAGCACAATGCCAAGGGGTAGATATGATTTTAATATTAAGCTTTTGTATCTTTTAATTTTAAATAGAAATTTTTATGAAATTTGAATACGAAGCGGCCATGAAACAACTATTTTAATACAAACATGAATATTGCAAAACAATTCAATTCGTAGCATTATTCATATTGATACAATATTATAATTAATTATAATGATGAATTAATTAGTCAATTGAATAAACAACAGTAGATACATAAGTATGCTATCTACGTACAATAAATACTGTATAGGTAAGCCAAAAGCTTCATTACTTCATAGTAATACGTAATAATAGTTCTGGATATTGACATTATAATATTGTAACCATACACACAACAACCATTTCTAAATGTGTAATAATATTACCTTTCATTAGATTTTCGAATATTATTATTATATATATATATTAATAATTAGTATATTAATATGTGACAATACCTACTATAAGGTATACATACCTTTATTATTATCTAATAGCAATTCTAGTATCCTATTTGGGTTGAGACTGCAAATATAACAATACACAATATTCAATTAACATTCAAAGCCTAAAGGTTTAATTTAATTTATATTATAATTTTCGATTTATACAAATATGTTTGATAGCTACGTACGTACGTTGTAGATTTCTAGGTTGGTATCTTTGATGTGTTTCTAATTCGGATGTAATGATTATGTTCTACCTGATAAAATTTTAAGTCAATCAATTTATACCGTACAAAGTTAGAAATAGTATTTTTAATGGAGTACGGTAATCTAGTGTATGCCATCTTTTGTTATTTTTTGTAAGCTGTGGCTCCCAATTATATATATAATAACCTACTTTAACAACAAACACCTACACATAAATATTTTGTAATAAAAAATACTAATTATTATAACTACAAGTAAAAAAATTGTTTGAAAATATCACTCATTTCACAAGAAATCAAATTACATATTATAGGGAAATAAATATTTTCAAAAAAACAAAATTATGTTCATGTGTCAAACGTTCAAAATGAAAAATTGCGTGGAAAACTAGGTCAGAAAAGCTAAATTTCGTTCAATAAGAATACAATCTTGATTTATATTTCTATGCTAAATAATATTAAAATGATAGTTTTAATGCATTCGCGCACACCGCCCTGATAACTTTCCTGATCTATTTATATAATAGAGATATGATGTTGTCTGAACGATATATGAATATCACATAGTAAATAAAGCAGTTATTACGGGTGGATAGGTATTGGTCTCTTTTTTCTTTACTCTACTTTGAACGATTCACTATTGTAGTAAGGTAAGTCCGGGGAAGATAGCCATACGGGAAAGATGACCACTCGAATTATTCTCGGAATGTTTAGGTACATTGCAATATTCAATGCTGAGTTCACTTCTATTAACGTAAGCTACTGGCAAAATTTTCAAAGAAAAAAGTTTTTTATTTGTATCATGTTTTACTTTGATTGCTATTGAAGACGTGTGGCATTCCATCGTCAAAATTGACAATAATTCTTAATCATTTTTCAATTTTATATCGAAGTGGTAATTTATTTCGGTTGATTATGGAGAGATGGCCACATTTGGTCTGGTACAGATGGGCACAACATATTATATTTTTCTAAGCAGTCCGATAGAAATCACGCCCCATCTAAATGTATGTCTAAGCCCAGTAACAATTTTATTTTAATCCGAGACAGTGGTTATTATACATCTAATATGTTATTATATGAGTATTTTGATATTTCTTTAACATAAAGCCAAAGAACCCCAAAAAAAAAAGAAACAAAGAGGAAAAAACTAAAGAAACTAAAAAAGACAAATAAAAAAAGAAAATGAGAATAAAAAACTAATAGGGACATCTCCCCCGGATATCTAAGAAAAAAACACCATTAGATTGATTTACGGCTATCTCCCCGAACTTACCCTAAATGCTCTTCTCTTCTGATAAAATAAATGGAAATACTTCGTAGTATAAATATATCTTGTTGTTCAGTCCACTACTTCTACAAACGATATTTTTGCTGATTTTGTATAACATTTGATTGCCTCTTCTTCCAACAACGTATTTGTAAAATATCTTTGAGGTGTAAAATCAAACAGAGTTTTATATAATAAAGAAAAAATGGAATCGCCTTTTTTTGTCGTAATCAAAGATTATTGTTCTTTTTTTTTATTTTTGTATATTGTGTATGAAAATTTTTATTATAAAGGCTGTTTTATCAAAACGATGGAAGGGGATATTTTATTTTACAAAAGTATATATTCCGATACCAGTGAAGATTTTGTTCGTTAAGCTTGGCTAATGTAAATTATACGTTAAGTGTCCTTAAAATCTATAATGATACATCTACAGAAAAGCACAATCTCTAATGTACTATACATTGTAGTTTTCTTTTTAATTTTTGCTTACAAAAAACTGAAAAAATATTGTGAAAATGTTATGAAATTTGGTATGCACAATATTATAGCAGAAACTACATCGATTATTGATTTGCAAGTGTTTAATTTCATTTATAATTTTTAAAATTTATTATTATGAATTCGTTGACAATGCAATCAGGACAAGCTAACTAAAAGTATCAAGCTGTTAAATTTCATCAAAATCATATAAAACGTTCAAAAGTTACAGCGGAATAAAAATTTAAAAAAATAATTTAATCTCTTACCAATGAAACTACAGCTTTGTTCTGTAACGATCTTTCCCATATATCGCCAATATAACCGTAAACAGCTATACTTACACATATCCTCTGCAAAAACAGTTGAAAGTGTAATATTAAAACTATTAGTTCTATTAATATAGTAAAAGTTTTGTCATAAAAGATGTTTTCTCCTATAAATTAAACCCAAAAATTTAATAATATTCAATTCAAGTGGAAAATATAATATTTTCAAATAATATTAATAATATATTTGATATAAATCTGTCAACATATATTAGAAATCAACCGCAAAATTTTAATATAGAAATGATATAAATGTACAGAATGTTCGAAAATCTTTGAATGTATAATTTAGTTTTGTTATTTTCATATATAATTTGTTAGTTATGAGGTTGAATTGTGGCGAATCTAAATAATTTATGGAAAAATGTGTAAGAATGATTGTCTTTAACAGCCAAATATTTTATGTATTTTCTTAATAAATAAACTTTTCTTCTATCTTGTATACTTTAAAAGTTGATTCATAGTCCCACTTGATCCATTAGATTGCACTCTAAAAATTTCAACTCGCGCCATATTCTCGTTTTTGAGTTACTTTCTATCCTCAAAAATGCCATTTTCTGTCCTCACTAACTTTTGACTAAATATCCTCGTATATAGATATATATATATATATATATATATAT
This sequence comes from Chrysopa pallens, assembly GCA_020423425.1. Classification (NCBI taxonomy): domain Eukaryota; kingdom Metazoa; phylum Arthropoda; class Insecta; order Neuroptera; family Chrysopidae; genus Chrysopa; species Chrysopa pallens. The sequence goes on along the minus strand of CM035593.1, from coordinate 20,694,039 downwards.
ATCATAGGCAGTAAAATTATTTTCGTTTTATGTTTTATATGTCATCTTGTATTAAAAATATTTTTTACCTTCAATATTTATGGAATATTTTGTACAATATGAAGTGATATTTGTGAATTTTTCCATTCAAAAATATTGTAGTGTTATATATGAAATGTATCTTTTTTATGCCACAAGAGACCATCTTATAAAAAGGGTATTAAGGAATATCATCTCTACGCATCGATTGTTACGAAATATGAGACCTATCATTAACACTCATGGTTTCATTTCAACACCTCCATTATTATTTTTATGAAAATAATATTATTTAGTTGTGTATATTTATTATATTTATAAATTATATCTTCAAATTTGTTTTGAAATAATATAAATTTGTATTCGAAGTTGTGGATGGTTTAATGTTTAGAAAAAATATATAAATAGAAAACTGAAATTTGGTCTAAGAGATGGAGTTAAGGGTCCTACACTTTTAAATAGTAATACAAAATCAGTGTTAACTTAATTATTATTAAAGTTTCAGTACAGAGGTTAGGTAGTAATCATAAATAAAGAAAGATTTAATGTTTACTGTCTTAAACTTCAAAAGAGATATTTTTTACTTAGCAAACTTATAATACATAAAAAAAAACAATTGTGAAACATCGACATTTGTAGGTTACCCTCACATGTGTAACGTAGTAAATAACATTATAAGTACTATCAGAGTTGCCAGAAAGTTTTTATTCAAGTCGCCCCCTCTATCATCGAAAGTCGCAAAATATTCTGAAGAATCGCCCAGTGAACGTTTTAAAATACTCTACATAACAGACTTGAACTTACCGCGTAATTTGAAATACATTTTTTTAATTAAAATTCAATTAAATTAAATTACAATGATTTAAGTCTTAATTTTTCATCAGATAGCAACAAAATTTAAGAAAGTCAATTGTGACATTAAAGAAAACAATAATTTTTGTAACGGTTATGTACTTTTAACTTGTTGCCAACGCTGAAAAGTAAAAAAAGCCCAAACTTAAAAAAAAGGAGCGTACCTATAGAAAAAATCGCCCAATTCGCGATAAATCGCCCCATCTGGTAACTCTGAGTACTATAGGTATGCGAGCTCACTATGGTGAGAGAGATTGCGCACAATAGCTTGTGCACCATCTATTGTATAAAACTACGTATAAAACATATATACCATCATATAGCGTGGAGATGCGTCGCCACGGCCTATTCGCCACGCCAACAATTATGTTTACCCTCGCCAATAGATGTATCACATCAAAAGTGCGGTTTGTTAAGTATTGTATATAATTAATTATACCACTGTTTTCAAAGTCAAAATTCAAGAAAATTATCAAATTAACACACAAATTTTTAACGCAGGCTTTATTGACGCAAATACAGAAAAATTTTTACTGTATAGTACAAGTAAAGAAGGTATTTTAGTCTATGAATATTATTTAAGTCTATTTAAAAATTCCATATACTTAAGGATCTCGAGCTATTTTAGTAAACCGTCACTTAACCCAGTACTCTTTACTCAAAATTTAAAAGTATTATTCCCAAAGTACTTTTTTTCAACATGTTGAAATGATGTCTCGAATTCTAATCAAGCAATTTAATTATTAGATTGAAACATCTAAGTGGTTAATTCATGTTAATTTCTGCATAATAAGGAGATAAAAAAATTTCTAGAGATGTATCAGTTGAACATATTATATGCAATCGGGACTATTGGAGTCTGAAAATGTCTGTTGAGTTGTTGCGAATTTGCTTTTTCTAAAGAAAAAAAAACTATAAATTTCTCATGATTATTGACCAAGTTTAAATGATTTCAATTTGAAGCCGAATAAAATATAATGTTTCCAAGGAATAAAATAAATTATTTTTAAAGAATTTATGCAAAATGAATTTCCCAGTGATAATATTTTATTTATGTATTATTATGACTATTATTTAAAATTTCTGCAAAAAAATTAATATTTATACATTTACAGAAAATCTGCATAAATTATTTAGTTAACATTTGTTGAATACATAAAACACAAGAATTATCTAAGCAGGCATACAGAAGCAAAGCGTACAGTGGAATGAGACAGTTTCTGGTATTTTAATAGAAAACTTATTGTTTTCAATCTGAGAATCGATATCGCAATGCTTATATATTCCTTTTAAATTTTATATTCTCGGAAAAACTAGGTAGGTGCATATGTTTAAAATGTAAGCAATTTCTAGAATTTTGCAATGCTCATTTGTTTCAATTGAGCAACATCCACCACTTCTTATATTGAGAAATCTTTGTTCAAAGATTTTAGAATGCCGATTTGGTAGTGTATCTGCTTAAAACACTCTATTATGCCTCTTTCTGCAGTACATTCCTCGCAAAAATTGGAATTTTCTTTAAATATGAGAAATTATATTTTAAAATTGATCCAAAAAGGTAATACATAGCAGATTCTTCTTGCAATTTAACAATAAGTGCTTTCAATCTTCGCGCAACGATACGATCATCCCATTTATATTTGCACTTCCTTTCCTGCGTAATATTATCGATAAACTACTTATAAACTTTAATGATTCTTTCCTGCATGAAACAAGCCGTAAGGCCTGGCGCATATTGAAGCGTGTGTGGTATAGCTCATCGCGGCATGACGTGAACGTACCACACGCGTCGTGTTGGGGCACGCATATTGCCACGCAGTTCTTTCTCCCAGTCGACAAGTATTTTTGTCTTTTTGTGTGTTTAGTTTACAATTTTTTATGGGTAGACTCTTAACTTTAGTTACTGTGGCACAGCTCGACATGCCGAGTCAAGCTGTGCCACACGCGCCGCTATATGCGTCAGACCTAATGTCAAATGTGAACATTGCACATGCATTTTTAACAATTTCCTTACAAAAGCTTGCAGATACCCGAAAGTTTATTCAGAAAGCTATGAACTTGACGTCTGAACAGTCACATTCATTACTGCTTATGATTGTAGGTTTTGATGATGAGATCATGATGATTATATAAGGGAGAGATGGGTAAAGAGGTGTGTACAAACCTAAGTAAGCAAATAATTTACGTTATTGCCAGTCAGTGAGTAAGTCAGTATTGTTTTGTATTATGTACTCGTAGGTAATAATGTGGGATGATAGTATTTTACATACTGTGTAAGGACGGAGATAGAGATGGTACAGAGAATTGAAATTGTTTTATTTTAGTGCATATATTAAAAACTTTATAATTGGTAATTCTAGTGGGGATTCACTCATATAATATACAATATTTATCCAAGAATGGTAATAAAAGTTTAGGAGGCCATCATTTTCATGAATATTCTATATTGTTGATGAATTTATTGCAGTTAAGCTTCGTTAAATTTTTTTTAAATACCACAGCTAATAAATACTGGGAGTTTTTAAAATATTGAAAGCAGGAATAATAATAATAATATATATTTTTTGCATTTTGTATTAAAAATCAGTGCTTATGATTATAGAAATAACATTGAGTTGTCTTGAAAAATCATTAATTAATATGTATAAAGAAGGTTTTCCGTCTTTCTTTCTATATATTTGATTTTTCTAAAAATTTGATGCTTGTCTAAGAAAACTTCCCTATTTTAAATAAAATTAAAAAAGTATAGAAAAGCTTATATTGTTATAAACAAGTAAAACTTTATAATTATTAATGAGACCTCTAGAATTTTTTTGCCCCAATTTCCTAGATCAAATTATTTTGTATTTTTATAAATACGTATTTCGACTACAAAGTAGTCATCATCAGTATGAATTAGCTAGTTGTAATGATTCTCTGAGGACATGTTAGTCGTTGCTAATTTGGTGACGGTTTTCACAGTAAAATTTGTTAATTAATATTTATTGCAAATATTGATTCTAATTTTTAAACAAATATTTTTAAATTTGTGATAAACAATAGCGGAGGTATTTTAGCAACATCTCACGTATTAATTACCTATTCGAAGAAACAGCGGTCTTTCATCACTTAAATGCTGAATAAAATAAAGTAAATCTATAATATCTCTTAAGCAGTTTATCTGATTTTGATAAAATTCTATTTTATTCCAAAATGTAACGTGAATAGAAAAAAAATAGAAGAATAGAAGAAACGTAAAAACGTAAAAATGAAGTCAGCATACATTAAAGAATTTTATATGAAATGTAAGAAATGCATATTTTCACTTGATATCCAATTTGAACTTCATTCAGTTATAACGTTCGGACAAATGCCTAATTAAATAAACAAATTTATACATACATCACGGGGGAGTTTTATGATCATTTATAATTTCATAGTCTTTCTTTTGTCAATATAAACAACAGACACCATGTATTGTAAATATTGTGTATTAAATTTAATATGTATATATATTGTTTATTTTATAGAAGTTTGACTGTAAATATATATGGTATATTGTATAACTTTATTAGTAATTTTATACAATATTATATGTATGTTTTTGAGAGATGGTGTTGTTGTATCTACTATCCCTATGCATATATAAACACACACACACAATACTGGGAAATATTCATGGTCCCTACTACCTATGTGTGGATGCTGTTATAGTCTACAAATCATCTCCATAGATAAATATTAAACTATATACCATATAGTGAACTAGCCAGAATATTGCGAAAACCTTAATATTGTATTGGATGACCTATATAACACCATAAATACATAAAAAATTTAGAATAATTTTCGCTGTAATATGGATTAATTTCATCTATATACGGGCATAAGAGACGAAAATCCTTTCCCATAGGAAACGATCGCGAATAACTGTTCATTTTTTCATTTGTCGAATCAATTTTTGCCTTTATTTCCTAGATAACAATTTTTAATATTTTATAAATATGAATTTCGACTACAAAGTAGCCATCGTTAGTATGGATTGGCTAATCTAGATTTACACTTTGCACAATTTTTGCTTTTTTTAGTACGCATCGAATTTCTATGTCAATCAAATAGTTCTGATCAAGTGTTTAGATTGTACTATCACTAAATTAACTATAAATAACATCGTAGAATAATTACGATTAGCTAACTCACCCTGATGATGAATACTTTATAGTCGAAAGGACATTCGATTAGAAAGGTCTGAAAATGAATTAGAAAGGAAGATTCACCCCACAAGCATGAGGAAGTGAAAAAGGGAATCGATGTAGTCTTCTGTATAACTATTTTACATGTTTCTATCATAAAGTTTGGATTGCAGTGTACTGATTATGTAATCAATTATGATTATTATTTTTATTACGAACTAGCTGGCCCGGCAAACGTCGTTTTGCTATATATTTCTTATCAACATCAACATTTTCTAAGTATAACAACATATTCTCAACACTCTATTTCTAAATAATGAATAGCTGAGGCAAATCAGAATAAATAATGATATTAATTTATATTTTAAAGCAGACCCGCCCGAATCATTGGTTGCTGTGCCCATTTTATTAAATGATATTACATCGATTACATGCGAATGAAATTCTACCCTTAGGGGTAGAGTTTTAGAAAATCCTTTCTTATCGAAATCCCGGTATTTAGTGTGCACCCGGTACAGTATATGCACCCGATATTTACCTGGTATTTGGTGGGGTACACCCGGTACCGTGTTCACCCGATAATTTGTGCTGTGGTACTCATACACTTGATGAAAGATATATGGAACTCCTGAACCACGAATGTTTCCGGTAATACTTGAACATTGCGAATATACACACTTTATACAGTTGACAGTTCGACTTACTGCTAGTGGGAAGAGATAAAGAAGTTTTATTTTGAATTTCAAATTTAGATTTTGGTTTCTATGGAAATGATGCTAATAGGATTTGTAACATGTGAGAAAAAAAAGACAAAAGAAGTTTCACAGCTAAGAACATTTTGTATTCGAAAATTAAATTGTCGTTTATAGTATTTTCCTTTACTTATTATTTATGTTTCTCGTCGTTTAAACCTTCCCTGAACTTCCACAAATATTTCATGATCAAAATTAGCAAAATCGGTCCAGCCATTCTCGAGTTTTAGCGAGACTAACGAACAGCAATTGATTTTTATATATATAGATAGATAGATACAAGCGATTTATATTTCATTCTGAAAAAAAATTTTAAATTTGACAATCACACACAAAAATTAAACAAATTGCTTGTGTTCATACTAATAATTAGTAATACAATAAGGTAAATGTGTAATATTAAAATTTTGTATAATCTTTCAAGAAATAATTTATTGGTTGAAAAACTATTGATTTTAAATTATTTAGGTTATGTTTTATCGATGACTGTGAGAAGCACATCCCAGTCGCTAGTATATTTTGCTCTTAATATACCACTTGGTATAATTTAAAATATATGTATTATACATAAAACTATAGGGATGCCCAGCTCATTACATCCTTAGGGAATAATAATATTATATACATATATATATATATATACATATATATATATACTTATGAGATGTTTGAGTCGTTGAGTCGACGTTTTACACTGGCTAAAATAATATAAGCAAAGCAAACAATACTCTCTGCAGTGTAGTTGGGGTAGCAGTCAAATTATGACTAGGTCAAATATTTAAACGATGACAAAAATTCTAGACAAAAAGACAGGCTTAGTTATTTCTGTACTAAAGATGTGAGGTTTAGAAAAAATTACGTTGAGTAATATTTAATGGTGATTGAAAACAATTGAATTAATTGTTTTATTGATTAATTTATCACGGGAAATCCGATGAATTTTCATTTTTGAAAATTAACTTGACCTATCAATAAGTCAATATCAGCCCTCATTGAATTGATAAAACAAATATGAGTTTGGTATTGAAACATTGTTTCCAGAAACTTAATGCTTGCAAAACATGTATTTCATAAAATATACAAAATTCTTTTGTTGCCATAAAAAACAGGCCTAAATTTCAAAATATGAATTTAAAAAAAACATTTTTCAACTGAAGAATGTATTTGTACTCTACTTTACACCTGAAGGCAAGAATGCCTGCTAGCACAAGATGATAATAAAATTTTTTGGAGGGCTGAATACTGCGTTCTTAATCAAGGGATACTAATGTGATCAATTAATCTCCTTCTTTTTAAATTATAATTGATCAAACTGACGCTGCCTGGATTCGAATCCGCAACCATACAGTCTAAGTATTTAAATGGTTAAAGGTATTAACCCTTTTACTCATTTGGCCAGTCAATCATAATTTCAATTTTACTAACAAATCTAGAGAAATCCTTAAATAACGTTTCGAAAACAAGTGTTAGATATTTTTATTAAGAATTCAAAGAAAAATGTATTATAAAAAGAATGCCCCAAAAAAATCGTAAAATACGACATTTATTTTTACCTTTTGTTAGTAATACAAATGGATATTCTACATATTTACCATTAGGAGTTTTTAGTTAATTCTGATTTTGAGTTTGGCCTGGTCAAAAGGTTCTGGGTGACGCACTAGAAGCCAGGAATAAGGATCGAATAGTAAATAATATGGAATAATGAACAATCAACAGCTACTAAAATAAAATTTTTAAAAAAAGGATAAATTTCCGCTAAGCGGTCAATGAATAGTTGGTTAAAGCTGCTCTTATCGTCCTTTTTCTTGTCTCATTAGACACCGAAGATTTATATTCATGTGTTTCAGTCCAAAAATAGTCAGCCTAGAATAAAATTAATTTGACATTGATTGACATGAAAGGTAAAAGGCAGAAAGATCTAGCCCGAAGGTGCTTAGACTGAATTAAAAACACACCCATGAGTGGCAGATGCATGGATAGTTCGTATTTTCATCTTAACTATAACTTTCTACTTCATTAACACATTTGAGGGATACCGTTGAATGAGAAAATGGCCAAAAGTAAGTGAGACAGACGAAAACTTGAAGCGTTATGTGTGATGTTATTGTTATGATAATTCATAGTTAGAAGGGTAAATATGGTGTATTCATGTTCTTACCACCAATAATGTTAGTTTAAATATCTTTTCCACTACATATTCTATATAAAGACACTTACCAACTTAGTTTTGCTCCTTAAGCAGTGGTATGTGGTTTGTATTATTATTACAGCCAAAAAGTTTTGGAAACATCATGTGATGTGTTTGGGATTAGACGAGAAGCGTTAAAAATTTGTCAATTTATTTTTAAAATTAAAAAATATTTATTTAACTTTGTATAACTCGCTTTATCCTTAAAGCAGTAGTATTCAAATTATGGCACATGTACCATATACATATACATGTATATATACATGTGAATAGAATGTATAATAATTTTAAATTTGGTATCAATATCATCGGAAATAAACCCTACAATTATTCAATTCCTGAAATTCAATGTTTGTTTCGTTAACTTAAGGTTTCACTTACTTCACACATATTTTTTTAAATTTATTAATCTATGAATGCTTGAGGAACAGAAATAGAGAATTCGAAGGCTAATTCTAATAAGATGAAGTATCAGGCATCAGCTATTTTATTATAATTGGCATCTTGTGTATTCATTAATAGTGTATTACACTTATAGGTAGCAGAACAGGCCTAAGGTACAAATCTATATAATTTGATTTCCCATTATTTCTACACACATAAATCGAAATTCCCTATAGACAATTGAAATATAAACGTATAGTATATTACATATTTATTATATAGATACAAATATTAGACCAGGGTCGATAATTTTTGAAACCAACAAAAAATTATAGTAGAATGAAACCCATTAGAAACGGCAGACAATATAACATAAATAAAAGGAAAAATAATTTACGGGCGATCTGAGGTCGGAAAGTGGAAGTGGGTGAGTTTTTAAGGGTAAAACACGCTCGATTTCCGTCAAAACTATACGTCCTATGGAAAAACGTTAAAAAAATCAAAATTTATGTGAAAAATTGAAATTACCAAGTTTTAGGTTTTTTATTTCTATCTTTATTAATTTATTTTTCCCGAAATTTGGTGAACCTTTTTATGTTCCAAATACACTGTAAAATTTTGATTTAAAATATTTATTTCTATTTTTTTTTTTGATGTTACCACAAAACTTGTAGACGTGTAGTTTTTCCGGAAATTGAGAGAAACCGTGTTTTACCCTCAAAAATTCACCCCTTTCCACTTTCCGACCTCCAATCTCCCATAAATTATTTTTCCATTCATTTTTGTTACAATCTCTTCCGTTTCCATTGGGTTTCATCCTACTATTTTGTTTTTTGAGTTTTGACCATTTTTTAAAGCTTCTACCCTGGTCTATATGTTGTTATATTACTTCTACTAACTAGTGTTTATTTCCTTTATAAACTTTGTTAACATTCTCAAAGAAAACATAATTTGTCCATTAACATGGTAATGTCTTCTTTATTATTACCTGCTTTTATTATTATATAAACAGGTATACATACACACATACGATGTACATGTATATTACTACACCTTTATTGGGATATTATAATAATAAATATTATTATTACAACTGCAATGTGTATAATGTAGTAACAAAATCATCAAATTACAGAATCCTTATTTTTTTGGGAGCGCATTTTTGTGTGTATGTCGAGTGTTAAATATGTTTACACGCACATAAAATTCGGTAATAATAATGTTTATACTATGTTTTAATGTGATGTTGTTATGTTGTGATCATGTTACGTATTATGTTTGTGTAAGGATCATATATGAAAATTATTACAGTTTGTAAGCGACGAAGCATTTTAAGATACACAAAATGTTGGAAAATATTGTAATATTGCATTAAACCACAATTTTTCACACTAATTTATAAATCATTTAAACGCACATATTAAATCGTTTGAGTATAGAAGCTTGCAATTTTACAGGATGGCTTTCAATATGACGAAAGATTTCGCGTTAAGAAGAGCTTTTTGGAAATTCAATCCCTAGGCGGGTAAAGAGGACGATCAAGTTTCAACCCCAACTGCTCAATGAAAAATATTTTAGGAAGTTTTGAACGTAGGGTTCTCTAATAATCTAAATTCATCCTGAAAATAAGATACATAAGATACTTAAAATTTATATATTCAACAAGGGAATTTTAGTTCAAACCTATAGAAGTTAGAAAGCATGAAATTTTGCTTGAAGGTTTGAAATTCAACTCGACAAGGAGTGAAAAGGATGCATAAAAATGTATATATTCAACAAGGAAAAGAAAGATCAAACTTCTGAGCTAGGAATCTGGAAAGTTTTCTTGAACAGTGATGATATCCTTTACCAAAATGTTAAGGTAAATTAAAAAAAACTCGATCTTAATAACTCTTTGCATCCTAATGAAGAAAAGAAAATGACTAAACCAAGTCTGCTTGTGGAAAATTTTTAATTACTCAATGTACCCCCTTAATTTCAAATAATCTGCTTTAAGAAAGGACTCAAATATAATATAATAACATAATGAAAATCCTCTAAAAATGCACATTTCTTCTGTTGTAGACATCATTAAAAATTTTTCTTTGCCAATTGAAAAGAATTTTCAAAAAGCTTATTCATAAGTTTCATTACAATGTGAAATAATCTTTGATAGCCTTATTGAAATAAATTTTAAAATATTTATATATTCATTGTATTTTTCTGGTTAGTTTGAAGACTCTTGTATAAAACTCAATATTCTTGTATTACAAAGTTCACTATGTTGGAGCTGCGTAGATTTGATGAATTTTCTTACCCCTATGTTGATTTGTCTTTCATTTATTTGCATGTAAAACTTTTCTGGATATGTGAAATTGATATAAAACGAATAACTAGACTTTATACTAGTCCTATATACAAAATTTGCATTTGGATTGGCCTGAAAATTTGACTTTGATGTTAGTTTAAAAGTTCACAAAGATATCATATTTTATTTTTACCCCCTTCGTTTAATAGCTACAAAACCTAATTTCTACACTTACTACTACGTACCATTGATGCATATTTGATAAAATATTCGAGAATTATCAATACTTTTTGGACATTGTATGTTTTGAAGAAAAATTTTCTAATTTAAAAATCGGATTACTATTTTGATACATTTAAGTGAAAATTTTGAGAAAAATCTTAGGTTGAGTGTACCATGTGACGCAGATGACGCAGGTTAGACGGTGAATTTTGGAAACTTCCAATTTGACCACTGTAATTTTTTAAACACCATGGATACTCTATGTTGTAAATTTGCGATTTTGCCTTTCGTATTATCAAATACATTGAAATTTTTGACAAGAAAATTATTGATAGAAAAGTTTTAACTATTTTTTTTTTATTACTTTTCAGTAAATTTTGGACGTTAGTTCGTTTTTTATCAAAATTAGTTTTGTATATAACACGCAAAAATTTGTCTTTAATTGTTTTCCTATTTCTTTCTCCTTACGATTATATTTCTTTGAAATTCTATGCGACTATCTACAAGGAAGTATTTTGAGTTAAATTGCCATGCAAAGTTTAAACTAGTTGAACTATTGATCGATCACTGATCGACAAGTAATCAGAATGTACCTGTCCACTATAGCTTGATTCAAAAACAAAAAATTCACAAATCATTTCAGAATTGTAATAAGTTTCTGTTATAATACATCTTTATGATAAAGATATTACCAATAAATTCTGCATCATTTCATCATAAAGATATGTCAAACAAAAAAAAAAAAAAACAAAAAAATGACTAAACACTTTGAAGTATTATACGTATGATACAAATACGCTATGTTCATTCATATACGTATTGTAACAATTTAAAAAGACATTAAGTGATTGTCATAGCGAACAGAAGAGGAGATATACGAAATGAATGAGCTTTATACTTGAAGAAGCGTTCGTTGGTACGTCTCTACTGTTGTGGAGTCTAAAAGATATATATAGATATAGACTTTAACACATTAGTAAAAAAGATATATTATAATATGAAAATGTGTATAATATATATATATATATATATATATATATATATATATATATATATATATATATATATATATATATATATATATATATATATATATATATATATATATATATATATATATATATATATATTGTAAAATAATCTATTCTTATGAATTAGTATTATTAAATCTTCTATAAAGAATAAATTCATACCGTATGATTCATGATCAATTTTTATTTGATTAAGAAAAAGCAATATATTTGAAATATCCAAGAGAAAACAATAACAAGGGGGAGGGGGACGACCTTGAGATTTTTATTATGGAATGACATTTTGTTAAATTATTGTTACCCTATAGAATGTTCTCCTGTTTCAATAATAACATGGAACGTTTAATCGTTTCGGAGAAATTGACGTTCGAAATTTCATCGGTTCAGCTTTATATACTTCATATACTAATATGGTATATTAATAAAAAGAGGCAATATACTAGTTGGTAGAGGAACTGTGTTCGGAATAGACTTTCGGGATACGATTTTCGGTCACGACCTGTTATTTCAAGTTTATATTTAAATAATAATGGATAGTATATATAATAAATATATTAATTGGTAACTGTTAAAAAAATTAAGTCATAATTGTGAACCGAATTCTGAACGTTCATTCTGAAAGCAGTTACTCTACCAAATGGGCTATCTTGCCTGTTAGTAATAAATATTATATTGGTATATGAAGCTGAAACGAAAACTTTCGAACGTTATTTTCTCCGAAAAGATAGAGCGTTGCATTATATTATTGAAAGAGAACACCCTATAGGGGTACAATAATAAAACCCAATCTCATTCCAAAAGTTAATTAAATACAATCTCATTCAACAAACGCAATCCCATACAAATTGTAGACCAACCTAACCTTAATATAACAAACCTCAGTTTACCGAATTACTTGATATAACGAATATTTACTTGTTCCCTGCCGATTTGTTATATCGAGGTTGTACTGTATATAAAATACAGTAGCACACAAAACACCACATAATAGCATATTCAAACCGTAATAATAAAAATCAAATGTATATTCCAATTTACAATAAACATGTGGTATAAAAAATTGTATGATATTATTAAATACATATTTCTCATTCCTTTGTTACATTAAGTATAAAAGTAAAGTCCTTTTTTTCTGATACAAAATATGTAACAATGTAATGTATAATATCTGCAGTATCTAAGTATTGCTTACGTACATATGCAGACTAGTCAGATGACAACGACACTATGAAAATGATAAAGGTAAGTAAAATAATAATTGTATTTGAATGGAATTCTGAAAACTTATTACTACTTCTTATATAGTAGGTAGGTAGTAGTAGTCAAATTGTAGTCACTCATCTAATAACTACTATCTAAGGTATGTAGGAAGTACGAATGGTAGGAATCTAGTAGTTATAACATAGGTAATCTTCAAATAAAATAAAAGCGCATTGAATATATATATATATATATATATATATATATATATATATATAGAACTGAAGAGAGTGTATACGGGTATTATTAGTAACTATTTGATATTACAACGAGTTTTTAAAATTTTGATGCTGAAATTGTATATTAAGAGGGAAACCCTCAACCACGTCCCTTGTATCTAAACCTTTTAGTTCTCCCTCTTTTTAGAACACTCTGTCACCCAAAGATACCTTCTAGCACAATGTGACAATTATATTCTTATTTAATTCTTATGGACGCAGTTACTTCTTTCTTATCCAAGTGTGATCAATTAACCGCCTTTTATTTATTTATATACTTTTTTAAATTTAATTGATCAAATTGCGGCGAATCAATCGATTAAGAAATGCCTTCCACTATGCAGGGTTCGAAAGGCCTTCTTTTCATATTGATCGAGTAATTAACAATCAAGTAACTAAACACTGAAGACTTGTACGAAAATCTTTCATACATATAATTTATTAATTTAATCAATAGTAGTTTATTCTTAAGTATCTTCATTTCTATATATCATGGTTTCCTCTTAGTATGAATTCCGTAATAAAATTATATAAGACCTTTGTTTGACGGGAGGGGGAAATTCGTTCAATGACAATACTTATTTTCATATAACATTGAATTTTGTAAAATTTTTCGGTCTCAAAGTTATCGGGTAGTTATCAATATAAATTTCATAGTTCTCAATGATCTGATAATGAAAACTGTATTACTTATTCGAATCTTTTGAATTTATATTAGGTTCAAATTTGGGATATTGGTGTTTCTAGTTTAAGATTTTAAGCCATGTTTTTTGGCAAAATATACAAAAGAGATCACTCTTATCTTTATCAAACAGAATCCAACTTAAAATATAATCCGACAAATCTGACTTATTTTACATTAAACTTTTTTGACATTAGAGATTAGTTTGAATTTGAAGCTATAAAAAATAAAATGGTTATAAAAATGGAAGTAGATCTTCGATTGATTTTAACACTCATACCTTATGAAAAAATTCACTGTAATTAATAGTAAAATTTTGCTCTCTAGAATCCTCGTTGACATACGAAAAATAAATGAAGTTTATTCAATACCAAAACAAATTTTTATGAAATCCAATCATTTAAATACAGATTATTCGAGAGTTTTATTGAATCTTACAGCAAAGTCTGTGTCACTGATGACTGCAAAAACTCCCTTTACACATTACATTGTTATTACATTCATACATTTAAATACACATCGCATCAGACACATAGTTCTTCTACATGCAGTTTCTAAGTCATATATAAGTATTATATATTTAATACCATGTTACATGTATTATTTGGTACTTTCTAAGACAATACGAATAGACAATATAACAATACTTATTACGTATTCGTATTACGTATACGTATTAGAGATGTATGTATTTAAAGTCGTTAAGGTATTTTGTAAATGAATATGTAATACTGCATTTGTATGCATGTTGATTGTGAAATGTTGTATCTAAAACTTTGAACAAATAAAAATATTATGTGGTATTTTTGAATTGTGTGTTCAGAGTATTTCATTTAAGGCAATACAAGGATTGAGTTTTAGTGAAACGCACTTGATACAGTAATTTTTCTAGAACTAGTATTATTTTACTTATTTATCTATATACAGAATATTTGGTGGTAAAATGAATTTGGTACAAAATTTGTAATTGTTAAAATTTTGAATTCTATACAATTAAACAGTTTTGAATTCTTAATTGTTGAACAAAAAGTAGAGTAAATATGATCAGAGCTATTCATTGGTTGCTCAGAAAGTTAACGGCTTAGTTTAAAAAAAAATTATAACACTAAATATTATATAATTGAGTTTATATAAATTTTCCGAAATATTGTAATTGTAGAAGCACCATAAAAAACCGACTAAAAGTTCAAAATTTTGTGTTCGCTGTTTATAACTTTTCTAGGATAATTAAGGTCTAAAAAAATCAAAATTAATATTTATTTTACGATCGGTCCACTAGTTTTCGAGATATTGTATAAAATACATCCGATAAATCGGCTTCTGAATCAGATTTCTAGAGATATCTTAAAAATTGAACATCCAATCAATAAATAGATGTTATTTTTGAAATCTGCGTGTAAAAATTGCCTCAGAACATAAATTTTATGTTCGATTTGCTCGATTTTTTCAAAGGGGTACCCCTTAAAAAAATTGCGAAAATTGGGAAACACTTTTTTCTATCCGATTTCAAAAAAAAACTATGTTCATAAGAGTAGTTTGACCCGTATATTTCAAAAATAACTTCTATTTAACGATTGGTTGCGTAGTTTTTGAGATATCACCAAAAATCCGAAAAATTAGCCGATTTGTCGGATGTATTTTATACAATAATTCCAAAAATAGTCGTCCAATCGTAAAATAAATGTTATTTTGAAATTTTTTAGATCTCAATTATCCTAGAAAACCCATAAACAGCGATAAAAAAATTTTGAACTTTTCGATGATTTTTGGTTTTTTATACAAAAAAATCCTCAAGTTAAAACAATCACAAAAAGTAAGTTTTTCGTAACTCTTTAGGCCTGATTAAGGTTCAAGATACACAAAATCTTATTAAATTATCAGAAAGCATTAAGGGAGAAGTCCGTACTTTGTGTACTCTAAGGTTGATAAGCAACAAAAACTTTTAAACCTAATCTAAAACATCAAAATGAGCCTTAGGCTTTTTATAAAAATTATATCGCCCCCACAACCAACGCTAAATAAACAAGCTGGCTGAAAGCATCTTTAACAGTAAAATTCTTACTAATTTTTTTGCATTTTAAATATTTTTGCCCTGCGTACCGAATTATTCCTTAGAATATATTTGCAACGTACCTGATATTTCTACAAATTTAAAGTACACCTCACACGACAAAAGCTAACGAATCCGAGCGGCTTTAATAAAATCAGTTTAGAAAATACTTGCATTTTTTGTGGCTCGCCTCTCGGTATATGAAAAGCTCTATTAAAATTTTGTTCGTTTCTCTTATAGACTTTTTCCATACTTCAGCCTACATGTCATGTAGCATCATTAAATATACCATATTAAATATTTTGTTTTAAAGAAAAGTCTTTTACAGTCAAATTGTAAGAAAATAATATAAAATAATAGTTGACTAAAATTAATCTAAAAGGAAAAATTTGTAAATTATAAGTACGTGAATAATATGTGAAGGATGCAAAAGTGAAAAACCTCATCTTAAAGACATTATAACGAATATTCTAGAATTTATCTTAATATATAACTTAAAATTTAACAAACGTAAAATCTTTATTTATAATAATAACTTCACTTAATACATATCTTTGTGTCTCAAAGTAGCAACATAAAACACATTTTATAACCAAAAATGATGATGCTATATGACTTTTAACTAGAAGAATGTACTTTTGTTGTTAAGTATGTTTTTTGGTTTAGTACCTATTGTTCTCTATTTTCAAATTTTGAAAAACGAAACTATTGTTTTCGACCTGAAAAAATTACCCAAACAATTTGCCATTTTCGTTACAGCATACACATAGTATGTCAAATTATATTATTTTTAGTCTAAAGTTTGTCACACAAGAAAATATTGACTGCACATACAAAATTTTGTTATAGGTGCTCATAGAATCACCTAATTAATCCATTTCCACATGTTCTCCTGCACACGTGCCTGTTCGTTCGTCAGCAAGGTAACAACTTTAAAAAAAAATGGTTACCGAAATTATGTTGACGTATTTAAGACATGAAGACTGAGTTTAAGTTCGCGAATGAGCAAAATCGGCCCTTTGGGTTAAATAGATCTAAAACCCAACTTTTTGATCATAAAAGAAGAAATATTAAAGATAAAAAATGTTGAAACATTTTTTTGTCAAAATGCGTAGATTTCCCAGAATTTTAGCTCAAATTTAGCTCTTAAGTATAAATACAATACATATTATATATAGTTCAAACATTTATACTAAATTATATGTTGAACGTCTAAACAATTAACTCGGTTAGTTGTTATATGTACTTGTTTAAATACTGGAAATTCAAACAAAATTTTAATATTTTGATAGATCTGACTTATCATTTTTATTACTATGACTACAAATATTTAAAAAAGAAATGCTTATAATTAAACAAGGAATTATTGAGAATTTTAAACATTTATTAGCGCTATTTATCTTTATTTTGGACCAAAAAGAAAAGTGTTAGGTTAATAAATATACTAAAAAAATTAAGATGTCTACCTACTAACCGTATTCATTTAATTATTAGTATTCATAAAAATGGTACTCTAAATATGCAGTGAACGTAGTTACAAAAGTCTGTTATATATAGTATTGTAATTAGGCTAAACAGTTTATGATAAAGTGTTTCAAATCAAAGTTGTTTCATAAAAAAACATTTTTGGCATTTGAACTTTTCTTAATTCTCTAATGTTTTTAACTATGGATTCGTGGATTATAGATTTAGACTATAACTTAATTTTTTAAGTTCGGAATATGCCAACAAAGTTGAAGCTCCTATCCCTTTTCCTTTTTACGTTAGGTTGATGACGGACAGACATACTGACGAACAGACATTTGAAAATGGACTAATTAGGTAAAAGGGTAGTACTCTGATACTGAATTTGGCTTAATTAAATGTCAAACTAGACACAATGCCATTGAAAATTACATAAAATTGATTAAAAAACATATAAGTTACTCAAAGATTAAATATCCATCCCTTGCTTGAAACCGATGTTTAACATATAACATATATGTTTATAAATGTCATAAACCATATATTTCTTTCCATACTGAATTAGAAATTTTGCTTATTTTTAAAGACTTAAAAAAATTATATCAGATCCATGTTCATGAAGTAAAAACACGATTATTAATAAGTAATAACAAAAATTTAGTCAACATCATCTCTTTTCTACCGCTGCATCATTAGGCTAAATTTAGTATAGCTTCTTATATCATATATAATGAACGTGTGTATATTACTAAAAACTATGTATAGATATGATTAATATTGCATTTATATAAAGATTATTTAATGGCAAAGAAAGTTATTAACCTGAATTCTAAGGGTCTTATACACTAAAGTTTGTTTTGATATAGTATTGTTCTGTTTTAGTATTTTATATACCTCTAGCGCAACAACAACAATCTTTGTAAACAATACCAAAAACAATCTGAACACACCAAGGGAATACACAATAACTCTCATATACAACTACAGCATATAATAATAATAACACCATATATACTAAGTTAATAGCATGAAATTCATTTTAACCTAATGGGTAATTTATGTCCGCATATCACCACCAGCAAACATATAATGGATACATATAATAACACAGTATCTGCTGATGGGACCTAGTTCTGGTCCTGGTCCTACCATCACCATCATCAACCACTGTAAAACAAATGTATATAAAATTCTCACTAGTCAAATAAAGAATAATGATAATTATAAAATTAATTATACCATACGGATTAGGTATATAGGGTAATGATTATAAATATGGTTAAGAGAAAAAAATGTTTATTATTATTGTGTTTGGATGTAAAGGGCTCAGTAGGTTATGGATAAGAATGCCAAAGTTACAATGATGGAATCTAGCTATAATGCCGGTCATGGTTATCATCATTGGAGATACGTAAGAAATACAATTTTTTTCAGTGAATACATTTATGTTTTAGCTAGTTATTGCAGTAATTTGGCGACCAGTGGACTATGCACTAGCACTACGTACTGCTGTTTAAGTTAACGCAGTCGACATATGCGATCTTATATACCAAGAAACTAACACCATCTGTTGGTGCATAAATGAATGAAGTTAGTTAGTATTATATTAACTATATATGACAATCGAATATCCTATCATAGATTGAAAAATCCATAATTCTCTAGCTTGTATAGAAAAAATTTAGTATTTTTCGAAATTTTTCGAAAGAATGATTATGTCTACAAACTTAATTCAAAAATTGTATCAAAATCGACAATGCATTGGAAAGTTACAATGAAAGAAATATAGATGGCTAGGATAGATACAGACAAACTAAATACAAAATCCTCTAAGTATACCATAGACTTCACTACGTTCGATCAAAAAACAAAAAAAATTGAGAACTTCATTGAAATACGTAATTATACAGAATCCACTTTTTCTAAAGTTCGCAAAAATTTTCGTCATTTCAGTGATAAAATGTGTACCCACATCGAAGGGAGGGAGGACAGCTGAGGACAACTTTTCGCCCAAATGAAGCATTCATAAGACTATGTCGGTAAACTATGAACAATTTGTATTGCCTTTTGAAAAATATCAACTTTTTTTCTAAGATATTTTGAAAATGATAAGAAATGAAACAATTAGAAAAATGAATGAAAATGGATTTTATTGTTTCCTTCCGATTGAAATCTGTATTTTAGAGACCTTCTAAGCATTTATAATTCGCATTTACTAAATTCACAATATACAACAACTCCATAAATAGCAGAAGATATAGAATTTATAATATTTACTACATAAATGTCAGTAGTGTGTTGACTACAACAGAGGTGTGTAGTTACTAAATGTATATCAACACATTTACTAATGATAGTACTGCGGCTACTAGCTTGCTTCATTCTACTTACTATATTATCATTCATTTACGCTTATAGTAGCTACGTATACTACTCGTTGCTAGTGTGTAGTACTTTATAAACAACATACGTAATTAAGTTTTGGAATTTGAACAAAAATGTAAAATATTTTATATATGAACTTTGTGTATATATGGTTTGATACGTGATATGAATAATATTTGAATATATATGGGGTTAGTTATGGGTATTTATATTACTTACTATCTTACTGGTTTTAGTACACCAAAGGTAAATTCAACTAATATATCAACTCATAGATAGGTTTGTACCGGTATAGTTCCTGGAACGGGATATTTAATCGATCAAAGCGCTAAAAGTGACTGAAATTTGTAATAAAACCATACCCATAAATACGCAAAAATGCTATGGGTTTGATTGTAAAAGTTATTAAAAAAAAAAAAATTAAATAATAAATAATACTGTATTAAAATTTGCATATAAATTCTGCCAAATTTTATGTAAAATATTATGTTAAATCTATATGTTGTTCACGGACCTATATATCGTTTGATTGATAAATTTGTAGCCATAGCAACGAAAGAAAACAATTTGATGTTCGGCTTATTAATAGATAAAAATGGTGCCTCAATAAACTTATACTGAATTTGGCCGTATCGAACGAAAAAAAAAAACTGAAATTCTTTTCCTAGATAAGAATGCTTTAATTCACAAAAATTTCGTATTAGACAGCCTCTTGACTCTTCCTTTACTAAAGAAAATTTTCATATAATTTTGTATATTCCATGTATTCAATAGCTTATTTCATCGTAAAGTCAATGGCTGTATTTGGGAGAAAAAACGCTATCAGTAGCTTGTAAGCAAATTGGCGATCGCTTAGCAACTTACGAATAATGAATAGCTATTAAAGTGAGCAAATGTGCCCTAGCCGACAGGTGTAAAGTTCATTTCTATGCGCTAGCCAACTCTTTTTTCTGCCAAACACATCCAATAGCTTTTGAGAATCGGAGAACTATAAACAGATAACTCAAGTAAACTTAAAGTAAGATTCAAAAAATCAAAGATTTTTTCCTGTTTCGTATTTGTTTTGCAACAAACTTAGATTGCATTTTTCTCATTGCTGTACTGCGCCAAAAACCAATCTTGTACGTAGTCTTGACCACAAACGATACCGAATTTCCAGGATAAGTAAGAAGATGCTTAGATCAGAGTCTTATACGAAATTTTGATTTTATTTAACTTCTAATCACTACTCCTGATTAATTCCAATTCTTGATTTTTCGTACTTTAATATACGAGGAATTAACTTGCGATCTTTTTCTATTATTTATATTTCTAACTATCTTACTAGTTTCATTGTATTTACTATACTTACTATACGCTGATTTTAATACTAACAATAGTTACTATTTACACTATATGCAAATCTAAATTGAGTAGATTTTCTTGCATAAAACAACTATGTTGTTTAAGTTATTATTTTAAAAATAAAGAGTCTAATCAAATCTCAATATTTCTTAAATATTTAACAGTTTTAATTCTTTGACAATTTTATCTGTATTAGTTTGAGAGAAGAGTTACTTTAAATAGTGAAAGATTTTTTAATTATTGAGTTTTAAAATGAAAATATTTCAACAGTTTGGAATCCAAATCTAAAAACTGTTGCTCTCTGAAACTCATATTATTTGTATTAAGGTTCAGTTCGTTGGAAATGAAACAAACGGTTTATTGAATATTTGCTAATGTTCTTCAATTAAAATTACTTGAATTTTCGTCAAATAATTTTTCATTTTCCTAATATTTGAAATTTAACCTTTTTAGAAAAGAAATTACTTAACGATCCATATTCGATAAATATTGTAATACGTCAACATACATGCAAATTTTTACACTTTTTTGTTCGGAATTCATACAGTCACTACCATAGTCCAATAAATGAAATTTGTAATTTATATTGCACCTTGTAATGTGTAAACTTAATTTTAAACCTGCTGATCACGAAACTCCCGTAAAGTTCCCGACGTCAATGAAAATCTATGTAGCAATACTATTTCTAGAAAATGTATCTGAAAGATTCCAAAAAATCATAAAAAGGCTAAGAGAATTTCTTTCAAATTATGTTGAACGCTAAATGAAAAAAAAAAAAACATCAGGTGTTTAACGTCTGCTTACAAATTGTATCGAAATTCGAAAATCAACGCAATTGAATTTGACACAAAGCAACGAGTATTGGAGTCTACAAAATTATACAAAATTTATTTATACATGATTCTGTTTCAAATAAATTACAATTTGTGACAATTTTTGTGAAACGTAATAAAACAACAATTTATTCCTTTGTTTTTATTTATTGATAAAAAAAAACCTATGCCGTGTAGTTTATATATACACTTAATAAAAATTTTCCACCCTAAAAATAATAATGAAATTTTCAAAACCAAAATAAAAAATAAAATCAATATGACATGAAAATCTCTTTATTAAATATATATTTTTCGGGCGAACTTGTATTTACTTTTTTTTCGTGAAAATGACATTGAAACGTGTGACAACATATGACATACTAAAAATGTTTTAAAGCATGAGCGTAGATCAAAAATTTTATACTAAAAATAATAGCCAAGTATTACTGAGCTTATTTGGCACTCTTTTCATCACTTTAATCTTATCAGTACATTTTTCTGCTGTGACAATAGTTTTTGAGATATTCAAGAAAATCAAAGAATGATATTTGAAAATGAAGCTCTAAAGTAATAATAGTAGAGTTTCCGGAGGCTTACGACAAAAAAATACGGTAGTTCCTTATAATATATATAGGGAGCCTAAAAATTAATAAAAACAATTCCATGCACACAAATACCATACATTAAGTAACTTATTCCATACATCATTTTTACCTAAACTACTATTTTCAAAGAATTCTAGGGGTTCCACCTAAATGAGAGTTGGCACCCAATGATATTTACAATGACGTAAGAAATTGAACATTATGGTGTAAATTTCATCTAACAGCTCGAGGTTTTGTATTAAAACGGCAATCGGAAGTATGGTAAAAAATCTATGTTCCGGCCTGATTCAATATTAGTCGATTTATATAAAATTATTTGGTAACTCAAAAAAATAAGTTAAGTAAGTAATAATTGGCAGTTTGCTCAGCGATCGCCATTTTGCTTACAAGCGATTCCTAGCGCTTCTTTCATCCCAATCATAGCCATTGAATTGCATTTACTAAATTTAAGACCGTTGAGTTCTCGTATAATATTTCTATATTATACTCGATGATTTGAATTAAAAATTATCTACGTCCATGACTCGATGCAATGAGTGTTGATGACGTAAACTGAAAAATAATATCAAATGAACTTATCACATGTGACAGGAAAATCACTAGTAAAATAAACTTATGTTGTCCGTAGGAGGTATACAACGAATAAGTTCGAAAGGTGTGAGTATATTCATTTTAGTTTTATTTTTTGTTTCTAAATTTATCTAAATCGAATTTCGATATTATCTATTCGAATTCGTTTACAGGCTTTGCATTTTCTATTTAATACAGCGGAAACGAGTTGAGATCACAGGCCAGTGGCACCAGATTGGATTTCAGATGCTGCGAAATTGCCAATGTTGGAAATCTTGGCTATGTGCGTCTTGGTTCACCTAGTCAAAAATGAGTACATCATCTTTGATGAAAAAAGTAACCTGGCAGTCGTGCTAATTGATAGATATTTTATGAAGTGCAAGGACATAAGATTAAAAGAGGGTAGAATTCAAAATTAATAGAAACCGCTGTATCCTCAATCTTTATTCGCCATTTAACTAAAAAAACAAGAACTATATGAAATAAATTGATTCTAGCAAAATGTGGCAAATATATAACTAGATAAATTTGATATGGGTAAAAAGTGATTATAAACCGAATGTGAGGTCATATTGAGTCAGTATTGCATTATTTTAAGTAAAAATAGTGAAAACTAGATCTGTCATTTACTCAGAAAAAAGTGATATCCATAGACTATTTTATGCCAGCTGTACAAAACAACAGAATCAGAATTTCTTTATCATTTACGTGAATATATATTGGCTAGAAAAAAATTCATATACCTTGAAAAAAAAAAAGATTCAATAAAGAACTGCTACATTTTTACCCCATTTTAAAAGGATACCTGTAAACAAGTAACATTGACATCATTACGATCTTACTTAATGTATTGACATCCTTGATGTTAATTATTAATATCGAATCATCCTATACGTACGGTACGTTTATTAAATTTAATATTACATATGTAGTTGAAAGTTAAACTGACAGGTAAGTATAATTTGTTAAGTGGAATCACGTTTCATGGGTTAATTATTCATTGCGTAATTACATTCAATTAATACAGATGATACAAATTTCAATTAACAAGTTTCATATCAATTAAATAATACGTATATATATCTAGATACAGATAAGTATATATATATATATATATATATATATATATATATATATATATATATATATATATATATATATATATATATATATATATATATATGTAGATATAGATATATATATATATATATATATATGGGGAAATTTAAAGACGGGAAGAAACTTAAAATGACTGGTATAGCGTACAAAAAAAGTCAAATCACTTGTGTCTGTTTAAAAATTATTACCACTGTAAGTACTTTCAAAGTACTTTTTATTCTAGATAGAATCAAATATCAAGAACTAGATTATTTTTCCGATTGAAACACACAAGCAAAGTTTTGACTTTTAGGAATTTGTTTTTATGAAATTTATTAAGAGTTCGTCTAATAATAACAACAAATAATAAAAAATTGTGACCGTTCACGGGACGCTTGGCAGATGTGAAACATCGAAATAATTGTGTAGGTTAATATGTGTAACGTAATAAATAACATTATATATACTATAGGTATGCGAGATCAGTGTGGCAAGACAGATTCGCTTGCGTATTACCCACGACTACGTATAGTACATATATTCCATCATATAGCATGGAGATGCGTCGCCACGCGAACAATCAAAATAACCCTCGCTTATAGATGTTTCACATCAAAATTTAATCATTCTTACATAATTAGACGAAACATGTCATAGTTTAGAACAAGTCAACCGAAAGAAAAATCAGATTATCAGAAAATCGAACAGACAGATACTAACAAGAAAGTTGCTCAATACTTCACTTAATAGTCTATATTTTATCTTTTTACTGCCCTTGTTTCTACTTAACCACTCCATATATGTACATATTTAATACTTATGCCGATGTAAAACTAACTCAACAAATGTTAGAATTAATATCTATTAAATATATTATACTGAACACAAGATAATTGTTATATAATAAAAGAGCAATAATAATAATTATAATAATAATTATTAAAATCAATGGATGTGTAGATGTTGAAGATGTATTATTATCAATTAATTTGTTGTAATAAATTAACAGGCTAAAGACTAACAATTACTTTTTATTAACAATACCCTACGGATATGATCAAGAATGCTATACATAGCACAATACACACCATTGTTAATTTTTCTTTTTTTAATTGAGAGTGGTTTTTCTTTTTTCTTTTCTTCATTTTTTCTTCTAGACATTTTAATCTGATATATATATATATTAGTTATTCCAAATATTTCTTTATATAAATGAATGTTGTCAATAAAAGTTTTTATTTTTCGAAATCATTGTCTATATCTTTTTTTGCAAGTCTTAACAAATTTTTCCAAATTTCTTCACAAAGTAAATTGTACCATTTAATTTCATCTAAAATTTTCATTTGGTATGTCTTAACAGTAATGGTGGCAAGCCAATACGGAAGGGAAGAAGAAAAATCACTCCAGCAACCTAGTTATCAGATAGTTAGCATAGAAAATAAAGTTTATTATAACTATTATTGCATGAATTACATGAATAACAATACATATTTTTACATAATGATGTTTATTATAATAAATACGTTAAATAACTGTATTTGAGTTGGAATTGTCTCGAATATATGAAAAGTTTATTAAAAAGAAATTTATTTTTTGAACTTTTGTTTTATCATTAAATTGGGCATACATGAATGGAGCCATTTTGCCTAAAATACTCGCGTTTCTGGTAATTTTTTTGAAATGTCACGAAATAGACTTGGGTGAGACTTTAAAACTGATATGAATTTCGTCATTCTCGGCGATTCCAGTAACTTTATATAAAGTTAAAAACAAAACAGCTTCTAAAATCTTAAATTAAAATTTACCTCATAAATTTAAACTTCTTATTTCTGTTTCTTGTATAAGTTTTTATTAATATTTATATTTAATTTAGATTTTTTGCCCTTATTTCTTTGAGAAAAAATGTTTGTATTTTATAAATACGTATTTTGACTTCAAAGTAATCATCATCAGTATTAATTAATTCATTGTAATAATTCTCCGAGAAGAACGGTCTTCACCGTCATCAAACCGGCAACAATATTTCGACCACCACATCGTTTAACTTCATTTAATATTAAAATTAGGTATAAAATAAACTTTTCGTTATATTTTTTTAAACGATATGTATAGAAAAAACTTTTCCATTATAAACATTCTAACAAGGTATCTGAATATTTGTTTTTAATTATTATTGAAAAATATAAAATTTAATAATAATTTTTTTTTTTTTAATTAGTTTATTATTGTTTTTCATAAAAAAAAAAACATGTTCAACATAAATACAATTCAAATATCAGCCCAAAAATAATAATAATAATTACCATTAATTTATTTTTTAATGTATTTGTTGTATTTTTTATTGTGTTTTTCAATAATCATAATAATTATAATAATAATAATAATAATAATAATAAATGATTGTAGGTTGTTCTGCGTACATTCAATTTTATTGTTTATCAATATCGATTTATTGTAATTTGTTTATTTTCAAATATTTTATATTTATATGTTTATTCTTACCTCTGTATGCAATATAGCTGTTTTTTTTTCTGGTACAGTTTTGCCAATTTTTAAAATTTGTCAGCACACTATTAATAAATTGCTGTATACAAGTGCATAAAACCCAATTTTTACATTAAGCAAAATTCATGAATTTGTCGAAATACTAAAGTGCTGGGGCTTAGATATAGAATCATTGCTATATTGTATAGAATAGTTAAGTGTATTTTTCAAAAATTGGGAACTAAGTTTAACAAATAGATACAGTTTTGCGGTTTTCGGAAATCTGATAAGGATTTCCGACATGTTAATATAATTTTTAATGAATTTTTTAAGCAACAATGTCAATAGCTCAAAAACGAACTAATAAATCGTAAAATACCTGTTATACCTGGTTTTCGTAAGAGCTAATTACCTTTTAGATGAAAACCTAAAAATGGGTATATAAGAATCACAAAAACTACACAAAGTTTAGAAAAAGCTCTGTTTTATCAACAAACTTCAGTCCATACATTGGATCAGTCTGAGGATCAAAGATTTGTTTTAAAATTTAATTATAATTGCGCTTTTATTGTCACAGCCTACTTCCTTGCGGTATAATAAAAAAGGTAAAGTGTGTCAAATAAAATTTAGTAAACAACAGAATTCTATATGAACAAAATCAACAAGATGAAGTGTTTTTTGTTTTTTTTTTTTAGTATTCTTATCTACTACAAAAAATGAATGTATCTATGTTTTTTTCGACATCGTTATCAATATTTGTTCTTGAGATACTCGAGACAAAGAATCACATCTGTCGAAAAACGTTTAATTTGGGATATAGCGACCTTAAAACGTAAAGAAATGTCGAAATTCGGGATTTACAAAATTGGCTCCATTATAAGAATGAACTTTCCACTGTAAAGTTAAATTCTTCTAACATTTATACTTAATTTTACAGTGCTAAATAATTCGATCTTTATTTTTGAATACATTAATAGAGTAGTTTTTAAATGCGATTTTTACGATATCTTGTGTTTTATTTTTTAATCACTGGGTACATAAAAGTCAAACTACTATTAAAAACAACTGAGAGGTAAATATGAAATAATAATTTTTTTTTTTTAAATTATTTTAACCAGGTGTTTTACTGTCCCAAACTGCCCCAAAAATTCATCGAGAGGCATTTGCATGCAATCAATTTCTTCTTGGACACTTGTGATATGAAAGTTTGAACATAATTTCGTACCTTTGGAAATCCGAAAAATATTTTCCATAATTTCTT
The DNA here is from genome assembly GCA_020423425.1 of Chrysopa pallens. Lineage (NCBI taxonomy): Eukaryota > Metazoa > Arthropoda > Insecta > Neuroptera > Chrysopidae > Chrysopa > Chrysopa pallens. The sequence continues at coordinate 20,665,897 of CM035593.1, read as the reverse complement.
GAAAGCTACTGAGTAATATTTCCAATAACATTTTTCTTAAAAACGTAAATATTTTTTAGCTATTATAATTCATGTTAGATGTTAAAAATATTTATTTTTTGTTATAATAATCTGAGTTAGTTTTTCAAAACAATTATTATTATTTATTTGTATGTATTGTTGTAAAAATTAAATTAGGCTAGTATCATAAGACTTTTGGAACCATGGTTTACAAAAACTAACACAAGATGGCAGGATGAAACTTGATAAGTGTATACAGGCGAGTAAAATTTTTTTTAGAAGGTAGAGGTTACTTTTTTTATATCATACTATGATGATATCTGTTATTAACAACATGCTTGTTGTAAATTGATTTATGTATTTAAATAAACATTATTAGCAAAATAATATATGGCCAGAGGGAGCTTTTTTTACGGGGATGCTATCTATGGTTTTTGTGTGTTTATTGTTGTTATTATTATTGCTGTGCTGCTAGTTGGTACTACAACTGCTTACGAATAAAACGTTATCGTATAGTCCGGGAGGTAGCGTTGTATTTTCATGGTGATTTCAGGTCGATCAATTTTTTATTTTATTGCAAGTTTATATGATGTTGATAATATCAAATGGCGCTTCAGCAGGCGCACCCGAGATAACAAGGTGGTTGAATAATAACTAATAACAAGGTGGATGAATAATAAAATATATTTCAGATTGCTTGAAATAATTAGTAGACATAGTTTCAATAATGTTGTAAATAAACAAAATAGTCAGAAGAATATTTACGGGGCGAAGAATTCTCAGCTGGATATGACATTTGATTGCCTTAGATGGTGACTGCCTCACCCTCTCGGAGCCTGCTGACTTTCATAACAGTGTATGGCAGTTAATAAACATTCAATTCCAACATGAATTAATCGACTTGAAATGATTGTGTCATATACAACGTTCCCGGACTAACAGTCATACCATAGCGTTTCATAGTGATGCAGGTGGTGTGGTTGGAGTATTTATAATTTTGGATGATAGGTATTGTGGTTATGTAAATATTTATGATTTCAAATGTCCATTTGTATAATAAAAATTTTGTGGATAATACATAGACCAATGTAATATTTATTACCAATAGAAGATTACTTTTAATATTATTGTGAAGTGAATAAAATCATATTTTTATGAACACGGGAAAATGGTACTCATTTTATTTCAGCTTACAAACCCCAACAAACACATAATTATGAAAGAAAACCCAAATTATAAACTAAAATATCTGTTTTTATATTATTGTGATTCGAGAATCTTTCAATAATAAATATAAAAATACTTTTGTAGGATTCTTTTATGAATACGCTGTCCGACAACTGAAATATGTCAATTTTTAGCTTGTAGGACAGTGAACATTTAGTTTTTCCACGTATTAAGTAAAATGCTTTGTTGAATAAAATTTTTAATGGTTTTTCTTTTAAATTTTTCCATTTCCTAAACGATGTATTAAAAATCGTCATCTGGATATAACTAGTTTATTAGTTTATGTATTAAAGATAAAGCTTAGGCTAGGTGCTATAATTTTTAAGTATATTTTTATTATTATTATGATGTTAATAAAGACTTTTAACTCTAACAATAATAATAAAAAAATTTACGATCATAGTGGAAGACATTTAATCTATTTTGGTAAAGAAAACAGTTTTAATACAAGGCATAATTAAGTTACATAAAAATTCTGAAAGTGCTTTTCATAATTTATAGAATGCCATGATATTCCTATGCTCCCTCCCCAAGTACTATAAGGTGGACAAAAAGAATGTCATAATTGTAATTCATACCCGCTAATTTAGAACTGTGGCAAATATAATTATGTTATTACTTTAAGTTCCCTTGAAGGTATAAAATTAATAATTTCCCTTATGTTTAAAATAATATGAGTCAAATTGCGTTTTATGCTCATACACATGGTGATCATTTGGGTTCGTTTTATGACACTAAGTTTTAAATTGTTGCTTTCAAAACATTCAGTGATTTAACACTTTTTGGTGAACAAATTAGTGATTTGGTAAAAAAAATAAAGAAGGTACAAATGTGTTGATTTTCCCTGAAAGAAATCTTCAACAAAATGGCGGATCAAGATTTCGATCTACGATTTTGGTGACTTGAATAAGACATTCGCATTATATTAATAAACCATTAAAGTAACCTAAATCGAATCCACACACCGTTTGTCAGTTGTACTTATCGACTCGGCAATTAACTGGTGGAAGAATAACATAATAATAAAATGTCTTACTAGTGGAGGTTTATCTGTCATTTCCGTCTTTGAATTAAGTACCTATGCCAACTGACACTCAATATCCTTTCCTCTATACATAGCATGCATATAATGCAATGAATGCGATTAGAATATCCAAGTCGTTTAAAATAAAATTTTGCTTTAACTAGTTTATAGTAAAAGAAAATGGACGTCTTTGCATGAAAACTGCCTTTTGGCGATTCAAATAAAATAATGCCAAATTCATAATTTATGGATTATTTTTTGTTTCTAAGCAATATGCAAAAGCTAAAAAATATATAATCAATAATCCATGTAATCAAGTTTAAATCCAAAATATTTTCTAGGTATATAACTCTTTCGATATAAGTATAGAGATTAATACTTATACCTTGAATAAATATATAATAAGTATTAAAGGTTTTAGTTTGTAGTTTAAATAATAATGTTCAGTTATTGGTGTAGAGAAGTAAAATGGATAATAATATAACGTTGTAGAATATTTAATAGCTATTTTGTACTATGAATCTAGAATGTATAATATTAGTAGTTCTGTGAATAGTAGACCTCACTTAAAACAAACAAAAAACCCTTCCAACATTCTCTTTGCTTACCCAGAAATAGAACGAGGTGGGTTTAAAAAAAAAAATAAACTTGAAATATTTCGAGTTTTTTTGTTTACCAAAGACACGGGGAAATGTATCAATAAATTATTTAAGCTTTCTAATTCTTCCTGAAAATTTCATATTGAATGCAAATAAATTATAGCTTAGCACAGTAGCTCTATCTCCTTTGTTCTCATGCAAAAGATACGATTAGAAATTTTTAAATCTATAAGCTATTTTATAATCATGGGCCTGTGACGAGTGCATTTTCCTAGATTTCTTTCCTAGAATTTTTCCTACTTATGTACTTCAGTTCCACATCGATTACAAAAATCCTTTTAGAATTAACAGTATGAAATCTGTATGTTTTTCCTAAATTTATACAATGTGATTCTAAATTTCATGAAAATCCGACAAATCATTTGAAATTTACAGCGAATTAAACATATAAAGATAGTTAGATATAAGAATATGAAAACACAAAATGCGCATTATGTGTAGTTAAAACTTAGACCTCAATTCGCTTGGTCAATTAGCTATGATCCTTTCTGAATACAAACCTCTTTGATGGAAAAGGATATATGTTTTAATTACATATTGATTAAGTAATCTATTTACTATATATATATATATATATATATATATATATATATATATATATATATATATATATATATATATATATATATATATATATATATATATATATATATATATATATATTGAATTACAGCATCTACACATGTATACTTTATTTTGAATGCGAATATTATTGGCACATAACAGAGTTCAAATGCTTGTTTGTATAAAATATCATTTATAGAAATACACTTCTTAAAACGTTTAAAAATTATGTTTAATTTCACAACCTTTTCGTTTATCAAAGTTATTCGGCAAAATTAATGAACTCTTAATCGATTCATGCACTATGAGTGTCTAAAATTTGTAATAAAACTGTATAGTAAATGTCAAAGAAAAATTATTGAATAATTTTAAAAAAATTGCATTTTATTGAAGTTATTGGGTTGAAAATTGTAAGAATGATTGCATTCATATTATTGTTAATTGCAAAAATAAATGATTATTCATTTAAATTAGTTAATAAATATTGAGAAATTTCCGATGATAAATCATACACTATTTATAGAGTTTTACATGAATTGATTGATAAACTAGAAACAAAACATTTTGATGCACGGTGCGCACAAGGAACAGTCTCTTTCTCTAGGAGTGGGAGTACCTCATGTACAAAACATTACGAGTATTAGAATTCTGTATAAGATTCAAAAGCGATATTTAGGGAAACATAGCTGTAAAGCTAGATCGGAATGAAAAGACTGGAGTGAGAATCCAAAGTTTTTAAAATTTACAATAAAACAAAAACTAAGTGTAGTGGTAAACAAATTAAAAAACTATGTAAATTTACTAAAAATTCTGTAGTCCTGATAATGTTCGTAAACAGAGGAAAATATTCTAAAAAAAGGACAAACCGAATGGAGGGTAGTTTGATTTATCATGCTTAAATCTGGAGAAATTCAAATAGTAGTATTATTGCAAAACAATACACCAATTGTAAGTTTTGAACATTTTGAAAGATATTACCGAACCAGGAAAACTTTAAATTGACTTTTAACCCATTCAATGATGAAATTTTCAAATCGACACATTCTACTATACTATTAGATTATAATTATATATCTTATGTTACATGCCTAGTTTATCCGCACTATTTGAACCCTTACCCAATAATAACTTTTCATCATTAATTAATGAACAAATGTATGATCGATTTTAATCAATAGACCGATAGATAGATAGATAGTAGGACTATACTTTAGTTTTGTCTCTTTAATACTCTTAATACTATTTTGGGTTTGTCTGGTCTATACCTAGAAAGTATTTACTACATACGGTTTTTTATTAAATCATTATAATTAGTTTTGTAAAATAGTATTTTGAATTTAATAAGCACATAGTACGAAATACAAAGTGAAGTATATCAGAGAATAATGAGATTGTTAATTTTCAAATATATCTATGAGACAAATATATTGTGTTACGAAAATGTACCTAAAGTTCTTCAACTTTGTTTTTCCGGCATAATCATTTTTCAAATAATTACGGTCCAATAACTACTAACATACAATCTGGAAATCAGATTTTGGTTAAAGTTTATCACAGAACGTGAGTAGTTCTTTTAAAATAAAATTTCAGCTCCGATATTTAAATAAAAGCTAGTTTTTTTCAATTATTTAAGTTGGGTAAAAATTCTTAGTTCTCACTTCGAGTTCAACTTTTAAAATCATCTTTGTGATGTAATGGTATGGTAAAAGGTTTTTGCAATCCAAAATTATACTTCGTAAGTTATTAAAAACGATTGATTGAAAATAGTTTTCTGAAATATGTCATCATTACCACATGTTGTGTTCCCTTTAACATTAATAACAAGTGGTCTAGGTGTGACCCTCGATATCTTTAATTCAAAATGTTGAGAATAAAAAAAAACAATAATTTGTTTATCAAAACGAATATAGTCATTTTTTTCGTGTAAACATCAATAAAAACGGCTGGATCGATTGGACTGAAAAAACGGTCAGTTTTAAGTCACGTAGCTACACATTGAATCAAGATACAAAATTACGAACGCATATACATTACACGCATGCATACACGCACACAGATATCTCTCTAAAGACGTTAGATTTCGATCTTTTTGAAAGAAAATACCGAAAAAAAACTATTGAATTTTTAATATTAAGTAACATTTTTGAATTTGAATCAAAAAATATTATTTGAATATGAATATGATTCGAAAATATTGTAATGCATTCATTTGAAAAACTCATAATAAATATTAAATTTCATACAAAAATTATTACGTTTTAAAATTTTAATGAATATAGTTTTCATACATCAAATAAATGTAAAAAAATTATAAACATATTCATTAATAATCTCTATTTAATAAAATAATTTAAATTAAATTTTGAAAATTATTATAAATAAAATACTTTGATAATGTAATACGATTGAAATGCATATAAATATTATGATTGTGGACATATTTAGAAACATAAACAAAACTAGATGTGTGAGTGACATTATAATATGGTTTAAATAATCGTTATATAAACATAGTTACATATTTATTTATTTACAATAAAATGACTGACTTTAAATATTATTACATATTTAGTATAGAATGATTAAGCGCAAACCATGTATGTCAACTAAGCGAAACAACTTTTTCCAATTGAATTCGAAATAGGCTCATAATTAGTCATTCATTAGTTTTGGAAAAAAACATTAATCTATTAATAACGGAGAAAATTGATGAGCCATTGATGAAGAAACATCCGTCATGGTCAGATCGGAATTTGTTTTTTTCCAAAAAATATGATTAAAAATAAAAAAGTGTTATGCTCTGTCAACTTAGGGAAACATACATTTTCTCCATTATGTCTAGAGCGATGCATTTTTTTTTCACAACTAATTAACGGTTGATTATGAAATTTTGTCGAATTTAATTGGGTGAAGTTGTTTCACTTTAAATTGACACACATAACCAAACCTATACATATAGCTAATACCATTGGAAATGGGATAGTTTAAGATAGAAAGAGAAACGGAACATAGAACAAGTGGTATATGGAGGATAATTTTATTTACCTTCAAGATAACAGTACATCCAAAAAGTATGAAAAATCAACACAATTTTGGTGTTTGAAACGACCCACACGAAATTAATAATGATTATCTATTAAAAAAAAAAAGTTTCATTTTTATACTCGACATTCATACAATGTCAGACTATATTAATTTTAGTCTAACGTTTGTAACGCTACCTAATATTGACTGCAAAAACTTTTGGTAAAAGTAGTCATAGAATCACCGAAATAGTCAATTTCCGTCCGTCCGTCATCACGAAAACTCAAAAACAAAACGATTTAGCTGAAAGTGACGAGTATTCTAAATACATAATGTGAGTTTAAGTTCGTGAATGAGGAAAATAGGTTTATTGGGTCCAATAGATCCTACACTCAACTTTTAAACTATAAAAGAAAGAAGAAAACTTCAATCACAAAAATTGTTTATTTCATTGAAACAAAGAAATGTAGTGAATTATCACATATATATTACAATACATATTGTTAATATACAAGTATATACAACTGTATTGACTGGATATTTGTAGTATTTTAAGAATGCGAATTAAAAGTAGTCCAAACAATGACATTCAATTATATCTAAAGTATCCAAAGAATTAACTTTGTTAGTTGTTATCTTCACTTGATTAACACAAAATCAATGTCAACTCATTTAATACTTGAATTTCAATACAGATTCTAGGTAATTTAAAATAAAAAAAGACTTAATGTTTATTAGGAAAATTATTATTATTCATAGTTTTTAAAACTTCAAGTAAAGCAGATATTTTTATGCAGGAAACTTATTATGTGAAAAATGGTTAGTTGATAAATTTTTTATAATTATAGAAATAGTTTCATATAAGAGATCAAGAAAAAAGATAAATTAACACAAAAATTTTTTACCAGATCGTTTTTGACGCAAATATACAAATATTTTTTCTGTATGGTAACATTTCGTCATCTAATGATACCTGTATTTTCGTCGGTGAATCGCAAATCACCTGTTATAATAGTAGCGTTAAAGATATGTTTACAATAGCTTGAAATATATATTTCGCTTGGTGTACGTGTTATCGTAATTAGTAGCTATTTAATTTATTATACAAATATTCATTCATATCAACGTTTATTATTAGAACAACAACAACAAGAGCATCCATTTACAACAACAATAAACAATAATGCAGGTAATAATAGTTGAACAAATCGTACGTATATCGTTCGTTCATTCACTTTGTGTTGTAAACAATTGTTAAACATTAAACCATTGTTGTGTAACAATTAACACATGATTACATAATGCATATATTTATTTATATATCGGTTTTCATAATATTTACAAGATATGGTTTACTTGTTTAAAGAAGTAGGAAATCGAAGGGCAGGTGTATTATGAATGGGATTGATTGATTAACTATTTGTTCGTTATAATCCAATGGTTTTCAAAGTGTAGGACTCGTACTTTGAAGGGAAAAAACAAGGTAGGAACTCTTCGTAAAATATAAAATCAGTATATAAAAATCGTGTTTATTGTTTGTTTTGTAAATGTAATGAATTTTTTTGTGATTTCATGAGAAAACTGAAAAATTATAAAAAAAAACTAAAAATTTGTTTCCCGTAGACTTATGCCGTTTTCTTGGGAAAATATTATTAAAAAATTACAAAATTAACACTTATTTTATCATTCAATGATTAGTTTTCGAGATAAAGCTTCAAATAGATCCAAGGCCTTGGCCACTGTTTAGTATTTTGGCCGACTTCTTAAAAACTACGTGTCATATCGTTAAATATTATTTTGGAAAATTAGGGGTTGAAACTAGTACATAAATGGAGTTGAATATTATTTGAAAACGAAATTGTTTCCTCGAATTTCAAAGGGAAATCTTTTACAAAATTCGGTAAATTTTTTCGTCGCCGATATTTTTAGGATAGCACCTATATAGATATATTTTAAAAGTACCACCCAATTAACGATTGGATGCGTATTTGGAGCATATATCGCTTAAAATCTTATTCTTAAAACAATATCTCGAATCGAAATCAAGCAAAACCTAGACAACTAGACTTAATCACTATTATTTTGGATGTCTTAGACTTTAATTAAAGCCCAAATATTGTAAAAACAATGTAAGTTTTTTCTTCTTTTGATGATTTTTAACGTTACTTATGGAAACATAAAAATTGTTAAAGGTTAAAATCTCTAGTTTAAAAGTTAAAATAAGATTACCATTCATTATTTCAGGTGTAATTAAATAACAAAATAAATCTCATCAAAATGTTTTAAATCTCATTAATTAGTGAAGTATGAAAGAGTTATGACATTACAAGGAATCTTTTCTCCTTTCGGAGTACGCAGAGAATTTACCCTCCATAAATTTAAGAGGGACAATTGTAAGATTATTTTCGTTTTACGTAGTACGCATGAATAAATTTATCAACAAGTCCATATTGTTAAATTAATAAACTCGAAACTTTCAGATGATTAATCTATGAAAGAAAAACGAGTTTCATAACTTATTACGATAACTTTCTAAAATGACAATACCATGTTTCAAACATGAATATTTGATGAAATTTTCGAACTAAATTATATTGAATTGATTATCATAACTTCTATAAACATATTGGACAGTTAATTAATCAACGAACAAAGGTATGTTTAAAGTTTCTTGTATATTCTCTGTATGTTGTTCCAATGTGTATGGAAAAATTTTTAGAAATTTGAATGAAATTGATGATATTAAACTGCGTGGTTTTTGTGATAATGTGAAAAACATAAAAAAATCAAAGACAAATGTTATTTCTGCAATTACATTTTCTAAGGTAATTTAGATTTCGGAAGATCAATAACACTATTTGTAGAATAGGGTGCCTAGTTTTCTAGATATTACTTTAAATTGTTACGAAATTTTAACCTTCGTATATGATTTCAGGCGATGTCTCAAAAATTATGAAATCAACCGTTAAATAGAAATTTTTTTTTAAATGTACAAATTAAATTACGTTTACAAACAAAATTTTATCGATAGGTGGTCACCCATACAAATACAGATTCTTTTCTTCAAGGGTACCTACACCTTTGCATTATCAATTAAATCCAGAAAACATTTTTTTCTCCCATTTCGATAAAACTTAGTATAAGAATAACTTAACCAGTATATTTCAAAAATAATAATGAAATGATAATTTGATATATAGTAAATAAAAAATGAAATTTCGCTTGAAATCCGATTCAAAAATTATAAAGTGGCCACTCAATTGTAAATAAGTGCTTTTTTTTTGTTTTCCTAATCACCTAATTACTCCTTAAAAAAGTAATTAATGTCATCATTTTTGTTGTTGGGATTTTTGGTGTTTTTTAAGGTTTTTGCTAAAACTAATGCTAAAAACTACCGACAAAATGAGTTTTATATCTCAATGTAGTTTTTTATGCTAAATTTAATTCGTTATTAGCAACCACAAGTAATACACCAATAAGCATTTCGCAGATATTTGGGCAGTATTAAAACTCATTTCACAATATTTCCTTCCTACTGTCTTTTAAGCCTGTCTTTTAGTACTTTGTCTGCGTGTAACATTTAGCAAACAGTTTTTGAAAAAAATTAGCTTAAAAATCTTCTAGTTAGAAGCCCACTTTAAATCCCTCTTCAGTGAATATATTTTTTCAACGAGCTTCCTCTATAATTAATCAATTATTATTATCAAGTATAGACAGTAAATATTTCATATCAAACTTGATAATAAATTAAAATAACTTTTTAATATTCAATGATTATTTTTTTGTATTGTCATAAATAATATTCCATTCTTTTTTTAAAATTGAACCATAAATTAATAATAACAGAAAAACGTAAAAAGAATGTAAATTGGCTGTCTACCCCAAACGCAATAAAATTAAAAAGTTAAGGGGTCGTTCTTTATGTCAAAAGTTTAACAAGTTTTTAAAAATAAAAATTATTATTATTAGTGATTAACGATTATATGATACGATGATGTAAAGTGTGTTGGAAAAACTTTGTGTTTGTGTACACGATGTCACCATAAAAAAAGAAGCTTTTTAAAAAGCTGCATAGGATTACATGTTAAACTTTGTTTTTTTTAGAGCAAGATAGAGAAATAATCTTTGAGAGCTTATAGCTTCTTTGTTTTTTAATCAATTTGAATGTATTTTTCGAGTTTTGTTATAGAATTGAGCCTAGGTTCACATTTTGAATTATAACAAATTTATTAAAAGTTGTAAAAAATCTTTAAATATAGAAAAAGTATTATAGATGTCTATTAAAAGTATTTTTGGAGATTTTTCCTCAAAGCTTTAAAAAAAATCTCGAAGAAGCAAAATGAATGTATAAAATTCTTTCAGAAATTTTATTCAATATAGTAAATAAACTATTTTTTCTTTTCTTCTTCGAAATTGCAAACAAACAAAAAATAGTAAATGACATTTTATGACAAAATAGCAAATTCAATGCTTTGGTAGTTGTAATACTCGACATACATAATATGTTAGAGTGTATTAATTTTAGTTTAAAGTTTGTATTGCTACCTAATATTGACCTGCACAAATAAAATTTTGGTACAGGTGTTCATAGATACACCCAATTATTTCATTTCCGACTATACGCCCATCCATCTGTCATCAAAATATAAAAAAAAATAGATTGTGAGCTAAAATTATGGTGACGTATTCTAAACATAAAAAGTGAGTAAATAAGCAAAATCGGTCAATGGGGTCCAATGGATTCTCGACCCTACTTTTCAACTATAAAAGATAGAAGAAAAGTTCAGGTACAAAAAATGTTTAATTTTTTAAACAAAATACTATTGTTTGAAACTTTTTTCGCTAAATGTTTGAGTTCTCTACAATTTTAGATCAAATTTACCTAATATAGACATATAGGTAATACCAATACATATTATTTATATTATGTATACATATATAACTGAATAGCTAAATATTTATAGAATTCTATGAATACTAATTAAAAAAACAGTCCATACAATGAAATTTAATCATATGTCTATTGTCTAAGCAATTAACTGTGTTAGTTGTTATCTTTACTTGTTTTATCTCTTTTTTTGAAGTATGCCACTCTGTTTCTATTGTTTTTATTTCTCCTTCAAACAAATAATCATAAAAGAAAATTATCATGTTACTTTTTTTTTATTCGGTTTTCTTTCATTTTGATTTGAATAATTTTTATGTTTACTCACACAATTTTCAATTTAAATTTAAAACAAACAAAAAATAAAAATTGAAAATATAATCAAGTATTAAATCATATGGTCTGAAGTTTATACACAGCCATATATTTTTATTACAATAAAATATTATTGTAGTCTGTTGTGATCAAATAATATTTTTAGCACATATTTTTAAAATTTTACAATTAGTTTAGGATGCCGTAATTATAAGAGATAACGTGAATGGAAGATTTAATATCACTGTTAAGCTAAAATATTCTAGCCTACGCGAAAGAATATAAATAAACGTTACCAGAACGTTGTAATAAAAAATTTTCATTTTCATATTTGCTTATTTCATGATGTTCAAATGCTATTTATAACAAGAGGTTTAGGTGCGACCCGCAACTTCCACAAGAAGAACCATAACGAGAATTTGAAAAAAAAAATACGCGTTTTATTACGAATATGTTTATAATTTATGTCCTTGCTTTTCGATCCGCAATAAAAATTGAATTTGCTGAAAAGTCATTCAATCCTAAGTTACGTAATTGAATAAAAGTAAACCACAACCATTTCTCTATAAACTTTGAATTTAGTTTCTTGTTTCCTTGAAAACTAATAAATGTCAAAATTCCAGATTCACAAAATCGATCCCATTTCAAGAAGTTCTCATTGAGAAGGTAAAAATAACAGAAAAAATCTTTTTACGTAAAAAGCCTATCTGGGGAATCTAATACCTTGCCCACAGTTCAAAAATTTTGTTTCTTACATGGATTATTAACGAAAAAAAAATGTAATGCATCAAATTTAATAATAATATCTTCGTCTTACCTTTATAACAGATAGCACCCGTATCATTAGTTTTTATATTTATTTATTAAACTATGTTTATGTTACGAAATTCATCACGTGGGCGAACGGCGGGATATGGAATAAAAACTCCAAACTAGTAGGTATTGTAGTTTTTAGAAGTCTTTTCGAAGGAAAAATGACGACATAAGCCTAGACTTGACACAAGCAAACTGTATAACATCTCCAAAAGGATAATTGGCTATTTTATTCTTATCCATGCAGTGACAGTCAAATGCTAACAGGATTCGATTCTATAAACTCTCAATCAAAATAGCTAACCACTGAGCTTTGTAATAGGCTATCGAACTGGTTCTAAAGTTAGTATATTTCACATCAAAATATGATACTAGACTCAAAACCATAACAAACGTTGAAAATTAAATTAAAATTGATACAAAAACAAAGTAGCTATAAGCTATCAAGGAGTATTTACTTTTTATCTCTTACTTGGAAACGATATTTAACTAGGTATTTATCTCTGTATATATGTAGCAATTTTTAATATGCATATCTTTCCAATTTTTTGAAGTAAAGGTGCCTTAAATGAAGATAAAAAATTGCGATCTCATATTTACACCTTAGTGCTCAGCCGGTTGAAATATTCTCAACAGAACCCGTACAAATAATATAAAAAAAAAACACACTGAATGACAAAAATTTTGAGTACAAACTTAATCGATTTTAATATTATTTTATGCTTTTGCTTTTTCTCTCAATGTAATTTAGTTTTGTGACAATTTACAATTTTTATTATTACTAAAATAAACATATTTTATTTAATATGTTTTTTTTTTTTTTGGGGTTATAAATCATAAATATATATGTATTACATATAAAAATTTATATTTGTCTGTATGTTGTAATTTGTTCAACTACCACATATTACTCTTTATACTTCAATAAATAAATATAATAAAAAAAAAAAAGTGTATGTATATAAATAAAATAAAATTATTATATATGTAAATGTATATAGACTTTTATTTTTGTGTGGTAAAAGTATATAAATATTTATTAAATATAGAAAAAAATAAATAAATAAATATTGTACACTACATTCAGCAAGCATTAAAATAAATAAATAATTATTTATTTTAGAAATTATTTTAATTCAGTTCTTTCTTTTATTTGTTCATTTTTGTATTATTCAAGAGAATATTTGGTTTTTACTTAAGAGTAGACCAGGGTAGAAGCCTTTAAAAATAGTTTATATATATATATATATATATATATATATATATATATATATATATATATATATATATATATATATATATATATATATATATATATATATATATATATATATATATATATATATATATATATATATATATATATATATATATATATATATATATATATATATATATATATATAGTAGGATGAATCCCATTGGAAACGGAAAAGAATATAATTAAAATAAAAAGAAACATAATTTACGGGCGATCTATTGGGGATTGGGAGGTGGAAGGGGTTGAGTTTTTAATGGTAAAACACGGTTTATCTCGAATTCTGGCAAAGTTGAAGATCAAAGTTGAAAAAAATCTACAACTTTTATATTTCCACTTATTTGACCTCAAAATTTATGTGGAATATAACCAAGTGTTTGGTTTTTTATTTCTTACATAACTTACAAAAAAAAATTTGTTCACGAAATTTGGAGAAAACTAACCTTTTAATGTTCCAAATAAACTGTTATTTTTTTTAAATTAAAATATTTATTTTTTCACCTTACTTTGAACAAATATCAAACCTATATTACTTACATCTTTACACGTTTGTTTTTCATAAGACTTGTAGTTTTGCTGGAAATCTCGATAAACCGTGTTTTAGTATTAGTAATTCACCCCCTCCGCTTTCCGACCACAAATCGACGGAAAATTATTTTTCTTTTAATTTTTGTTGTATTCTCTTCCGTTTCCAATCAGTTTCATCCAACTACAATATTTTGCAATTTTTACCATTTTCTTCTTTTACCAAACGCTTCTACCGTGGTTTATTGTATTATAAGAGGAAATCTTTAGATAACCTCATATAATTCTCGGTTGCATTGTTCTAATCAAATGACAGTCAGATAAATTAACATTCATGTAAATAAATTATAATTAACAAACTACCCTTACCAAGCTTCGAACTCATACCATCTTCGTTTCAGTAGACAAAAGTATAGTAGACATGCCTTTATTGGCTCGTATAGTACATACCTAATAGATAATAGACGTCTTAATCTTATATTAATCTTTGACTTTTCCATTCATTAGATTTATAGAGCCTATAAAATAAAAAACACTTAACATAAAACAAAGTCAACATCTACACACCACCTGTTAAATTCTATGCACACACAAACAGAAAATTTATAATATATTTTTAATACCAAAAAGTGAAAGAAGAAAATAAAAGTGCTATTTAAAGCACCTGGTATTTTTCCGTTGTTATATATATGTATATGTGTGAAGCTTTACGAAAACTCGAAGAAACAGTTTTACAAAAAATGATTTATGTGATGATTATAAAAATGTAAAAATAAGTATATAAAACATACATCCAATTATTTACAAATTATGAATTTCTAAACTTTTCTTTTTGGCATGGAAAAAAAGTTATTAAGAGGAAGGAGAAATAAACATTTGTTATTTGTTATTTGTTAGTGATACAGTTTTATTTTGATTTGTTTTTACATCATGGTAATGTTTCAATAGAATTACTTGTAAGATATTTATAAAACTTCTTCGGAAATTGAACTTAAACAGTTTTTCCAAATATTCTATACAAATTCTTAAACCCATTTCTTCTTGACCCAATTTGTAGGTTAGAAGGGCGTTTTCTCGTTATATCTTTTTTCTCAGTTGTTTTTTCAAACATCGTTTTCCATGTAGAAGCTGTTTTAGTAAGGCATGAATTTAGTAAGGATCTTTGAATTTTGGCCTCTAATGATTTCAATCCAATCCTTTTTTAAAATCTACATCCCTATAGAAAAAATCTTTTTTCTAAGGAAAAATTTGTTTTCTAGCGTTATCAATGTCTAACAAACTAAGAAATAACAATTATTTTACGATTGGATGCCGTATTTCGAGATCTCGTTTGAAATTTATGACTAATATTGACTTTTGAATCAAATTTTAGGCGATATCTCAAAATATACGATTTCAATCGTTGAACGGTAGTAATTTTTAAAATCTGCTGGTGAAAATTCCCAAATAAACATAATTCTATCAAAATGGAAAAAAAAAAGTAACTCGATTTTATCGATTATTTCTAATATAGAAAATTGTGAAAAATCGAAACGTTATATCTTAATATTTTTCAAAGAATCACATATCCACGTAATGTTAGAAAACACAAAAAGCTCTCTTTTTAGCCCTATTTTATAAATTCTATAGGTGAATACATTTGGATGGGATAAAGATAACAAATAAATAGAGACCAAAAGTAAAAGATCTTCAAATTGATCAATAAACTGTCATCATATTTAAATAATTAAAAATATTTCAGAAAAAAATAAACCTTACTTCAAAATAAATAAAATTTATAAAAAAAGTATAAAATAAAACCATAAATTAATTTATTTAGAACAAAAAAACAGAAGAACACATATATTTAAAATTACATAAAATAAAAATATATATATAATAAATATAATAAAAGTAATTTATATCATTATAAAATAGTTTTGTTTGTGAATTTTTTTGTAGATATTTTTATAGTTAAAAATTGTGAATATTCTTCCAGTGACTACAACTGTGAAACTATGTGTGTATGATGTTTAAAAAATATATATATATATGTGTATAAAATTGGAAAATAAATATGAAATATTATATAAAAATAAACTGTTATACTGTCAAATTAATCTTATAAGTTTTGAATTTATTTTCTCAACTAATATTATTATACTAACATGTAGAGTTGGTTTACTTACAAAGCTTTAACCATCTGTATATGTAGTGTTTTGTTTACAGTTTTATAAAATATAAAGAAGAATTTAAGAAAAACAAGTGAAGATAGCAACTAATAGAATTAATTGTTTAGATACTCGATTGAATATCATTGTTTGGTCTATTTATAATTAGCATTCATAATTAAAAATATGTGATAATTAGCTAAATTTGTGCTCAAATTATGATAAATCTGGAAATTTAACGAAAAAATGTTTCAAATAAAACTTGTTTGTTTTAAAGTTTGCTTCTATCGTTTATAGTTTAAAACTTGATTCAAGAATACATTGGATCCAATGAATCGATTTTACTCATTTATGAACTTAAACTCACTTTTTATGTTTAAAGTGCGCCACTAAAAGTTCAGCTCGTTATCTCTTTTTGTTTTTGAGTTATCGTGATTACGGACTGATAGACAACCGGAAATGGACATGCGGTCTGTCTATGAGCACCTATAACAAAATTTCGTTTTGTGCGGTCAATTTTAGGTAACATAAATAACCTTATACTAAAATTACTGTACTCTGGCAGATTATGTATGCCGAGTATAACAACTTAAAATATTAACTAAGAAAGCTACATTTGGGTATCTTGAATATGCTTGATATCGAAATTTGAAGTATATAAAATTATTAATATTGTAAAAATATATAAAATAATGATTGAATAATACGTAAAATCATCTAGACAAAATAATCGTAAACATTTGATCTAATATGTATTCACAAATCTAGTGATTTGAAAAACGTTTTTTTTAGAAAATGCGGTCTATAATTTTCTGTTTGGTCACATTTTTTTGGATCTTATAAAAAAAAAAAAAAAATTGGAAATTGACACATGACGATTACCTTCTTTGTTCAAAGCTGGTATAATGCGTATACCTATTTTCCCGATTAAACACTTCCAGAATTAGAACGAACATAGACAGGTATACGATAAATATTCTACTAGCTATTGTAATTGTGAGCTTAAGCAAACGATGTCTGACAAATAAAGGTATCGTGAATAGTTGATACATTTACGAATTTAAAAATTCTCTAAGAGTAATATTAAAAATAACAGTAAAAAACATTAACATTTCTATAATGACTCAACAGAAATAAGGACAGTTATTTTAACGTTTATAAAAACTGGTTTGTGGTACAAACAAATTTTCATAACTTGCATATGCAGAATTAAATTTTATTATATTTTATGTTTTAAATGTCTAAAATTCATGGGATAATTGTTAATACCAATACAATTTTAAGCTAACAAAACTTCTTTATTCGCCTTTTTGATGATAATGCAAAAGAAAAGGGTTTTTCCAACTAATATCTTAGTTCAATCAGCGATATATTTCACATACATCAAGAGGCAGTTCAATGCCCATTATTGGAAATATACCTGATTTTAAAATTATTTATGTTTCTGTATTTAACTAATTTTACCAGATTTTTGTCTTAAAAGAGAAGTCTCCTTCGAACAAAAAATTTGTGTGTATATAGACGTCTAATTTCCTCCCATTAGAATATTATGTTTAGATACATTTTCTTCAATGTATTTGTTTTGATGTCATTCGTAACGAGGATATGAGGAATATTTGGGTGAACATAGAATATATACAATTTTTTTTAAAGAAAAAGCGCTATTGGTTTTGTATAGACGATGCACTTTTCTACCGATCTTATCTTATAAAAGCCAAACCTGAGACACATTGAAATTGTATATATGATGACGACTTTTCTTCTCTTGCACTGTTCTATGTCAGCTCTTGTACTGCCTCAATATATTCTCTTTGGTTTATTGCTATAGGTCTGAAAAATCGTTCTGAGTAAATAAATTCAAGTTTTGTATATTTAAATTGTATGTAAACTGATTTATGACTCTTACGGTATTTTTCTCAGGCTTTTTGTTTCTTATCTTGTCAGCTCAGTTGAATGTGCAAAGAATATAGTTTACGCAGTCCTTGTAGGTAACAGTCATCATTGGAGTTGGTAGCTAGTATCCTTGAAGGTATTAAATATTGTTTTTTAAAAAGCTTTACCAGTTTAGTCCAATTTCCAAAGATTCCGATCAAATCCCCGGTTTTGTTGGATTGACGATGCTGAAAAACGTCCTTACCTTTCACAACGTAATATATTGGAAGTTGTAATCAAAGGTTGTTGATAAACTAGTAAGTACGTTGGAAGTTTTGGTTGTGGATCTTAAGTGAGCGATACTAGCTGCAGATATCGATTTTCGTATCCAATTTTGACTAATAAGATATAATCCAAACATTTTGTCTATTCGTTTTAATATAAATATATACTTTGAACATAAAGGACAGAAGTCTTTTTAAGGTTTCTCTAAAGCGATAAGTTTCCACTTATAACTTGAATTAATCATGAAGGTATTTTGCTCTTTATTAAGGAAAGGAAACGATTTATTCTATACCATTTCAAATTTGGAGTAGTCTCATTCTTTTAATAGGATAATATCGTTAAGTTTACGCAACTCTTGCGAGAAGAATTATTTTTACTCATTTATTCAGTCAGAGGTATCTTTTATGATATAATCGTTACATCATGAAGCGTTATTATAAACGTTTATTAGAGTATATAATGTAATGTATACAATAATATTTTTATTTTATTTGTAATGACGTACGTACATTATACGTATGTATGTATATATTATATGAATATATCTATAAATGTGCAATGGCGCTTAGCCAATCATTTGCATTGCTTGTCATTAATTTATTTTTTACGATAAATAAAATATTATAATTTGCTATATGTATTTTTATTTTTTTGTTTGTTTTGTTTTTAAAGTCGTTTTAATACTGATGCATTTCGTTATATATAATTTGTAAAATCATTTTATGTATAAAATGATTTTATGAATGATATACAGGATGTCAAACGTAAAAAAGAAAATTAAATACAAAAATAATTTAAATAATTTTGAAATAATATAATTTGGTGTCGGCGGCTTTGGGAAGCAAACATCCAAACCAGAAAGACTTCAAATGAAACTAAGATGTCTCAATAATGACGTCGCGGTGACTGATTTTTTTCTGAAGTTCTTATTTATGAAATCCTTAAGTATTTTTTTTCTGAATTAGCATGATGGCAGAATTGTGAATGATTAAAGAAATCTTTTTTATGATAAAAGACTGTATCAAGTCTGTAACGAAATATTTTTATCGTTTTATAAGAAATATGAGGTACTTTTAGACTTAAATTATATTAAATTTTTTTGATATACATTTCTTTCTACAATTTATTCAGGTTTCGTATCATAGATTTTTCTTTTCTATTTTATTAAAATCTTATTTGAAGCACTAGCATAAAGCGAAAAAATTCGAAGAAATTTAATTTTGAGAATCTATTTAAGCTTCCAAATTTATCTAGATAGGTGGTGATATTAATTATTGAGAAAATCTGATATAGAAAAGTCTGTGGTGTGCTGGATAGATGAAATGGAAAATTTCAAAAGTTAATGTTAGTAATGCAACAAGCTAGGATCCATTTTATTCTGGTTAGATAATAGTTCATAATGATAAGTCACGACCAGTAAATAACAACAAAAAATTATTTATAATAATAATTATTCATATTGTTAGTTAATAATTTCGGTAAAATTACACATCCAGTTACCTAGCACTTGCGAAGTCCACTCTTAAATAGGAACGAAAAACATACTCAATAATATATTTTATATGTATTTTTTGTAATCAACAGTTCATTTAAAAATGGTGGAAGAGCAAGGAAGCGGTTATATTTGATATATCGTATATACTTTACCATGTATTCTATTTCTTCCCTGCACCAACACCAAATAATTTAATTTCAATGTTATTTTAAAATTGATTTTCATAATTTAATTATTTAACAAATCATTCAAGTTTGTTTGCATGTTTCGAAAATGGGTAAATTATGTTTTCATTGGGAAAAATTTACGACTGTTGATAAATACATAGCGTAGAAGTTGTACGATGAAAAATCTAGAAAATAAAATTTTGATTATAAATTACTATTTAACATAATTTGCATCCTGTAAATTTTCAAAAAACATTTCCATAATGCATGTATAAGAGATATAGCCCAAAAAAACTAGAGATGGATGTGAATATTATATAAATTTGCATACAATAATGATTATTGCCAAATTATCAAATATGAATTTAATTATCAAAATAAATGGCTTATATTATAATTTCATATTATAAATTTATGAATAATTTATTAGATGGTATTTTTTTTTTCTATTTCTGTTATTTATTTTTGGTAGTGTTTTGGTGGTGTGCCTGTATAAGAATTGAGGGTAATAAAGTTTGTTTAAATTTATTATTAAAATTTTATATTATATATTTTATATGAAATTGTTTATGTATTTATTTATTTTATTTTAATATTTTTTTGTCTGGTTTGTAGACTGAGAGCTCTTGGGCGGTTTTACTGTAAAGTTGTAATTTTTTTGATTGATCAATTATGCGGAATACGCAAATATGGTATAGCAAGAATAAGCCATGAATGTGATCTGCATTTGAAACGTGTGAGAATTGAGTTGGATCAAAAGAGGAAGAAAAAAAAAGGTTTCAAATGAAAAATGCCGAGCATAAAATTTTACATAAAAATATTATTTGTCTAATTTGGCTAATAATAAATAGCGGAGTCTAGTAGTTTTCACATATTTATATCAATATTATTTAAGTGAAGAGATCAAAATATTTTTTGTATTCTATAAATACGTATTTTGGGTACAAAGCAGTCATTATATTTTACTAAATGCACAATTTATATTTTCCAAGAATCTATCAAATTGCTACGTCAAGCAATCAGCTTCGATCACGTGTTTAGAGTTCGACCACATGAATAAGAAAGCATCTGTCATACATTTAAAAACATAGCAAGGATACGATGCGCTTAAATAAAGGACCTATTACAAATTTCGATTTAATAAAGATTTCAAAACTGAGGAACAATTAGAATTGATATCGAATTTAAAGTTAAAATGATTTAATTTCATGACTTATTTTTTATTTTGTAAGTTTAATTTTTATTTGTGTGTTTTTCTATCAAAATCACGTTGTACAATACTTCAATATTATTGGCCGAACGCTAAACACGTGATTGAAACACTTTCAGATATACATTTTACATATATGTAAATTCTATGTGTGTATGTATTGAATTTCTTGACGTTTCAGCTACGTGATTTATAATATTAGCCAAAATAGACAGAAAACCTTTTTATGAAAAATTGTATACCCTTTAATGTTTTGTTTAACTCTTACCCTTTTGACTCAGCTAAACTGACACTCAATTCAAATGAATAAAAACTAATATAGTGTTAATTTACTATCAGTAGAAAAAATTATGTGGTTATGGAAAGCCCGTTACTCAAATCTTGCACGAGCTCTTTGACTAATACATATTTGCAAATACACTTTATGTGAAATAAATTAATTTATTATATTGTGGTTTATGAATGTGTTTTATTTGAATGTTGAAAATTATAAAACTTTGAAATTAAATTTTTATTGCTTACTTGTACAAATTAAAGAAAATATTTCAATTACGAAAAATTTTGGATTCAATTATTCAATAGAAATACTCATTTTGAATAATATAGATTCTATTTTGATTTGTGACAATTTCATTCGATTTAATAACTTCTTATAAGTTGATGTAAAAAATTAGTTCTAAAACTTTATTGGAAATCAATTAGCCGTAGAATGCTGAAATTTCGAATATGAATCTCTAATAACATCTTTTATACCATGTCTATTCAAAACTTTGCGATAAAAGAAAAGTAAAAGCTTGGTCTTAAAAAATAAGAAATTTTCTTCTTGTACTTTTATAAATGACATAGATTTACAGCTGTATTTTCAACTATTATTTAAAAGCTTTAATTTAAATTTAATAGACACTCATAATTTCGTATATGATGGATATAATAAGCGCTATATTTTTAAAATAGTAATATTTAAAAATTAAATATTTCTAATATAACAATTTTTTAAAGATAAAATTGGACGTAAAATATTTTGTTGTGCCAACTTTTTAGAAAAACAAGTAACAGTAACAAATGAAAATAGATACATGAAAATTGGAAAATTTTTATCTGAATAGATAAATATTTTTGTAAAACATATATACATCTATTTTACATATTATTTGTATAAAAGTTAAAATAATTTGTTAATAATAAAACAAAATATTCATTCAGTATTTGAAACCACTAAAAATACAGTACATCGTAAAAACATAATACAGCAACATCTAAAATATATACATTTTACTGAATGACCAAATATTTGCTGAATTTAATTTGATTTTAAATACATATTATTCATAAATTTCAAATTTAAATATAGTTTAACACCAATCACATTAAGTGTTGAAATCATTGATAAACAACCAAAAATAGATTGGCAACTCTTTCTTCTACCATCTATTTTTTTTAACTATTTATAAAAGGGTTGAATCCAAGAAAAACCGATCTAGTAATATTATCAAATAGAATAACATGCAACGACACAAGTGATTGGCAAAGATTGAAATTATAACATAGACGATTTAAATACAACGAAAAATTTAACGAATGACAATATACATTTCAATTTATTATAAGAATAATAAAAAATTAATAATTAATCATTGTTATGGTATGATGATGATTAAGTATTAATATAATTTACGATTACTCCTATCTATAGAGACATCTAAGAGCAGGGTATTTTTTCGAGAACAGAGTTCCTTATCTATCTTAGGTATTTTATAATCTGTGGTTGAAATTATGTTGTGATATTTTTTGACCATTAAAAATAAAAACAGCAGAATAACTTTGAAATGAAACATTTATTGTTAAATGAAAAGAAAAATGTAAACACTAATTCGCATAAAACAAAAAATTTTAGTATAAAAATTTCATATATTATGAAATGTATTTTCCAACCCATCTACCATTGGTTTAATTCATCAATTATTTGAATAATAATAATTGACTACTTATAGTGGGGATATAATTTTAAATTAATTACTTAATTTCCAAGTATGGTTGCAACCGGCTATGTGACCAAGTG
Organism: Chrysopa pallens; assembly: GCA_020423425.1. Taxonomy (NCBI): domain Eukaryota; kingdom Metazoa; phylum Arthropoda; class Insecta; order Neuroptera; family Chrysopidae; genus Chrysopa; species Chrysopa pallens. The sequence goes on along the minus strand of CM035593.1, from coordinate 20,642,366 downwards.
AGTAAAGTCACTTGTAATTTTCCTTATTTGACTACTAAGATTGGTGGTTGCGGGTTTGAATCCAAGTTTCGACATTTTTATCAATAATAATTAGAAAAAGGGGACGGTTGGTTGATCACACTGTCCTTGCTTGTTACTAGTTCTCATATTGTGCTAGAAGGTATCTGTACCTTCAGGTGATATAATGTTATTAAAGAGGCTACGGAGTACTAAAAGATCTAGGTACAAGGAACGCGGTTCCGGTTGCCGTCTTAATATACTCCATGATTGAGTCCTATTTCTCGTGAATTCGACTCTTTTGCTACGTTAATTTTCATCATACTGTATGCTATGTATACGTACATTAAATAAAACATCAAGTGAAGTCGTCCCGAAATAATTCTATAAACATAGTCTATATTTATATTTATTTATATATGTTAACAAACCACGATCAACCACTTAAACATCTGCTACCCTTTTCTTTTCTATTCGATATAATTCTATGTTAGAGAGTGTGTATGTAGCTTTCATATCCTAAATTTTCAACACCAAAATATATAATACATATAATGTTCAAATTTAAATTATTATCAAATACCTCCTATTCCACACGAAACATTGAGAACAGTACGTTTTACAAAACGTATTTTACGTTTTACAGAAACAACGTATTTATTCATTATTATTGTTTTACTATGTATATTATATAGAGAAAAAAGAAAGAATTTTAGAGGCTTTTATAGTCTTTTCAATGAGGTAAATATTGTAAAATTCAGTCCCTTAAGGTAGTATGCTCACCAGAGCAATATATTTGGAAACAAATAGGAAAGTCTAATCTAAGAGAAGTCCGAGATGCTTTCATACAAGAAAACTTTATTTTTTAATATATAAATATAAAATGTTTTGTTAAATTACAATTATTATAATCGATAATTTTAATAATAGATGATTCTTTCATTTCTATGATTACGAAATACTACACTTTCAATCAAATGATAAACGTCTGTGAATTGTATTTCATTTTTTGTAATTATTCAATAATTATTATTTTCCATACAATTTACATACAAACACTTGAACATATATCTTCCAGAATGTGAAGTTTTTATTATATATTTTAGCAACTTGTGGCGCATCAATCGACTGAGAGGTCCCTTCTAGGATATCAGACCGAGGAATTCGATAATTTTCTTATGAAAATTGAGAAAAAAATATATGAGAGAGATTAATTCCGCTTGCAGATAAAAAATTATCTTAGCCGAAGCTTGGCTCGCGTTAAATCTACAAAATTTTAAATACATAATGAAAGAGTAATTTGCCGATTTTTGCTCGCCCTTGTCTGGCAGCCAATTATGGCCATACTATTCTCAAGTACACGCTATCATGTATCGACGTCTAAAAAAAGATCTTCTATAAAGGACACATAGGACAAAACTGAGGCTGGTCTAATCTATACATTTTTATTTAAAGCGTCAAAACCCTTTTTTTATATAAATTGGGCCCATGATTCTTATAAAGCTAGATGACACTCGATTGGAAATAAAATACATGGGAAGGAATTGAATAATTTCAAAGGAATTGATCTTTAGGTCAGCCGTAATACTAAGCTACACATTCCAAGAATTAGTTCATGTATCTGATCCATATGCCTGTTATAAGACCTGGCCCTCCTACTAAAATGGTAATGGTGGAATAACCTTTGATCTATAAATTTTACATATATTTTAAATAGTATTGGTTTTTCTACGAAATTTTTGGTTCCAAACTAATGCAAATATTCAATACCTTTTAAATCCTTGACGGTCTATGAGGTAGGCAAGGAAACAAAATCCTTTTAATTCTTGTTACATTAATTTTGAGAAATATTATTTTACACATTTGGGTTGATTTTTCGAGAAAATTCTTTAATTATTGAACTGAAATGAAAGTCAAAACCAATATAATTTTATTCATACAGTGTGTTTCGCTTAAATTTACCTCTCATTCGTATTTTGATATAGAAATAAAAATTAGAATTATTTATTTTGATAAAATGTATTTCAAAAACTACTCATTATCTTAAATTTGTTAGCCTTCTTAGTGCCATTCTGGAAGTCATAAGTATAAAATAGTGGGGGCATAATTAACAGTACAATTAATTTTTTTCGGGTACCGTTTTCAGGATAAGTATAAATCCAGTTTTCTTTTTGGTAACGAGATATTAATTTAAACATATTATTTGACGAGGATTTTTTTTTAAACTCAGATAATATAATCGCTGCTCTCATGTTTGAAAAGTGCTAAAACATCTCCGTAAAGAAACAATTTAAGGTAATTTTCCTATCGTAAAGATATATTTTCTTTGTAGTGTGATTAAAACTAGAAACCATCATTCATGATTAGATTTTAATCGGAATTAATCGAAAATAATTTCATATTCAATTCATTGTATTCCGATTCAAGATGTTGAATAAGTTTTTATAAACATGAATTGAAAATATTTGGGATTCAACCCTATCATAAAGCGACTGAATTAGTTTTTTACGATTAGATGGTATTGATCAAGACTAGCTCTGATAATATTGGCCAATAGCTTTTCTACTATCTCTAACAGTTTAAAAAATGGTTTATGTATAACGCAAATACAAATTTATGATTCTATAATATCTGTATTAAAATCATATAAGAGTCATTGATAGTTTGAACCTTTAAAAATTTAGATAACATTTAATATACCTTCATATTTTTCATGTTTATGTCGAGTTAAAAATCAATACAAAGATTAGAATCAATACAATACATTATTATTTTTGGATATATATCAATTTTTTCTTCGTATAAAAAAATTAAAGGTGACATATTGTTTAGTTATTTTTTTTTTATTCTGATGTTATTTCCTATACATTTTTTTTTTAAATGTGAATATCGTATTTTTTTTTTATAATAAGAAAATATAATACAATGATCATGAAAATTTGAGAATCCCTGAGTCAGACTGTGTGATACCATGTTGATGTTTCATGTATAGAAATATGTTAATAATGTTATTCAAATAAGAAAATCTTCTGTCTTTGGGATAACGAAAAAAAAACAGCACATGCAAGTTAGTGAAGATAAAACTGTGTAAGAACGAATGAATATACCCCAACTGTTGTCGTGTATATTGCAAAGTATGGATAATAATAATAATGTTTAGTTACAATGGTTTTCAAAAGTATCACCGAATGTAACATTTTTATATATTATCGTTAAAAAATATTGAAAGTAATCAATAATATGGTGTAAAATTCATTTGTTCTTCTAGAACTGCTTGATCTCTATGATGACACAGTTAATAGCAATCAAAATGGCAATAAAAAGCATATTTTATGTTATAAAATTTGTTACATTATCGGCACAGTTTTAATTTTGTATAATCAGATGTGTTAAAATATTTATCTACATTATAGACATAAAATAAAATTAACGATTATTGTTTAAATATCCGATATATGATTCAGTATCAATGTTTGTAATATTTTAATCATTAACATTCATTAAATGCAATAAGTATACAGTCCATATATTTAAATTGATTTTCATATAATAATATATATATGTACTGAATGAATAATTATATACGTGTTTTAATTGAATTTGAGCTGAAATTTTCGTAAATTTAAACATATTACAAAATAATGAGTTTGTGAAAAAACTAAAATTTTTTGTAAATCAAATTTTCTTCTAACGTGTTTTAAAAATAGGTCTTGGATTCAAAGCACCCCTTGTTCAAGAACATGGTTTAAAATTTGGGCCCTGTATGGAATCTATTTCACAGTATCGCCAACTTTTCACGACATCAGCTCGCCATCTCTTTTCGATTATGATGGATCTTATTAAATATGAAGACTATTGTATCTCACATGTGAAATTTAAAATTGTCCATAATAAGCGCTAGTAATATTTACGCATGTTCCTTTTATACACAATCAAAGTAGAGATGATTATGTTAAATGTTATTATGAACACAAGCAAATTGTTTCATTTTTGTGTGTGATTGTCAGATTTTACAATTTATATATTTTTAAAAACGGTTGTTGTGATACCACATGATATCGTTACCAAGAAGTAAAAATGAAATTTGCACTTAAATATACGTCAATTAAATTTTTTTTATTGAAAGATGGCCAAAAGTTTTGGAAAGTTATCATAAATCTATTTCTAACAAATTGTTACAGTTGAGTAAAACTTTAGTTAAATTTCCACATAATTCATTTCTTCAAAAATCCGAATAGAGGAATTAAAAAATCACCTGTAGCCTCGAACTCATCCATATCCATTTAGAAACATTGACCATCATTAGTAGTAGTAGTTTACAAAAGAAAAAAAACCACATCCGTTAAATCATATAATCATTTGTAATTCGAATTTTTTGAAAGGTTGTGTAGATATTTGATTGTTTTTCAATACCAAAAAGTGACCAATCAAATCGGATCAGGAAATCACAATGTATATCTCAAACATTGTAAAAGCAATCTATTCATGTTGTAAAAGAAAATGATGTAAGACAAGTGTTAAGGAATGGAACACATAGCTTTCAAAGAATTTTGATAAAACTGCTTGTCCGAAATTCTTATAAAGGTAGTATCTGATTACATCTTAAATGTACAAAGAAATAGTACTCTTGATTTGTAGATCAAAATATACATCGATTGTCGTTTCCCTCCAAATTAAGCTAACCCAAAGTATCTAAGAATTCTTCAAAAAAACATGGAAACTGTCGAAGATCAAAATTATTAGTTCTTATTATCGTTATTTGATAGAAGAATCAAAAAAAAAAAAAAAAACAGTCGTTAAATTATTTTCATACAAAAATGAACAAAATGTTATTAAATATTAGCTCATAAAATATACATTGAATTTAAGTGAAAATCGTTTATTTGCAATTTAGATAAAATTTTAAAACCATATTTGAAAGCCAAATCTAAGATTATATATAATTAATTTTCTTACTTACTCAAAACAATCAAAAAAGTTAATAATTAATAGAAACAAAATGTATACCTGATGACGACGGAGAAATTCTCTGAAATACATAAACTTAAAAGTATAAACAGCAAAACTTAATTAAATGTTTTACATAATATTGAAAACTTTTTTGAAAGTGTAATATAATAATCCAAGCAAAATTCCAAGTAAGCTATTTTTAGAACGTTTTCATAGCTTGTTTATACCTTATGTCTTATATACAATATCTAGGAATCAAAAAAAGGGAATACAACGAACCAAAAAGAAGATTAGAAATAAAGATAAAACATGAAACCTCTTATCTGTATATGTATACGTTTTATATGCGTTTAAATGTATTCATAAGCGAAACGAAGAAAATTGAAAAGGAGTAGTAAAACAACCAAAAACAAGGCAACCAAAGCCAAGTGGTTGTAAAGCAACGTAAGATATTCATAAAAAAAAAAAAATGATAAAATCAAATTGAAAAAGAAGAAAAAAAAAATACAAAACAAATTTATTTATAATAAACAAAACAATAGATTTTGTTTATATTTTTAGAAATCATTTTTCATTTTATTTTTTACTATTTTATTATTATTATTTTTTTTGCGAATTCTTTCCAGTCAATTGGTGTTGCGGATAATTTCAATACCTTTTTAAGTGTTCATTATTATTTTAATTAGCCATTTTATTCGGAAAGCTTTAAAGAAACTTCATTAGGTGGCACCACCTCGGGAGTACAAGTGTTTTAATTACCATTTATCAGCAATTTTAAATGTACGTATTAAGCAATTAAAATAAAATATTTGATTCTTGTCAAATAGACCACTTTAAGAGTAGAGTGGATACTGGTAAAAAAACATTTGAATACCTCGAACTGGGGAATTCAGGTTTATGGAAAGTGTCTTTTTTATTAATCGAATTTCACAGAATCTATTTATTTCTTAGAATACAGGTTTCTGCCACTTATTCAACTTATTTAGTAGTGACTTTTTTGAAATTATTTAAACATTCAAGCAATTATTGCTAAAATTAATACACAATGAAAAATCGCCATATTTGAAAAGTTTTTTCTTAGTTAAAAGAAAACGTTTGTTTTTTATTTTGCCTCACTTTGTAGGCTTTTTTAACACCATAAAGTTTTGTATGAGGCTTTTTTTGGATCTTTAAGCTCTTTAGATAGGAAATAACATAATATTTCTTATAATTTAAATATAAATAAAATTATAATAAATACTGAAAAATTTTCCATATAAAATAATGTATCATCCACAGACTTCTTTAACATTTTATTGATGAAATAACGTCGTAATAATAATTTGATACACAGTACGAATATTTTAATATACACAGTACTACAGTACCACCTCGTACTGGTACCAATTGCACAAGCATCTCTTTGTATTTACAGCGTAAATTAAAACATTTTACTATACAAGTTTTGAATACTAAATACTTCGACTATATACACAATTAATGGGCTCATTTAAAATTCTAAAGTGATTCAAAATGTCAATATTAAGTTTTTTATTTTTGGTTTTATTTTATATATTATTTTTGTGTAAAGTAACAATTTTTGCACATTGTTGTACGTGAATGTTAAATACAAGCTACGGATAATGTGAGTTTTCGATAAAAGAGCAATACATTTCTGTTAAGGTAAATTATTAGCTTGATTCATGAGAGATAGGAGCTTTTTCATAACATTTTCACGATAATTGGTTGTTTTTGAAAAAACCGAAATAAAGTTAAACAAAATTTGTTGGTTTAATTATTTTTAATGTAATTTTGAGTCAATGTGGCTACTTTGGTTCAGGATTTCCATGAAAACCGTTTTTCTAGGTTATTTTGTATCAACTGCTATCACGAAAATCTGTCTATTTTAATAGTATATTTCGACATTAGAAATTGAGAATTAACTGGATTCTTAATTTTAGGTCCATGACATCTTTAAGCCAACAAATTGGATGGGAGTTTTACAATGCTTTAATTTCCTACTAATTAATAATAACTTTAATTTCGGGTACATATTTAAAAAAACACAAAATGAAATCGATTTAAAAAATTTCAGAAATATTACAGTTTTATATGGAATGGATAATTTGAACTCACAAAAATATTAGTTTAAGATCATGAAAGGGGAAATGAGCAAACTAAGTCCAATTGATTAATATCATACCTTCTAATCCATAAAAGATATCAAAAAAGTTCTAATACAAAAAATAAAATACAAAAAAAAAATCAAATTTTGCTCGAATCCTTTGTTAGTAAACTGATTTGATTCGCCACAATTTAAGCTCAAATATAGCTTATTAGTATTTAGACGATTAAAATATATAGAATGGTATAGCAAACTTTTCGAGATAGATAAACAAATTCACACTGAATTATAAGTCGTTATATAAACAATTAAGACTTCCAGTAGCTATTTCCACTTATTTTATTTCTATTTTCGAAATAAAATCAGTAGCATACTTTCAGAAAATTGAACTAAAAAAAAATATCTCGCATATAGTATATATTTATATAATGTCAAGCCTAGCTTCCTGTACGTTCTACCCACTTCCTAGAACGTTTTAGTATCCAATAAACGATCCATTGATTCTCTGAACCAATTCATTTTTTTTCCATATTTTTTATTACATTTCAGAGAATTGTATGAATTGGGAAGAACAATAATAATAAAAAAATCGTAGAAATTATTGTGTAATATTTTATTTTTTGATTTGATTTTATATTAAATTTTTTATTTAAATATTAATAAATTTATTGAACAAATTATTTTATTAAATGATGAATTTTGATTTATGAATAAATCAAAAAGAACCTTAAGCACTATAGTTGATTTTGATTTCCTGATTTTATAATAAAGCTTAAAATTCATCAAGAAATTTTAATTTTTGTTCGCTGTATTTGGATATTGTAGGAAAGATTATGTCTAAAAAATACACAAATCAGACTTATGACTTGTTTCCAAAATATTAATTAAAATCGGATCAAAATATTGGGTTTTAGATACAAATTCCAATGATATCTTAAAAATTATTCTTTCCATAGAAAAATAGATGAAATTTTGAAAGTAACGGGTCAAAATTATCTTATCTACGATGTTTTATCTATTTCAATCAGGAACGTTTTTTTTTTGTTCATTTTTTCAACGATCTTAAAAACTGTGAATAACCAAAAATAAACTTTTGACTTCCAATTCGATTCAACATTACTCATAGTGAGTAATTTTGATCCAAATATTGCATAAAGAAGTTTTAAAGCTTTTGTATTGAAATTGTATTCTAAATAATTGGAGAATACTTAAAATATTTTAATTTAATAATTATTATAACAATCATATGTCTTGTATGTTGTAATTATTAGAAGGGTAATTTGATTACCGTTGGTAAGGCATACAAACACTCTTCAAATTATTATAAACAAGAAGTAAGCAGATTTTAAATATATATATATAATATATATATAACACTATTTTAATTTTAAACTAAATGTTACTAAACTTTAGCAAGGATTATGGTTTTAATTTCATAATATAATCTTTACATGTATTCATATAAAATATTTATACTGAGTGTGAAAACAAGACTGGGACGCATATGCTGACTTACAAATTTTTTGCTTAAAAATCGATAGGTTAAAAATGATTTACTTGTGTGTTTGCACAAAAAACCTTAAATACCTGAAGAAAAATAAAAAATTAAATAAAAAAAACATTTATCTTACGATCGAACAATCAGTTTTCGGGATATTGCACGAATAAATACGGTATATTTTGATATGGGTCGGGTTACTAACGATATCTCTCTGAAAAAAATTGTAAAAATTCGAAAACATCTGTAGTTAAAACAATCACAAAATATGAATATGGGGAGAAGTGCGTACTTTGTATTCCTTTCGGTTGATAAACCACAAAAGCTATTAAACCTGGATGAAAACACCAAAATGAGACTTAGAGAATTTTGGATCCTTGATTAAACGAACCGATCTTACTCATTCTTGTGCTTAAACTCAATTTGTAGGTCTTAAAAATGCCATCAAAATTTTATGTTGCCATGTCAGTCAGGCATGTCCATCTTTCCGTGTTTGAATTTTCAGGATGACGGGCAGGACGACTAGGATGACCATCTTTCGAACTATTATACTTTTACCGGGATATTAAGATGTTCCAACGAATAAGTTTGTGATTGATTCTTTCTGGTATCAATAAAGAGCTTTCCTATAGGAAGTTTTCAAGTTTGGTGAAAAAGAACCTTTAAAATAATCTTCAACTTTTGTGTCCATCTTTTTTTTCTTTTTTTTTTTTTTTTTTTTGAAAAGTCATTATTTTTGTACCCTCAGTATGTAAAAACTCTTATTCCTCAAACCTACAAACCTCACACTTTCCTATCTCATATGATTTTATTTAGTTAAGTAAATTTTGTGTAATATTTACCCTAATACTTACTTGTTTTATAAGGATCACATATGTGTGTATGCTTCCTTGTAATAATAATCACCTGGGAATTTCAACAGGATTTCATTTTAAATAATATAGTATTATAAAAACTTTATTTCGACTATTTATGTTTTCATATGAAAATGAAGAGATTATTAATTTATTGATAATAATAAATGTGTCATTTCGTAAACTGATTTATTTCAATTAATTTCATTAAATTGTGGTTTAGCTTTTATTGGTCTTTTATTAGTCGTTATTATGAAAATGTCCTGACGAGACTTTTCATTTCAATGGAAAATTATTCAAATATAAATATTTTTCATGTTGTTTTGTGAATCCTTTTCATTGAGCCTAGTTATTATATATATATATATATATATATATATATATATATATATATATATATATATATATATATATATATATATATATATATATATATATATATATATATATATATATATATATATATATCTATGGAAACTATAGGCGAAAAAAATTTATCCGAATCGATGAAACGGTCAAACTGTAGGGTTTTTCATGCAGACATTATGAATTATTGTAAATAGGCATTGAGTGATGAAGACCAGAAGCGTTTAAAATCAACATACATATTAAATTTTTAAATTAAAATACCCAATTAATTTAAATTTCAAAACTCCCATATAGCAATATGACTTCTGGAATAATTCAAATACAATTTATTAAACACCTTACGAAAATGCAATGATAAAAAAAACTATTTTTTTAAAATTAATTAAAAATTCAAATAATATACACCTAGGCTCAAACACTGAGTCTCTGATTGACTATTCCGTCATTCTAAACATTACAACATAACGTCTATACAAACGTCTATACAATTATTAGATATTTCATTTTAAAAAATAAATTAATAAATATTTGGTTTTTTTTTTTTTTTTAATTTTTCTAGACGTAGATATGCTCAAAGATAAATAACATCACATATTTACTTAAATCTGGAAACAAATAGAATCTCTAAGCAAAATTCCATCCGTTAGTATATCGTCTTTCTTATATTTTTTACTTACAAAACCATGCAAAAAAACTAATTAAAATGTGGATTTTACAATCTGTTTTTAATCTCATTTCTTCAAAAATTTTTCAAATATAATTTTAGATTTCATTTTAAAATCTGTGCAGTTTTTGACCGGGATGAATTGTTGTATTTAGACAAAAATTTATTTAATTCCTTTATAAAATGTGAAAATACTCCGTTAAATAAATAAAAATGAGATTCAACCTTTCAAATCATAAAGATTTCATTTGAAACCATCTTCTTGATTCATCTTAATTCTAGGACAACCATCTTACAGACCTCCAACTTTAAAAATGAAACCTAAAACTCAAAAGAAAATCCGCTATACTATTTATCCAACGTAAAAGTCATAATTCATTCAATACTTGTTTCTTTAATGATATTTTTTATTTCAATTTTACTAAAATAAAATTTTTTTACAGTATAGTTAGTATTTCAGTTATCATTCGGTAGTATATATTTTTTCCTACAACCTCATAAACTACATAAGATCTTCCGCATAATAAAACAAACTGACTAAAAACACAAAAAACATTATAATTATTATTTTTATCCCAGTCAAGAACAAAAAAAAACATCACATAATAATGTATATAAAATCTTAGATACAAAAAGGATATTTATTTATTTATTATTTTTTGTATTAATATCATAAAACATATTTATGTGTAATATTTTTTAACTGTAACATCTCCAATGAACTCATTGTTTATTTGTTTTGAATTTTCTTGAGCACAAAAAGTTGTCTATACCGATTGGAAATATAATCTATAGGAAATGTAAAAATCATCTTTGAAAATACACAATATAAGCTCTTGGTATTCATTTCCAATATAGGCGAGAATAGTTCTTAGTATTGAATTTTTATACTTGTTAGTTTTAATTTCTATCGGTATATAAAAATTACAAGTGAAAATATCCACTTGGCAGAGTAAATTGTAAATATACTCGACATATGGTGGAATATCAATGTTTGAACTATTTATAATCATTAGGATTCATAAAAAAAATATATATATATAAATATATTACAATAAAATATATTGTATTTATATATGTGCACTTATCAGCTAAATTTGAGCTAAGCTGGTGGCAAATCATTATATGAAAAAATGTTTGTATGAAAATTGTAATAATTGTATTTTTTTTTCAGGTGAGACATATTTTTCAAAAGAGTATCTCTTCATTGAAACCACCTTAGCCATGATGTCTGTTTGAACCCGTAAGATAAGTATTTTTTTTTAAATTCCACTGACTATAACAAATATAAAACAAATTAATTTTTAATAAAATCAATTTAAAAACAAACGAAGGATATTTGTCAACGATAATCGGTTTGCCGCCCTAGTTTGGAAAGAATTATTTTTGTGCGTATATTTTATTCACTTAACACTTCACTGAAGAGCTGTACCTTACTTTCTCAAAGCTATTTCTAACTTTAATTGAACTAATATAAATATAAAACTTTATAAGGCGAATTTAAATAACTGTAGTTAAAGTCTCTCAAGTTCAATTAATTGATTTAAGTACGACCTGCGAGATCCATAAGAGGCCCCAGTGCCTTTCCGATAAGCGAATGTTATACACAGTTATAGTGTCTACAAACTATTCACCGATTGTTGACGAATTTGTTTAGCTTATTCTGCCGTAAGTAATCTAAAAAGCCTTTTGTCACACGTCCTAAAGATATGTCAATAAAAAATAAAATATTTTCGAGTAAGATGCCCTGTTTTATATTTTGCTACCAGTAAGCATTACTTTAAGAAAAAACTATTTTTTCTAAAAAAACAAATAAATAGTCAAAAATAAGGATAATAAAAAAAGGATACACAGTATTATATTTATGTTGTTGACAGTGAATTTAATCCTCAAAATGATATACCTCTTTCATACTCACATGCTTACATTATTTAAACAAATGTAAACGTAGAAAATATACTTTACTTACTTAAATAAAATAGATACGGCTCAAGTGGGAAATACAACCTTTAACCTTCTGACTACTTATATGAACCGAAAGAAGTAAGTTTTAGTGACAGTTCGGCTATAACTTTTTGAACGTCATGTTAGATTTTATTGAAATTTGGTGGAAATGTTTCACGAATTCAAAATATTTACTGAATAGTTTTTGGAAAATTTCGTATTGTTTTCTCATATACATACTAGAAAAATATTAAAACCCATTTAAATTTAAAGATCCACACATTTTGGGGTATATAAATTATTAAAACTATTACATTTCGTTTTTCGAGATTAAAACAAAAGTTGTCTGTTAGAAATTGTATACATACATACCATAGCTATCGAGCTTGAGCGTTAGAAACAAGGCATGACTCATGCCGAATTTTACGTATTTTCATTTTTTCTCCGGTTATGTTATAGTGTGTATGTGTGTAGTCCTTTACGAAGGTACGGTTACTTCATTCAAAAAACCATTAACTTGACGTAAAAAAATAAATAAAACAAAATTAACTGCTGTAGTAATTTTGTTGAAAAAAATACAGTATGTAAAAGATTTGAGAAAGAGTTTAGAATAGTATTGTGGAAAAATATATTAGTTGAAATTTATTGTAAGTCTACTATTTAAGATGAATTTGAGGCTGTATGTTTTCGATGATCCTACTAATTAATGTTATCTAAACGTAAATACGGAATAGCTGTAATCCCCTATAAGGGTTGGATTTAAAATTTTTTAATTTATTTCTTTAATTGAATGCACAATATTTTAAAAATATTGTATCAAAATTTGACGTCGATCGGAGCAAAATTGATAAAGCTATGAGTGTTTATCTCTTGTATAAGCCAAGCGGAGCAGGAAGTTGAAAAACAGAACAAAGAAGGCTGAGTTTGTCGAAAAGATGCATTAGATATCGTAGATGATAGCAACATTCTTTTTGGACCTGGCATCGATGAGTCAGTACGAGAAAAGCCGATATAACTCGCTTATGATGGTTGTCTATTGTCCGTTTATTCCAAATTTCTTAGAGTTGAAAACTTTAAAGCGTTTTTAAAGTCGGTGCTATAATACGGTTTCTGTATATAATGTACGAGGTAACATCGAGAATTTTTTTTCAAATCTATTAATATTTTTTATTTTAAAATAACAAACAAGCCGATATTTTGATGTAGACATAAATAATTCAAACCGGCTGTTTTCGGACGAGAATTTAGATTACGTAAAGTAGTCTGGATAAATTAAAAATCCTTATGTTATCACAATTCATGTAAAATGGTCATAAAACGTACAATACTTTGGTTTAAGTTGCTTTTAAAAGTTTAACTTTTAAGTAAGTTTTTTGATATTTTATTAGTTTGGGTCAGAAATTAAAAAAGTATAAAAGACAGAAATTAAAAAAAAAAAAGTCCGTATAAAATAAAAATCTTAGTAGATCGATGAAAGATTAAAAGCCCTTAAAGAACCTAAAAGAGCCTGAAACACATAGTACATATATCCTTTCGTTATATCATAGTCTCTAGTGTGTAGCTCATGCATCTAAAATAGAAAAATATAGCACGCAACATGGAATATTATCTTTTTTACCTTATATACAACCAGCCATAGGTATTTTGAATTTTTCTACAATCTTGCAGAATGTTGAAAAATATCAACGAAAAATAAACGAAAACATTTTCTTTTAAGGAAGAAATGATACATACATACATTCTAAATGTATAAAACCTGGTACAAAAAGAAAAAAAATTAAATGGCAAAATAATATTTTTTGTTGTTCTTGTTGCTTAAATTATTCCCTATATACTCTTACAGTATAAACTTTGCCGTTAGCCTTGCATATGTGATGTCATAATATTAACCTACAGAGTCAATCAAGTTTACTGATTTGGTTTCAAAGTATGATGTAAATATACTCTTGTTTTAATCAATTATAAGGGTACCTAGAATGTGATTACAAAGAAAGAGAATTATGTTCTTAACTGTAATCATACATTGCTTTTTTTCACAATATATTTGTTCGAATATTATGAAAACGGAGGAAATGTCGAACGGTTTTTCACGAATAGACAATTTTCAATATTTTATAGATAAGCTTTAAATTCGCTATTTTTTTTAAATTTATGTTTTTAAATATTTTTACGCTGATTTTCAAGCAAAAAAGAAGAAATTTTTTGACCCTCTACAGACATAACTTAACTACTCATCCCAACCAATCAAAGCTAAGCAACATCTGGCACAATCAGAACTTGGATGGGTAACCACCTTAAAATGTTGTGTGTTGTTGTTATATAGAATTAGGCACTTTAGTCACTGTATGAACTTAGTAGTTGAAAAGTGACTTAAAAAAAACATAAAAAACAAAGCGTTTTCTACTATTAAAAAAATTAAATTTCATTAACTAGCTTTTGCATTGTAGTCGTAATGAAATCAGATCTTCAGTAAATGTGGGATATCGCAAACTTTAAAGATAGCATATTTAAGAAAATGTAATTTTCGATTTTTTGAAGATGTTGACCTTACCTCTTAATGCACCTTAATTAAATCCAATTTAATTTTAATTTTACATAATCTCTGTCACAGCAAGTTTTAAGTTTGATAATATTAATATGTTATACAATTCTCTATCACAGATCAATTAAAATAAAGTTAGTAAGTTATGACTTGGAATCTTTATCTTAAGGCCAAAGATTCTCCGCCTGAATTATCTATAAGTACTGTGTATTGAAAAACTGCAAAAGAATAACTAACAATTAAACTAATTACCATTAACTCTAATCAGACAGCAAAACACTGGGTCTAAGCTAGTTTGTTATAAAAATTCGAAGAAAAATAATCATTTCAGAAAACAATTATTATTAAAACTTTTTCACTCTGAAAAAGGAATACGGTAAAAATGTTTGTAATATAATATTAATGTCTACCTGTTAGTTAAATAATTACACGCATTGAAATAATCATAATACAACACAGTTAGAAATATTATGAGAATACATCAAGGGAAGTCTGTCTCTATTCCCGATAATAAACGAATTCAATTGAAGATTTCGACCTTTCTATATCAGACTAATCATTTTCTGATTAAGTAAATTATAGTATTTATTGCTATAACATTATTTTTGTTAAAATTTGAAGGAAATACTTGGAAATTATACGTTTAGTACAACTGCCCTTTCCGCTATGAAAAGATTATAGTTTTTTTACGCTTATAAATTTTTTCAATTGTGTTCACTAGCTTCAAATTGAAGGAAATCCGTTTTTGTGTTTTGAAGTAGAAAGCTTGAAACGTGTTGTTCTTCTTCCAGCTATATCCCTTTATTGCAATTATTAAAGATAATTCTTACAAAACAGCTTCATATTTTCCAAAGCAAATCTCAACAAAATAAAATATTAATCTCCAAATATAATTTCTGATTTTCAGTGTGAATACAACGAATTTCTTTCATAATGTTAACAAAATAAAATATTAATTATATCTATTATTCACGTTTTAGGAAAAACTTTTAACAAGGGAAAATAATAATTAAGTTAACATATAACGATAAATTCTTATTTATTAAAAATACTTTTTTTTTTACGATTCTGTGATATAATCAAACACCTCTAATAGAAAGAAGTTTTGTTTTTAAGACTACTTTAACACGAAACTCCATACAATTATTTCCCCATTATGAAATAGCTTAAATGTTTCAGTTATTTCATGAAAAATTTCGATTAATTCATATGTGACGTAAAAAATAAAATGAAATATTTGACAAGAACCTACTCTGACTACAAAGAAATATCACAATTTTTGGTACAATACCAACAATGTCTGATATTTAAGACAGTAGCAAAATTTCGCTATACGTCTTTATCTGTCCGTTAAGGTGTTACAATCACGGAATCCTCAGTAAAAAACTTGACTTTATTTGTTATGTAGTAATAATAATAAACTTCTGAAAAAGATAATTATGTCATTAATCTTATGGCAAAGCATTTGACTGACAGTATATTTTGATAATTTCCGTCCAGGTTTGACTGCAAAAAAACTGTCAATTTAAAAGGTTAGATATAAATGAAAAAATTATAAAAAAACGAGCATGTTCAACATCTCATTTTAAAGATATTTAATAAAAAAAGTTGTAAAATCTTTAATAAATAACAAAAAATACCAATTTTTCAGTAAATTATGGGCAAAATATATTTTTCTTAAAACATAACAATTATTTTTTTGCCTATATTAAGTATCTATATGCAAAATAATCTATAACATGATCAAACATCTTAAATCCTAAAATCTTAAGTCAAAAATTAAAATAAAATTTCTTCTTAGAACGTTTCTGTAGAGTATATTTTAGTACAAGCAATATTAATTCTATGCAATCAGATGCTCAAAAAATATCGCGAAAAACTTTCTGACAAAATAGCAATCAGTTTTTACTATAGGGAAATATAAAAAAAAAATAAAAAAAACAAAAATACGATAAATTTTTTATTATCGAATGGAAAAGATATCACACGCTTTACATTTTTCTATCACAAGATTAAAATTTAATTTCCGTTTTCGCATAAGCCATGTCATTTTTTTGTTTTTAAGTAATTTTTTTTTAATCTTAAAAGAATAAATCATAGTTATTAGACCACAGTATGTATTAGTGATAATTATCGTTTACAAGGTATTGAAAAATTTTTATTGGTTAATATCTAATATTTAATTTAATAATGTGCATTCTTGTTCCATTCTTACTAGAAGATTATTAAGATTAACGTTAGTTTAAATCGAATTAGTTTGGAAATGATTCAAACAACTTCGTCTTTGGTGAACTTTTGTTTGTAATATCGGCAATTACCTTTAAGAATTAGAAATTAGAGAGATTAAAAGAAAACAAATACTCTGTATTTGAACTTAAAATTTCTTAATATTGCAACGAAAAAAATTGCACATAATTAAAATTGATTTAAGGGGAAGTAATCAATGCGTAGATATTTAAAAAAATCACAGATTTGTCAGAATCATCGACATTTTATCATTTATGTTGAAATTCGAAAATATATCGATACATCTTGATGTTAAGACTAGACCGACTCAAAAGTTTGCCACTTTCTTGTTGAATGCTTGCACTTTCTTTAAATGTTATGCATTTGATATATGCACTTTATACATGAACTTTGCTTGATACAGATGTTTTTTTGGCATTTTGAATTCAACGTGTTCAATTTATGACATAAGCGTTTCAAAAAAATGCTGCTAGCATTTTTATGATTAACAATTTTAAGACGAAGTAACTTAAGACTTTACTCTATCTCTTAATGAAGTGAAATACTATTTTATTTAGACAAATACATTCTAATGCTAAGGAGAAAAACCCCAAACCCCATTCTTATTAAAAGTGGTGTTTATTGATTATCTTTCCGCAATGTAATTTCGCTCATGTTGTTTAGTCAGGTGTAGCCATAAAACTTCTAACATCCCATTCATCTTATCAATACAGGTCATAAAATTGATAGTGAACACAATCCGAAGGTGTTACATATTTGCGACAAAAACCAAAAATTAAATTTGCTAGAACCCCCTAAGGTCAATAAATTGAATAAAAACTCGAAATTTTACAATATTGAATAGTCAAATAGACTTTAATATCTCCCCTTCATTAAATTTGACCCCTTCATTAAACTCCAACCATTGCTTCTTTATTCACAATAATGTTACCTACTTTCTCTATATATTTTCTAAATAATAGAATAATTATACATTGATTATAACTTTATAAGTCGAAAGTGCACTCTTTAAAAAATTAGAAAGTGAAAATTAGACAAAATTAAAAGTTTATATTATTTTATACCAATATAAAACTTTCAAGCTCTTAGAAACGAATAACACCGTATTTTAGAGCATGTTTAGCTCTCTCAATAAACATTGTCATTTGTACGTACTGTGATTTATATCTATGTACTAGATTACATGAAGAATTTCATCATCACTATAGCAAGAAAATGACGATGATCCGATACCACAATTTACTATAATAGCAGCTTTAGCTGGATATCTATCTATCCTTTATTATACAAGCAGCCTTATAGCGATATAATAATATCTATCTTCTCTTGTAGGTATATGATGTATTTATAATAAAAACTTCTAATATCTTATGGGAAATTAAATTGAAATTTTTAACATGTAAATCTTCACAAAACATATCAAAAGATATGACTAAGTCTCTGAAGTCGTCTTAGAAAGACTGTACTATATTGTAAACCGTGTGTTCTGGGTTCGAGGGTAACCACGCATGTATTTTATGTTCAATACGAGGAATCTCATAATTATGCACCCAAAATGAAGTAATTGGAAAAAACGTATCTGATGACTTTTGCATATAAAGCAGCAAAATATACGATGAATTGTTTTATGTCCAAACTAGCAGATGTTACATATTCATGTCTGAAATGCAGTAATAACAACTTCATCAAAATATTTTGTAACGTCAGTTTCTTAAGGTATCCTTAATTTGATCATAATACGTTAAAAATGAAGTTAATTATTATCTACACGATAAAAACTTACTGACTTTTTTAATCTATCAGATGGCTTCCTACACTTAATTTTTCTATTTTTCCCATTTCAATTTGTATAAGTGGCCACACTGTCTAGTGTTTAAGATATTACAATATCATTATGTAGTTCTAAAATTTCGCAATTTCCGTCGAGTTTTCGATTAGTGACCAAATAAATTTTGTAGGCCTCAATATACTTTCCTTCTTATAAAAAAAGTCTATTAAGAAAACTGGTCTAAAAGTCCAGATAGAAAATTTTTTTTTGTTAAAGTATGCTTAAGAAAAATACGAACCAAATAATAAACATTTTTAATTTAGCTTTAATAACTAAGTTCTTAGAATAATGAATGAATATTCAAGCAATTTTGAGCAGCCGTCGTGCATCACGCCTTACATAGTTAATTAGCTTGCTTGTTTGGCACTGACACTAAAATACTCAGGTTTACATACATTAATTTAAGAACTTAGTTATTAAGATTAATTTAAAACTCAAAATAATTACAAAGATATATACTTATGTATATTTATATTAGTATAAGAACTATTAATAAATATTTATGTTATATAAAAAAGGTGGACGATTTTTAGCATCTCTGTTTTTCGGCGATTTAATTTTTTGTTAAAAAGTTTTTGTTTTATAATTTGTTCTGGTTATAATTTTCTATATGCTTGATTTTTTATTAACACAGCTCGACATTAAAATCTCTAAGTGAACAATAAATATTTTCCGTTCCTTAGGTATTATTTTTTCCAAATTCATATGGGGCCAACATCGAGGCTATGTAAAAATAATTGCGTGATCATTTATTAAAAAATACACCCGTCAAACCTTGTTGAAATCAGATATCTATAATAAAGACAGTATTTCTACGCACAAATAACTAAACATTTAATTATCTAAATATAATGGCATTTGTCATCGACAATCCTACATGAAAACAGGAGTTGTGTTGAAGTTCTTATAGGAAAAATTTAGATAAATCGTATATTTGAATAAAATTCTGTACCGAGACATTTGAAATATACCCAAATAAAAATTATGCAAAAAAATTGAAATGAAATAGAGCGTTCTTCCTTTTTCAACATTTAAGAGTAGCAGCAGTTGAAGAAAGACACACTGTTTATGCAATTTGAATAATAAAATTGTATTGTTATATCCTTAAATCGGATCTAGATGGAACATCTGATAATGGTCAACTGGTATATTTTATATATCATATTTATATAAACTCAAATTCAATTTTCACTAATTACATTGGTTAAATCGAAAGAGTTCATCAGAATTTTAATTTGCTATCTCTTTTCGCAAAAAAAGTTATTAATTAAGATTATTTTCAGTCATTTAACAATTTTCGCCTGTCCGTCTTTCCATCTGTTCTTCAGTCCGCTGTCATCAAGATAACTCAAAACCGAAAAGACATAGTAAGCTTGAATTTTGGTGGAATTATTCTAGATTAAAGAGTAAATTGGAACCCTTGGTTCAATGAATCCATGATCAAACTTTTAAACCATGAAAAATTCATAAAACAAAAAAAATATCTGGTTTACCTAAACAAATAATTTTTATTTGAAATGTTTTTACATTAACTGTTTCGATTCGCCATAATTTCAGCACAACATTAACAAGTAATTATTACTATAATACACATAAATAATATGTATTTATATTATATGGACTGTATATTTGCAGTAATTTTGTATCCTAATTATAAAAAATTTTTTAAACAATGATACTGTCGAAAATGAACCATATGCAGAGTATCTTATAATTTCACGTATTCACAATGAATTAGCCACATGTTCAAATGATATAAAAATTATTTTTCAAATATGTTTCCAAACACATTTTATCATTTTTATTTTCTCTTAATTTTCTATTTTAATCTTTTCTAGATTCTAGATAGGTGTGTGATGGTTTTGCACATTCACATGACATTATTATTATTATACGAGAATTATTAGGAAGGAAACAAAAATTTAATTCGAATTGACATGTAGCACGTAGAAACGTTAGAAAGAATATAATAAAAAAATCATCATTATTTGTATTATAGAATTTTCAATAGAAATGTAATAAAATTATGGCTATCAAAAGTACAGGATGGATAAGAAAGGTTTTTTCAATAGTCCTGCAGTTTATTTTTTTAGGATAAAACAATTAATAGAAAAGACAAAAAATATCTATATTCGGAACAATATGCAAATTATTGTTTTTTTATTCTCGTCATTCGAATATCCGTTGTGTGGATCTTGCAAGTAGTATCTAGACCACTCGTTTAATATTGAATTGATTAGTTTCTCTAAATCAATTCTTTTATATCAAGAGCGATTACCCACAGTTGATATTGATATAGAAAAGTTTGCTTCTAACAAGCTTTTAGCTTAAATAACTAGTAATATACTTTGAATTTCTTTTAATTTTCGCAGCCAAAAAGCAAAAAATACTTATCAAAATGTTTTGACTGTTGATATTGATATTGAAAAGTTTGCTTCTAACAAGCTCTTAGCTTAAATTACATGTAACATACTTTGTATTTCTTTCAATTTTCGCAACCAAAAAGCTAAAGAAATCCTTATCAAAATGTTTTGGAATTTGGCATGTTCAATATTGACATAAAAACCGGATGTCTGGCTTTTCTCGAAAAGTTTCTTAAGTAAACATCAAAATTCTATTTTATGCTTAAAAATGTTTTTCGAGAAAAACTCTTCGATAAACCCTCCGTGTCCAATATTGCACATACGAAACATTCAAAACATTTGGATTAATATTATATATATATTTTAGTTTTTTGTGCGCGAAACTTGAGAGATGTTTACATAACGGAGGGTGCTTCAGTAGTATATTTTAATCTACTTTAAGAGAAGTTATGATGAAGCATAAATGGATTAGTTAACAAACAATCTTAGATAACACCTAATTTATATATCTTGAATTCAAAGAAACTTTAATGTGAAATAAATTACGACAATATTAAATTTATTTCAATAATAAATTTTGATAAACACTAAACATTCTATACACATATTGTGTATATTTATATTTATTATTTTAAATGTTCTGTAAGCAATTTTCAATTTAAATTAATCCCATAAATATCTTTGCAAGCGTACATATATAAATTTTATTAGTAATAAATAATAGTAGTGTAAGAGAGGAGGGCCACCCTGTGCAATCTATATTAGGCACGAATAGTATGTCAAATAACTGGAAATATATGAACCGTTTTTATCAATTGAACAAATAATAATTTACAGAGTTGAAAATGTTTCTTAATATTTAGATAAAATGATAAAAATTGTATTATTTTATTTTTACCTATTTTCTAAGAGAAGCGTTCTATGAAAGTTTTCATATTTTATTTCAAAGGTTGTGAAGTATTGGGATTTTTAATCGAAGTGTGTTCTTGAGTTTTTCATTTTATTTCAAACCTTTGAAATATTTTTTAATAAATTTTTTTTATTTAATCATTTATCAAATTTATTCGGATTTCTGAAACCACTTGTTAACTTTATCTGTTGTACTTTTTGGCTAAGATTTTAGGATTAAAGAACCTTTTTTTATATAAATTCGCACTTCTAAATAATAATCAACAGTTATAGGCAATAATCGAAAATAAAATAAAGCTAAAAATAGATTTTCTGAAAAAAATAAAATAATAATAATAATAATAATGATGATAATAAAAAATTTTTCTATAATATTTTTTCATACAATTTTCATATAAATGTGGCTCATAAAATTTTTGCCTAACAAACTGCTTAAAAATATTTTTTTTTTTTTTCAAAAACTTATTACATATTCTTCTAAGAATTTATTTCAATTTCTGAAACCTCTCTTTACTTTTTTATGCGATCATTCATATATCAAGAACCAAGAATTTATTATAAAAGGATGCTTTTTGGATTTAAAGTCAGATATCTTTTCGAAAAATTAACATTGAGACACTTAGAAAAACGTTTATTATAAATAACCAAGCTACCAATAAGTTGGTTGAACAAAATGAAATTTTTTTAAATTTTCTACAAAACAAAGTTAATTTTAAAATTTTCTTCGTAATTTTTCTTAAGATTCCACAATAATCATTTGTTTAAAAGTCAAAAAGTTCATAATGCTCGGACATTTTTTAATGATTCGGTTGAAATATTTGTTTTTTTTTTATCATTAAATTTTTTCCAGTAATTTATAACAAAATATTTTGTAACTTATAATTAAAGTATCTTACATCAACAAATAATAAAGATATTTAATCTAATGCAAAAAAAAGAGACAATAGTAATTATTCAAGTGTTTAAATGATATTAAATTTTGTCAGAAGGACAAAACACAGTTTAGTGATGATGAATAGAATCAAAACATTATGCATCGATGATTTTATTTTTATTGTTTAGTTTGAATTTATTTTGTTAATAATGTTGAACCCTTGATGTTTTGTTAGTTGTTGGTATTTCATTTAATTTATATATCAAATTTTAAAGATCTATTGTCCAAAAATGACCAGTCACAAACACAATGAATTTAAATCTATAGAAATTTTGTACAGGGTAATAATCAAATTATTTTGTCTTTACAAGCGAATCTAATACATAAAGTTTATACGTTATTTTCTAATTTTAAATAGAATTTCATTTATGTCATTAAGAGGAACCAACTCTGTCAAAAATATTCTTAATAATAGGTTTGGATTCAATATTTGATTAAATTCTATTATATACTGTCTGACACTGAGATTATTAGCTGCAATATACGAAATGTAAGCTAATCAGGACAAAAAGTATAAGGAAAGACACAATTCCTTTAAGAAGACAAAATTTGGTTCCCCTTTATCTTAAACTGTTTAAAGAAATCAGAAACCGTCATGCTCAATTATTAAGCCACGGGGTTGAACATAGAATTGTTTGCAAAGACAAAAAGGATTGGGCCCCAGAAATTTATCTGGAATTTTGTATTTGAAGTTAACCAGTAACCAAAAGCATTCATTCTAACGAGGAACATATCTTCTAGTAGTGCTGTGCACTGTATATTTGTGGTCATAGAACCTCATCGAAACATAAAGTTGAATGTTCGAATCAGGTTATACATTTTTTTTTCGTTTTAGAAAGTAATTTAATATTTAGAAAAAATATTGTTTTTTTCCGAAGTAGAGAATAAAAACTGTACAGTGATCTTTCTGAGTGTGATCAAAGAGCCTACGTAATTTTGTCAAAATCGAACAAGGAGTTTGGAAGTTACAGCGGATACATAGATAGATACAGACCAAATAAATGAAAAACCGTTGTTATACTATAGACCTTAAATTCTATAGTTGGATTTGGATTTTATTGACCTGAAAACTTTCAGATTTGTCAAAATAAGTGATTCTCAAAATCGGACTGATAACAGGAATGTCCCACTGGGAAATTAAAATTAGTCTTGGTATTGTATCAAATTTCAAATTTTCAAATTTTCATTCTGTATATTTCATCATGATTTGATTATATTTAATATTTTTGTAGTCTATGGATCACTTTACTTGATATTTCGTAATTAACAGCTGTTTTATGGTATCTAAATAATCCTGTACATAAATAATATGAACCCTTTGAGAGAACTATGTAAAAGGATATTAAAGTATTTTGTTAATTATAGTTGTAAATAGAATAGTAAGGACCCATTACGCAATGCTTGATTTTACACACATTTTACAACTATCCCTAGGACATATAACACTTGATTTACGATGACCTTTTGCTTGAAAAAGTTCTCTTTGTCTTCACAATGTTATGCCAAAATAATATTATGATGTTGAGTTATTAAAATATTCTTCAGTCTTATCTTCAACAAAATATTTTTATTAGTTTCTGTGGAATTACATGTTATGTGTTGGATTTCTAAATCAAAATTATCAACAGAAATTTAATTACACTTAATTTATGGAAAAATGTTATATAAAAGAGTTGTTTGCTTTTAAGAAACAAGCATTTTTTGTAAGTACTTGAAAATTCTTTTAATGGAGTCGATTTTTAAACATTTGTACTTTAAAGGTCACTAGAACTTCAATCCAACATTTTTAAAGAGATCTTTATGTGTGCATTATTTAAAATCTAAATGACTTTTCTGCAAAATCGAATTAGCAGGAGAATACAAAACAAAAATAAGAGATAAACAAGTGAAGATAACATCTAACAGAGTTCATTGTTTAGATACTCGACATATGATTGCACAAAAAAACAGAAAAGTAGAACAAAAAGTATTTTAAAAACAAGTGAAGATAACAACTAATAGAGCAAATTGTTTAGATACTCGACATAGAATTGAATTTAATTGTTTGGACTATTTTTAATTAACATTCAGAAAACACTGTAAATATGCAGTCTATACAGTTATGTTTGTAGACATGTATAATAATAACTAACTAAACTTGAGCTTATTGTGGCAAATCCTAACATTTTAGGAAACATTTTTTAAGCAAAAGTGGTTTATTTCAAAGAAATAAACGTTTAAATAAACGTTTTCACTTCTCGAATTTTTCTTTTATCTTCTATAGTTGGAAAAGTTGGGACAAAGATCCACTGGACTCAGTAGACCAATTTTACTCACTCACGAACTTAAACTGACGTTTTATGTTTTGAATACGTCACCAAAATTTCAACTTGTTATCTCGTTTTGTCTTTGAGTTATTGTGATGACAGATGGGCACCAAAATTTTGTTTGTGCGGTCATATTTCCAAGTGTTGGAAACTTGATACTAAAACAACCATAGTTTGTCGTGTGGACTTTGAAAGTCGCATTTAGACGATTATTATTAAAAACAAAAGATCAGTAATTAGTAACCTAATTTATTTATGCACCAAAACTTATTATAACAATGCCGCCAATTGAACTTTGAAATACTTCAGTTTAAAAAACATTACGCCCTTGTTCCAAATACAAAAAGGTCAAACTAAAACAGATTTTCTATTAAAACAGAAAAATATAAATACACTTTGTAAAATTAATATGAAAAATCCCCAATAGATTTTGTACTTGTACTCGAAAAACTGTATGTAGGTAGAAAAGAAATATATTTTATAGTAAAAGTAATAAAATTAACACAGATAACATTACAAAACGAAAATTTATATTTATTATCGACACGGATTCATTTTATTTCATGTAAAAGATAGAAATTGTAAAATGTACTACAATCTAAACTATTATACTATTAGCTAGTTCAAGAAATAGAAATTGCTTCCTTGTACAGAATGGCCAAACATCATTATTCGTTTGTAGTGGAAACAGAAAAAATTCGCATCAAAAATAAATTTAAAAGAACTTATTTAAAAATTTTTCTCTTTGAATACGATATAACAAAATATTTTCGTTCGAATTTCGATAGCTAGGGAAGCATGCCACTAGTTCAAACATCTTACACTCCAATGTAAAAGTGCCTTACGATTGCGGCTTCTTCAAAACAACAGGAGTGTTTTAGTTCGTCGAAAATAATATTTTTACTCTATTAACATAACATGTCAGAGTATATTAATTTTAGTCTAAAGCTTATAACGCTTCCTTATATTGATCGTACAAACCAAATTTTGATATATGTATTCATAGAAACACTCAATTAGTCCATTTCTGTCCGTTCGTCGGTACGTCATCACGATAACTCAAAAACAATGAAAGATAGCGAGCTGAAACTTTGGTGACATATTTTAAAGATAAAAACTTCGTGAATGAGCAAAATTGGTCCCTTTGATGACTCAACTTTTAAATTAAAAAAAAATTTAATTTTAAACCAAAAAACTGAAAAATTATTAGTATGCCATAACCATAGATGATATTTTGTCACGTTTTGAACTACTTTTGAAACACTTCTCTTGAGACATCTTGTGAAACAAGAAGCATGCCTATATTAGAGATAGTAGAAAAAGGAGACGAGAATTGTATTAGATTTTAATAGAAAATTATAGTTGATACTATAGAAAATACTGTAGAAATAATAGTGAGCATATAAATCCCATTCGATAACATAAATTGTTCTTGTCTTTGGTATAACAATTACCTGTCTATAAGGTAATTTATACATACATACAAACAGAGCTACATGAAATAATAGTGTTTTGTAATCGTGTTAAATCAATTGATTTTTATTTAATAAAAATAATGTAAATATATACTTTTATTTAATGTTATTACAAAATTATTTTATGCTAAATTAATATTGAATTTTTGTTTTTCTTTAAAATAAATGAAGGTAAATTCAGTTAAGTGTGAGGTTTATAACATAAAAAAATATTTAAGGCTCTAGGAAAATTTGGTTATGTTCATCAGTTGCAGAAGCAGTAGAAGAGGGAAGAATTTGCCTGCAAAGTAGACTGTTCTGGGCGTTTTTACTGGTCCACATCTGTTTCCACGCTATTCAAATAATTGATTTTTCTTGTGAAAGCAAAACTCAAACACGTAATCTCGCTGAATTGCAACACTATATTTTGTGTGAAGCCTATTGATCAACCGAGACCTGAAAAGTATTGAACGCGAGTTCTAGATTTAAAACATGATCGTAAACGATCATATTTTGATTTGATCGGGGTATTTTAAAATTTAAAGGACATATGAAAGCCGCATTTTCGAGAAAAGTAATGCTTTAAGAATGTCTAAGCATTAAGAGAATTTAGCTAAATGTGTATGGGTTCGAATCCCGGCTTAAAAATTATAAATAAATTGATTAATTAATTAGGGTACCGTTGCAAGGATGAGAATGAAGATGATCATTGTGGAAGTTTTCTGCACTTTACATCTCACAACTTCAGACATTTATCGATTTAGTTCCTTACAAAAGACGATTTCAGACACACTACCTATCAAAATCCAGTTTTCACTCAATATCCATTTCTATACCCTCATCATGAATTTAGCTATATAATAATAATAAGTCTACTTTGCTTTAATTAATAAAAATTAAAATTACTATTATTATTTTTATAAATTTATTTCCTTAGTGGCCGAGCGAGTAAAGGCACCAACAACTCTATATGTTTTGCTACGTAGATTGGAAAGTTACTGGTTCGAATCCAGAGAGCGGCAGTTGAGATATATTAAAATTAACGGTTCAGATTGATCACGCGGTCATCGCTTGGATTAGAACGCAGACATCAACTCCACCAACATTATAAATTTAATTGTATAATGCATGTTGCTTAAATAAAGAAAGATTAAAGTAATGATGTTGGTGGCCTCTGTTATGACGTTTATGTCTGAAGAACGGAGGTTAATTACACATTATGTTTTATTATATATTTTTATAAATATACATGAAATATTCATAGCGACGCAAGACATTCGAGAAAGTAGGTACATAGTATCAAAACTGTATAATTTAACGTCACGATACTTCAACAGCGAATTTTTTCTCGATGACATCATTTTTTGTACTTGCAACGAATTTATTTCACCGGATTAATTGGCATTTACGTTTCCTATATCATCTTTCCATCATTGGACAAGAGCAGAAGAGTTGCCATGAATATTTGATTCACTCAAATATAGCCTTTGTGGCTACAAAGCAATATAGAATCAGATTGATATATCTTTCAACAGAAAATATTTTATACAGCAAAACTATTTAAAAATACTTTTATCTGCAGGTTTGTTTGCTTTTTTTTTTTTTTAAGTATAATGGTCTCTAGTTTCTAGTTTTATTTTCTAAAAGTTTTCGTCGAATAGTTACATAAATATTATATATGGCTTAAAAACATGTTTTCAAACATTGAATCCCATGTGATGAATGTATTATAAGTATGTGTATTATACTTAATGTTTAAATAAAACGTGTCCTTCACTCTTAAGATACTTTTAACTATACCTGTGGGAATAAATCTAAACTATCCTTTGTCTCTCTTTGTTTATATCTAATGCATACAACTAATTTATTTAAATAAAATTATTACTGCCATCCATATTCATGTCCTAAGAAAATATAAAAAAATACCTACTTAGAAAACACATGGTTTATTGAAATTATTTATACTAGTTAAGCTAACCAGAGCAAATTATTCAAAATTTAATATAAATATATGCAAATATTGTTGATTTTAGATGCTATTTTGGTGGTGCCAATTTTAATAAGGTCCTCAAATTTTTAATTTAATAACTACTGCCAATATGAAAAAAAAAACCATTTATATTATAATAATGTAAATACCAGAATTAGGTTTTCTTATGGTGCATAATTCAATTTAATCAAAATTACAATAAAAATCATTACACTGATTCTCAAACATGAATCACTGCTAAAACAAATGTCAAGCTAGCAGTGACATCTTGGAAAAAAGTATTCAAAATTCAATTTAAATATCCTCAATATAAGGTTCATTTTCGATCCTTGTAAGGTGCTGACAATGTTATGTTTTCTATTATATATTATTGCTCCGCCATCGTGTTTTCACGACAGCAGTGTATCATAATGACTCATATTTCTTAATTAAAAATTTGAGCACTTAATTTAATGTTGCAGCACCTAATTTTAAGCATATTTAAATTCAATTTTGACTACGATGCTCTGCTATCTTGGTTAGTATTGTTTATTTCGATGCTTATTGATTTTGACACCGCATCTACCTTATTCATTTTCTTAGACTTTCACTACACATGGAAATTGTATGAAATTTGAACCCTTCTTGACTGAAAATTATTTTTTTTTTTTGAGATTTCTTTCAGATTCATTAGCACTTGGTTCTATAATATTATTATTTTTCTTTACGTCTTTTACTTAAAAAAGATACAACCTACGGATTTTATATGAATGATTTTGATAAAATTAATAATTTGATGTTTCAATATTAAGCTTAGTATCACCCACACACAATTTAAAATAGATTAAATAATATTGATTACGCAAATTCATACCATTATTCTGTATATAAGGTACTCTGTTTCTTCAAAGTTCCAATTAATTTTAATCGAAATATTACAAATGATTTTGTTTCCATATTTTCCTCTGAATATTGATTGTAAAAGTTAAAAGCGGTGCAAATAATGATATTATTTTGCTCTCGGATTTAAGTAATAGTTGTCTGGTTTAAAATTCCCTCTCTCAAGAAAATGTGAACTTATGGGAGTTCTGAAGTTATCTTTTACTAATCGTAATTCTGAATATTTCCTACACACTTGCATTCCTGGTCGATTTCCCCTTATCTATTTTTATACTAAACCTATTTGAACTTTTGGAAGGTCAAATTTTCACTTTGACTGTCTTTGCTCAGCCTCAAATCGATTCAGTTGATAAAATGCTAATTATTTCCTATTAGACTCAACAATACTAATAATTTATGATAGAGGCAATCTTCTACTAATTAATAATTATAGATTCGGGCATCTTAGTGAGACTTCTTTACGGGAGGTTCAATTTCCTTTGTTCTACCGAGAAAAAACCAATATCTTAATTTCCTCAAGTGGGAATTCACGAATTTTTTTTATACGTAAATGATGTACAACATTTTATAATGTCTAATCTGGGCATCGTTAATGTAAAATATTTAATGAATTAGTGAGTGCTTTCTGGGTATATATACATTGTGTCTACTTAAGTTGACTCCATATGAAAAGATTTTTTTACAAAAAAAGTTTTTCTCTCTGCTTTCGAAATAATTAACATTTTGTCACTTGTATATGATATATTTGTTGATATACGAAAAATTCTTTTATAACATTTTCGCATTCCAGTCTCTGTACATTCGATTTCAAAACTGAATAACTGAATGTTAATATTTCCAAAACGCAAGATTTTTATAAAAATACCTTTTTTTTGTAAACCATACATCAAAAAAGTGTTCCATTGAGGTGCAACTTAAGTTGTCACACTGTAAATATATGTATATCTGTATATTCTATGTATAATGTATATATAATATTTATAAAATCTAGAAATTAATTCACTTACACGCATTAATGATTATGAATTTACAATGTGGTAATCTGGAGGCATTATTAATGTACAAAACTTTATATGTTTTTAAATACGTACTCGATCATTATATATTTGAATATCTGAAATACTGAGATATATTTCTTTTCCATTAATAGAATTTGATCGTTGTGTAAACTTATATTTAAAACAAAAAATAATACTTTCATATTAATTATATACAAAAAGTACTGTTCCATTAAGTGTTATTAAAAAATTACTTTTGATTATTAAAAAGATCAATACAATTCAACGAAAAATGAAATGTTTCGTCTTTTATGTATATGATAAAACGAAAACATTGAAAATAATGTGATTTTTAATAAATATAATTATAAAGGAAGATAAAAATTTATTTGCTATTTTTGACTGACACTCTTAGGTTCAGTATAGGTATATATTAAGTAGTTTTATAAAAATTTAAAAATATCCAGCATTAATATGGCACTAAGTTGGGCTGGGTGATCTGGTAGATACACATATTGGTGCGAGTAATAAATTTATAATTTGTATAATAAATTAGTAATTATTTAATTAGAAATTATGATGCTATTGTTTTTTCTTTGGTTAACTAAAATATTTTGAAGCTAGAGAATTTTGAAGATTGAATATTTGTATAGAGAGAATTTTTGAGTGAAAATTTGTGAGTCGAAATTTAATGAAAATGCCTATTGGCAAGTTAATTAAATTTGTGTAGCTATTGTAATTTTCTTCTTAAAAGAAATTGTGCGTATTGTGCATCGGTTACAAGACTGTTCAATGCTAAATCTATTAAGCCAATAATATTCACAGCAAGTTTTCACTAACGTCAAAATTTTTTTGCGATACTAGACATATTTAATTTTGTGTTTCATACGGAATCGTTTCTTAACATACTTAATTTAATACATCAAGAACAGGTAAAAAGAATTTATATATTTATACTTTATAATATTTTTCATAAATGTTATTTTACGATATTTACCTTAAAGGTATTTATATAGTTACATAATTTAATAATACATAACTCTGGGTATGGTTTTGTGTTTTGTTTTTTGAAAAAACACACACACAAAAATATATATGGAAAACAACAAAAAAGTTTACTAGTATGTAAGAAATGAAAAAAAAAATTATATAAACTTCAACTCAATCACTTAATATTTATTGTGGAAGTTTGTAAAATCTGGGTCTTAAATTTCCTAAGTGCTAAGATCTCATGAGATTGTAGCTTGGCTCTTACCCACCTGATTTAATAAGCGGTAACATCCAAAATTTTAGAATTTGAGTTTCTTCATTTCAAAATTTTTGCTGAAAACTGTTTTGAAAAAAAAAGTTTTTGAGATATTCCGCATTTATGAAAGGGGTCTCTGAAATTCTTATGGTAAGCATAAAAATCTTAATCGTAACTGAACTTAATTTTGGAATGGATCGTTATCCTCTCTTCAAGAACTTCCCTAAAATTATTGCCCAAATCATTGACTGTAAATGCGGCAGGTATGGTATGTGTACACCTATAACATACCTTCCTGATAAAATGGATTATTTAAATTTACTGAATGTTTCAATGAACTTCTCTTCCTTTATTTCATTTCTTTTCAATTTCCTCACAGTTATTGTTTTCATTACGAACAAAAAAAAATCGAAAATATTGCGAAATTTTTGTACTTTGTTATGTTTCAAAAATTCTGTATTATTACAAAAATATAGAATTTTTTATCTAATAAATACGCATTTACTATTAATCTTACATTTACTATTAATACGATGGTACTATAAATCTTTGTTGAAATTTCTTCGTAAAATCATTTAAATAGACACGGAATTGAAACGGTATCGTAATTACTTCAATCTATAGCTTAATACAAAATCAGGTTTACTTAACTCTCTATCACTTAAACAAATAATTTAATGAGAAATTTCATACTACGAAATGTGTAAGTAAAAGATAAACCATTCAATACTCCTTATTTTAAATCCTTAATTACAGGTTCTACTGTAACTTGAACTTAAGTTTAGTAACAATTATGATAGATAATCAGAAAGTTATTTCTCAGATCTTTAAACGCTAAATTAATTGGTTTCGTTATTATTTTTTTTGGTTTTAAACTTGAATAGGAACAATCTATATATGATATCTTATGACGTAATATTTAGTCAATTTATAATATTAAAAAAAACATTCTAAACCTTACAGATTATTAAGAGAATTTTATTTTAGGTTGTAAAGTATTTCAAATTTGAAAAAATAAAGTAGAATAAAATAATTCAAATCAAAAAAGTTCCAAAGCAAAATATAGAATGTCATAAAATAATCCAAAAATTTTTACCGACAAACTATAACTTAAGCTCTACAAGCAGATAGAGCTTTTCGGCAATCCTTTAAGAATTGTATAATGCAAATAGAAGATATTCGTATTATTGCAGAAATGAGCCACAAATGCATCTCAATCTATGTTTTAGATATTGTCAAAAAAAGTGATTGTATGTTGCTTTACACCTAAATAATATAAGATAAACTATAGATATTTAGAAATACACCGATAAGTGAGTAGTTGAAATCGCGCCCTTTTCAATCTCGATTTATCAAAAACATTCTTTATTTCTTTCCAAAACTAAAGATGTTTGATGGATTTTTATATACATAAGCCTAGAAAATATTTGTGTGTATAAAAAAAATCCACCTCTAATTTTCGGCCCGTAAAGTAACCTATGCTTTTATCCATGTTTCCATTTAGCTTTAAATTTATCGAAATTGATTCCGAGGTTTAGAATGAAAACGTAACAGGCAGACAGAGATACTACCGCATTTATAATATTAGTAAGGATGTAAGTAGTATTTATTTATATTTAAGCTAAACAAAAAAGCTTTAATAACAAATTAAATTAAAAAAATATCAAATCCCCCATGAGCTTTTGATAAAAACAAGAATATAATGAAACTATAAACTTCATATTTTGATATAAATGATTTGTGTATAAAATAATATAAATTCTGTCAGCTAAATATGATCGCTTTAAGAGAACGAAAAACAAGCATAAAGTTTTTTTGTTGCCATACGTATAAAAGCTGTCATGATATTAACGTGATAGAATAAAAAGAATTCATTTTTCTATTATTTTACAGAAACTAAATGAAATCTGTTGAAAATTTAATAGTAGAATTATAAAAAATATGGTAATGCAAATACATATTATATTCTCATGCTTTAGATAGAATTTAAATAGACAAGGATTATGGAAAAAAAGATTATCAAATAGCATTGGACTATGGGAAAGAAGAAGAGCTTTTCGAGAAAATTCTAGGATTAAAGCTTTTATAAAATATTATTTAGGTTGATTTTCATTTATACTCTTATGTATCAATTATATCCATCTTATATATCCAAACAGGTAGTCAGGCGGGGATTTTTGGATTAATACGAGCACTGCAGACTATATTATGGGACATATCTTAGTCGCTGTTGAGTATCTCCACTAAAACAATAACTCTCTACACGGTGCCGCGTGTATAGAGTAGCCGATCAGAATATAAATACGAACACATGACGATTTGAGCGTGACGAAGTTGTTGTGTCTTGTTTGCTTCTGAGTCCAATCTCTTGAGTCACGCTCAAATCATCACATTAGCAAAATGTACATTTTTCAGCACATAATCAACTTACCGTATCCGAATATGCCGAGCTTGATTAAATCCAACTATCGATTTGTTTTTTACAATTCCAATCCGGCTACCCTTTACGTCATCTAAGTATAGAGCTAAGATTTAATAATAAGAACGTGCAAAGTAATTAAAATTTGAAGCATATGGAAACGAACATTCAGATAATATTTCTAGAAAAATTCGATGTAACAATCATAATTAGATTGTTTTAGAAAATCATAAATAGACAAACAAACAAAATTATTTTGACGTAGATAAACAATTTCATCATTCTAATTTAATCATTTTTGTCTGACTTCAATGAGAAAATATGTTTTATCGAAGTTTATCAAAATTATTTATTTATACTTATTTATATAAACTTATGACAAAGGTAGTCAGTCAGTTGGAAATTAAACAAAAAAATTATAGACCGTGAAAAATATTGTTATCTTCGTATAGAAATTAGCGCGTCGAAGTCTGCAGTACTTAAGAGAGCTCTGTGCTCCAACAATACTCTCTGATATGCTGTTTTAAGGGCTGGCTTCAACAAGGACACCTGGGACCTGATTTCTGGGACAGATGGGATATGGCATGTTAAGTTGTATATTACCACTGTTCACGACTGAGAAGAGTTATATCTTTTAAAAGTGTTCTCTTGGATGAGCTCCTTAATAATTTTCGAATCTCAGACGATCATCCTTATAGGTCCTGCCTGTAAAACGATGAAACCTCCATTCACGTCATTTGAGAACCCTGTAGAACTCTTCAGGATGTTGGGTATAGAATGTTTGGCTCTGAAACTCTGGATGCATTCATTTTTGGAGCAACTTCGGAAGAGAAGGTGTGGGTTTTTTGTATGGACACTGGTCTCGATAAGATCCTAGCGTTCAGGTGATGGTTCTAATCTTATCTTATCTTAAGTCCAATATAGGGGTCTTGCTTTGATGCGATTTATAAATTTTCATTAAAAAAAATCTGTTTTCCATAGAATTTGAAGAGATTTTTTCATTTATTTTCAAAAAGAATCCCACAGTTTTCCTCAAATTGTAGGGGGAATTATTAATTAATTTTTTTTTTTAATCGTAATTTGTCTATTTTCCGAAAATTGACTAATTTTGTAACCTTAAACACATATCAGTCTCAGTTATTTTAATATCAAATTTATTGTATTATTTTGAGCCCCCCGAAAAGGAACTATCCAGTTAGAATAATTTTCCAAAGTCAAAATTATTTTACAAAAAAACCTGTGTCAGCTTAATTAAATTAATACATGATTTATTGATTATTATCACCTACAGAAAAACATGAACTCCAGACGATGTTTTTCGATAACTTTCTTCTTTCTACGTCGAATTAAACCATAAAAATAAATGATTATTGTTCAAGCCACAAATAAACATTCACACTACTAACAGTTTCAATGTAATGTATATAATTATTTAAACTAATAAAATTACTTTTTACAATAATAATAAAAATTGTTTACATTAGTCAATTAACAATGTTTGTAATACAAAAAAATGTAAAATAAAAAAGTAAACAAAATGTATATAAGAAGAAGGTATGGAACTTGGATGTAATTATTATTATTATTGTTGTCGAATACAACACAAGAGACGCACATTGACTTCTATATTTGTTAGCTTTGGTGTCGATCTATAGATTCTTCGTTGCACATACAACAATTGTAAAAGTTGACCATACAATGATGATTTTAATGCAAATCGTGTGGAAGAAATTTGTTTCTATAGTAATTTAATGAGAAATTTGGTTACATGTCAAAACCATAAAAATAAAAACGACTTACGAAGTTATAAAATGGTTTTTATTCACAGGTGGCGGGAATAACGGGGTCGTCATCATTGCCACCTGTTGTTTGTTTACGTATATTTTCTATATAATGTTAAATGACCACAAATTTTTTCTTTAAAATGTAAAAATGGATAAAATAGTAGACCTATATTAACGATACCTATTATAAACTACTTTGTATACGGACAGGCGGACACTCCAATCGTAATTTACTATCGTTACAAAATTTAGAAGAAATTTTATATAGTGATATACTGAGCAATAATGATTATATGGTAAACTTTAATTCTCAAAATAATAAACGGACCCAATATAGTTGATACACTAAGTGTAAAGTATTGTTGTAACAAAGGTCGTTATAGCTAATAGCAATGAAACAAAAGTGTATTCTGTATACAGACTGGTAATATTCCATATATACGGAACGATTTTTTTATCTTGACAAAATTTAAAAAAAAATTAAATCATTTTTATCAAGAACAAGATTTACTTTTAAAAGTATCAGTTCTTGGTTAAATAAGTTAATCAGTTAATTCTCATTGGGATGTTCTTGCAATTTTGACATTACTTTTCGTTTTAAGTTTACTAGAACCTAAATCTAATGTGTTTAGAAAGTTGCTTGTGTATCGATTTGCCTTCGAAATTGTTAGTCTCGATTAGTTCGAAAAAAAATGATATCAATGTGGAACCTCGTTCATTCGATGCAAAAGTACGTAACGTAAGCCAGAATGACTTTTTAGTATAATCTGTGCCGCTGTTTTATGTTGAGGATAAAAAAAAGTAATACAAAAGATCAAAAAGATAATAATTCTCAATAATTTGTTTACTATGCGTCATAATAAAGAAATTATTGAGAATTATTCTCTTCATTGGGAAGTTCGTCGAGTGGACCTTATGCACCTTTTTTTTTCTTAAGTGGGACCCTAGTTTTTTTTCCAGAATTAGATCATACAAAACAATCTGATATTTTCACACAGAAAATGAAATGAAAGATAATGAAGTGCAAACCGTCAACAATAACATCTCCTCAGAGAATCATTACAACTAGCTAATTCATACTAATGATGACTACTTTGTAGTCGAAATACGTATTTATAAAAATACAAAATAGGAAATTGGGGAAAAATCGTAATTTATTCGAAAAATCCTAGAGTTCTCATTAATAATTAAAAAAAAAAAACTTAAAATAAATATTCAAAAATTCGAAGCAAAAAATGTTTACTTTTCAACAAGCAATCTGAAAATGAAGTTTTTTGTTAAAGGCAGTTATTAAGCATAAATTTTACTACTTTTCTTTTTTCAACAATGAAAATCAAGCAGTGAGATTCTTCACAACAAAATTTTTACTTCTTTTAATTGAAACTTTTTTAATGTTATTGTTTTCATATAAATAATTATCAAAAAAAAAAAAAAAAAAAATTACTGTTGATATTTTCTTAGTATGGAATATATAAAATTAATTTTTTTCTTTATTAAATCTAAAATTAAAAAAAATGTAAGATTCCTCTCAAGGAAATTAAGTTGAATCTCATTTAATGTAAAAACCGTTCTGAAATGAAATGTACACTTGAGTTCAATCGAGACATATTTTCGAGTTTACTGCTAACGTAAACTTTAAAAACTAAACACTCCATATATACAAAGTACAGTATAGGTACAATCACTTCTACTTATATAAGAAAACTTTAATGGAATTGAATGAATGGGAAAACTTTATGAGAAAACCAATTAAATAACGTAAATAATTCTACTCAATAAAATACAGCGTATAGAACAACACAAGTCGTCTAAGTGGATGAAACTTGTGTGGTGTTTTTGTTCAATAATCTTTTTTAGTGAATATAATTTTTGAGTTGTTATTAATATTCTCGATATATTATGAATATATTATTATTGAAAACCGGCTAATGGCAGATATAATCTTTAAAGGCTAAGCAAGTACCTTTCTGGTTTAGTAAATTATTTTCTTTCTTTTGTGGGACTGTACGATATCAATAATACATGGCAGACGAATTGTATTTGACCTAGGCGATTTAAAAAACATTTTAATGTATATTTTCATTGTTTTTCGATGTTTTTATGTGTTCAAAAATCCCAAGGTTGTTGTAGTAGTTGACCGAACAAAGTAAGATATGACTTTTTCTTCCTTTATCGACATATCTATCTATACATGTACAATGTTTGTTCCATTTTGTAAAAATACCAAGCTTCAGTACAAACAAGATAGGCTGAATTTTTCAATCGATACTTACTTACATGCTTGGTAAATAGACCTTTTAGAACTTTTTTACCAGCGAGCCCTTATCCTCAATGAACTGCTTGAAATATAGCCGGTGACATTGCCAATTGATTAACCGATGATGCCAACCCTGTTTATAATTGGTTAATAAATACTGTGCTTAACTTTTTAATGTTTTATCATATGGAAAAAAAATGGATCGTTTATAATAGTCTCCAACCCATCGTCAAAATTTTTTAAATGTCAGTTAAAAGATCCAAAACGCAAGCCTTTAATGTATTTGAATTTCAAAATTTTTTGAAATTATTCTGAAAATTACCAAATTTTTTATTCAAATAGAAAAAATTATTTTAGCTCCAAAAAATCAGTATGAAAATTCCAATCATTCTTAAAATTTCAATTTCTTACTCGCACCAAGATCAATAGGTTAAAATATTATAAACACAACAAGACTATAATAATTTAGTTTTTAATTTTCGGGGTAAATTGAAAAAGGAGTGAATTTTTTATATCAGGAATTAAAAGTAAAGGGAATCAAAAGTGAGAACGTGGAGGTAGAGGTTTTTCTATTTATAAAAAGAAAAAAATATCCATTGTTTAAAAATCATTAAATTTTTGTTCAAATTTAATTCCCATTCAAATTTACTATGTAAATAAAATTAATACTTATTTGGTTTCATTTTTTAACGAATAATAATAAAGCCGTACTATCTTTTCTTATATACTACAATATGTGGGAGCGCCCTTGAATTGATCTAGAAATAACCTTGAATTGATCGTGATTTTGTCTTTACGACGTTCAAATTTAGCAATCCTCATTAAGATGAAAATCATTGTAGCGAGATTATAATCTAGAAATTTATATTTAAACTTAATAGATTTTACACTTCAATGAACCTGATTTACTTCGAAATTCAGTTGTATATCAAAACTTCAAAGTTTTCTGGAACACGTGAGCAAAAAAAATTTAAGGGATGGATAATGTGAGCGGACATTAAATGAATAAAGAAACAAATATCTAATTCTGTTTTAATATTGATTCAAGTTACCAATTGGACATTTTTAAACATATAAGCGTTAATTTGGCTTCGTGTTTTGTGCATTTTGAAACACTTCTTTTTTCCTTTAGCTTCTAATTTTTAGAAGGTCACATTTAGTAAACAGAATCAATTTTCAAATTTAAACATTGATTTCAATGGAAAATAATGTTTTGGATTTAAAACAAATTTTCTGTTTACGAAACTTTATTAAGAAAATTAAGATGCCATCGAATGATTCTTTGAATTTCAACTTTCCATTTGGTTTTATTTGTTAGAATATATACTAACCAAATTTCTTTTGTTACAGGTATGGTAATAATAGAAAGTGTATTTCATAAGGCCGATATTTCGGGACTATTATCTATCGAGAATTGAAATAAATGAAAATCGAAGAGGGAAAGCAACTATTGAAAAAGAGAAGATAAAATATTCAAATTCTAACAAATGCAATTGAAATAGAAGATAAAATATTCAAATTCTAACTATTATAGGCAATTTTAACAAGGATGTGTAATATACCAACAAAAAACTGAATATGACATTAGCTCCCGGTTCCCATAAAAAATGTTGGCATGTAAACGAAATAATTTGCAAAATTCACGAGACTTCAAGAGAAAGTCCCAAGATATTTTATCGCTGTGTTAATGTTTACTTTGAGAAACATATCGAATCAAATGATACACAGAAAGAAATATTGTGTAAACGAGGGAATATTAATCCTAATGACTAATTTTGTTTATTAAATTAACACCACTGTAGGTGCTTCAACTATAGTGTCAAGTTTTATATCGTTCTATGTTACATCATAAAACTGGGTGAACGATGTTACACTTATCACCTTCATAAAATTAAAAAATGGTTAATCATGTAAATTATATTGACAAAATTAAAATTAGTTCTTTAGTTTTAACATTTGATAAAAAATAATTTTCATCGGGTAAACAGATGGACAAAAGGCTCCTCTAATACGAATCCTTAAATAATTCGAATGCATTGTAATAAATAATAATTAATTTAAATAAATTGAAAACATAATTATTATTTATAATAAAATGGATGGACCACAACAAACAATTCGTACGTACAATCTAAATTCTGTATAATATGATGTATAATAATTTAAATAATTATTAATATCTACGTCTATTCATAAATAAACATTTATGTTAAAATTAGGGTTTTTAGCGATGTAATAGTAGTTAGTTCGTTAAAGGGGTGAATCGATAAAATATTAATAAATCATAAAATGGCTAAAGTGGATTCAATTTGTTAATGTTGTATGGTTATATAATTATTATTATTATTATTATTTAGTATATAATATTCTGTATATACCTTTGGCCATCATAATGTTTTATAACTAAATTATGTATTATAAATACTTAAACCGTCTTTAGACAAATCCATTACGGTTAATTATTGTAATGGTTTTGTGTCCATTTTAAATGGGATATTTTAATGCGTTCAATCTATTTATGTATTGAGCATATCTTTTGTTGTGAATTTGGATTTGAAAAGATGAAGACTGATTTTTTTTTTTATTTGTAAATCCTTAAAAATCAGCAAAAAATTCAAAATATATTTATAGCTGTTTTTAGGTTTTCTATAGTAATAGAATGTAGAACTAAACAAAAAATAATACTTTTTTTACAGTTATATGTCTAGTTTTCTAGATATAATTTGAAATTTGACCAAAATATTGACGTATTTCTGGAGATATCCCAAAAACTGAAATTCCAAAGTCCAAAGGTTAAACTATCCGTGTATAAATGATTTTATTCAAATTGGAGATAAACAATTTTTCTCGATTTTTTTAATTTTTTCGAAGGGGATCCAAGTAAGAAAATTACATAAAATCGTGAAAATTTGTTTGTCTTTGATTTCGATAAAACTATGTTTATCTATATATTAATACATGAAGCAAAAACGAGAATTGGGTGGGCGGGGATATATATAATTAGTATAGAGAAGGACTGGAGAATGAAATTTTTAAAATTATACATAAAAATATATTAAATCATTAAAAAAAAAAACATTGCACAGAAGGGTGTTTTCTATTACACACACTACCATCCACACGCATACATACACTTTTGTTTAATATACTATTTTTTTAAAAGGCAGTCAGATTCACTTCTGATTGATTATGAACTTCATCCTCTGTAACAGGACTTTAATAAAAGTTTTTTGACGTGAGAATTTCAAAAATAACATCTATTAAAGAATTTTGTGTGTAATTTTCGAGTTATTCATTTCTAGAAAGTTGCATCCATAGTGCTACTTGTCCTACTAATTGTGAACTATCCTGTCCAATTTGAAGTTTTGTCGCAAGGAAATTATCAATCATATATCAATGTTCGCTTTCTCATCAAATATCTAAAATTATTAGATGTCAGAGTTATGATCCTCAGAAAAAATGTTATAATTCTACTTCTTTAAAATCAATTATTTTTAATGCTAACTAAATACTTTTAATTAATAATTTGGCAAGACTCCAGTAGACTTGAATTAGATAAACGAATTTTCATGTAAAATATAATTAACAGTTAAAAGCATTTAATATAATGCAATTGGTGTAATACCATGAATGTGCTAGATGAAAAACATCAGGAAAAACATTCTTAATAGAAAATTATATATTCTACCTCGAAAATCGAAATATTCTATCCTATTACTCCATCAATTTTTATTATATTGCACGCAAACATGCCAGTGTTATGTAAAATTGGTTTCAAATAAATAGAAAACTAAAAATTTTCAATGTTGTGGTTTCTAGTAGAAAGTAGAAATAGTTATCGTAAGCAAAGTTGTAGTGTAATTTATCAAGTTTCATATATTCTACCTGTCATTTAAGTCTGATATTTACTTTGATGTTTATTAATTTTGATGTTTAAAAACATAAAGTTTGGAAAATTTTCATTGAGAACTATTAGAGTAATAAATATCACAGTTTAAGTTGGAAATAATTAATTTTGTTGAGAAAATATAATAGTTTTGTAAATCAGCAAGCTATTGATCCAGTATCTTAGAGTGAAACGCCTCCTTTTTTTATATATCATTATGTTTCCTTAATTCAGGTTTATTATATCCGACTTAAACATGAATATATAAAGTTATAGTAAATTTAGTATTTAAATTATAATACTAAACTTAAATTTTGTTAACATTTATTTTTCATAGCACATTTTAGTCTTAAAAAGTGAGTTTAAAATCGTGAATCAGGTCAATGATCCATCTTTCAAACCACTAGAAATCTTTAAAATAATGTGAAATTCTTAAAAACAAACAACTTTTGTTTAGAACATTTTTCAACACTGTTTAAATTTTTTATAATACAAGTTCAAATCTAGTTAATTAACACTTTATATTAAATTCTATTGTAAAACAAACTCTACACGAATGGTTTTTAGATTATTTTATTAAAATTCATGATTATAAATAATTCAAAAATAAATAACAATTTTGCTTTATTTTGTAATTTCAAACGATTTACAAATAACAAAATATTTCATTTATTTTTCGCTGATTTCATTGAACCATTTTATGGCCTAAATATTTCATAATTATTTCACTCATTGTGAAATATTAGTTTATTTACCATTTTCAATTATTATCAAATTAAAATTGATATCCTCCCTATCCAAAAGTTTTTGAATTTTTATCGGGGGTTACAAATCTCATAATTAAAAAAGCCCCACCCACAATACAATTGTAATTTGTTGGTGAATGGACTGGCCTTCTGTTCTGAAGCTGATATATTTATTTAATTTTCTATATTTTTACAATATTTTAATAGTTTTTTTGGTCTAAAGCTTCGGAAGTAAACCAGTCTACAATTAATTAGATAATTTTTCGTTTTTTGTAGTTACATAATTTTAATTCTATCGAACCGTATGCGGTAAAAGATCCCAATACACTCTGAAACTTTTTTTTTTTAATATAAAATTGAAAATGAAAAATTGTTTGTTATTTAAATATCAAAAACAAAGCTGGTCTTCTTAAACAAAGTTTGGAATTAAAATATTTCTATTTATGTTGTTAGTAGGTAGAAATATACTTTTTACTTTTTTTTTTCTTGTAGTTTTAAGTAAACAATGAAAATGAATGTTTGTATGTTTACCTAATTTTATTTTGTACAAAATTAAAATGCTTTTTAAACTTATTATATTTATTTATTTATTATTTCTTTTGTACGATTTCTGTGTTTGTTAAAGAAAATTATATTTACTTCTACTTTTCTTTTCTTTTCTTTGCTTTAATATAAACGTGTATTAAGACGATTTTCAATTTTTCTATATGCTATTATTTTTTTAAGCTTGACTAACAAATAATTAAAATTCATAAAATTTAATCCCAAAAATTAAAATTTCATACGTGGCTTATCTTTAAGTCACATTTCAACTACTAAGGTCATACAGTGACTATAGTAGCTATACTCTATACAACAACAGCACACATCAATCCTAGGTGGCCACTCCTCCAAGTATTGTCTGTGTCTTATATCATAAATTAGGTTACGTCAGTGGGTGGTAATTTTTTAGAATCTTTTCTTTTATCTCATTTATCATTCTTTTAGTTTATTATACGTGTTAAGAAATTATGTAATTAATTTATTTAATTGCACTTATGCGACTAGGAATAGAACACATAAAATTCATTCACAATTATTTAATAATCTCCTGAATATCAAACATGTTATAATCTAATAACAGTTCGGCACATATTGTGGGATTGTTGCAAATATACCAAGGAAAAAGTTTCTAGCTATTTAACAATATGGCTGAACTTCTAGCAGATACCCAAGAAACTATCAC
The DNA here is from genome assembly GCA_020423425.1 of Chrysopa pallens. Classification (NCBI taxonomy): domain Eukaryota; kingdom Metazoa; phylum Arthropoda; class Insecta; order Neuroptera; family Chrysopidae; genus Chrysopa; species Chrysopa pallens. The sequence goes on along the minus strand of CM035593.1, from coordinate 20,597,973 downwards.
CGTGTTACGAAAGTTTTTGACACCTTTTGACAAAATTAAATAGTGTTTCATGCAATGTTAATCATTCAGAAAAGGTTATTTTTTGCCACTCATATAGCTCACTGCGGATTTGATCCGAGATTTAAAAAGCGTAGTTTAATAGTAAAATAAGACAAGTAAAGATAACAAATACTAGAGTTAAGATGATTAATTTAGATACTCGACATATGATTGAATTTCATTGTTTGAGTTATTTTTAATTAGCATTCATGAAATACTATAAATATCCAGTCTATACAGCTATATATGTATAGTAATAAAATGTAATGTTATATAACCTATATATGTATAATAGTGGAGAATTGTGGAGAACTGAAGTATTTTACGAAAAAAAGTTTGAAAAAAGGTCAAGGATCCATTGGACCCAATGGATCGATTTTGCACATTAACGAATGTATATTCACTTTTATTTTTATCTTACGTCACCAGAATTTCAGTTTGCTATCAAATTTTGTTAAAAATTATCGTGATGACAGACAGGCAGTCGGAAATAGACTAATTAGGTATTTCTACAAACATACTGCTATGAACTATACCAAAATTTTGTTTGTTCGGTGACTATTAGTGCTGTAGCCTTACAAACTAGACTAAAATTAATATACTCTGACATATAAAATTGTGCTATTCCTCTTTTAGTTTTAAATTCGGTAATTATTCGTCGAATGATGTCGATCTGAAATCGGTATTTGATTTACTCTCGAAATAATTGGAAAAAATATATTGTTAATGTCTCAAAATTTCAGATTTACACCAGTCCCATTATCAATACTTTTATACTAATAAAGTTCTTTACAATTAACATGAGTTCAAATGTAACGTAAGCATCAAACAGCCAAATGATGCCAAATTTGAGATTATCTACCAAATTGGTCTCTTAACCATTGTTTCCCGATTGGTATAAAAAAATTTGTTTTCAATAATAACATAGAATAAAATAGTTAATATATCATTTTTAAAATAGTAGTTCAACAAGTTAATTAAATTTTCTACATTCAAGAATAAAGTAAAGTAGTAGTGTAGTGTCTTACATAATGATTAAAGTTTGATTAAACTCTTGTACATAACACGATATACGATACGATATATAAATGTTTTGTAATTAATTTGTTAGCTAAAAATAGACTTTCAAAAGCATTTTACTAAATGATATTTTAATACAGAAAAGCTACACAAAACTAAAATATTTTACACGTACAAAGTCAAGTTGACTATTATATATATGTCGGCGTAAATCTTCTTTTCACGAAATTTCGAGTAGTTTTACAATACATCAAATTATCACGTAATGATGACCATTTTAATGCTATAAATAACGTTTTAAGAAACAGCAAGAAAACTTCAATGGAATGGCTAGAAAATACGTAATTCCTTTTTAATTTAAAACATTGTGTTCCTAAAAAATAATATCTCATTTACAATAAACTTAAAAATGGTACTATCCATGTTCTACCATGGCTAATAGAAGCAGTTAATTGTGGTTAATCAAATCAGATGCATATATGCATCAAATTAGCACTATTGTATGAGTTTTTTTATGTTATTTAGTACGTAACTTCAGATTATTCTCCATCAAGCTGGCTGGCACTGCAAAATATTAAAAATTGAATTTAAATATGCTTAAAATTAAGTGCTTTTTTATGTGCTGCAAACTGAATGGCGGCCATTATGATCCTATCGTGAAATCACCCTAGCAGAACAATGTGAAAAAAAAACTTTTATAATTAAATATAATTACCAGAATTAGGTGCTTTTATTGTGTGCATTCAATAAATAAATTTATTCAAAATTCCAAAAAAATCACTACATTGATTCACTACCATCATATCACTGTTAAAAAAGTGTCAAGATAGCAATGACATCTTGAAATGACAGAAAAAATTATTCAAAATTGAAGTTTAAAACGCTAAAAATTAGGTGAGTATCAAGTTAGGTAAAGCATTTAAGATATTACAAAACTATATAAGGTGTTCAGATTTTTAATTGAAAAATTGAGTCATTAAGATGCACTGCTGCTGTGATATCACGCTGGCAATGAATATATTTTTATCTGTACTTTCATTTTTGAAATAAAAACTATAATAGTGACGTGAGAATCAGTAAGAACGCTTGAAGCAAATTATTGTATTCCGTAATCCGAGTTTTTGCGAAATTTGTAGTTTTTTTCGTGAAAAAAAACGATTTTTTCGTTCGTGCGCCAACATATATACAATATTAAGTATACATCATCATAGAAAGATATAGATGAAATGTAACAGGCTGTATAAACTGTTCATATTATATAATCTATATCAAACAAAACTTTGTTAAGATGTTAATTTGTTAATAACACCTACAGAGTGAAACGTGCGATAAACTATGTGTATAATAAGCATTTAATGAAATAAAAAGAGATATATAACATCATACATACAGGAACAACATGGTAACTTTTAACAAGTATGTTTTGTGTACAGGATGATGTACTGGTAATGAGGTTTTACCTCCTTTTTTCAGACATACAAGCTGGTGGAGTTGGTTGCTTTTCTCTTATCCAAGCTACCTGGATTCGAAACCGCAGCCTCCCAGCCTAAATAGTTTCGTTAAAGTTTTAATGCATTTACTCGCTCAGTCACTGAGACTGTTAAGAATATGACAGCCGTGCAGTTTTCGGCTTGCATCGAAAATAGATATTTTTGGAGGTTTTATTTTTTAGGTTTTAAGTTTTGTGGCTATTCTCCAAAAATAAAGTTTAGTGTAGTTATTGTTGATTAAAACCGGCTGTAAAAAGTTATCTAAATCAAATTTTAAATAAGGTCATGAAAAAATTATAGACTTTCATGAGAATATAGTCATTGGAAATTTCAAGAGTCAAACATACCTGCTTTATTTACCGTGCGAGGTATAAGATACGATATTTTGTAAACAATGTGAAATGAGAAAAAATTGAAAACTATAATTATATTTGTGGCCACTCTCCTTTGGATAAAACTTCCAAAAATATCTTTTTTCGATGCAAGCTGAAAACTGCACCGTTAGCATATTCTTAACAGTCTCAGTGGCTGAACGAGTAAATGCATTAAAACTTTAACAAAACTATTTAGGCTGGGAGGCTGCGGTTTTGAATCCAGGTAGCTTGAATAAGAGAAAAGCAACCAACTCCACCAGCTTGTATGTCTGACAAAAGGAGGATTGTTTTGATAGACTACGTGGATTGTTCTGATGACTACGAAGCTCAATTATGAAAGGTAATATTTGATACTCGAAAAGCATCAATATACGATTTTTGCGTTTTCTGTATAAAATTAAAAAATTTCACTATTTTTCCCAAATCCGTAAATTTGCCACCCTGAATAGAAGCCCATGTTGCCTTGCTTAACTTCACCCCTGTTTGTATCTATCAGGTCAGTAAATTATGATTTTATGATATTAGAATTTTGTAAAAAATTTTTAAAAAAAATTCGTCTTCTATGACTCTCCATACCACTCTAAATTTGCTCTGTAAATTTACCCTAAAAAATAGCCAAATTGCTCATGCCTAAATTGACCTCTCTTTAATCACTAACTTATCCTCTTATAATTGTCGTATTCTGTCTAAAATTAAAAATATTTCTTTCTCCCGAAATCTACCACCTACCCCCCCCCAAATTTGTAACCCTGAGCAGTAGTCCATGTCTTAATTCACCCTCTGTGTGTATTCATCTAGTCAGTAAATAACGATTTAATATTCTCTATGGCTTATTTTGTATGATAGTTTTCATATTTATAATAGATTTAGATATATATGTATGCGTGTATTATATTTATATACAAAACATAAATTGTATAACTACTATAAGTTTATAATATATTGCCTTGTTTAGTATGCAACATATATTTCTATACAATATACTTACTAGTGTATAAGCATAGTATTTAGGTATATATTCATATTATAATAGTTTAAAGTCAGAAGAAAGTTCAGTTCTTCTCTTCCTTAGTTTAGTTGTAGTAGAAATATACATGTTACGGTGGATGTGACCTTTAGATGTAAGGCTAAGACAATCGAATCCCTTAAAACGAAAATAATCGTAAATTTAACTCTCAATGTAATTAAATTTCGTTCAAATACTGCTGATGTATTTAAATGAAAATACTGCACGACAGGACAAAAAGATATTTAAGGAAAAACGTCATATTAACATAATGTTTTCTTTTCCCACAAATTAATAAGATTTAGTGCATTTTGAACAAATTTTGTAGGCAAATTACACCTTAAGTAAAAATTATTGTAGATCAGTAGTCTTAAAAATCTTCAAATAAGGCATACAATTTTTCTTTCACTTTCCTTGGGTATGGTTTTAGAAAACTAGAAATATCATGCCTTTACGTTATAAATACACAATTAATTTTCGGACATCGCTCAATCGGTTCGAGGTATAGGATTTTAAGCAAGATTTAAAAAACTAGCCATCCAATTGTGCAATGTTTGCTGGATTTGAAGTTTTTAAGTTCAAAATTTATCACCGTAAATTCCACCCATTAATTTTAAAAATAGTAAAATTATTTGAGTTTAGGAGGCGTAATTTTAGAGATATCATCTGAAATTCTATTCAGAAATGACTATCTCGAATAAATTTAATATAAGAGATATTCTATAAACCTTATTAATTCAATACTAGCCAAAATATTTTTCGGTTTTTTTAACATTCCAGCGAAAAGCTCTTTTAATAAAGTCTATTTTATAATTCACAAATTTTTATGTAATTTTTACGTTTACTACAACTGAAATTCAATTTTTATCTAGAGTGACGTGTGCTCACAATATTTTCGCCTCGTTTATCTCGAAAACAAATCATGATATCTGTATGGAACCACTTTTGTTCGATACGTTATTACAAACTTAAAACTGAATTAGTTGTCCACAAAATCGATAAGGACAGAAAATACCAAAATTCAAAATAAAAAATTAATTATTGTTGAACCTTGAGGATCGCATATAAACCACTTGTTTCAGGGTGAAAACGTTATCTTTCCATTAGAAATATAAAACTGATATATCTTCTAACAAACAAACACACACACAAGTTATTTTATTCATAATATTATTTCCTATGTCTTATCAATTTAATTTAATGCTTAAGTGTGATGATGCTATAAACATTAGTATTATTATTGTAAAACATTTTATATTAAATATATATTAAACATTATTTCAATTTAACTTTAATCTGATTTAATTTAAAGATCGGTGTTTGAAAGGATGATGAAAATAAATTGTATATATTCTTATTTCTTGATCCATTCAATTAATTTTATTTGTAAGAGTTATAGAAAATTAGAGAAATTCTAATAAATATTTTACTTTAATAGTTTAATTTATTCTTATAAATAGTTTACTTTAATATTCAATATTCTCACCATTTTGTCTCCATTTGGATTTTAATATTTACTCCAAATACTCGTCAGTGCATATTTTTACTACTTTTAGCAACAGGAATAAATTTTGTTATCAATCAGGATTCTGCCCTTAAATTATTTGGTAATCAATTTAAGAATTGTGTGAATATTTTTTGATAGATTTTAGTAGTCTTTCTTGGAAGTATTTCACCAAAATACACCGTGAAGTGATAGATACTGCTCTGCGTATTTGTGGAATACCTAGAACGGATTTTCAGGGTTTAAACGTAATGAACAAATTTTAACGGATTAAACGTAATGTCAATGAAAAAAATAAGGTCAGCCTTGACTTTCTCATTCAATCCAATATATTTTTATTTTTTTATAATTTCTAATTATTCTAAGAAACTATAATTCTATTTCGAGAACTAATTTCTAGATTCGAGAACGACGCTGTAGGCATCAACCTTAGAATATTCTTCAACTGTAGTTTAGCTGATCATACCTTATATCGATGTTAAAAAAAATTGGCATTAGACCTACAATATTCGGAAAATAATAAAACACCCATTAAAAGTTTCGTCTATTTGAGCCCCTGGGGGAATGATGTGGTCCAAAATACAGTATGAAGTCAATCTACTGAATGTGATAAACGTTTCCGTGAAAATCGCGTTCGAGAATTGCATTACCATAAACTTATATATATATATATATATATATATATATATATATATATATATATATATATATATATATATATATATATATATATATATATATATATATATATATATATATATATATATATATATATACAAATAAGTAAATACAAATTGTCTTAAACTTGAAATAACTAAATAAAAAAATACTTATAGTTCTCAGTTTAATAGACTTTAAGGTCAATCACATTGCTATAGTTTTTATTTCTAAAACAAAGTTTTTCTTCCACAACTATTTTCTTTCAGTTTTTTAATTCCGTTTATTTCAGTTTACTACAAACACAACGAATATCTAATAATGTCCAGATAAACAATGTATATAATAATATTTATAAAATAACAAATAACAACAATTTTCTTTTCAACTAAATTTTCCTGATTGTTTTTTTGTTATACATGAAAAACTTTTTTGTATGAAAATATAATATATAATAATAATCATAAAAATAAAACTAATGAAAATCATTTTATAAACTGACAGTAGTTGGTCGTAGATGTTATAACTTTTTTTTGCACAATAACAAACTCATAGTAATAATATTTTATGATTATTTGCATATTCATAAAGAGTGTCCAATTATATGAGACGCATAGTCGTAAAATTCGGGAAGAACAGTATTGGAGTTAAAATATCTAAACATGGTGATCGGTAGATACAAATATTTTGTTGAGTATTTAATCGAAACATTAAAAAAAAAATTAATAAAAAGTGGTTAACAACTTACACAGTTAATTGTATAAATATCCGAAGTAAGCCTAAGTATCAATGATAGAACTTTATTCAATTGCTTACTCTTTAAAAATAATAAAACCAAATAGTCTACTTTCATTCAATAGCAGGATTGATTAATGAGGAAAGTTAAGGAATATTATTTGTTAAGATTTTGTGTAATTTGGTTGAAATGTAACGGTAATATAATGCAATCACTGAGGCCGGACGACTCTGTCAAGCTTAGACTTAAAAAACAAGCTAGGATTACCTTGCGAGCAAAGAGAGTTTTTTGGGATAAACGTTTTCGTTAATTTTTAAGCGAAGCAAGCATTTATGTCCGAAGGACGAATCAAGGCCATTGGTCGACACATATATTTTTATAGGACACCAAAGATTCCTTGTCGTAATATAATACTGCTGATTATCTGAATTTGAGCTGGTGATTAGCTGAATTGTCGCTAATCTGAACAGTTGAAACCAAACTTTTAGTTTGGTTTTTCTCTTTGTTATGAGTTAATTAGATGGAGCCTGGACAATCGAACAAAGATATTTAAATAGGATAATTTTGCGATTCTATAAACATGCACTCCAATATATTGATAGTCCTTTCAGTACTTATTTACTAATTTAATATATCCGCGTATATTTCATATATGTCGGGTATAATAAGCGACGACAACAACTAACAGTTATAATTTTTAAATACTCCAAATACGATCAGTTCATAAGTTATTTATAATTATTCACATTTTAGCACAATACGCATGCACTATAATCATAGACATGTTAATTCGCTAACTTTGTGCTTAAATTGTAATCTAAAGCGAATGTTAATTGTTTATAAAAAAAAGTTTTCAACAAAAGTTGTTTGTTTTCGGAAGTAACAATTTCTGTTGTTAAACTGTTTAAAAATTTCTTATCAAATTCAAAACTAGATTATGTTCTATGTTTCATATTCAAAAATTAAACTCGTCTTTGAGATCTGGAATACACCAAAAATATTTTTATTCACTGAAAAATAAAATAAACAATTTGCAAGTGTGATCCATAGGACAAATAGGGGTAAAATTAATAATAATTCACTCCACAATAAATTGTTATTATTTGTTTATTTTAAAAAGATTTACAAGAGGGGGTCATAATTTGTTATTATATACGTACCTTAGTTTTTTTTGAATATGTATGTTTATATTGCGTATATTCTATATATATCTATTTTAATATTGTTTCCGCTTTTCGCTTTTTTGACCTATGAAAAGCGATTCTGTGGGCACAAAGTGTATACAAATCTATTCAAAATTGTTGGAGTAAATGGGTTACACATATAATAACCATAACTAAGTGGCAAGCCGTCTAAGTTGTAATTGTAGCATTTCCGAATGAAAGTTTCGTTTTCGACTATCAGTAGACGTATACGACCGCCTATTTATTTTCAGTCTCTAACTATTATTGGAATTAACATAGGACCTTTGCATCATATTCATAATAAAATTTATAAAAATTCTTTTATCTTAGTAAAATAAAAATAAAAAAATTCACATATCAACAAACTATATGATAAATTTTTATACTAATGAGTTACACAAAAGGGATTGTTGTTGTCGTTTCAAAGTTTTATTCTCTCTTATAGTTATCTTTTTTTTTTTATATTTTATTTGTAAATTTAATACTTTTTATTCTATTTTATTTGTAAAATTGTGTGTGAGCGTGCAGATGATTGTACTGTGAGTTTTATACAGTTTTAATTACATAAAAATGAATATTAAGAGAGAAAAGAATATATTTTTATCTATGTATAGTAATCGTCAAATAATTTAAATTCGTACAAATAAAAGTATAATGCACATATTTGACGTATACTTAGTCATAATAAAATTGAATGTAAACATTATATATTTATAACAATTACAATATATGGAAAGCATGAACAAGCTTTTAGTGTTTATTTTATTTGTGAAGTTAGCACCCTAGTTTTTCAAAAAACAAATTTGTGCAGAATTGTGCTCAAAGTATACTATTTTGTGACGCATCGAAAAACAATTTACTTGAAAAATATAAATTACGCGGAGATCCTATTTTTGATGTGAAGTTAGTACCTAACTTTTTATGAACAAAATTTTTGAAAATTGTGCCGCATCGTGCTGAAATTGTGCTATTATGTGCCAAATAAAAAAAAATTGTTCAAAAACTACAAGATTTATTGCAGAATTTCATATTTTTGGTGTGCAGTAAGCACCCACATTTTGGAATAAAAAAAAAGAAACTTGTGCACAAAATGTTTTGTTTTGTGCCACATCCAAGAAAAAAATAAAAATTATTCAAAAATGACATCTTGCAATTTTATTCGTTAAGATAATAATTTCGTTCTTAGCTGAACAATTGACTAGTTCAATTTCGAAAGGTTATTGATCAAAAGGAAATTCTCAACAGTATTTGTTAACAAATTAAATTTTACATTTTAGTTCATTTCTTTCGGCTTTTTTTTCTATTTTTATTATTTCTAAAAATAACTGAAAATTTTATGATTTCCAAAATTTCGAAATCGAAAAATCGAAAAATTTCGTAAATGGTAAACCATCAAAATTTATTTTATACTTTTACAATAAGTTTGAATTTACATTAAATGCAATAAGAATAGTTTGATAAGATTTATCTATATTAAAACGGTTAAAATTGTATCTTTAAATTTAACCTAATTTTCCACAATATAATATATTTGGAAAATACTGCAGCATAACGTATTTTTTTTTCTTCTCTCTGTATTTAACGATTGTAAATCTAAGTCCTATATGTATGTTGATATAATACGATGTTGATAATGAGAGAAATTTGTTTTCACTTTGTATAATATATAATGCAGCATGCACACACATCATTCATGCTAAAGCGTGTCTGTCGTTAGTTAGAGAGTAGCTTAGTTCTTCTTGCTGAGCTTTCGTCTTTATCATTTTTCATTGTATGTTCATCATCGTCATCATACTAAAGAACGAACATCATAAGTAAATAAACCAATAATGTTTTATTCTTAACTGCAGAATAATATAGACGATAGAAGACATAGAAAGATAGAAAGATGTGCTCTATTTTAGTAGTAAATGAGGTTATACTTTAATCTGTAATTAAGAAGAAATTTATCAAAGTACGGTTAAAATGGTTAATCGTTTTATCTAAACCTATTGTTATGTTTCTAATCAAAAATCTCAATTCGAACTTTATCAAAGTCTATGAACGTATGTCGTTTATAAAATGTACTGTACCGTGAGGATCAATAGTTTGGTCCATTTTGTTTCATTATCACGTTATTATTTGTAAGTTACAAACTATATGATTATTTTGACAACCAATATAAGTTTCGAGTTTTCTCGAAAACTTTTTACTCATACTAGCTGAGATTTCTTCTTAATTTTCAGTCCAAAGAATGCAATATTTCACTCAAACAAAATACTGTTGTAGCCTAACGTTCATCAATACAGTATAGGATAGTTACGTGTTAGTGATTAACAGATAAATTTAGCAACCATTACATTTGGCAGATATGCAAAATATAATTTTCTTTTTTGCCATAGTTAGTTTTCCAATCTTGACTGTTCCATAAGCAATGTCTTTTGATATTGGAAGTATTATATTAGTTTTTATAGCAAAAACTTTAGAACCTTTTGCGGGACCATAATTTCGTGTTTGTCTATTAAAATCATTCAATCGAACGCACATAAATCCAAAAATAGTGAGTGAATATTTTTAAATTTTTGATGATGGTTTCTTTTTACATCTCGCCTGTCAATTCTGAATCCGGTCATACATTCCGAAAATAACCACAATTTTTTAAATTCGAATATCTTCTCGAATTTGAAAGCATTGTTGTGTATATAGAAGAATGTTTACAACCGTAATTTTTTTGTTGAAATTGATTGATCTATAAAATTGATATTAAGGAAAAAGTATCAAACAATTTCGGAAAAAGTAAAATCAGCTTACTGCGACACAAAATTTAATAGAATCATGAATCTTACTATTAGAAAATACATTTTTTTCACTTAATATCGAACTTTTAACTTAATCGTTAAAATATTTTTATATCAATAATTTGGTTACGGCCTTTAAAATTAAATAATTGGGGTGTAAATTGAATTAAATTGACAATCATATTGGGATCAGGTGTAAAACAGATCTTCGTATGATCTTTAAAATTATTTGCAAGCTTTGTTACCGAAGTAGAATATATCTTCTGATATATATATATGTATATATATATATATATATATATATATATATATATATATATATATATATATATATATATATATATATATATATATATATATATATATATATATATATATATATATATATATATATATATATATATATATATATATATATATATGCAATAAGCGATATTTCTAACAAACTAACACACAAAGATAGAGATTTAATGTATGTGAGTGAATTCTACCGTGATATTTTCTAACAAAAGAAGGACTTCCACTACTAATTCATTATGGATTGAGAAGGATATCTTCTAACTATTTATAATGCAACTACCTCTTTCTAACACATTCACATAAGAGAAATATCATAAAAATTGTGCTTGGCTTGTATATTACAACATCGAAGTTTCTAGATAGTAAATCGAAAGATACCAAATACATTCAATTGTATATATACAGAGGGTGTTGTTGAAATGGTCAATAGTTGCACAAAGTATAGGATTTTCTTGACTATGTCACACTCATTATTTTAGTTGAGCTGAACATAAATATTCATTAATCGTTATGCATCCGTTTTATTGGGTCTTGTTTGCTGAAAATTATGTAGTAAATAGCTTCAGAATTTGGCTTCAATCTTAAGCTTAAAAAAATTATACAAAAATTCTACGTATTTTTAGAAGGCTTCATGCTTATTCCTCGTGAACTTACCTTCTTACCTTTCTTGTTAAACCACCTAGTTTTCAACATCAGGATAGTAAAATTTGTATATGGAAATGAACCAAGAAAAATATTTTCTCTTATTTTTTTATTTAGTTGAGAACAAATTCAACATTGAATTTTCAATACACACGCCCATTTGGGTCATCCCCGAATTCTTTTGAATTGGTCAATGTTTGTCATGTGGAAATCATTTCAGATATCACCTTTCTGTTAGTGCACCACCTATTTTTTACTGTAAATTATTAATAACTCAGTTTGATTAGTTTACAATGAAGCCAAATATTTCGATTCTGTTAACATACGAATCACATAACAAAACACTGCATTTCTGTACTTTTGAAGCCATATATGATCAAACATTAGTAAAACTATTAATTTATACTCCAATATTATGATGTAAAATTAATAAATATATTTTTCTTCACGCTGATTGCATTGCCTGGTAATAATTAGAATCTATCCCTTTAAATAAGTGGGCAGTGAAAATTATCAAAAATAAAATAAATAAAAATTATTATGTTTAAATTATTATTTCCTAAATATTAAAATATTTAACGATAAGTGTCAACTTTTTTTAAATATATCAATGAAATAGAAATTATACTTAAAGCTAATATTAAGAGAAGGATAACGAGAATATGGACAGTAAATAAAAAACCAAATTATTATTGGGACGTTTTGTCTTTATTTATTAATACCATAAAATATATATCTATAATTAGTACTAGTAAATTTGGAACACTAGATTCTAAAACACTTTGTACCGTTCTAAAATCGGATGCAATATGAAAAGATCTTTATACGTTACGGAATGAATGATTCTCAATCTTTCCTTACACTATAATATGTATTTTGAAAAATATAACCGGTTCCAATGACAATCACAGTACCTATACAGTAGCGTTTATTCGAAGATGTTCGTCTTCGCCTATTCATTCATACATTCATCAATGTTAAATGTGTTTAGTTTCTTTTTGCTGGTATAGAACGAACCAGTGTTGTAACATTTAGAACGATTTACAATTCATTTGATTGGTGATGTGAAAAGTTCTTGTGAATTTTATACTTGTTGGGTTTAATATATTTTTTTTATTTTATTTATGTTGTAGAAATCTATTTACTGAGTGCAGCTGTACTGTTATAGTTGTTATTTAATTTTGATAAGTTTTTGTTGTAATTATTTAATGGAAATTTAATTAATCAATATATACTTCGTAGTTAACTATAAATATATTTTAATAGGATATATTAGAAAAATAATTGGAGTTCAGAAGAAAGTTTCGCTACAGTTTTGATTGTCTCACCGTTCATATGCTTTGGGTCATTGAACACGAATTTGAAGTTTGCAGGCAAAACTTTGGCCCCAATTTTTTTGTTTTTTGGATACTTTTTGATTAAATTTTCTTACTTTTTTAGTTTTTGGCCTATTTTTCATAAACGAAACGTATTTGCGACAAACCCACGATTTATAAAAATAAACTAGAAACAATTTTCTGAAAATTCTCGTACATAACGTTAACTTAAAAAACCGTTTGGCCGCTAGAGCGCGTTCAAAAAAACGTCAAGTTTCTATATCTTGTAAAATTCACCGGTTTATCGGAAATTGGTCTTGATGTGATACTTTACTGTTGTAATTTAACTTTCTCTATTTTTATGCGTGTTTTTGGGAGCAATCTAATGGTGAAAAGGTTAGGCTTCCAAACCAACATTATATACCAGAAATGTTGAAAATTTTGAAGAAGTGCTTCAGAAAATAATGCTTCCTCTCTGAGATATAGGCCTAAAGTAGACCTGAATATTTGCCTTTATCATGGGCATGAATTATGTGGTACTGCGCTAAATATTTGGTATATCCTTTTGCACGTCGAATAAAAATAAAATTTCAGAAAACTTGAATCCATACTTAAAAAGTAACTAAACGTCCAAAAAGCTCTCCTAATTTTAAGCGTAATATACATATTTAAACTTACACCATCAAAGGGAGTGACGCAGGAAGTGTCAAATAATCCGATGATATTTCTAAGGAAATATCGTTTATCAAGACAAGCTCATCCAAAGTATTCAGAATAATATAATATAATAAAAGCATCATTCGCATAAGTTCAAGAAAAACAAGGAAAATATTTCGTGTATAAATACAGTATTAAATTTCGAATAAGACTACACTTCAAGAAAAAAGAAAACTATACACAAATTACAAATAAATTATATGACAGGTATCTATTTGCTACATAATTTTAAGGAAAATTATTAATGGTGAAATTATTATACGTATAACACTTAAGATACGAGGAGTTCGTAAAATAATGGTGGTGTACTAATTTAGAGTACATTTGAACAGGCATGTCATAAGGGATTTTGGAAAGTATGCAAAGATGCATGTTAGCAAAATCTTACTCAAAAACATACAACTTTTTTTGATTACGTTGTAGTCAAAACGTTGAGAAGAAAATTTATATACAATAAATGCATAATTTATAGAATAATTCACACAAAATAAAAGTAGTAATTTTCAAATAAAATAATTGTTAAACAGCATGCGCTTATAAAGTATGATTGACATGCGATATTTGCGCTATCTAGTATTTGATTTTTTAATCATTGGGAACCTAAAAATCTTTCTACCATGGAAAACAATTAAGTGATAAATATGAAATATTTATTTTAAAAAAAGGTGAAATAACATTTCATAATCATATTTTTTGAGTTATATAAACCTGATGTTCCTCGCAAAACTGTTAAAAAATTTGTTGAGAATCACTTGCATTAATTTATTCCTGGGCGTTTGAGACATAAAAGCTTCAGCTTAATATTTTATATTTTGAAAACTGCTGAGTTTGATATTAAAACCTAAATATTTAATTGTAATTATTATAATTTATATTTTTTGTTAAAAACAATTAAAAATAATTATTTCCAATTATTGGATGTTAAAAACGAAACTAACTTCTCTTTTGGAACCATGGTATACAAAAATTAATACGAGATGGCATTCATTATCGCATGCATCTCAAACTTTGACAATCAAAAATAAAAATTATTGAATAACGTCCAACTTATATAGTACTATCCAATAAAAGAAATAACGAATCATTTAATACACAGAATGATAATATTTAAATATTTTGTAAACAGAGGTATTTGAATACCGATGTGCATTTTTTTTATATTGTTTCCATTTTTAGCACTAACAAACAGGTGTCAAGTTTGTTTGATACCACTTTTTGTTTGTTTGATATCGCAGAGGAGATATTGCTACTTAAGAACTAAATTTAAAAGCAATTATAACTTGATTTTGATTTCTTCAATTTTTTCTAGAATTCCATTATACATTTAAAATGATATACCTACCTTTTGTGTATTATAAGTATTATAATATATACAAGACAACAGAACAAACAAACAAACAAAGAAACAAACAACATACAGCATACAGCATGCATAGTAGTAGTTATAAGTAGTACACACACACATGAAGAGAAATTAAATTCTTAAAGAAGTTTGTGTGTTTGTTGTTTGAGAGATGAACGAATAAGAACATTAAATCTACATATCTACATTACTTCTTGATAAGATGATGGGGGTATATATTTATCCTAGCAAGTGTTGGATATACATACATTATAAATGTCGGCGTAAGATAGCGTAAATCGTGTTAGAAAAAACAATTTGTTAAAAAAACGATAAATAATAACAAGAAAAAATTTTGTGTAAAATTAACATAATTTAACAATAAGAGTTAAAAATGGTTTTCACAAAATCAATGTTGATTATCTACACAGAAAATATGTTTGAATTTTTAACAGATATTTTATGTTAAAAAGAGGGAGCTATAAGTCTTAAAATAGTAACACTAAATCAGTGTTAACTCAATTATTATTTGAGTATCAATACAGAGGATAGGTAATTAATTTAAAATAAAGAAATATTTAATGCTTATTAGGCAAAATATTTTACTTCATTTATTACGATCTTCATTAAAAGCAAATAGTTTTTATGTAGCAAATAATAGGTTTTTAATAAGTGTAAAACTGGGGTTAGTTATCCAGTTTATAAAATTAAAAAAAAAATTTTTTCGTGTTAAAAATCTAGTTAGAAAATAAAAACGACAAATCATTGAACAAAAATCTACACACAAATTTTAACACATTCCGGTTATGACACAAATACATAAAATTTTTTCAGGTTAATTTTACTTTATGTCTCATTTACAATGTTCCATTTTACTCACATTGGTTTTGGTAGTTAAATCACACTGTAAACGAATGGAATTAAAACTCCATAGGCACGTGCTAACACAAATTCAAATACCTGTGACAGCTCCATTCCAAAAGAGTTTGAGCACAGGATTTTAGCCTCGGAGGTTTTAACCAAAGATGGAATTATAATAATTATGAATTCACCAAAGCTAAGCAACAACAGACACAGTTAAAATATAGTTACCCATCCATGTGGTGAACATCTAGGATTGCTTTGTACTGTTGTTGAATATATAATTACTGTAATCACTATATTACTTTAGTAGTTGAAAAAGTTGAATGTATAAAAAGTATTTAATGAAATATCCAGTTTGAATTTTCACGACAACGCATTTTGCGATAATAATCAATAAGATTGCATATGGCAACTACATAAAGGCTTTTATACGATTTTTCGCAATATACATATTTTTTCCGTAAAAAAAAACGACTTTCACGATTCTACGCCAACATATATAACATATACGAATATATACATACATACATTACATACTAAATCGTAAATGAGCACTTTGTTATTCACAACTTGAATACAAAATATATTCATTCATACACATATATATATATATATATATATATATATATATATATATATATATATATATATATATATATATATATATATATATATATATATATATATATATATATATATATATATATATATATATATATATATATATATATATATATATATATATATATATATATATATATATATATATATATATATATATATATATATATATATATATATATATATATATATAGAGATAGAATATATAGTATTATATTACTGGTTATATACGAAGATCCATGATATCATAAATAAACTTGTTCATTTAGAACAGTTTGAATTTCAATTGGAAATCATTATCATATTATTCAACGCGTTTTTTGTGATTTTTAATTTGGAATTTATATCAGAAAATTCAATCATGAGTTTAGAAAATTTGAAGTTGGTACAGTTTGACTAAGGTAAACAGTACTTGAACACAGAATCAATATGATGAATTTATTATTTTCAAATATATGTTTGTTTTTTTACTATAAAAGCTATTTAACAATTTAAATCATTTGAATATGAATTTTAAACGAAAAACAAGGTGCGCATGCGCAGTAGTTAAGCCAGTTATGTATCAATTACGTGCTGAATGCACCCCATGTGGTTCGTTTGGAATTATTTTATACATTTTGGTCCGCTTTAAAAATAATTTTGATGTTTAGGGTTATGTGAATGAAATTTTTCGTACAGCGAACTTAATTCTTGTTCTTTTATTTTCTGCTATTTTTTATTTTCTTCTTTTTCGTTTCATACATTTTGTCTCCTCCCTTTCGTTTTGCTTCTTTTTTAAAATTTGCATTCACTTCTGAGATCTGGTCGAAATTTCTAGCTCATCAGTATTTAGCTCATCGGAAAGCTTTTTAAAATCAATTACCAAATTCCACCTGGACATACATACAATAAAGCAAGTTAATAAAAAAAAAACATGTAAAATACTAGACCAAGAAAACTTTACAAAAAGTAAAAAATTATTTAAAATTAAATATGTGTTTAAGATGAATTCATTTTGACCGAAGAAAGTTCGGTTCCAAAGTCGGTACCAATGATATTATTAGAAAAAAACAATTTTTTTTTTGTCACAGACTTCGCAAGAAAATTGCTGCAAGAAAATCATTTAGAAAATTATTTAATTAGAAATTATTTACCGTCAATGTTGTTTGCAACAATAATAAATTTTCATTTTTATTGATACAACTATCAGCTAATTCTTTTGCCTTACCCCTTCTTTTAGGGATACACTTTTTCTCCCAGTCATCAAAATTGGACTACTCTATGAAAATTAATGCGTGAACACGAATACAAAAATTGAAGTAAACTAACAAACAGATACCTGATTACAATCCGCTCAATGTTTGAGTTACTTACTACGCTCAATCTTACGCTATAATTTCAGCTCAATTCGGTGATTCTGTGAAGACCGATATTCAAGTTTTGAATATGTTTTTAATATCAAAGAAGATTTTTTGGATTTTTGCCCCAATTTCCTAGATTAAAAATTTTTTTAATCTAGTTCATCAAAACGCCGAATCGTGCCCTTCTTTGAAGTCGATTGAATTTTGAAATAAGAGATTTTTAAAAGGTCCTTAAAAAATAGCCAATAGAAAAAATTGTAAAGAAAAACACGTTTTGATTAACTAAATACGATCTTCTAACATATGTTAATTTACGCGTTTATCTCTAAAAACCCTCCACTAAACTTGATGATTGATTAAATAATTTTAAAAATATCACCAATTTCATTCTTTAAGTTTTAGTTCACCTTAACTTAACTAAACAATAATTTAGGTATCTTCCCGTCAATTCAAGTATCTTTACTTAGAATATAATATCTTATATATCCCTTGTATCTTTTATAATATACTTACATGATGATATATCCACTAAGTAGAATGAATATCTTTAACAATTCTCTTCCACATAAATTTTACCATACAATCATCATCATTTTCTCCTTCACAAATGTTGAAATTTTCAAATTGTTTCATAGTTAAGTACACGCTCCCAATGATATATTGTGTGTATGAAATACTAAAGCAGGTCTACTGAAACAAAAAAAAATTGCTTAAATATTAAAGGCAGTAAAAAACAAGTGAAGATAAAAAAAAGTTAATTATTTGTTTCCAAAAAAAAAAAAAAAAATTTTGTATATAAATTATTTATAGTTTAAGAATAGGATTAACGATCCATTGTCATTAAACTTTCACCTTGCTATCTCTTTTTGTTTTTTAGTTATCGTGATGACGGATAAACGGACAGACAACCGGAAAATGATTAATTAGGTGTTTTTAGCAACACCTATACCAAAATTTTGTTTTTAAATATTTTCTAGCGTTACAAACTTAATATACGAAAATGATTCTGATGATTCTGATTGAAGTGGTGGGTACCCCTTAAGAAAATTTAACAAAAATCTAGGGTAATAAAGTAAAGGATAATTTATATTGTAGATTTTAAAAATAATATACATTTATGGATTATATTCATGCTTTTGAGATATTGCCTGTTTGAAATATTGATCTCCGATTTACATATGTTTAAAATTGTTAAAGTACAATTTTTGTAATTTGAAAATTTCAAAATTATAAATAACCATGGTTATAAATAAAAGTATTTTTCAAATTTAAATTCAAGTGTGATTATTAAAAAAAATATTCAATATGTTTTGAAGTTTATAGCATTTTTTTAAATTTTTTTAAAAGCATGTGGTAATTGTGTTATTCGGTGATTATGTCGATCGGTTATCTTATCCGCGATTATTTAGTCCATCGAGTATTTTTTCGCGGCAAAATTTTTATATTACCAGTTTATTTTGGACCACCCTGTAAATTCATATACATATTTATATTGAGAACGAGTGTTGAATTGTAGGAAAATTTGAATTGCAGATTGTTTGTTGGTTGATGCTACTTGTACGAACGTTAGCGTTAGAGCTGTGTGTAATAATTTATCCAACTACTTTCACCATTGTGTGAGGAGTTTCGCGTTATATTTAACGTAACAAAGAAAGTATTTGTTTACTTGTTCAAGTTGTTGCCAAAAAAATTTCTTGACTTCCATACTAGTGAATACGTTAAACATGAATATGTTATTGTCAAAAATTACAATAAGACCCTATGGCAGATATTAGAGGAAAAATAATCGGAGAATAGCCAAATTTGTAGATTTATTTGTATACATTATCAATTTACTCTGTGAATGCAATATAACAAAGTTCAAATCTTACTACAACAGGAAAAAAGCATAATTATTGAAAATACTCTCAAGTATATTCACGACTGTCTAGTCAAAAATTGTCAACCGAGTGTTCACATTATATATATGTATAACATATATGCAGTACTAAAATGTTTTTTAACGTATTATACTTATAGCATATACTATATTCTCTATACCAATACGTACCCTATACTTAAGTATACACATGTATTCTTCTCATATTCTATCAATGGCAATAATCTTCTAAATATTATTTATTTTAACTGTTTATCAAAACTTTGCTGTTAATTCTGTTCCATTTTTTTCAATTATTCCAAATATATAATCAAATAGTCTAATAGTTTTTCATTGAATTGTTGAATCGTTTTCAAATTTTAGCCCAGTGTTGATGTATTAAAGAATTTTTAAATTAAAACTTAAATATTCTTCTTCACGATATTTTGGTAATTTTCACTGAATTTCCTATTTTTGCTGGATTTTTTGGCAAGAGATGAAATATTTTCTATCTACAAACTTGATTGAACAAATTTGTTTGGCTTGGAAAATAAGCATTTATTGTCGATCTCATTTCCAAAATTTATCAGTAATTCTATAATATCAAGTTTCGATATTTTATTTTCTGAGTATATTTATTGCCTTTTTGCTTAATATCAAAAATTTTGGAGGGATTTAGGCTTTAATCAATACGAAAATTAATTTCAAAACTTCCGTTAATATCCTTGATGATTGAAGTAAATTTGTCAAATATTTAGAGCCATCTTGTTTATTTCTAAAAACAAAGAACTGATATGCATATAAAATAATTCGGTATGATTTTAATGCGATTCATCACCATCATCAAGGCATACATATATAAATTGAAACAATTAATCAACATTTCTTATGTTTATTTAAAATATTCCGTATCGCTTCTTGTATTCGCATCGTGCAACAAATTATTTCTTTGGTTGCTATGGTGTATCAATCAAATGATATATATTTTTTAAATGATTTAAAGCCACTATTATGGTCATCAGTGACTACAGTATTTATTAATAGCAACAGAGCACAGCATTTTTAGACGCTCAGCTGGCTATACAAGTTCTGACTGTGTGTGACTGTTGTTGGTTAACTTTAACAAGCGGTTTTGGTTATGGGTGAGATTGTTATAAATGATTAATGAACCTTAATTTTTTATATTTGCATTTTAAAAAACCTACTTAATCAATTATTTTAATATATACTTTTTATTTTCATTTTAATACATATACAAATAAAGGCATTTTTTAAATTTTGTTTTATAACATGCAAACAATTGAACAAATATGTCATGTTTTATTGCAAATCTTAGCTAGTCGTGGCGCTTTGATCGATTAAATAGTCCTGTGCACAGAGCGAATATGACGTATAACAGTTATTCAGTAAGTAGGTATCTATGTGTATCAAATGATATGTATGTGAAAAGGAAATATAACATGAAATCAAAGAACAAAATTTTCATAAAATGGTAGTCTAAATATGTTGATCGGCATGTATATTATTTGTCGTTGTAGAAAATTGCTTTTCCATCTCATTTGAGTTTTTTCAGTACTCTGTAACAAGAACTTTAGCTGTATTCTTCACTAAATTTTGTCAAAAACGTGACCGCTTTTTATAGTTTTAAGTAGTTTTTCCGATTCTGAGAAAAACCTTAAAAAACGTCCAAAAATTTGATATTGCTGTTTTAAGGTTAACTGTTATGCTAAGAAAACCAAAAATACCACTTATTTTTCAATTGGATGCTTAGTTTTTGAAATAGCTAGAAATTTGTCCGGAATATTGAGCCTAGAATCGGATTTTAAATGATATCTCAAAAACTATAAATCCAATCGTTAAGTTGATTGTATTTTTGAAATTTACAGGTCAAATTACTCTTATAAAAATATATTTTATGGATATCGGAAAATTGTTGAAAATGGGAAAAAATTTTTAGTTTCTGATTCCGATAACATTATGTTTACAAGTACAGATTTGACCCATCGAATTCAAAATTATCATCAGTTTCACGATTGGATTCATAGTTTTTGATAAATCTGTAGAAATTCGATTTGGAGATTAATATTGTGGACAAATTTCCAGCGATATATAAAAAAACTAAGCAGCTAATAAGTGGTATTTTTGGTTTTTCTAGACTATAACTATCCCAAAAGTTTCAAAATAGGTATAATTCACCCCAGAAATGTTTCCAAATAGGTGTTTTTGAGTTTTTCGTCCAATTTTGGGAATTATTTTTACAGAATCGAAGAAACTCAACCATTCTAATTTATTGGGCTATAAGCATTCAAAAGCGTAATTTATTATTTTTACTAATAATTACCGCATTATACATGATGTTTTTTTCGAAAGAGTATATAAAACAAACGCCACTCAAAAAATTATTTATTCTCCACTAAAAACAATGCTGATGAAATTATTTAGTCTTCACTAAAAACAATGCTGATGACCTTGGGCTTCCTAAAAGATGCGCGACTATATAATTGAGAGGATAACTTCCAACTATACCATAATAATTAGAAAACAATATTAATTTTGAACAACCATCATATTTTGAAGTCAAAAATATTTTTGAATCAACTATATTTTTTGTAAAAGTTGAGTGACGTACTGAACCCTCGACCATCTAAACATCAAATGATCACATTTAACCGACATTTTATTTATCTTTGCACAAAGTTTGATTTATAATTTTTCATTTAAAATTCATTTATTTTGCGGTTGATTAACTATTTTTAGGCATAAAGCTCTTGTTTTCTTGAATATTTGTAAAATCTTATAAATATTTAACTGCTTCTTATTATTTCAAAACAATCAAATAAAACACATATTTGTAAATATTTTTGAATAAAATATTTGATGACACATTTGAAAGCATTGAATTATTCATAGAATTTCTATTTTGGTTCATTAGTGATTTTCATTGTTATTATTTGGGTCATAATTAACAATTCATATGTATTTAGTTAGCATCTTGTAATTATTTTAATTAGTTTTGATTATATCAGTTCGTATTTGTTATATCTACAGTTTTTGGTATACGTGATATGGTAAGGTAACACCTAAATTTTGTTTGTGCCATCAATATTTTTTAACTTTACACTAAAATTAATATACTCGTGTCATATTACATATATGGCGAGTATAAAAACGGAAAGTAGAAAAGGAAACCCAATTGTTTCGCATATTGTCACAAATGAAAATGTTTCAGACTTACCACCTTCGAAGATTGGAAACACTGTAGATACAGTAATCAATAACAACTACCCCTGATACTTACTATTTGGTCCGAAATTTAATCCAAATCAATTAAGAAGTACATTCTTAATCAATGGCACAAGATAATAAAATTGATGGTTTATTGAGCGAAAACTATATACAGAGTGCTAATTTATTAAATATTTTTGTTTTTCTATACTTAATATATTTTTTTTACAAGACTGAATATACTTATTCAGGTATTTGTTATATATGTGTATGTTTTTTTTTTTTTAAATATATTGGAGATGATTATAAAAATATTCGAAACCGGAAAATATTAATTTATATTATTTTGCAAATAAATTTTTATAAAGGCATATATATTTTTATGACATAGATCACGTTATTTTCACAGTTAAATATTATCGGAAGTTTAAAACACGGAAAAACATCCGTTTCACATTAAACAAGTTCTCCACCTTTTAACATTTTAAAGTCACAGTAGAATGATGCTAATTATTTCGCAAGAAAACGTTGGGCGAAAGCTGTACTTGTTATCACGCTGAATGAATTTGAATGAAATTTGACATACGTGCAATCTATTATCTAGATTAACGAAGGAGTGTGGTAAAATATTAAATTTCAATGGAACTTTCAAAGAACGAACTATATCGAACGAAGTATCCATTTGAAATATAGCATAGATATCTTATGGAAGCCAGTTTTCCATTATATTCAAGTATACGAATAGATGGTAGTTTCCAGTAAATTCACTGGCAATACTATTTTCTTATTAATCAGTGCATTTGCTTAATAACTATTTTCTTAATAATCAGCAAAGCAATACTATTTTCTTAATAATCAGTGTTTTTTCTTGATTAATTTTTATACTTGACATACAAAATTAAATACAAAATTATAATAAATTTTTAACGTTAGGAATCATTCGTATAGGTCATTCATTTTCTGTTGTCGTCATGTTATCATGTTAACTCGAAAATAAAAAGATATGCTGAAATATTGGTGACGTACTCTAAACATAAAAACGTGAGTTTAAATTCATGCATAAGCAAAATCGGTTCATTGTACCCTACTTTTAAACTATAAATAGATAGATAGAGGAAAATTTTAATACAAACAATGTTTATTTCCTTGAAACAAACAATTATTGTAAGCAAAATTTTCTCGTCAAATGTATTCGCCACAATTTCAGCTCAAATTTAGCTAATTATCACATATTGATAATTACAATACATATCATTATACAAGTATACATAAATAAGTGTATAGACTGGATATTTATAGTATTTTATGAATACTAATTTAAAAAAAAGTCCAAATAATGATATTCAATCATCTATCGAGTATCTTAACACATAACTCAACTAGTTGTTATCTACACTTGTTTTTTTATAAATTTAAAATAAATTTTACTTTTATCCTCAATCAATCGGTAGTGTGCACACTGTAGCATCACTAAGCTTCCGTGATTAAAACGGAAAACCTTTTTTTTCCGTTTTTCCTTTTTTTATTTATATTATTAACAAATGAAAGTGTAC
The DNA here is from genome assembly GCA_020423425.1 of Chrysopa pallens. NCBI lineage: Eukaryota > Metazoa > Arthropoda > Insecta > Neuroptera > Chrysopidae > Chrysopa > Chrysopa pallens. The sequence goes on along the minus strand of CM035593.1, from coordinate 20,573,408 downwards.
ACAAATTATAAAACAAAAGAACGAACAAAATAATTGAACACGTAGTGTATGTATGTATGTGTGTATTTGTGTATTTGTTTATTTGTTAGCTGTTTGCTTTTCTCACATTGTATGTAGAAATAGAACTTCTATTCGATTCTATTTTTTCTTTGGAACTTATGTGTAGGTAGGTATATATATATATATATATATTATATATATATATATATGTACGATCAATCTTCATTATTTTAAATATATCTAATAAATAACGAACAACACCATCTCATGACTTTTATTTCAAATATATAAGTTAAAGTTAAAATAAAATAAATAGGTAAAACATTTTTCAAAATAAACATACAAATGAAAAAGGCAAAAGTGTTCAAGTTCCACCATAACCTCTATATAGGCACAGAAAGAATTTACCCAGGTGTTTCGTTTATTTCAATGAAGGTAACATACATGACAGGCGCCCCTAAGGATACAATCAATCAGGGATTGTATGGTTTACACTTTGAGTAGGTTTATTGAAGCCGAATACCATACTGAAACCTATTGACTGGTATTAAGAACCTGTATTTGTAGGAATTTGTTTTTTACGATAAATTTTTAAGATATCCGGATATATATAACCCTGGAAAAATCGAAAACAGAGCAAAAAATAATAGGGACTTCTTATTTTCTGGTTTTTTCAAATAGTGACTTTCTCCTTAAGGCCGCTTTGATATCATATGCAAAATTCTTTTAAAATACTGAATATGTTTTAAAAAATCAACAATATGATCGGCACATAATTTAAAAGAGAAATGTTTTTTTATTTATTTTTTTTTTATAGCAGAAAAGTTAATTATGTGCAAAAACGAATGAAAAATATTTTTTGAATAAGCGTTGGTATATATTTCTGCCAAATTTAAGAAAGTATCAAGTGAAGATAATAACTATAAGAGCTTAGATTCTCGACATATTATACAATTATAGATGTATACATGTATAACAATAATATGTCTTGTAATTATTACCTGTATGTGTTTATTAGCCACATTTGAGCTAAAATTATGGAGAACTCAAACATTTTACGAATAAATGTTTCAAACAAAAGTAGTTGGTTTTAACAGTAAATTTTTGTTTGTGTAGTCAATATTAGGTAGCGTTACAAACCTTAATAAACTTTGACATAGTATGTGCGATTTTCGATTGATTGGATTAATTTCGAATTAAGTCTTTTTACTGATGTGAATTTCTTTGTCAACCATTAGAAGAAAGATTTTTCAAGTTTTAAAGCTTAACATCTACATTTTTTCCGTAGCTGGTTTACACTTTTGAGTAGGTTTATTGAAGCCGAATACAACACTGAAACCTCTTGATAGGTATAAAAAACCTGTATTTTTGGGAATTTGATTTTCACTTTAAAATTTAAATATATCCGAATTTTAACTGCCAAATTTATATTATTTGTTTAATTTTAAGCTTTTTGTAACATAAATCGAATTTTATTGATTTCGAAAGAAAATGTTTGGATTGAAAAGTTGAAATTTGTGTTTCTTATTTTTCAGACTTGAGTACCACAAATAACTATTCTCCATTGAGCTGTTCGATCTTTTATTCAGGCATTGCTAACACTATGTACATGTGTTTTCAAATTGCTGCAAATATCTATTCAGAATTTGTGACCAGTTTTCGTATTATTTTATTGCGTATATAGAGGTTGGAAAGAAGTAAAGAAAAAAAATACAACTATTTATGTTTATATTAAATAAGTGCAAATGTTTGCGTGAAACATAATTTAATATATTTTATCTATCTCCAATGTTCTATGTGTTGTCGAAGTGGTAAATCAATTCAAATAACTTATCTATCTCAATAAAAGTGAAATTGAAAATCGTGATATAAAATATACAATTTTGTTTTCTTTTTTTTTTTCGTAATATTTGTTTGAGAAGTTTTTTTTTTTTGATCAAACTTTATGATATGTTTTCACGTTTCTTAATTTTTATTTTTTGGGATAAATTCAATAATTTATTTCGTGTTTTCTTCCATACTTCAATTTTTGTTATAAGCAAATACTTCAGATATAAACTCAATTATTACAGACTGGCAAACAATTTCAAAGAATATTGAATAACGTTGTCATCGACAAATATTATGAACCGGAATTTTCGTAACATACTTTAATGACGTTGATATTTCATTTAAATATTGAGATTTTATTGCTTCCTATTTTTGAAATTATACCCTAAAGATTGGCAAACAAATGGAATTGAGTTGAATTTTTGAGCACACTAAGCCTATTTGGTCTTCTTTAGCATCAATTAATAGGTACATCCGTAATTTTGCTATTGAATTTAAAGCTACCCATACTTTAACCCAAGTTAAAGCTTTAAGCATCGTAATATAATAGAAGTAACTTTAACTCGGTATTCTTAAAGAAAAATTGCATTTATTCGTCGAATCTCTTTGTTTTCATCCAATCTCCATTTTGAATAAAAGAGACAATTTGTTTCCCCTCCTTAAGTAAGTTTAGTTCAAACTTTGCGATAATTCACAAGGACAATTTTAAAAATTCTTATTATAGATGGCTTTGATATTACTGACAACTGTCTGCGACTCAACACAAAATAAGATCAGATTCTTCTATGGGAATCTTCTCTTGAAATAGAGCTTTAGTACTGTGACCAAATTTGATCTTTATCTTAAACATAAGTTTTTTTTAAATTTTTTACGATAGAATTTATTAAAAATCAGGAACATAAAAATAGAATTGATTTACTTTAATTGTGTCGAATATAATAAACTTACATAGAACAATCCAATTTAAATGAAGCAGATAATTGCATTAAGAATATAAATTTTCAAACAAACTATATAAAAATCTTAAAGTTATAAAATGACACAATTTAAATTGAAATATTTGATTTATTTATCAACGATCTCAAATGGTTAATAACTTTCCATTTTGTTTTTAAAAATAAAACAAACATTCTCAATATCATCAGGATATTATTAGAAAACTTTTTTGTCCATAACATAAAAATCGGTAATAAAAATCAAAGTTGTTTTTGTAAAACTGTAATGAAATGCAATTTTTAAAAAACTTAAAAACAAACGATAAATTCTTTTTAAACTTTTCTATACGCAATTATTATATTCGTCCCGATAATCGAAATAAACAATTGTATATGTTTGCCAATTTTTGTTCCAGTTTTATATATTTTACATGAAATTTTTGGAACGCTATAATTTAAAAAAAAAATTATTCAATAATTGGTTTAGAAAAAACGGAATTTTGTCGTTTCTCTATTTTCTTGAAACGACTCAAATCAAAAAATAATTTTGATTTTATACAAATATTTTTTGGGTTTGGTAAGTTTTAAAATTTCATACAAATTTTTGCTATAATGGATTTCTGAATGACGATCCTAAGGAAAGAAACCCAAGATAAAGGAAAATGCTGCTTTCTTATTTTAAGACGAATTCTGTTCTCAAAGAAAATGTGATGTGAGGATTATGGAGAGGTCAGACAAATTGTCCAAATAAATTAATTGAAAAGAACTGGGCTGCGTGGAATTCCATTATTAGGAGAAGAATTTAAACTTAAAATTTTATTTTTAAGTTACTTATTCACAACAAGGGTTATAATAATGACTACAATATATGATTAAGTAAATGAATGAAAAAGACTAAAAAAACTTAGCCTCAAAATTTATTTTGCACAATTAAACCTTACTTTATTATTCATTTGCATCCGAAACATATCATGACTATATTTATTTATTTGTTAAAAAAAAGTTGTTCAAAATAAATTTTGAAGTTTAATTTCTTCGCCAAAATAAAATCCATTTCCTAGTGTTTGTAAGCTCGTTACTTGAGAACGGCTTGGCTTATCTGGCTGATTTTTGTTTTAATTGTGTTTTACGTGCTAAGGTGTCAGTTTGACACTTTTGCAGTTCTTCATTTCATAAAATTGAAGTTCAGATTCAACGCAGATACGGATAAAACTATTTTAATACTTTTTTGAAATGAACGTTTTTCACGGAACCACATAATAAGTCGATTATTTCACTATCTCAATCATTTTATTAGGATGAGTTCTCTTTCTTCATGCGTATGTATGAGAGACTGTTTTACTCCACTAGCATTTTAGAAATGGTATACTTAACATTTATGGGAATCTAATAACAAGGTTGGAATCATTTATATTACGTATGGACGCCTTAGACAATTGAGTTACTCAGGATTAATACATTAAGTTAGTGAGTTATTAATTCGATTTCACTCCCTGATTTACAGTTGGCTAGATTGGAAGCAGCGGAGATGTGGTTCTTCTATCAACGAAGTCAGCGAATTTCGTACACTAAACATACAACAAATGACAAAATGCAAAAATTGTTTGGGGTTATTAAGAATTTTAAGAGAACGACTACTTCTATTTCTGGGGCACGTAATACGAGCTAGGCTGTAAGTGTGGAATTTACTGACTGAAAAAATTGTGAGATCTAAGTCAAGGGGGAGAATTCGAACTTCAATTATAAGAAGCCTAATTCAAAATAATATATTAAAAGTCGACTGCATCTAGCGGATGATCGTTATGTTTGGAACGCTAGGATTACCATCGTTGGACATAGCAAACATGTTACTAGATTGCGAGTTCATTAAATTGATCGTTACGATTTTTGACGTAATGTTAGGACCTACCTCGTATAAAATATGCATGGACTAGATGCATTTAACTCGTTGAAATAAATAATCAGTGGATGCTTAAAGTGCCCAGAAAAGCCTACTTGCCAAGTATACACCCCCCTTACACTATTTGCATACTATTTATCTGGCCACTATTGATCTTATTCATAACGGCATTTTAGAATTTGTACCACACTTATTCATCCATTCATAGAGACGTAAAGTAAAAACAAAAAAATGTAAAAAATTATTCTTTCTCTTCCTCTATGTTGTGTGCTTTTTATTACTTAATAATATATGTTTGTGTGTGTGTGGTAAGTGTGGGTTGAGAAGGGAAAGTAGTAGATAGATGGAAGTAAATTATTTTAGTAAATAAAATTGTGTGGTATATATGAATTAAATTGGCGACATGCACTAACATAAAAATAATGGCTAAAAGAAAATTACCAATGTGGAAGAATACTGACTATATACTTATTCATATTCATATGTACAGAATGATTCATTTCATTGCACATCTAAATAATATGAAAGTAATAATAATTGTATTTTTTACAGTGTTTTCTCCCCAAGAAATGATTTTACAAATATTTTTTATAAAAAAACGGTAAAAAAAATTCTACTAAAATTAACTTCTTATCTAGCAAGTTTCATTATCTTTTCGTTTATAAAGTTCAAATACAAATGTTTCGAATAGCCTTCACAATTTTTTAATTGGTTCTCCCTTGAAATAATCGTTTATAAAAGAATTTTGTCAAAATAATTTCAACTTATATTGCCACTTTTCTTTTATCTTTTATAGTTTAAAATTTTGGTCAAGGAACCATTGGACTCACTGAACCGATTTTGCTCATGCACGAACTCATTTTTTTGTTTTTTTAGAATACGTTACCAAAATTTCAGCGAGTATAACAATTTTTCAACATGTTTTGAAATATGTTTCTGGCAAATTTAAAGAATTAAAAATTAAATTTTTAAGGCACAACTTTCTATCTTGGCTGTAAAGTCAGTTATTAAATTTTATATTTATTAATGAGAACTCAAGGATTTTTAGAATAAATTTCGATTTTTTGCCCCAATATCCTAGATCAATTTATTTTGTATTTTTATAAATACGTATTTCGACTACAAAGTAGTCATCATCAGTATGAGTAAGCTAGTTGTAATGATTCTCTCGGGAAGTGTTACTCGTGGCTAATTTGGAGACGGTTTGCACGGTCGTAATACGTATTTATAAAAATATAAAATAATTTGATCAAGGAAATTGGGGCAAAAAAAATCGAAATTTATCAGTTATTAAACTTTTCTCCTTTTAGACTGGATGTTCAACTTTAAGGATAGACGTAGATTCCGATATGTTTCGAAATCCTGGTGTTGTTTTGTCTAACATACTAACTCATACATATTGTAATATGAGCTGTAATACAATACTATTTCGTTTGTTGCACATACTAAATGCAAACTAAATGCTTTTCCCTAACACAGACATTGCTAGTTATAGCTGGGTAGTTATATGATACTACGAGCCGACACAGTCACAGAGTACTGATGTGAATGGGTCGTTGGTGATTCTGGCGTCAATTTATCTATGGCAGACACACTGTTTCAACTCTATTTGTTATGGTTTTAATGAAGAATATATTAGGTACAAAGAGATACAGTTAAATATGATACTGTTTGTAATTTGATTGTGGATAGAAATGGATTTCAGGTACAATTTATTCACATAAAATTTCTAAAACAGTTAATTCGAAATATAAGATATTTGGCATTGTTTGTCCGAAATCAACTAACAAGGGGAGGCAATACGATTGCGTTTAATTATTGTACCCCCATAGGATGTTTCCCCTTTCAATAATAAAACGCAACGCTCAATCGTTTCGGAGAAAATAACGATCGAAAATTTTTATTTCAGCTTCATAAACTTTATACAGTTAGACGCAAGATAGTCTAGTTGGTAGCGGAACTGTACTCGGAATGGGCGTCGGAAAGTCCGATTCCCGGTTATAACTTTAAAATAAATTTATTGTTACCGTTAACAATAAATTTATTGTATATATTTAACTATTATTATTGAAGAATATACTTTGAAAAAAGTCATGGCCGAAACGATTATGCGTTGCATTTAAAAACAGCTAAATGAAAAGTCGAAGGCTTAACGTGTCTGCGTGATGCCCCCTGTCAGAATGGTCCCTACCTTGAAATAAACATATGAGAAACAGTCCTTCAAATAATGAAAAATCAAAATTTCAACTGGGGAAAATACTTGATGAAAACAACATATTACGAACTTAATTAATAATATACCTGATTAGTATTTTCGAATTAAAAGTTTTACATGTTAATGGCTACCAAAGTAGGGGATAAAGCATTATATTTGTATGAAAGGATCTATTCTTCTTTTTATAAACATAAATCTTCACTAAAAAGTTATTTGAAGAAGATTAATAATAATTGCTAGTATGATTATCATATTGAACTCATAGTTTTTGAAAAAATCATTTATCATTCGAGTCGATAGTAAATTCTGCTTGATGTCTTGCTTTAGCAGAGTTTATCTACCAAAATAATGTCAAATCTGAAAAAACCTTTAATGATATTTTTGGATGAAACTTCGAGAAAAGCGAAGACAACTTACAAGAATAATACTAAGCTCCTTAGTCCTTTTCCTAGTGTCCTTTCTGCTGCGTATGGATATCGATAGCTTTGATACAATGTCCGAGTCAGTAGATATCTGTGAAAAAGTTCGATTTATCGTTCTTGACAATAAACAAGCTTTCGTTGTTCGATACACATAGGCAACGAATTTTATTACTATGGCACTGATTGTTTCTTGAAAATTCAAGAAAACCATTTCATACGTATTGATATACTGTTGTCAATTCAATATATATATATGTAGGTGTTAGTTTTATATTCTTTTTCAAGTGATTTTTCTTTTCCATCCAGAATAGAATAATTCATACAATTTTATCCTTTTTATATACAACAGTGTACACTCGTCAGTATGGTAGCGATGATAGCTTATGAAAACTTGTCTCCCAGCCTGTTTTCTTTACTGAATGTATGAATGACTAAATAAATGGATGATGCAGTTTACAACAAAACTTTATGTTCTTACTGTTTACATTCAATCACACCACTTCATTCTTAAATATTTTCTTCAATTTTCTTTTATTGTTTTTGTTCGTTCAAGCTATCACAACATTTTATACATGTTTTAGGCTTGTTTCATTGGTTTGGTTTTTCTTTTTAAATTTTACTTGGTAGTTTTTTGTTTTCGAAACGATTCACTTATTTTTTTGTATCATTTATAAATTAAGTTTTGTTTTATTTGACAACACACTTACGTTGTTATTTCACGCAATTGCCATTTGCATATCATGTGAAAATTTTATCATTTGCATATTTTAAGAAATATGCTTCATTTAATTTTTGTATAAAGTTGCTTTAGTCCAATCAATCTATAGATTCATAATGTTAATTTCTAGACAATTGAAGGCAGTAAACAAAAAATATGAGCGTATAGAAGAATTAATTACCAGAAAGATATGGTTTTTATTTTCGGAATTTCGTTGGTAAGCCTAACGTATAAATTTGTGAAAAAAAACACTTATTTGCGAATAAATTAAAAAATTGACTTTCGAAAAGGTTAAATTAAAAAGTTATAGATGTTGAAATTATCTTTCGATTGATGTTTTTTGCAATATCAACTATTGACTCTTACATGGAGAAAACGCCAAAAATCGTTAAAATTTTTATTAAAGTAACTTTGCAACTTTTATTTTGGTAGTAATATCTTAATTTTTTATTATTTTTTGTCTACTTTATTATTTTCTAAAATAAAATATGTAAACATTAACTACGATTACAAATTATATGCATTAAAACTTCCTCATTTTATAGAATCTATTTTAATTATTTTTGTTTCAAAGTACTGAAATCAGAGATTTCATAAAATTTATTTGATAAATATATTCTGGAAATAAATTATAGTATTATATTAGTTTTTGATTTCAACGAATTTATATCCATCATCCTTCATCCTATTATTATATTTCTATATAAGCCTGATTAAAAGTTTGCATTTACGATACTTAGAACAGTATAATATCAACCATATTATACGACAGTAAAGTATATTATTGCCATCTCGTGTTTTATTTTTAAGCTGTGGTACCTAAAAAAGAGATAGTGAATAAAAATTAATTATTTCTCCTAAAGGAACTGTAAAATTAAAAAAAACGATGTAAAATGTAACAATCAAGTATTTAACACCAAATTAATACATCCAATTTCTGACTAATGAAAATCTACTTTCTTTTTTTAAGGCAATTAATAAAAATATATTTAACCACTGTACATCAAAAATAATCTGCATATATAAATCATCACTTGTTTTGGATGATTTCGTTTCTTATGTTCGTAATTGTTAGGACAAGATAGTATTAAAAATGTTTAAGGGAAATCCCAAGAAAGGAACCATAATTTGGATAGTCTTTTCTCAAGAACTTAAAGATATTTGTCTTGATTTGATTCAACTTCATATTCTCATCAATAACAATTCATTACATTTAAAGAAAAATTAAAGTAAATTAAATAAATAAATATAACATTCCGAGCTTTTTCCGATTGCACAAATTATTTTAAAATCATCCTAAATTCTATATTATATATAGACTTTTATCAGTTCTAGGATAAATACGATGTAAAACAGACATAATTAGCTTGGACGGCTAATTTCGCGAAATTTCTCGCAATCTGTACGAGATATTGGTCTCCTGAATTTGAGGCCATATCCCAAAACTAGGTATTCTACTATTAAATAGATTGTTATTCTTTTTAAATTTATCGTTATGAATCAAAATTACCTTATAGATGGATATTTATCGAATTTGCAAGAGGAACCATAATTTGGATAGTCTTTTCTCAAGAACTTAAAGATATTTGTCTTGATTTGATTCAACTTCATATTCTCATCAATAACAATTCATTACATTTAAAGAAAAATTAAAGTAAATTAAATAAATAAATATAACATTCCGAGCTTTTTCCGATTGCACAAATTATTTTAAAATCATCCTAAATTCTATATTATATATAGACTTTTATCAGTTCTAGGATAAATACGATGTAAAACAGACATAATTAGCTTGGACGGCTAATTTCGCGAAATTTCTCGCAATCTGTACGAGATATTGGTCTCCTGAATTTGAGGCCATATCCCAAAACTAGGTATTCTACTATTAAATAGATTGTTATTCTTTTTAAATTTATCGTTATGAATCAAAATTACCTTATAGATGGATATTTATCGAATTTGCAAGAGGAACCTTTGAAATGGGTAATTTTTGTCTCCAATTCATATTAATTTCATTATAAGAAAATTTGAATCCAAAAATTACAAAAATGGCCACTATTTCATGATTATATTTGTTGTTAATGAGATAGTTGCTCAAAATACTTTTCTGAGATCAATATCTTGAACCAATTTCAAATGATATCTCATGAAGAATCATTAAAAAAATATTATTTTAAATACTGTTCATAGGCTTTTAGTACACGACATAACTTAAAAATGGAGAAATATAACTTTTTTTCTTTGGTTTCTTGATGATTTTTCAAGGTCCTAAACAGAATCACAAAATAAACTCACTACATATCATACGAAACTTCACAATTTAACAATATTTATAATGAAAGTTCTAATTATCTCAAATAATCGATTAAAAATGCGCTAAATCTTATTTATTTGTGGGACAAGAAAAAGTAATGGTTCTGCAACGTAGATCGAACAGCGTTGCTAAAATTTTCTGAACATGTTTTATAACATATCAGCTTGATAGAAGATTATGATTTTTTAGAAAATATCTTCTGTTGTGTATGTTTTATCTTTCGAGCTCGTCAAATTTAACTTTTATGAAATAAGCTTGGACAAAGGATTCTGAAGAACCAGATTGGTAAACAAATTATTCATAAAATAAATCATCAGCCACCCCATAATCTCACACCTACAAATAAAAGGTAAATATTAATAATAATATACAACTTTGAAGAGCCAAAGAAAAATTTAATTTAAAAAGATTTTTTGATATAAAATTAAATTATTCAGAAATAAAATGAACAATTTATATTTATTTCATGTTTTATTTTTTATAATAATGATAAATTTTTATTGTGCTCAGACACACAAAATTATTACTGTTTTTTTTTTTGTATGTTCTTGTTGTTGTTTATGCTGGCTGTAACTAAACTTATTCTCATATTATTACTCTTTGTAGGATAACAAAAGAAAATTGTTATCATCACACAATCAGAGAGTTAGTAAGTATACTGAGCAAATAATAAACAAATTTATTATAAAGGTAGTTCGGTTGCTGAAGTAAATACTGCCTGAAAATTATAAATTTTTATATAGTCATTAAGGGTATATAGATAAAATTTGAAGTGGATTGATGGTCTTAAATTCGAATTATTATTAATAAGAGTTCCAATAATTAACATTGCAGGAAGGAGTATGGGTTTTAAGTAACGCAATTATAATTAAATTACATTCAGACATTTTTGAAAAACTAATAAAATATAAATTTATTATTTCTGAAATTAAAAAAAAAAAATTATTCACCGTTTTATTATTAATATATAACAACTGAAAATTTTTTAAGTGCAGTAGTGTGTAGCTAACCCTTACAAAACAAACAGTACACCCAGACGTATCAGCTGTACAGTACCAGGCAAAAATTTTACACACTCTTACTACAAGCCACGCTACTATTACCGCGCATATGATACATGCCATTTTTACAATATGGTAACAGAACAACCACCTTAAGTATATTTTATAATAAACATGGTGTGTACTTTGTACAGTGTGTTTTTATATAATGTAATACTAAAGATCAAAGAGGCATAAACAAGGTGTATTTATTATTCGCTAATAAAGTATCTTTTACATACGATCTATGCGCTATCTAGAGTTTAATTTTATAGTTACTGGGTAAATAAAAATCTTACTATTATGAAAAACAATAGAGTAGTAAATACAAAATATTTTTAATTAGAATGGAAAAATTACAAGAGAGTAATTTATATTATTTTTACCTGGTTTTTCACGCAAAGCTGCCCCAAAAATTTGTCGAGAATTAATTATATCAATTTATTCTTGGATGCATCAAAGCTTGAACATAATTTTTTTCTTTGGTAATAGTTTCGTTGTGCCCAAAGGGCTCATTACCGAACATAAACTCATTTTTATTTGATGACAGTCGAACGAACAAACGGACATGCGCAAGCAGGTTTATTGAACATTACCACCTATACCAAAATTTCATATGTGGATACAAAATTTTAATAGCCTTACACAATTTGGACTAAAATTAATATAAGAGTAAAAAATCGAAACGAAAAATCATGAAAAAAAATATAGTCGGTTAACTTCGACAGAGAACTATTTGTAATAAATGTATTTTCAGCAAAAAACAAAATTCCAACTAAATATTTGACTATAAAAGATTGCATATACTGATTAAGATTACATATAAAAGATTTTACATCCGTCCAAATTTAGATTTTTTTATCACCTTTGGGAATATGGCAACATTATAAACACATACATGCATGCAACATATTCAAATAAAAACAATGAATGCGTTGATAGTAAATTTTCATTAAAAATACTCATTTAAAAAATCAATTTTAGCATGGCGAGATAATGAGATAACTTGCAATATACATTATTATATTGACGTGACAAAATTTAGTAACAGTAAACCAGTCTGTATATTTTCCAATGATTTAACGTATTTTTTAATTAAAACTTGGAATGTTCATAAAAAGTACTGATTACAAATTCAAAAATTTTTTACTACTATTCATAATTTACATTAAATTTTTATTATAGTTTTTTTTTTAAAACTCAAATTCTTCGAAAGATACGCTCTTAAATTAAAGATTTTATTTATGAATAATAAAAATTAAATAAATTTCGTGTTTACCAGATGATTTTTACCCAAAATATAAGAGAATTATATGGGGGAGTATTAAGTTTGTAACGCAAGAAAATACATGTCAAAATTGAGTTAAGGTGCTTAGAATCATCTTAGTTCATTTTTCTCTATCTGCAGGTCACTCTGTCCGTTATCAAAAGTACTGATAAAAGAAAAGAGATTAAAGTGTTATTTTGATAGCTTACTCTAAAACAAAGCAAAAATTCTCGTGAATGAACAAAATCGGTAACCTGGGTCCCATGTCCTCATTTTGAAATTGTATGAATAAACAATGTTCGATTCTTAAAATCAAAGAAGCTTTGTTTGAAATTGTTCTTTATAAACCGTTTAGATTTGCTACAATTTCATCAAAAATACAACAAAATAACTCAATCCAGGTACATCTTGTATACTTGCATTGAAAACATTTTGTAGACTTAAAAAAATGAATAGCCATATAAACAATTATATATTTTAGTATCTTCAAATGTTTTGAATACATTATTTTATTGTTAAAAAATTTATTTTTATTTCTATGTAGCTAACGTTTATTATATACGTTAACTGTTGAACAAAACAATGACCAATTTTTATATTATATGCTCTAATGGTTTGTTGATAGTTATACAGGCTTTTTTTCACAATTGGGATTTTGTTTTTGTTTTTTTTTTTAATTCTAAATGTCAATGGAATAATCTATTTAACAGGCACAATATATACATACTTATTAGTAATATGTATTATTAATTATAGTTATTAATTACAGTTTTTAATTATTCAACTACATTCTATTAATGTATAGATTATAAAATGAATAAAAAGTTTTTGACTTATTTATATTCAAAGTTAAATTATTCTTTTTACAGTAAATCTACACAAAATATTTTTTTTAAATTCTTGTCTGGTTATGAATATCATTTAGTCTTTAAGGATGTCTTCCTTATCACAGTTTCTATGGAGATTTCAACCAGTATTATGTGTGGGAAGGTTAATGTCTATATTGGCTACCGTAAAGTACTCTTGATACGATGGATGTATTAGCCTTCAATCGAAATTTAAGATTCATTCCCGAGTCGTACTGCGAGGCCATTTTTTGAAAAAAAAAACATTATGTTGTACACAGTGTTCGCATATTGATGAGCTGTTTCGTAATATCCTGCCAATAGTTGGCCATAATTTTGCCTAGTTCATTTTCAATAATAGCCCTAATTACATTTCTATTTTGTTTTTACTTCCCAGTAGGAATTTTGAGATATCTACATTCCATTGTCCCTAGGACTCAGATCCAATGTTTTAAGACAGATACATTAGTGTGTTTGTACGTGAGAATGTAAGTGCGATCGGAATTTCTCTTCTCCAATGTCTCGGTAACATCCAGCTCAGTTGTCAAGTGGGAAAAGCACTGATACCTTCACCCATTTGACAACTTGAATTATGGATTCGAATTTAGGCAGTTGCAGTTTGATCAATTATATAAAAAGGACAGTTGATTAATCCCACTATCGTTGCTTAGATAAGATAGAAGTAGCCGGCTCCACCAACAACATAATAACAATATATTTGTCATTTTGTGCTAGAAGACGTCTTTGCCTTCAGGTGATGGAGTGTTCGACTGAAAAAGGAGAGGACTAAAAGTTCAAGGTACAAGGGACACATTTGAGATTCCCATCTTAATTAAACTCTCATCTAGAAAACAAATAATGATATCGAAGTTGAGCCCCTTTCATTCGATTCGTAATTATGAAACTTAAATCTGAATGATAATAAAATTGGTCTAGCCCATTTTTCGATGTGGATTATAAAAATTAAAAAAAAAAAAACACTTAGAACATTTATTTGCCTCATTGAGAAGTTCGAGGTTTCATCGTCGCAGTTGTTTTTAAGATAGTAAATAAGGATTTCTATCGCTTTACAATGCAGAAAATTTTCTTCGTAATCCAATTAATTTTCGTTCATTCAGAATTTAGAGACAGGATAATTTTGAGATCGATTTATTTGAAACAGTTGTAGGAAGTGGGAACGAACCAAGTCTCTATTTCATTCAATTTTATATTTTCGGTTATAGTTCAAAACAATTAAATAACATATAAAACCCTTGGCACATGAAGGATTTCATGTTTTTTAAACTTCAGTCAGTAAAGTAATATCTATATCTAATAATATAAATGTCTGTATGTATTTTTTTTTTTTTTTTAATAATGTTTTTATACTCAACATAAACTTTATAGAAATTTATCTGCTTTTTAATCAGATACCCGATGGCGGTACAGAAAAAAAAAAAGAATATTATATTTGAAAAATAAAAGTTTTTCTTTCATTTTTTTATTTCAATTATATGATAAAGTTTTCTTCCATTTATTTATAGATAACAAAAAAGTATTATATGAGGTATATATAATTAGTATAATTCTCATTTACATTATAATTTTTTTTAACTTTTTTTTTAAAGTTACCTAGTGTGAAGGTTATACGAATACTCCCTAATGGAGGCTAAGAAAAAATATGATGAGGAAAATAAGAATTAAAACAACTAAAAGTCTTCTACGGCAATATTCTCAAAAAGTATGAAATAAGAAATATTCTTGTCCAAAATTAGAATGATGTTCATAGTTTAGCTGTGGTAACATGTTACCTTGCAGTTTGAGCAATAATTATCAACTGTGATAAAATTTATAGCTCTAAAATTCGGAAATTATTATAGTTGAATCATTTTCGATTGTCTATTGTTTCCAATCAAAAATTTCACTTGAACATTTGTATTCTACAATTTAATTGGTTGTTTGAAGGTTATTATATTCCATTTATAAATAATGACTCTCAGTATTTATAGTATGCAATGTGGCACAGTACATATTATATATTTATAATAGAATATGTCTTTTTAAAAAAATAAGAATCGGTTAAACAAGCTTTAATGTGAAGACAGACTGAAATCGAAAAATTAATTTATTTTGAAAATTGATAGCAGAAACTTTTTCGTAATCATTTATTATATATCAATTATTTAACTTAGTTCCTATCAACTCTAAATTAAAAACATGGTTACGCTAGAATCTGGACATACTGTATAATATGAAATATTTTATTTAACGATTATTTATGGTGTACAAAAGTATATTATTTTACCTCATTAATCAATAATTATATATAAAGGACAAATCAAACACATACATCTATACATACAGGCCTTTATATTATAATATATATAATTTATTTGTACAATAATAATATAATCATTCATTTATTAAATTCCAAAAACTCATCGAATCGTATTTATGACGTGTCACTTCTATGTGTCTACTAATCATTATACATTTTTTTTCACATTTGTTGCTCATATTATCTGAACCATACGTACCTATCAAGTGATAGGAAATTCTAAATCGTTCAATTCGCCAGGTGTAGCTAAAATTTACAAAAGCATTCGTTTCTAAAACATATAATTATTTGTTCAATTGTTTGCATGTAAATTGCATAGTAAATGTCAAACAAGAATTATTGTATAATTTCAAACATGGTGTTTTAATTGTAGTTATTGGGATATTTTTATTTGAAAATATAAATAATTATTTATATGAATTAGTTAATACATTTTGAGGTACACTCTTATGTGAAATGACATTCACAGATTTATATATCATTTGATTGATAAAGTAGCATTTCGTAATCATATTTACGAATGAAAATAATTTGATGAACGTTGCCGGTATACACATTTTGATTTTAATCCCAAAAAATTAGTATTAAAAACAATGTCCGTATTTGGCTTAAAGCTACTCTTTAAGATTGATGTTTTTAGCAAACTTTTTCAGGTTTAGCTCTAGATTAGAACAATTTCACTAGGCTAATAGAATGTAAATTAAAACGCTACAATTATATTCTGACACAATATTTAAAAATAATTTGTCGACTTTAGAGAGGTTAGTTTGAGAACAATATCGATATAGTTGACAAAATCACAAAGACCGTAATCGAATATACTCTTTTACTATTTCAAAAACATTATTACATATTATTACATATTTACTGATGGTACGCCCAAAAAAATACAAATGTAAAAATGCCTATAAACAAATGGAAAACCTCCTGCTTTTATGATTGAAGTCAAATATTTCATAATTATTTTTATTATTATTTTTCATTGTAATTTGTTTTTTTTTTTTGTTTTTTTTTTTGTAATTAATTTTCAAAAAATAACAAAACAAGAGAGCATTCAATTAATTATTAAATAATAATTTGACAAACAAAATTAATGTACCTAAAGTAAAATATGATGTAATAATAAATAAATAGATTGATGCTTTTTGTATTTTTTTTTTATGTTTTCGATATCAGGACAGCATACAACAGTGATCTCCAAAATTTTTTCATCGAGTACAACTTATAATGAAAATAATCCCTAATTGTTCGTTCCTAATCCCCTATTTATATCAACAAAATTAAAAAAAACTAACAGTTTTATTAACTTCAATTTATGAGTTTTCTAGCGTAATTTATTTAAGTCTAAGAAAACCAAAACTGTAGGACTTAACTATCGCTTATAATCGATTCGAGATATCGTGTTCGAAAATGAATTTAAATAATAAAAGCTAAAAATCATATTCGATCGTATTTTACGATTTTAACAATTTTTAAATGGTGATAAGTCCGTTTATAAGGTTATTTTTAACGAGTTTTTGCAATATTGCCTTAAAGACAATCCAGATGCTAATATTTTTGACCGATTCAAACCAACATCTCATTAATCAGTCGAAAAATTAGTAATTTTTTGTATTTCTGGCTAAAAATATCGTTAATAACATTGCAAAAACTAAATAAAAAAAACTGGCAGTAAGTAACCACAAATACGTTACTTTTCCTATCCGATACTGTGCTTGGATGTTAGGTAGTTCAAAATATTCGTGTAATTAAGGAATCCATCGAGTCTATGTATATTCGTATTTGTTTTGCTGGAATATTGTGATGGTTCAAAACTTTAATCAGATCCACATTAAAGTGTTCGGTCTCTAAAAATATTAATGAAAAAATAAAAAGATCGACAACCGAAAAGAACTGCTGCATATACGTCTCATGTTTTTTGACATACTTATCGTCTGTTTTGTACTTTCTTCACTATTCAATTTCAAAATTCCTATCGCACATATATACAAGAAAGCTTGTTAATAAAAGCATTTTTCTGAGAAACATGTCGTGCATCCTAAAATTTTCTATGCCATCCATTTTGGAGACCACTGGCATATAACACATACATACACAAAATAGAAGGGTGAATGATGTATATTTTATTATTAGTGTCACCAAATGACAAAAATTTATGTGATAATGGTGTTAGATTTTATTAACTAATGAATGAAAGCAATAAAAGAAAGATATTCTTTATGTAACATGAGTTTGTGAGGTGATAATAGATCATTTTTTCCGCTTCTGATTCGTAACATTAAAAACTTTATTGTTGTTAACCCAAATAAAATGCTTTTTTCAGGAGAACTGTGGTAATATTAAATGAAAATTTGTGTAAATAATAATAATTATAGTAATAATGGGGCTTTACCTCCGTTTCTTCTGTCATTTACGTCTATAATAGAGGCAGCGCCCGCATCATTATTTTTAATCTTCATTTATTTAAACTTCATCTGATATTATATTATAAAATAAATTATGTGGGTGGTATGACTGACTTCATTATTATCCGAGTGACGACATCGTGATCAGTCTACCGCCCCGATAATTATATTCGATCAAACTGTTGCTGCATGTAGCCTAAGTAGCCTAGTGTGTAGGCTGTTAGTACCTTTACTCGGTCGGCCGCATTCCAATAAGTGAATTCTATACATTAACTTATTTCAACTATAGTCGAAGAGTAAGGGGTTGCTTAATATTATAATGCTTACCTTAAGCTCCCTCAAACAGCGTGTGAGGCAGTCGGTAGATGTTACGTTCATTGCTGAGCTTCACACCTACACTTAATACATACCTTTCCCGGAAGTGGAAATAATTTTAAGAAGATAAGAGTTAAAAATATTAGAAATAAAGTTTCAAATAAAATTTGTAGAATAAAAAATTAAAATTAAAACTTTAAATTTTTCGGGTTATTACATACATATACATAAATGCGGCTACATAGGAATGGCTCCCTTATTTTTAATATAGGCCACAAAATATAAAGAAATTTATTTTATGTAAAATTTTATGCTCTACAAAATTGACGTGAAACTTTTTTCTAACTGTTAAGTTATTTCAAATGACCTGCGAAGGTGTGATCTAAGTGAACGCAGCATCTAAAAACTTTTATTTTGCTGACTATGCTGGCTCTCGTACTAAAATTTCTAAATATTTTAAAATATTGTATAATCTGGTACAGATCTTAAAAACATTTTCCTTCAAGTACGAAATAAATAATCATTCTACTAAATACTTACTGATAAATTTTATATTCATTCTAAAAGAGAAAAGCCTTTTTTATATATGAAGAAACATACTTGTTAATTCCTTGGAAATTTTTTCATTTTCTAAATTATTATTATTTTTATAAAAGTATACAATTTTTTTTTCATTTCTCTTCATTTTAATAATAAAAAAAAAAACGAACAAAAATGAACCATTTTCCTTTTTTTTTTTCAATAAGTATATTTCAATTGAAATGTAAAATATTTTATATATATATATATTTATATATATATATATATATATATATATATATATATATATATATATATATATATATATATATATATAATGACCTTTAAAAATCCCTCAAACATGCCGTTATAAACTAATATAACCGTTTAATTATTAATACATACCTTTATATCGATTGTTGGCTTGTCACATTGTGAAACCTAATTATTTCTTATTATGGACCTCGTCAACAAGAGGGTTTTTTAATTTGACCTGGATATTTGTCATATTCTTGGAATTGAACTATAATCGTATATTGATTATGTGGCCATCAACATCAGTATCCCCCACGTCAATTGAGACAAAATAAATAAAACAAAATTTTCGTACCTATCAAAATAACTCCTAAATCAATTTAATCGTAAGATCGATTTTTGTGCTTTTTGTATCGAAACTAGTCTATCATGAATCCTACGTTGGCATGAGATTATCGTGTATGTACGATAATTATCGTATGGTTCCGAACTCTGGTAGAAACAAGTTCGCAAATTTTATTAGTGTTTGTACATAATATATCTTTGATTATACTTTTTCTCAGAAACTATAAATTAGATTTGAAGAATTCTTCATTGGATATACGGTAATAAAACCATAAAAGAGATCTTTATTAAGTCAATCTCTAATACAATATATATTGGATGTTTTTAAAAAACTAAATTAAATTAATTAATATTAAAATTAAATTTATTTTGCATCACCTAAAAATATATAATTTTGATTTGATTTGATTTTAATTTTCAATACATTGCTCTGCTATCTTGACCAGTATCTAGGAAACGATGTTTAAGACATATAGTTTTCAATTAGTTATTATCTTCAATTGCTTATTTCATGTTTTGGGGTGAAGACTTAACTTTATATCAGGAAAGTGAGTAATGTTTATAATCTTTCGTATAACCTTTTTTAACCTAAAATAATTATTTAATTAGGATAAATAAACATTTTTTCTGTCTAATTTAACGTAAGCTAATCTATTTTTTTCGTTTTTTTTATTTTGTTTTTTTTCTTTTTGTTCGTTCATTAAGTCAGAGTTAGTAAGTAGTGGCGGTACAGTCATAACAAAAACTTATTTACATAATATATTATTAATTTATTTTAATACGTTTTTATATAAGATGAATGTATTAGTATGAGTAGAGCTAGTTACTATAGGGTTATGCAAATATATTTTATCTGTACACAGTTTACTAATTATCATATCAGACATTTATACCTTCAAGAAATAAAACTAAATATACATAAAGCTTTTCTAGTATATTAAACTTTCAGTCCTGTATGAACTTTTATAATATATATGAAATATTTATACCGAAAGTTTCAAAAACACATCATATGTAACAGACTTATAGGTCATTTTACTATCGGGAATTCATAAGTTATAAATATTGGGAGCTCGTCTCTATAAATAAGCTATTCGAGTAATCCATTATCCTCCAAGTTTTCGTCAATCTACATAGTGAAAATTGCAATTTTTTTAACGATAAGAAAAAAATAATTTAAAATCAAGAATCCTAATTCGATCGAAAATTAATTAAATTTATAAAAACTTTTCTGCTTTCCTACCAATTTACTTACCTTAATTTCTTCAGGCCCTGGCCTTTATACAAGTGTTATGTGTTCATTTACGAAGAATCTTGGACCTGAAGAAAAATAGCAAAGTGTCTAATATACGCACCAACTCAGTGTCCAAGTGAATAAATGCACTAATATCATTACCTAATTGACTGCTTAGGATAGAGATTGCGGGTTCGAATCCAGGAAGTAACCAGATCCACCAATAGCATAATAACAATATAGATCAACAGAGATCTTAAGACAACTTCAATGATATAAATATATCACATGTTATATAGTTTTAAATTTGAGAAGAAATTATAACAATTTTTTGTGCACTTTTTGGGAAGATTATATGTGGAAAGTCTCCAGTGCGCCATGTTGACTGATGAATCTTCCAAAAGATAAAATATGTCGTCAGAGATGGCATTTCTCACTAAAAACTAAAATAATCCTTATAATAATGGCTAAGGTTCAATGTATTCTCTTCGAAATCCACTAATAAAAACTGCTACATACATCTAAAAAATGAGAGAATTACCTTATCTGACTGAAACTGCATTGAATCACATTGTATTTTGATACAAATTTTATTTTATAATAATATACACTTCGACTTTTTAACATTATAACTTTTTAAAAAGTAAACATTTACCATTTAGAAAATTTTATTACATTCAACAAACATAATAACATCTTTTTCTCTTAATTTTTTTTTTTTTTTATAAAAACTTTTGTGTTTGTGTTTTATTAGGATAGGTTTAATAAAGCAGTCGAGTATTTTTATAATGACGTTGAATTTTATTGTATTAAATACCTGTACTACGTACACAGTTCGTCCATCGAAGGACTTGACCAGAGAATACACGATAAATTGTATATAGCAAAAGGTAAGTATACATACGAATCCTAGCTTTAAACATTATCACTTTCATTTAACTTTCTAGTATGTAGTGTCTTTCAGTCACACTAACAAAAGCCTGAATAAATGAGGCATAAGCATGATTGAACGACTTTGGGTTGGCTATGCAAACACTCACTCTCTTAAGCAGCCAAGTCAATCTTCAATATGTAGGAGAATCTTGCGAAGTGCATTACTGTTTCGATGCCTACCTTAGTTGAACCTTCCAGACCGTAGTTGCAATATTGCTTATGGCTGAGAGCTTGTACTTTTTCATTGGTTTTACTGAAGTTGTCTTGCATTATTTAAAAGCGAAATTAACTGAAGATTTTATAACAAAACCTTATTTCAATTGTCAAGTGGAGGAAACTTTTTCCAGTCGTTACATGATTTATCGATACGTACGATCACTGCTAGTGGTAGGTCTTAAACCTCTACACTACAATTTTTTCCAATGTACTCCCGTCTTTTTTTTTTCCTTTACTTTTTCTGTAAAAGAATAAATAATTATACTTTTTGTAGTTTACGACTTAAATGCTAGTAAAAACCATTAAGTCTGATGAAACTTTGTTGATTGGAAATCCTACTTTCTAAAATAATGCCTTTATGGAGAATAATTTTATTGTAATAAAATGTAAAAAAATAAATTTAAAAAAACTGTAATATAATATTATTTTTATACAAAGATTACAATTATTTGCATATAATTTTTAAATCTTTTATTTTCTCTAGTGTTCTCTCATTTCGTTTATCTCAGCTGAAGTATTTATGAATTACTTCAAGCTTAATTTGAGATTTATAACAATATTATTAAAATAGGAAATAAAAATATTAACAGATGAGACCCCCACATAAATAATTTGAACAGTACAAAAAATATTGTATTATATTCATTTACATGAATCACTGCTAAAAAAAGTTTCAAGCTAGCAATGGCATCTTAAAATAACAAATAAACAAAAATTCTCAAAATTAAATTTAAATATGCTCAATATTATGTGCTTTTTAGGTGCTGCAAAATTAAATTAGTTGTTCAAATTTTTAATTAAGAAAATTGAGTCATTAAAAAGTACTGGTGCCGTGATATTACCAGAGCATTTCGGAAAAAAAATTATAAAAATATATTAATGTAAGTACGAAAATTAGTGGTTGTTTAGGTGCTTTTATAGTTTCAAAGTCAATTTAATCAAAATTTTTGCAACGTGCTAGCTTGACACTTAATTAGCAGGGATTAATGTTTCACAGATTTATTAAGTATTTTGATTAAATTGTTTTATTGAAGGCACACAATAAAATAACCTAAAAAGCACCTGATTTCATTACTTGCATTATATTATTCTAGCCTTTATTTCAACATTGTTCTGCTGTCAATTTTCATAATTAAAAATTCGAGCACATAATTTAATTTTTCACCAAAAAGCATCTAATTTTGAACATATTAAAATTAAATACTTTGCTTTGCTAGACGTAAATATTTTTATCGAAGTACCTTGAAACTTTAGATGAAATACTTTTTTTTTATTATTACAAATTAATGTAATTAAATATGCATTAAATATATTCACTAAAAGTTCTACTTAGAAATGTGTAAAATTTTTTTTATTTATTTTAAAATAAAATAATGGCTTTGGGCATTTTTACCATAAATGTACTTAAAGAACCAAAGAAATTTAATATAATAAAACTAAAAACAAGTAAAAGTATATAAAATGTAAATTAACTAAAAACTTGTTGTTAAATAAAATTGTTGTTTTACATTTAACCAATGTGAGATAGATATTGTTTTAAAATAATTACTAATCATAATATTAAGAAGTTAGAAGTCAAAGTCAGGAAGTCGATATTTTTATATACAAGATGATTTACTGAACTTGAATCAACCGTGAAGAAAATTAATAATATCAATAATTCAAATAGGGAAGATTTGTTTTTATCACTTTAATCGAAGCGTCTTTTCTTCACGAACATGAATTTGAAGTTATTCTTTTAAATCTAAAAAAATAGCTAAAATATGGATGTTAAAAATAATTAATTATACATGGGGGGTGGCTGTGAATAACAAAGTCATTTCAATTATATTTAAATTCAAAAATTTTGTTTAGCGAGAACATGTCACTTAGAATAGAATCACTTTTTTGATTTTTAGAGAGCTTATTAGTTTTTAGATCAATTTTACTTAAGTTTCGAAATTTGTTTGGTATTGAGACCAGTTTCACATTTTGATGAGAAAATAGCAAGGTTGTTTTTTGTTGCATCTTCCCTATTACTTCCATAAAATAAGCTAATAATAATAAAACTATTTTTTACTCCAAATTTTTTCATAGGTTCTTAGATTATGAATTCTACCTTCAACTTTCATCTGCCAAATAATTCAGATTTAAAACAAAATTTCGAATTTCAATCAATCATGAAATATTGAAAATAATATTGTTTTTAGGTATTCAGGACTATCCAAAATGTATGCTCATACATTGTAATAAAATGAACAAATACTTAACTTATTAAACAAAAGATCAAACGTCAAATAATTTGTATAAAGACGATTCGTTTATGTGTAAAATTATATATTCGATAAAATTTTCAATTTAAAATTTTCAAACAAACAATTTTGAAAACTGTTATTATTATTAAATTGTTCTTTACAATATTTATTATTTTATATATTAGAAAATTTTATAATATACAATAAAACAGGGTTGGCTTTCGAGTGTTCCACGTTAATTAAATAATAAGTTTTGTTTAAAAATACGGTGTGATTTCATACAGGAAACCGGATTAAGAAAAATTTATGATATTCTACCTTATCATAAAATTTTACTGTAATTTGGAAATCAATCCAGTTTTTATAATTGCCTTCTTTGATCGATTGCAAATTACTTTTAGTATGTAAACAAAAAGCTAGTTTTCTTTGGAAATTTTTAATTTGGAAGGGGGCTGTTTTTAAATTCTTTTCTATCTTACTGTCGTTTCCATTTTTCGTGTTCTGAGTATATTTTATTAAAAGTTTAATTTCAACTTAGTTGATAATTTTAGAAATTTTCCTCCAGGGAGGGGGTAGTTAAGACCATGCTTATGAGGAATGGATCGAAAATAAAGTAATATGAAATTTTTTATTTTGACGAAAGAGAAGAAGTGCAAGAAGCAAGATAGTACTCAGACATTGTAAAACAAAGCAACAGCAAATTTGTAAAATCGAAGCTGTGAGGTCAATTTCTGCCTTTTTTAAAGTTATTTGGAATATATTCTTATAACAAATATTATTTTTTTATAAAGATGGTGAAAGTGTTTTGAGAAAAAATATTAATAATTTTCGTAATTTTCCTAAGCTTCCCAGAATTTTCACAAGTTACCCAAGTGCTGAAATAAATTTGATGTGAAAATAATGAGTAATTTCGAAAGTTATAGCAATTTTTGACGAGGAATTTGTCCGTTTTATCAAACAGATGAAGTACGTCCGGGGGAGATGGCCACATTTCTTAAAAGACGCTAGAAAAATAAAACTAGTGGTGTTTTTTCCTAAATATTTATATTAAACCATTCTTTAATTATTTAACTATAAAATAATACAAACTAACCAAAAAAAATCTATGCTGAAAACAATTATAACAAAAAAAAAAAATTTCTATATTTTTCGATTAGCCATCTCAAGAGGTTTCCATGGGAGATGGTGATAATCGATTTATCACCCTTATTTTCTTTAAACTTGTTTTTTTTAGTTATTCTATTATCTTCTATAGTCTTTTAGTTATTATTTGGCTTTGTGCGTTTGAGAACTTAAAGTAATATATAAACACTTTGGCCGTATTACATCTATGATAACCGTTGTCTTGGATTAAAATGAAACTATTACTGAGCTTTGATGTACAGCTCGATTAGTTGTTATTTCTATCGGTCTGCATAGAAACTATACTCTTTTGTGGTCATCTACCCTAAATCCAACGGGAAAGATGGCCACATCAATATAAAAATGAATGACTAGAAATTGATGGCAATGTTGAGGTTCGAATGTAACACATCTACAATACGAATCCGGGTTAAACATAATAATACGAATTTCTATTCAAATTTCATCACCGTAATACTCGATGTGTATACATTAAAATAAACTTCTTTCCTTTGGAAAGCTAGATAACCGGATTTTTACTTACTTTCTGTTGTAATTTCGATATCACGTTGAATGTACTTTAGGAAATCTACGTTAATAGAAGTTAACTCAGCTGAAAATATTAAAACAATTTACCTATTGGTTTCGAAAATAATTGAGCTGGCCATCTCTCCCGTACGGATATCTCAGACTTACCCTATCTCTATAACTTTCTATAATAATCTTAAAAAGTTTTTTTTTTAATTTTTTCCATCTGGGTTAGATCCAAATCATCCTTAAACTACAATTGTCAAAATAGTGATCATCTTAGTTGTAATTTCGAACTGAATCCGTTTCTGGAACTTATTATTTTTAATATTTTGTTGAACATACAAAAGCCACCACTATGTATGTATATTGTGTATATCCCCATTACATACATGATATAAACTAACAAATGTTATGTTGTTTCAGTACTCTACCCTACTACCACTGAGACTGACTGAGTACAACATATATTTAAAAAGCTTCTTGGTTGCTTCTTGTTTGCTTGTTTGTTTGTTTGGTTCATGCAATATAATCTGATATTTATACTTGTATTGTAAAATTACATACACGGAACTATATGGGACATGGGGCTATCTCAAGCAACCATCATGTTCTTTTACATCTTGGTACTTTTAAACTTTTTAAATTGTTACTTAAAAAAACGCCACTCATAAACATAATTTTTATACAAACAAACATTATCAATATTTTCTTAAATCATTGTTTTTAAAAGTTTTACCCAAAGAATTAAACGTAATTTATATCGAGATATTTATCTCTTAATGAAAAAATTTTAACGTTTCCTATTCTGGAATTGGAAGTTTATAAAAGTTTAGAATTGGACAAATATTAGTCAGTCTAATATTTGGTAGGGGAGCGAGAATTTTTACCTTACCCCTTGTTGAGTACCTCTACCAAATCTAAGCTCTACATATGGTGCCACCAGTATTGGGTAGCCAATCAGAATGTTAAAACGAAAAAATCAAGAGTTGGATTTCGTCAAGCGCGTATTACTAAGATACGGTAGGCTGATTACGTGCTGAAAAGTGTACATTTTACTAATCTAAAAATTGGAGCTTGACGCAAGCGAATGGAAAGGTTACAAGTTTGTAAATAAGACATGCCACCTGCTTCATGCTCAAATCATTAGATTAGTTATATGTACAATTTTCTGCCCGTATTAAACCTACCATATCTTAATCTGACGGGTTCGATTTAATCCAACTATCGATTTTTTCGGTTGATTTTAATATTTGACAGACTTATATGCGTATATGCGATATACGGACGGTTAATGTATCTCTCATCTCTTAATACGACGCACTCGAGTCTAAAAATCCCCGCTTGGGATCCCCTGGGGTAAAGAATTTATTTTACAAACAAATTTTATCCTCAAAATTTCTAACCATTTAAACCATCAAACGTCCCAAAATTATTTTCCGAAAAAATCGATCAATAGAATAATCTCTCTGCTGAAGTTTTAATCATTCTTAAGATAAAGTGTGAAGAGTGTGAAACATTTATTATTAATATAACTTACTTTTTTCTTACTAATTAAAGCATAAATAACTAGCATACCATTCGTATTTCGTATTTGTTTTATTTGAAATTAACCAAAGTTTTTGGTCCTAGTATATATGTAAATATTGATATATACATTTATTTTTCTTCGTACGTAAAATACACCCACAATAAAATGTTGTTCATATTTTTCTTACTATAATTTCCACTACAATCATTGTTAATTTCCTGATAGGAAATTTTTATTGTGTTACCGAATTTTCCGTAGTACCTTCATTACATGCCTGCTTTTGTTCTTTTTTTTACTTAGTTTTAGAGAATTATTTTTTATAAAATAAAATTAGTAAAGAAACTCGGTGTTTACTATTTGTTAAGTTGAAATTTATTTCTTTTACAACGCGTTTTGTACATTTAATAATTTTAATAAATTAAACTATATACAGTTAATATTTATAATATTAACGATTATAATAATCCCAGTATTAGCCCACTTTTTGTGCAAAGATCTTACCTCTGACTCACAGAATTCTTGGTTATACCATCTCTCCATCTAGTCATTGGGCGTCCTCTGTTTCCCGACAAGTCATACGCCATTCAGACTACTTGTTCAAATTTTCTATATTCTGGTAATAATTGTTCTATAATCGAGTAATATTTGATGATCTTATCTACCTGGATAATATCTACCACCTTAAAAAATGATAGATACTATTTTTTCTAAAAATGGCGAATTCAAAAGACTGAAATTTTACTTCAAGTAGTTACTAGATACAGTACTGATAGAAATATCCATCCATTGAGCCCTTGAAAAAGAGTTTCAGTGAAGTATTCTGTTAGCATCATTCAGGTGCCCTTACAATTGCCGTAGATTTTGATATAAAATTAACGAAGTAACGCGTTTTTCCATCAATAAAAAAAGGAGCAATATTATGACCATGTTTTGAAATAACCTCAAACTTTAAATTAATGATCGGTTCCATTTAGATGATATCCATCACTCAATGTTTAAAAAAAAAAATGATAGAAACATGAATATATTACATATAATGTAAACAAAAGTAAAATAATTCATATGTTATTTATTATTATTTTGTTTACGTAAGTAAATTATTATTTGTGTAATTTACTCCATATATTACCTATGCTAAACCTACCCACCAACTCACCCTATTTTACCCTTCACAATGTATCCATGCTATCTATCTATCTACGAAGAAGTAAGTTTATGTATACCTTTACATATGTAAAATAATAATGTATGTATTATATTCCTATTGTTATTATTATTATTATTATTATTTGTCAAATAAATGAAACATTTACTTGTTACATCATCTGAATGTAATACAATAAATTACACATGAATATATATCATACATGTTGTATATGTCGGTGTATGATCACTTAAAACGTATTTTCACGAAAATACGAAGGGTTTTACGAAAATACAGATGATCGCTTAAAATTCGTAGCCTTATCTAATGGGAAAATTTCAAACATTCTTTGCTGAAGACAAAATATTCAATGAAATCTTATATATGGTACGATAATGAGTTTTCCATCATGCACGTAGGTTTTTTGATGCCATTCTTATTGAAATGAATGACTGCATCAGAAAATTCTGATTCAAAAAGTTTTGTGTTAAGATTAAGGAAAATAGCTGTTAGCATATAATTGAGTTCCATAAGAAAAAGGTATAATGATTGTTTATTTTATCAAGATAGCTAAAATAAACAAATTAGCCTTCGGTATTTTCTCTCGTACTTGGTGCATTCAATAGCCTACCTTCCCATGGTTTTTACAAAAGGCAGGATAGAGGTTCACTGAAAATCCTTAACGTCAAATAACCCATTTCAGTCACATCGAAATATATTTATCTCAATCTATTCCTACTGGAAAATTTTTCGAAGAGGTGAATTGTTGTATTATTCTCTAGCCTACAACATCCTCTTATCTCACAAGGAATAGGTTTTACACGGTATGACTAACGCGTATTGTCTATTAAGAACTACTGCAGAATGCAGAATAGCTTGATTTTCTTTTCATAGTCTCTATATTTTTGTGGCAAGCACTCATTGTGGATTACATTTTTGTTATTGCTAAATTCTTAACTGTTTTCTCGCATTCGATAAGCTTTGTTCTCTGTGAGGGACCATCTAGGAAAAGCACGAACCTGTGTTGGAAAAAAAATCAGCGTATATACCCAACGGAAATCTGATATCAGTGCCTTTTTTTCCAACATATATTCCTGTTTCCAATTGAACTCATTTTACTATTAGCCACCTAGGCACTATTATAGAGCTGAAAAACCATACCATCCTTTTCTGACCATTGATAACCTATTTTCTTTCCCATAGTCCATTTGTTAACAATTTGCTTTTTGTAAAAATTTTAACCAAACTTATATTTCTTTATAAATTTTGATTTTTTCCCCAATTTCCTAGATCAAATTATTGTGTATTTTATAAATACGTATTTCGACTACAAAGTAGTCATAATCAGTATGAATTAGCTAGTTGTAATGATTCTCTGAGGAGATGTTAGTCATTGCTAATTTGGTGACGGTTTACACACCGTTACAAAGTAGTCAAAATACGTATTTATAAAATACAAAATAATTAGATCTAGGACATTGGGGAAAAAATCGAAATTTATTCGAAAAATCAGAGTTCCCATTAATAATAAAATTATATTTCTTTCTATTTATGCTTTTTAGGATTATGTGATTGAAATTTTTCGTATAGTAAACTCATGTAATTCTTACTTTTTCTTCATATGTTTTTTAAATTTCTGCTATTTTATTATCTTTTTCGTAACTTTCGTCATTTTCCTATGCATTTTTATCATTTTCATGATTTGCTATCCACTTCTGTAAAATCATTCAAATTGCAAGTAGTTAGCTCACCAGGAAGTTTAATTACTAACGAACAGACAAACAAGAAAGCCAGTTAATAGCAATATGGTAAAATGAGCAAATTTATTAAGTACATACTGTATAATATTTATGTTGAATATTACTTATTTCCTCAATTCATCAACAAAATACGTCCTATATTATATATATTTTTGTAAAAAGCTATACAAGAATATGTATATAATTTTCTAAAAAGCACTCATAAATGCAATTTATTTGTGGTTCAAATTACTATAGTACAATAGATTAATTAGAGTTACGTATAACCATATCTAGAGAGGTATGTAATTATAAACGTTCCGCTCTATAATTAATACAACAATAATAATTAACGTAGTCAAATTTTCAGGTAAAATGATGCTTTTACTTGTTTACCCATATTATGTTTTCAAACTAATAGACCTTAGAGCTCTTGGGCTGTTTCAGTTACTGTTTTTTAGTTATTCTGTCTTTTTTTTTCTCAATGGTTCACATTCACATTTTGGGGTTTTATCAACTCAATTATTATTTGAGTTTCTATACAGATATTAGGCAATTAATTTAAAATACAGAAATATTTATTGGTAATTACGAAAATTAGTAAGCTGCATTTATTTCAATTTCAGACATAAGGGCAGTTTATACTGTAGAACTCAAAAATATCATTAGATGCCAAAGACATTTAGATGCGTAGATTTTGAAATATAGCATGTAGGTCTAGAATTCGAGCAAAATTCAAATGAAATGTTTCTGGCTATATAGCTAAAAGTAGGTTAAGCCAGAAATTTAAAAAAAAAAAATTTTAAATCGTAAAATTCTAAGCAAGAAAAACGTACAATAAAAAAAAATAAAAATAAAAATAAATTTTTTGACAATTTTGAAACATTGTCATAGAATCACTTAGTCCACGTAAAGCTAAATATAAGATATCTGCCTATTTCTCAAGTAAATGGTATCAAATTTGACATTAGATTTTCTTCATCATGTTTTTCAGAAAATTTGATTCAGAATATTATTCACAAAATACATGTTTCAAAAAATATGGTTTTAATAATGCTTTTGAATAAATTTTATTAGGTATAATTGGAAAATACAAAAACGAGACAATCTGAATCTTTCATCGTTATTGAAATTTATAAAATAAACGATTTTTATATTACCTGAACGAATAAAAATTAAATATAGAAAATTATGCACCTCTCCACTGTGTATTTGATTATTTTATATATGTATGAAATATTCAGATGTTGCATTTTTTTTGTCGCTGAGTATACCATTATATTTTTGTTTGTTAAACTTTTAAATAAGAATTACAAGCTTTAATTTAATGAAGTTTATTATTTAATGAAATATTAAGAAAATTTTTTACGTAGGTTTTGGTAAAATTAAATACGAGGTTTTCTTGAGCCAATAACGTCACGCATTTCTTTAATTTTTTAATTGTTCTTATTCATAATTCTTAAATTATTTATGACATATTTGTTCTAAAAATTTTAATTAAATACAAAAGTGTTAAATTGTTTCGAAAATATAATTCATTATTCTTTTATTTTTCATAAATTAAATATCCACACCCCCAAAGGTAGATAAATCAACTGTTTATTTTCGTTACCAATTATGTACATATTAGTGCTGAAAAAATGAATTAATTTCATACAATTCTTGTAATAATCATTCTTAATTATTAGTAATACGTATACGAATATTGGTCATTTTGTAATGAGAGACCGATAATAAAAAGTCGAAAAAAGGCTTTGATTTAATAAAAGACTATGTTAATACTTTATTGATGGATAGTGGACATTAAAACACGTACAGATATTTAATAAACTGTTAATCTTTAGTATGCAAAGGTAATCTTGGAAATTTTTACCAGAAGAGGCATTACATTTTTCTAAACACAATACAGTAAATTTTCGTTAAATTTTATTTGCACAAATAATTCCTGAATGCTATTTAATATAACCCACATTTGTTTTAACTCAATAAGAAAAGTTTGGAACTTTCAAACTTGCGGCGATTAAAAGTTAGTTCACAATTTCTGATTTGACTAGAACATGTTATCATTGTAATTATATATAAAATATTTTATAAATGTGTTGTATTATTGTTGTATAAGAACACATGGGCCAAGAGCCCACCATAAAAAATGACTCATGATCGGAAAAGGCAAAAATTTATAAGAAAACTGGCTGTTAATAGAGCCACATTATGATATATCGTTAGACTTCTTGTCCGTCAGTATTTTTGAATTTCAGCAGGCTAATTTAAAGACGACAAGTGACAGGTCAGTGATTCACCAATTATATTGGTACAACTAAACATGCGAAATTTAAAACTACTTCATCAGTCTTAAAAAATTAAACACAAATGTTTATAAAAACAGCAGCCAAACAAGGTTCAAAAATGGCTTTATAAATATAGTTGAACGAATTTATTTGTTGTATGATTCATTAAATTAAAAACGTCACTCATCATTAAATTAG
The DNA here is from genome assembly GCA_020423425.1 of Chrysopa pallens. Classification (NCBI taxonomy): domain Eukaryota; kingdom Metazoa; phylum Arthropoda; class Insecta; order Neuroptera; family Chrysopidae; genus Chrysopa; species Chrysopa pallens. The sequence continues at coordinate 20,540,599 of CM035593.1, read as the reverse complement.
GCAGCTGAATTTTGTAACCACTTCGGGACAAAATATGTCTTCATAGTCTTTCTACTCTATAAATACTACCTGTTTCAATGAAGTTCACCTTTAACCGATTGCATGCCTTTTTAACAGTGGGCTTTTCACCTAGCTAGTACACACTCTCCCACAGTTGTACAGATATTTAAATTATTATTATATTCATAGAAATATTTCAACAATTACATATATTTTGTAAATAATAATATTTTCCTTACATAATTAATGTTTATTTAACAAATGGAAGAAATATTAATTATGTTTATGTATATGTTATAGGTAAATGGTGTTGTATGTATGTAGTGGCACAGATACATGTTTAGGGTAGGTTTGGGATGTTTATTTATAAGGTAAAATGAAAATAATAATTTTATTTACACATCGTATGTTTTGTATATGTTTAAAATTTATTATAAATAAATATTAGACAATAACACTGAATGTAACAGAAAAGATTATTATTACAATTCGATTAGACACACTATTTTTCGTCAAATACTCAAATAAAATGTTAAAAAATGTATATATAATTTTGGAAAAACTAAATGTCTTTAAATGTCAATATTAATCATCATCAATACTTAAAAACAAGTTAACAATAATATTAAATTTGTAAATAGATTTTTAATCTTTTAATAATCACACTTTATACGAAAAGCTTATTCTTCAATGTATTTACTTTTCTTCTTCAAGACCGCCAAATACACACAAATTTAAAAATTGACAAAATCAATGAATCACCAGCAATTCAAATCATAATAAGTCATAATAACGGTTATTCGTACCTTGTAATTAAAAGACTATTCTCAATCGATGATAACTCTAAGAACTGTTTAAATTCGTGGTAAAATATTTTTGTTCTAGAAAATTTAATTGAATCTTCACTTTTTTGTATTTAAATTTTATAGTAAATTTTAAACCAAAATTATTGAACAATTAAAAGATTATTGGATTGCAAATTTTAAAAAGGAGGGGAGTAATTAATAAAAAATGTGCACTTTTTCATCATTATAAAACAATTTTTATTTGCATACAAATAATTAACTGCAATAAAATAATAAAAGGATTGGAGAAGGATAGTCAGCATAGTCAATGAAGCTCAGTTTAAATTTGAAAAATAAAATAAATAAATATATATTTTCTTATATTAAATGTAACATAAATTCTCTGATATTACGAAGGTTATTTTTTGTTTATTTTAATTTTGTTTACAGCAATAGAATCTTCCGGTAATGATTGAATCCGAGCTCGGATCAGTTTATCATCAGTGGCTTATAACTAAAATATGATATTTATAGACCGGTTTTGCGAACAGCTTCCTTCTACCTGTGAATTGTGTGTGACGATGAATCAATCAGTCTCACTCATCATTTATTATTTATATAATAAATGCGTCTAAAATGTAGTTATGTGTTTTTTAACTTCAATTAATTATTATTTGTATCAGAAGAATAATATGATTTTTCAATATGTATAAATAATTATGAATTCCTAATAAACTATTACTATTTGTATCAGGAGAAAATGATTTTTCAGTATGTTTAAATATATTATGAGTTCCTAATAAACTCCCTGTACCATTTGAAGTGTCATTTTTATTCTGTACCCAACTTCATCATGTCGGTTTTATGGAATCTCACAAATTTACTCTCGCCCAAACCTGCCAAAAGAAGTATAACTTCAAAAATGTAAACATAAACAAAATTCGTTTAAATTGGTTGTTAATAAATTATGTAAAATTTCCATATTCAATAATATACATACATCAATCATTCTCATTTAATTGCAGAGAAAATTCGTAACCGAAGGAACAAGACAAATTATGTACGGAATAAAAATTTAAAATAGTACCTCTTAAATATTTTCATAATTTTTCTACGAATCTATCAAATTGTTTTTCTTTAAATAATTGAAATTGTATATTCATATTCCTTATACATGCTGTGCAATAAAGTAGAACATGTATTTATTTATATTTAAAACTGCATTTGTATTGAAGTTTATTATCTAATTATGATGAATCCAAAACAGGAAATTAATGATGTTTGTTTTGTTACTACGTATTTACTAATTTCTTTATTATGATAGTGTCTCACATATGGTAGTATTGAAATAATGATTATTAGAAAACAATTTAAAAATTTAAAAAAGGGCACTATTTTAAACAAAATAGGTTGTAAATTTATGATTATCAATTTTTACAATGGATAACTAAAGTACGCCAAATTTTCTGAGAAAATGTCGATTTTGCATAAAGTAAATGAACATAGATGAACAAGAAAATGTAAAAATAAAACATAAAATTAAAAATAATTTATTTTTTATTTTGATAAAAATCAGACTGATTTCAGAAAATAAATTACTAATTTAAGGCATAAATTAACCAATCGCATTTAGTTATTTGGACATACTCTAAATACAAAAACTTAAAAAATTTTTTAAAAGATTTTTCAATAAAAATTGTATGCACTACTTTCACATTTGCCGGAGTCCAAAAAAGTTTTTTTTTTTTTTTTTTTAATTTGTCAACTTTTACATCAAAAACTCTAATGACTTTTGAGAAATTGAGAAAAAAGGTTATACATGTCAAAATTGTCCTCAAAATTTTTTTATAGTAATTTTGCTAAGGATAAAATTTTAAACCTTTTTGATTTTAGTTTTTGATTTATTCAGTTATAAACTAATATAAATAATAATGAAAATTATTTTAAAATGCACTATGAATGAATAATTTAAAGTATGATTTATCACTTTTCATTTTAAATTAATTTGTTTTTTCACACATTAACTAAATATAGTTCTCAAATTGTATTTTCAAGATCTCCATGTGGATGTCATTGGTCTTATTCTTTCCTAACATTGAAATGTCAGTCATATATTTATATCAGTTACGATTACGGTAATATTTTAATTATGTTGTTTCTAATTTCAATTGACTAACAATTGTTAAAAACTAATTAAATTCAAAATTAAATTTATACCAAATTTGATAATAAATATATTTTACAAAAATATATGCAAATAAAATGTAATATTTATTTCAATTTAATTAAATATGAAAAATTTCAGTACACGGAGAAATTTTTTTCATTTAGTTCATATTCATAATTTTATCAGTGATATAAGGTGTGTTTTTAATTAGCTCAAAGATATTTTCATAAATTTTAAATGTTTAAAATAAATTATCCATGTAGTTTTTTCAATCGTAATCGCAATTTGTTATGCAAATTGTTCTGAAATTAAAATTTTTTAGTATATAAAGTATATAAAGTTAGCTTATTTTTAATATTGTCGTGGAATCGCGAAATCGATTTTGTAAAAGATCCTGGTCATTGTTACAATAATCGTAATATATTGAACTTCGAAATGAAATTTCCGGTTTTCACAATTCGTAAGTAATATGTTTTAATTTAATTAATTTTTTTTTTGAACAGTCTTTCATTTGTGCGTTTTGAAGAAATTTAATATGGACTTCACTTAACCAAATCTGTGATTTCTTTCAGTTATCGTTGTCTTGGTAATGGGTTTGGAAGTTATGTCACAGGAAAATAATATTTTACAGTCTGTACTCTTAGCAATTTCCGATGTTTTTAAACAACTAAGCGGAGTTACAGCCAAAGTTCAAGTACCACCAAGTACCGAAAAAAATAATGCTGTTCCAGACCTATTCAAGTCAAATTGGAAGCTTTTTAAATAAAAACTGTATTCATTCTTGACTATCATAAATAAATGATTTTGAATTGAAAATTATTTGCATTTTTTTTTTCAATGTGATTTTTGATAATTTTATTATTGATGGAAGTTATGGGTAGTAAAATAGAGAATAATTTATATTTATAAGAGCGTAGACTTAAAACTTGTGTTTCAAGTTTAAAAATTCACAAAAATAAAATACCAATAATATAAGAAATTTAGTTTTTACAAAAAAACAAAAACAAACAAAAATAAATAAGGGATATATTACATCCTGATATACACTGGTTTTTAACAGTATACTGGGACTGTACACGTGTACTGTTACACAAATTATATTAACTTCACAAATTATAAAATATGTATGTTGCAGGTAATAGCTAATTTGATAAATAAAAAGCTCATGTCATGATGTATGGTTTGAGAACACCGAAACTACTGATCTGATATTGATCAAGTTTCGTATTTTGATAAATGCTAGAACAGTTTTTATCTCATACATTTTTTATTTTTTTTCCAAAGTTAAACGTTTTCAATCTATCGATTGCTAAATGCCCATAATTAATTTTTTTAATGAATTTCAATGACAACAATCAATATTATTTCTGTCAAATTTTCGATTAAAATAGATTAAATTTTTTTGGTTTAATATCTATGATTGACAAGAATAATTCCAGTAGAGAAATACAATAAAAAAATTTTCTATTTTACTCATCAAAATGTGAAACTATGGTCAATACCAAACAAAATTCGAAAATTTAATTAAAATTGATTTATAATAAATAAACTCTAAAGATTGTTATCCATTTCTTTCAAGAAAAAAAAATGTTGACTCTACGATAAGCGGTCATTTTCTAAAGAAAAATCGCACAGCAAAATTTTTCTAATATTAATCTAATTTATATAAAATTTTTATTAAAATTTTATTTTATTGAACGTCCATATTTTTTCTAGTATTTAAGGTTTAAAATAAACAAACTTAAAATTTGTGAATTAAAGACGCTTCAATTGGAGTGATAAAAAAAATTGGTGCATCTTCCTCATTCTAATTACATTTTATTGTAAATATGACTTCGTTATTATACTATAACTTTGTTTGTTGTTAACAGGTAGATTAATAAACCTTACCCGTTTTTCTTATAGGGTAAAGTGCCAGAAACACAAATTTTTTTCTAAGCAAGAAAGCGATGCTGGTAATCGACGTGAAATGAATTCATATATAAAAAAATAAAAATAAAATTGGTAAATTGTATTTCAAAGTTTTGTGTCACAGCAACGCATGTCTGGGTATGCTAGTAAGTAATATATAAAATATATAACGAATAAAAACACATATAGATAGAGATTATATTTTCTGTTTGTGACAAGTTTGTATTATTTTGAAAGCTATAAAATATATATCTGTTTAAAAATGTGTCACATAAGAAAATTATGCAACTGCACCTTACTACGTAGGTACACTGACTACTACTAGTCAAGAGAGTTAGTTTCCTTCTAGTATTATAATAATAATATATAAAGTGAAGTTTTCAAGTCAAGATAAAATCATGTTCAATGAATAATGAATAAATGATATATGTTTGTAAGTATTATATCTCTTATAGCTATTTATGGATTCGAGCTGAGCAAAATTTATATGAATTTATTGATACAATATTCAGGGCCTCCTTATCTTACCACCGATCCAAAACACTGTGGAAAATAAAGCCCTATTAGTGCATACATAGTCAAAAATTTAATGTTAACTTAACATAATTTATGCATTACAAACGGTCGAGATAAATTACTGTTGATTATCAACACAAAAGATATGTTGAATTTTTCACAGAACATTTGACTTAAAATTAGCATAAAGTATTTTTAAATGGTAACACAAAATGAGTGTTATTATTTAAGTTTTAATATTAAGTAATTAATTTAAAATAAAGAATTTAATGCTTATTAGAAAAAGTAGTTTATTTCATTTATTTACATATCAAGTATACCCACTCTTATATTTTAATGAGAGCAGATATTTTTTACAAGCAAACTTATGTGAAAAAATTTAAAAAATTGAGTTTAAAATTTTCGATGATTATAACCCTGTTTTCAAGTTAAAATTAAAAAAGGTATCAAATGAACATACAAATTTTTAACACAGGCCGTTTTTGACGCGAATACACAAAATATTTATTTTGTTAAATGAATTAAATTTCGTTATACAATTTTAAATTAAATAAAATGACGTATTCATTGCAGAACACAAATAATTTTTAGCTCTTTTAAATATAAAATCGTGCATTTTGCACTACAGCGAATGTGTTAAACATTAAATATGCAATTTTCACTTTTGAAAACTCAGTGTGAAGCTCGTTCTTACGCAAAAGTTTTCACATATCGAAAAGTGAATTTTGTTTTGTCATTTGTTCAGTGAAATCTGCATGAAAAGTCACCAAGACATCCAATGAAGACACAAAAATAATTTTAAAAAATTTCAAAGAGAATAATTCAAACGCCTGTAGCATTTAAAACCATTTATAAAGCCTCAAACCACAATTAGATCAGTCAAGTCCTTCAAAAATTACGAGAGTTTTGCATTCATACATAATACGGAAATAGAGATCTTAGAGTATTGTATTTTCGCTTAAATATCAGAAAATGTTGTACAATAATATTTCACATGTATGAAAACGTACTTAGATATGTCTAGAAATGTGGTGTGCATTCAAACAATCAATTTTCTTAGTAATTCTAGTAAATAATTCTTATATGAAAAATTTCTCTACACTTATCAAAGTTTCGTGATAATCTCTGAGAAATGGTAAATCCTTTCCAAGGTAGGTACACGTAGAATCAACTTAAAAAGGTATTTAAATTTATTAACAAAAGAATGCAATAATTCATTTTAACGATGTTATTTTTTCTGGCGGTTTCTACAACATAAAGTATATAAGAAGTTAGCAACTCTTGTAAGTACAGATTTTTATACAGATAACCTGTTTAAAAATAGACGTTGTATAGTCTTTTTATGGTAATAAAAAAAAAAAATGGTTCTTTATTTTAATGTAATGTGAAAAAAATTATGCTTATAACTTGAATAAAATATAAACCTTTAAATGACAGTCAAAAGAAAAGTGGGTTACCAACATTAAGAATATTTTTTTGTTTAAAAAAAAAAATTTTTAAACTTCAAGAAACGATTTAAAATCATAATGTAATGCATGTTCAAATTTAAAGAAAATTCTTACTAACAAGGAGAGGACACATCATGTAATTTTTATTTTGGAATGTGATTGTATTTAATTCTTGAACATTTATAGGGTGGTCACCATTTTCAATAATACCATGCAACGCTCAATCGTTTCGCAGAAAATAACATTCGAAAACTTTCGTTTCAGCTTCATATACTTTATGTTCCAATATAGAATTTGATAGTAAGAGAAGAGGTAGCCTAGTTGATAGAGAAGACGTTTGAGATTCGATCCCTTATCACGACTTCTTTTATTTTTTGAACCACGCTCTACCACCCAGGTATATAAAGTTGCAACAAAAATTTTCATTAGTCATTTTCTCCGAAACGATTGAGCGTTGCATGTTATTATTAAAAGGGGAGACCACACTATAGAGGCACAACAATTAACCGCAATTTCATTCCAAAATCTAAAGGTTGTGCCCTCCCCTTGTAAGACACGATTAGTAAAAAACACAAATTATTCGAGACCAATTCATTCAAATAAATGAGATTCATTTAAGGATCAATATGGGATAACAAGATAACTGTACCTATAAACTTGGAAACAGATTTGTTTTGACATTCTAACAATGTCCTCCTACAATTTCGGATCTGTATTTTTCATAAATATCTTGACTCTCTTGAATATCTTATCGAAATTGAATTTCGGCAAAAACTAATACATAACAATCGATAGACCGAGAATTTTATTAATTATTTTACTACTAGCCGACTAGTTTTTGAGACATTGCATGAACTAAATCCACTAAATCGTCCACAAAAATAACATCAATTTAACGAGTAGTTATTGCTATATACCAGATGAATAGGTCCATTTATCTTATGTATTTCACGCATTATCTTAAATTCTAGTAGATTTGAGTTTTTTAATATATCAATTATCGTAAAACCCATTAATGCGTTTTTGAAGGTTCTTTAATCAAAAATTTTGGAAAATTCAAAATGTCGTTAACGTTAAGGAAAGCTTACACTATGACAATTTATCAGTTTTATATATGTAATTTTTAATCATAGAAATCGTCAAACAAACAGAATCGATAATGCTTCCAAGCAATTACCATAACATGTGAGGACTTCCCAAAATTGTAAATAAACAGCTTTCAAATGTTGTCACTAAATATTTCGCGGTATGCTTTGAGTTGTGGTTATTTACAAAGGTACTAAGCAATCACAACAACAACCTCCGTTATTACACATCAAAGTGAATTGCACCGAGCATTACAAGTGAATAATGCACCACTATCTTGCATCATCGATGGATGGTGCATGGTGTGATGGTGTTCGTAGAGGATCTGGGAGACAGAGCTTTCTAGTTCAATATAATATACAATCTCTCAAACTTCTGGCTGCATATAATGCAACACACTACTTTGATTATGAATATGTACAGGATACTTCAGAATGGTAATTCTAAATCTAAATAAAATAAAATCATGCAGATCAAAAGTGTTAATTAATTGTATGTGTATTTTATGTCTATAAATTAAGAATTTATCAGTAAAATTTGATTTATTGAAGGTGTGAGACAAATCAACTTGAAAAATAAGTAAAAAGTTGTTCTTTACCATATAAACTATCAGTCTTATTGGCTGTAGAGGATGGAAGGATTCAGAAAAAAAAGATTTTTTTCTAAATCTTGTAATTATAAGTATGAATCCATCAAATTTCAAAATTATGAAAACAATTCAAATTTATGGCTATAGAGGATGGAAGGATTTAGAAAAAAAAAAGATTTTTTTTCTGAATCCTATAAAAATCTCAGCTCATCATTCATTGTGTCATCAAGTCAAATAAGCCTTTTTCATGCATTTGCCATTACGGTTAAATTCGTACGAAACGGATTTGGTGTGTCTCTAAAACTATTGACAAATCTTTTCCTTAAAATATCAAATTCTTTGTTCTACAAAATCATCATCGTTTATTAAGCAAATCGTTAAGTAAAATAAATAATTTAAATTTATCTAAATATTCGTAATTAAAAAAGCTCGCGACTGCATCTTTTCGGAAAATTTGAAACCTTCCCCAATGTCTCACTTTTGCTAGTGAATAGGTCGGTAGGACAAAAACACCCCCTAAAAACTTCCACGATTTGTCTGCAAAGGTTCGTTGAAAACAGTTGTATCCATTTTTTAACAAAGCTTAATCCCTTTCCAGTCTTGCAAGTATAACAGGAGTTTCCTTCTCTACATATGAGTGTAGGTTTATTGAAATTATTTTAGTCGAATTAGCATATTTTTCTTCCGAGTTTCTTTTCGACTTCCAAGGAATTAATCATAATGTTTGTAGAAAGAAGAATTCTATAAAATCATAATAAGCTGGAATGTTGTTGATGACGTGTTTTTGATGGAAAAATGAAACAAATATTCAAAATCATAGAAAAAATAATTATTAATAAGACTAGCAAGTGAATTTATTGCTCTACCATGTAATAATGTCTAAGCTCCAAGGCCCAGTTGAATCACACAAAAGCTTGCAGAACAAACACATGCATGTCGCAGGTTTTATAAAGTAAATTTAGCTGTAAATTCTTAAAATGAGACTCAGTTTATGGGATAATTAACATGGGATAAAAATATTTTCTAACACATTCTGTAATATGCACAGTTTCTATCACACCGTTGTGCTTGCTACCTGTGTTCACTTTGGCTTTAGCATAACCGACATTGTGGTTTACCACAAAATCGTGCATGCATAATACTACCATACCAATCCCATTCTTCTATGTGTGTACCTGTCTAACAGTCAGTCACGTAGAGGTCTGTCTGTCTATACTCTATAAATTTACCAAATCATATATAGGAACGATGTAGTTTTGGTATACGAATGAATTTGAAGGGTGTATATAATGCAAACAAATAAAATATTATAATACACAATCGAATGTTTGTTTCAATATTTTCTGTTATGATTGACGAATCACTTGTGCGACTAAGCGAGTGTATATAGGAAATAATGACTTTTGTATGTTTTTTGAGTACTTGAGCGGGTGTTGAGTACTTGAATTAAAAATATTGAAACAATTTCGATGAAAATGCATTGTTATTTGTTAAACAATAATTGTTATGTTTATTAACTAATTATGAATCAGAATTTTTCATCGTCAAAAGAAAAAAAGTTTAATTTTTAAATTACAAAACATTGACAATATATAATGCATCAATTAATGATTAAGTGTTTTATTTAAAAAAAATCATACATTTAAAAAAAATGTTAATTATGATTGGATCAGCAGTTTCGGAGTTTATCCAGGATAAAAATTATATATCTTTATGTATAAAATAAACGAGACACGTCTATTTGATATATAAAGATATATATTTTAGTAATCCTTTTTTAATTTCCTGTATTTTGATGCCCTACTTGATATAAACATATCGATAAATTAAGGTTCGAAGGAACTGCCGATAATATTTCTGTGTACAGCTCTCCTAATCTCCCATAACCGGTCTAGTTCATTGATATGCTCAACATTCGTAGACTATCTTTGCTCACAATAATTTTGATATAAAAAAACTTAATTATCCAAAGGGATACAATTTTTTGACACTATTTATGATAGTTTACTGAAACATTATACTCAAGTATTCAAGGCATAAAAAACCGATTTTGCCATCATCACTCAAATTTTATGAAATATATCTCTCCATGATCATAAATTCATAAAGAAATAGGGAGCTGAAATTTTGGTGGCATATTTTCTATATCTCAAAAGATAATTTGGGTAGTAAAAATGAAAATTATACTGTGTTATATTAAATAATTATTATGTAATTCTATTATTTTTTATTTGATATAAAATTGATATATTTTTTTGAATATTAGCTATCTTTAATCATTCCGTTCATTTCCAATATTTCTATTTTTTATATTTTCTAATATTTTAAATTTAATAAATAAATAATAAATAAAGTTACAACAACATGTAGCATACGTATATTATCAATAAAATCGAATAAAAAATAATAATAAAATAAAATGAAAATAAAATTAATAATATATATAAAGTACCGTCTAACATAAATACATACTTAAACTCAGGTCAAAAGGGGAAAAATTAACAAAAATTATTCTTCAAGGTATAAAAATAAAATATTTGTAATGGATCTTCCGAGATTCGAACCCGAAATACTCTGGCTTACAATTTGTGATAGCTAATCATTACTCCATTTGTTCATTACATTATATGGTCCAATTTATTTGTATTTACAAGATTTGATAAAAAGTCATTTTTAGTTTTATCGATGATCAATCACGTCTATCTAGATAAATTAGAGAATAAAAATATTATCTGAATAAATTTGATTCTAAACGTCATTAAAGTCAATACCAAGACAGCTCTTGTGTTTTTTTTGATCCAGGGTCGATATAAGACTATCATTATAAACAAAAGTTAAATATTCCTGGTGCTATGTGAAAATAGTGTTAACACAAAAGTTGTAGATCTTTTTATTACCTACAACTTTGCCATTTAACTTTTTTATATTGGACTTGTAGTTTGGCCGGAAATCGAGAAAAACCGTGTTTTACCCTTATAAATTCACCCCTTCCACTTGTCGACCACAGATTGCCCGTAAATTATTTATAATTTCATTTTTGTTCTATTTTTTGCCGTTTCTAATGTGTTGCATTCTACTATAATTTTTTTTCCACTTCTGACTTCGGACTTCTCATCCTACTTAATTTTTTTGGTTTCAAAAATTATTGGAAATGGTCTATAACTGTAAAGTTATTTTTTTTTTTAATTTTAATTTATTTATTAATTTTTTTATTATTATTTTTTTTTTGTTAAATTAAAACACAACAGTATAATAAATAGAATATTTTAAATGGCTGCTATAAATGGGTTAAAATTATATTGATGATTCATAGGATTGAAATTCTACATATAATATGATCAAAGTATACATTCCATACATATTATTTATATAGAATTTACTTTGAATTGAGCTACTTAACCATAACCATTCATTTATAAGTATATGGTAGGTAGAAATTGACTTCAATAATCATAATAATATTATTATCGATTCTTTTATTTGCATTATTATTGTCAAATGATGTTTGAAATTCTTGTTGTATAACGAGTACGTATGTACGTATGTATGTTTGTTTTATAAATTATTTATACCAAGTGTTTATTGTATATTCTCCATTTATAATGAATCTGTGCAAAAAATGTTTATGGCCAATATATATCTAAATATGAGAAATATATGAGACTGTATTTAATTTAGTCTGAAATTTTTAATATTTAAAAAATATTGATGGCATGGACTAAAATTTGAAAAAGATATTCATAATAACATTACATTAGTTTATGTGATCCATTTGTAAATAAATGTTGTGAGGCATGTCATGTTCAAAAAAGTCATTGTTGGTTGTTTTCGTCTCTTTTCAACTACTAAGGTCATGTAGTGACTACAGTGGTACATCATTCTTAGCCATTGTTTGTTCCTAGTTTTGGATTTTAAAAAAATATAAACCTTTTTTACATTTGGATGTATATTTTTCTAAATAATGCTTAATATTAGTTTGAGCTATTGTCCTCTAAAAAGTACACCCATTGATATATCAAAATCTACGCTTACTATCGTAAAATATATGTTATTCTTGAAATATACAGGTTGAAATCACCTCCGAGTTTTGTGAAAAAACTATGTAAACGCTGAATAAATTTTGTTACCTTGGAGGTAGGAAAAAAATAGCCTCCCGTTCTAATCAGGCTGGCTGACAGCAGGCTATTTCTCTACACCATAAATGTGTCATAATAGTGAAAAGGAGCCTTTAGAGAATGCTTTAATTTTTTTCTTGCTCACCTCTTAGGCTATATTCTTGTTAATCGAACCGATCACAGGAAAGTCAGTTGGCTATTTCGTCAACAATATGGTACGTAATTTTAACCTTTTAAATGCTCGATTCAGGTTACCATAATAATTGATTGTTACGATGAACCCTTGAAACGCCTACTTGTCAGGTATATGACATCCCTTCATTACTACGTATTTTTCCTCGAACACCAGGTACACAAATCATATCCACAAGATACATATAATGTAGATATAACATTTGTAATCGTGTGGCCTCTAGAATAAAACGATTTTTATTGTATTCTATTAAATACGTTGCTTTATACGTAGCTTTATTAGTTCAAGTAGCTTTATACAACAAAAAAGGAAAAAAATACTAGCGAAGAAGAAGCATTGAAAAAAAAATCGGTGTAAAAATTTATGAAAAAAAAATTATTCTTTGATAAATAATATTAAATATAAACATCAGAACAAATCAGTAATATACAATAAAATAATTCGTCATTTCTTATTATATATTTAATTTTACATTCTAGAATAATAATAAGCTCAAAGTTCATGCATAGAATTAATGTTTTCTTTATAGGAAATTTTAATATTTATTATACCAGAAAAAATCTTGTTTTGTGTATGTTGTTTTTTTTTTCTATATTATAATAGATAATTTTATAAAATAAACTTGAATTGTGAGAAATAAACCTCCGCAGTATTCCAAAGTCTTGGCTGTATAAAGGAGCCGTTTTCATTGCCATAGAATATAAGCAGAGCACTATGATATTGCAACAGTTTTTATTCGGTGTTTAGTTAAAGTAACTTTAAAAAAACAAATTCATCAGTTAACGAAGATAACAACTGAAATCGTTAATTAAATAAATACCCAGCGTATTGGTTAGTAATAGTGATGGTAAAAGTGTTCATGGCAAAGGTGCAGAACTTGAGAGCACCTGAGAAAAAACTTGATGAATAAACGCTAGTTTATTCTAAAATCAATGAAAAGTATGTTAGATAGTTTAAAAGAAGTGAAATACATTAATCATAACGAAAAAATATATCTCCCAAAAGTAATTTTTTTTTTTTGAATGTCAACTTTTCTTCTTTATCTTATGTTTTAAAGGACTGACTGTGCTTAATTACGAACTTTAGATGACTTTTTTGGATAGAGTACGGAATCTAAATTTCAGTCTTCTTTCTCTTATCAGTTATCTTGATGAAAACCAGAAAAACGGACGGCCTGAGAGACGAAAATGGAATAATTTGATGATTCTATGATTGTCTATATATGACGTTGCATGCTTCAGACTAGATTTAATATACCCAATTATATTTCATATATAGCGGATATAACAATTGAAAACGGCAACTATAATAAGTACCATTCTATCACTAGATACCACTAAAAAATATGAACATACTGAATCATGATATCTCTTGCAGATATTGTAGATATCCGTTACTAATTGCAATTAAGTTTATAGGAATGAAATTAAATTATTTTCTAATTATAAAGGATATAGGTTGAAATATTCGTATCGAATATTGTGCCCAGCTGTGTATAATATAATAATATATTCAAATTTATACTCTTTTACATATACAAATTGAGAGACTAAAGAAAATTTACTACTGATTTTTCAAACGAATACTAAAGAGAACGAAATGTGTTATGTTATATAATAATAATAATAATATATTTTCTATTGTTTTTTTCCGGAGAAACGGAAAGGTGGTGTCTATGGTTGTATATATATATATATATATATGTATATGTATTTTTGTTATTATAATGTCACTCTTTGTAATGTTTTCAATGGTGTCACATTTTAAACTTTCCATACTTATGTATGTTGCAATAGGTGTAACATAACATTACATTGTCACATATACGTGAACGTATTATACAAGTAAACATGTATACATATCTTGATGGACGTGATTATTAGAGGCTTAGAGATCAACTTCTTTCTGAAACCTTAATTCAAATAACTATGCGATTTTTTTCTATAATATTATTATTATCAAATACGTTGGTATGCCACTAATCAGTCGTTTTTAAAATATAATGTTTTCACGTTAACGTGGTACTAAGCAAACACTTTAACGTTTAACACTTGATCAAAAATCATATAATATAATTTGATATCGCAAAACTGTTTATTTGATATGACAGGCTGATGAAACTATTAAATGGCAAACATATTATTTCATTTGTTTGTGGCTATATGTTTAATTACACAAAAAATAGAATTATATTAAACAACTTCTCTGAGCACCTGACTGTTGCTGTTCATATATGTCAAGTAGTGCTTGTCACTTGATAAAATTACTTGAATAATGTGAACAAAGCAAGCAGTTTGAATTGCTTATATTCTCTTTAAGGATGGAGTTGAATACGTTTTTAAAATTACTGTTGATAAAAATACGTTGTTTCGTTATAATAAATTCGGAGAGCTAAAAGAGAAAATTAGATAAAAAATGGAGAAATGACTTGATATTTAATAAAGTATTTCACTAAATTATCAAATTACAAATTGTGAACGATTTGTATACAAGCGTTTAGTTCGTTAACTACTATCTACTTAGCTAAGGCCTGAAAAAACAGTGTCAGTGGACTTTTTATCTAACGTAATGGCTTAAAGTTTCAAGACAATTTTCATTTATTGTTCAAATAAAAATTTTCAGGATGAATAAAACCTCATTCTATCACAAATGTAAGTTAACTGTAAACTTGTATGTGTGTACATAATATATTACATTTAAAACTGTCATATTTCGTTCGCGACACGTAACTTCGATAACTTTTATAACGTATATTTTTCATATTATATTGAATGTCCTAAATTTCATAGTGTGAATTCAGAATTGAATGTTTCACGATCGTAGCTTTTAAGAAGAATATCGTCGGTTAGAGATAAATATAGTCTATAAACTGCGTGGTTCAATTTTAGAAGGTCACCCTCCCTGTCTATAGCCTTATTTAGTCGTTACAATGGTTCTTTCCAGAATGGAACGAAGATTTTTTATCGCCAAGAAATATTTTATATTTTCTCTAAGCGATATTAACTTCTATTTCCAATTTTAAATATTCTGACACTCCGGCAAATTATCCATGGTTGAAAAATAAATTTTCAATTAGATTTAAAAAAGAATCTTTTTCTTGAAATTTACTTCAAATTTCTAAGCGTAGCCTCTGATCGAATCCCTTCCCGTCTTGATTGAAACACGTAGTTCTTGGGTACTCCTTAAAATGATTATAATATCTTGCACCAAGCATTTAGAGACAAGTGAAACCATCAAAGTTACTCACAAGTACCCAAGAGCTTTTGTCTCATATTTGATACATTCTGTACATCCAAAAGTATAACTAGATTTTCATCTGCACAACCATTTCCACCAGAGTGTTGCGAAATATCGTATATATATCGTATATCGTATATATATATATATATCGTATATATGAATATTCCTTTTTTTTAATCCTTCGGGATATTATAATCTTTTGAAAAATTATATCATTTATAATAATTTTAAAATTTTTATATGTGTAAAAATATTTTTTGAACCGTTATATATATTACTGTACATATTACAAATGATTAACAACAACATTAATTTTATCCAAAATTGAATAAATGTGCGAAATGTCATAGGAAAACAGGCAGCATCAAAACTGTTGAGTCATTAAAATAAATAATTTCATAAAATTCTCGCTATCGCTGTAGCATATCGAAGAATTCTTTATAGGTGACAGCAAGAATTGATAGTCATACCTAGAGATTTTCGTTTGGATTCTGTCGTCGCGGGAGCTGAAAAATAGATATGATGTATAACACTACATTTTCCACATTTATACATCAGAAAATTCTCTTGAATACCTGATTTGCGATTTGCGATTTTTCTTTAATAACGATGTTCAACAATAAATTTTGCAAGCATATATGTACAATATTTCAAAGTTGGAAAAATGGTTCAACATATATCGCCATTTTAGTAAAAAAGGAGATAAGTTTAGAACGCTATATCTTGGATATGGTAATTTAAAGATAATATGTTTCTAAATAGGGATAATCATTAACATTTCCGCTATTGTAAATTGATTGTCGAGTTCTGTAAGTTCGTCTGAATGCATTTTACATACCCACAGGCCAATGAACCGGTAAAAAACATTGCTGAAGTTCCAAAACGTCCACGTGTATAAATAGTTTTGAAATCAAATAACTAAGGAATGATAATAGTACCATCTCGTTTAATTAACAATGGTAGTCGTTTTTAGAGATAATTTATGTAACTGCGTAAATTTTCTACGACGGATGACATATAATTTTTTTTCCTTATCTTAAAAAAAAAACTGATTCACTCAAAATATAATAAAGCAACCTCTTGAGATTTGATATAAGAAGAGATGAAGACGGACAAATAGGAGAGAGGGAAGGTTGTAAGGACAGATAGTCAATAAATTTATAGATAAAATATCTTTAAAAATACTTTTTTTATTAACATCATTAATACTCACAAGCACACAAACCCACACCCAAAGTCAGAATCTCTCTATTGATGGATGATTTTCTTGAAATAAATGACATTAAATAGCATAGGTTCTTTTTAAACTGTTTTGATATTCAATTCGGTTTTTTTTCTCTACATATAGAAAAAAATTATATATCGATTTTATCGATATTTATAATATTCGTCAAATAAAATGTATGTTGAAGATTAAAGGATATTGACCTTTGCATTACATCTGCAGTAAGTTGATAGCCAAGTGGTTTTAGTTATATTTATCTATATTGAAATTGGAATTTTAAAGATAAATTTGTTTTGCTTTGATTTCAAATTGTTTTGAAAATAACGTAAAAATAACGATATAAGAAATTGTGGAGGTCACAAACATACCTCCCATCTAAAAGCTTTCCTGAGATCGATCCTCAAACTTTACACCTAGTTTTTCACGTAAATGACAATTATCTCGTGGACTGGTCATTCATTTTGTATTTTTTTTATACTATGTCAGAGTATATCAATTTTTGTCCAAAGTTTTAAACGCATAAAGCCACATAGAAAATTTTGGTGCCCGTTGGCCTGTCTGACCGATATCAAAATAATTCAATAACGGGAACAGATAGCGAGATGAAATTGTGGTCATATTATTAAGACATAAAAGAGTTCTCGAATAAATATCGGCCCATTGAGTCTAATGGAACTATGATCCACTTTTAAACCATTAAAGAGTGATAAAAAATATTTATGGTTGGACTTCATATTTAGAGTATTTTATGAATGGTAATCATGAGAATAGTTCAAAGATAGTCAACCATTTGTCGAGATATAATCAAATAACACATTTAGCAATCATTATTTGTTTACAATTTATTATTACCTTAAATTTTTATGCTATTACTTCAAGTGACGATTGATTCGCATAAATTTTCGTATTTAATTTTAATAAGAAAACAGATAAAATTTCAATTAATTTAAAAATATGAAAAAATCTTCATTGATAGGCTCATATAAATACCACAGATTTTAACCTTGAAAGAAAACAAATTAATCTTATTATGAAATATTTATGAACTCTGTAGATACTTCATAAAAACCAAAAATATGATTTTTGGTCTATATCGTTCAATTTTCTCCAATGTTGGCAATCAAGGAATGTAATTATACTAAATATGGGTACTAGTTTTCAAATTTTTGTTGCGTTAAAAATATCTCTCAGAAATTTTAAGATACATATGGTCTGGTGAATTCATATCGGATTTAAAGTAAGCGAATTAATAATATGAAAAATGGAAATTATGACCCAAAATTAGTTGGTTTAAAAAAAAAAAAGTGTACTTAAATTGGTCGAAATTTGTCCATAATAAAGAACAAATAAATTTTTTGAATTTTATGACGTCACAAAAACCAAAAATATTATTTTTGTTCTATAACATTCAAGTTTTATCTGAATATGGCAAACAAAGAATGTAATTATTCTAAATTTGGGACAAATTTTTCAAATTTTAGGTTAATTTAACCATATCTATAATTAATAAAGATAGCATGGGTTTGGTGATAAAATTTCATATAAGGGTTAAAGTAAGCAAATTAATAACATAAAAAATGAAAAGTCTGACCCAAAATTAGTTGGTTTAAAAAAAAAATTTACTCAAATCGGTAGAAATTCGGCCATGATATCGAACAAATTAACTTTTTGAACTTTATGACGTCACAAAAACAAGAATAGTTTTGCTCTCTAATATTCAATTTTTATCCGATTATGGCAAAGAAAGAGTGTAATTGTACTAAATTTGGGCCAACGTTTTCAAATTTTTGGTTAAATTAAACATATCTATAATTAATTTTAAGATAGTTAGGGTGTGGTGATAAAATTCCATATAAAGGTTAAAGTAAGCGAATTAACAAAATAAAAAATGGAAAGTTTGACCCATAATTAGTGGGTTTTAAAAAAAGTTTACTCAAATGGGTCAAAATAATTAATCTTTATAAACCACTAATACTTTTATCGTGATTGAAATGAAGTAACAACAGAAAAAGGACAAATTAAAATATAAAAATCTAATCACGAATTTTTAAGACAGACTGTTTTTGACACTCCCGTGAGACAAAGTCAATCAATAGGATCGGAGACCCAACTTTTAACTCATAAATTTTGAGGTTATGTGAAAAAAGTGTGAGTACCAAAGTTGTAGATCTTTTTATTACCTACAACTTTTATTACCTTTGCCATTTTACTTTTTTCCATAGGACTTGTAGTAGTTCAAGTTGCAATTCAGATAAACCGAATTGTACCCTTGAACACAGATCGCCCGTAATTTATTATTCCTTTCATTTGTATCATATTATCTTCCGTTTCATTCTACTATAATTTTTTCCCTTGCAAAATTTATCTATCCTGAACTAAATCTCAATCTAGAAAATGTTTATTAATTATTTATAATAAAAACTAATATTTAATATATATAATAATAATGACAACACAAATATAAAAGTAAATATATCATTTAAAAACATAGAAAACAAACGTAGAACATTTAATACGTAGAAAGTATTAGACAACGCAACGATAGTACAATATTAACTAAGTTAAAAGTTTAATTTTAACGTAATAGGAATTATAAATATTACAAAAGTTTCTATAGTTTATAAAATGTTTATCATCATCTGTTTCTACGTACCAACTAACTATACGTTGCTTGTTTTTTGTTGTATTTTACTGTGATTTTTGGTATTAAAAGCTTTTAATAATACTTCATACACCACATATACAGAATAAATAATTATTGAATGTATTTATTATTTCATGGAAACGATGTCGAAAAGTTGTTATTAAAATTATATTATTAATTTCACGTGTGAATTATTTCTAAACTATAATAATATTTATATATTTTTGTGTTTTGATACAAACTTTTTACTAGCTTTAATGGAAATGTTCGTTATTTTAAAGCAACTTTGACTGGGAAATCATTGTGGGTGAATCAACATATAAAGCACACTACCTATAATGGACACATAAGAGTTTCTTGCGATAGATGAAAACATAAATTATATTCTTCATTTTCACAAGTGCTATGCGATCTTGAAGGTACATGCTTTTTTGACGAGATTGTAATCTGGTGATTAACGGAGGATGTACATAATCTAACCAAACTTTCTCTGTTTAATTCTTCCAGCTACAGATTGGTATTCATCTTTCTATATTTGTTATTTTGGATATGTCCGAGGAAAGAAAAATGATTATATCTTCTTAAATAGCTAGAAATTCGTATATAAGGTGAAAAAATGCCTTTTCTCCCCACCAAACACAACATTTTTCAATGATATATCGGTATTAAATTCAAAAATTGAGCTAGAGCCGAAGGTAACATCTTCAGAACGGCAGTTGGTTATTGTAAAATAAAAATTATGAATAAAGAAAGACTCAGTATCGCGAACGTATGAATTTAACAGACGAATCGACAAAACACCAGACAGACCAATAGAGAAAAATTGGATTATTTCTATTCTGTCATCTAATATATTTTCTTTGTTTTAGGTATGTCTCACAGTTTATTGGAGTTAATTGCGTAAGAAACCTACAATTTTTCTATTAAAATTATTACAGTTTTAACAAAATCATTTAAACCAAATCGTTTTCTTAACGATAATAGACCACACCAAAAAAGCGTATAATATCATAAGAAGATAAGAAAACACTAGAATCATCGTCGAAAACTGGTCAATATATATATAAGTAATACATTTGTGTACTCAGGTTGAATTTTTAATAAGTGTATATAGATATTTTATAACTGAACGCAGATTCTGTTTACTCGAATAGTTGAGAGCCTAATAAATGGTTTTCTGATAGTTTTACCTTTTTTGTTTTTATGACCTACAATAAAATGGTTAACTAAACTAACTTTTCCACAAAATAAGATAAATTTATGCCATGTAGCTTTTAAAAAATTCTTCCTTTTATTTTATAAGTTTAAAACTGTTTTTACTTGACTGAAATTTTAATAAATAAAATAAAAAAACTTTTTCTAATAATCCATTAAATATTTATTTATATTAAATTGATTACTTAACTTCTGTATTCTTATTACTTACATAATAATTTAGTTAACACTGATCTTGTTAAAAATTCAACTAAAATTTTGAGTAGAAAGCCAACATTAATTTTTTGTGGATCGTTCATAAATTGTGTTTATTTTACACAAAATGTTTTTCTGTGCATAATCTTACGAAAATAAACTTGCATTTATCTGCTATTTAAAATTTTTCGGAAACCGAATAAAGAAAGTAATTTTCCAGAACTTTTGCATAGGAATAGGTGAAGAGAAGAACTATAAGGAAGACATATGAGCTAAAATATATAAAAAAAGGCGTTTGGTTGATCATCTTGTCATCGTTTGGATAAGAATGAAGTAACCAACTCCACCATCGACAGTATAATTGTCACTTTATGCTAGAATGTAACTATGCCTTCAGTTGATGGAGTGTCTAACAGAGAGGGTACAGAGGACAAAAAGGTACAAGGATCGTGGTGCCGTTCCTCTGTTAATATACTGTCTACTCTATATATGAGTTTATATACAGTTTTTGAAAATACAACCTGTTTTATTTCTGTAACTATCCCTTTCTAAATATATATATTTGGGGATTATCCTGATGAGGCGTGATCTGACATCTTAAAGAGATACACCCTAATCTGATCTTCTCTTATATATACAAATACTTATAATAAAACTCTCAGAAACATGGTTATAACCTTTACGAAGGACACTTATTTTTACTACATGGTTACCTTACTATTAGACATGTTTTGAATTTGAAATGTTCTATGAAAATATTATTTTCTGTTTGAAAATGTAATTGATTAGAATACCTATAGGTAGTAAGGATATCTTTTACACATGAAAAACAAGCGTATCGATAGCTGAATCATCCCTATTTTCATTTTATGATGATAGTACATCGGAAAAACAATGTTTGAAGTAAATATATTGATATTGGATGATTTCTACCTTTTCGGCCACTTGATTACAAGTTTTGTTAGAATAAATATTGTCATAGTGATTTCTGATAATTAAGTATGGTGTAAAGTTTCGTAGTTTCTTATGAAAGCAATGTAAATTTCTTGAAAATTATAGATATTGTTTGTCAAAGGAGAAAATAAAACTTATTTATTTATATCGTTTAAAAAGTATAACAAAGATATGATTCTTAGAGAATATCTACATACATTTATTTATTATTCATATGTATTTCAACTATTCTGAGATCCTCATCAGTTCTTAACAAATTTTCTTGTAGGCAACATAATTACCAAGAAATCTAATGAAGTTGTAATAGAGGCTTTTTTACAGAATTATTATCCAGTTATCTCGCTGACAAGGAATTCCTTGATTACAAGAGTTCCAATAAATTTCATACCTGACATGTATAATGTCAGGTATTTGTCGGATTGGTATATTTGGTCCTAAAAATTGAGTTTTAGTCCGTCAATAAGCAAAGTAGATCCATTAGAGCACTAAATAGATCCATGATCCAACTTTTAAACCATAAAAGATTCAAATAGTTATAAAGAAAAATATATATGTTTTTTCAAAACATACACTTTTGTTTGAAACTTTATTTCGTATAATATTTGGATTTGCTACAATTTAGATAATAAACACATTTATACATTTTTATTATATATGTATTTATAACTGTATGGATAGGACATTCAGAGTATTTTATGTATTTTAAAGAATTAAAAATAGTTCAAATATTGATACTCAATATAAGACCCACTAAGACCCAACTTCATTCACTTAATTTATACTTAGGTCATATAAATTGATTGAATTTTATAAATTAATAAAAGTTAATAAAGACTATATAGCCAAGGTAAATGATAATTTTGCAAAGAACACTCATAAGAACCCAACTTAAAAAATAATTATACTCCAAAAGAAATCTATTTATTACCGTATATATATATGTTACGTGGTCAAAAGAATACACATCCAAATCAATATATTCATCCCTTAAATATTTATTCAAAATCTATTTTTCATACAAATTCAATTTCCTTTACAATATTCATGTCTTGCATGATAACATGTCTGGTAGCAGTTCACCCTTGATATCTTTTTTTTTATTTTACATTTCCTAGAAAATAAAAACATTTCAATATATACAATCTAGATTAACAAATATTTGTGTATAATATATTAGAAATTGTATAAACACAACGCAACAAGTATGATAAAAAATGGGTAAGGGAAAAAATAGGTATCAAACCTCTTTATTTATTTACAAAACTCATATCCTTTCCGGCATGTTCCTATTATATTCACATAAACACAATGGATAAAAATCATTTTTGAATGAAATAATAACAATTTCCCTATTTTGTATAAAATATGATAATTGTTTTATTTTTATCATATTTTAAAAAGTCATCATAAACAGAATTCACAGAGCAAAAATACGTTTGATTCAATCTCCAATGTTTGCAATTGGCATCTAATATATAAAACCCCTATTTACAAAATTTTGAGATTTATACAGGGTTATTTTGTATTTTGTAACTCGAAAAAAAAGTAAAACGAGAAAATTATTTAAAAAGGAAATTTTATCATTTGAAAGCCTGATTCTACTTCAGGTTGAACTAATTTTTAGCAGGATGATTTAAAAAAATTGTTTTGCACTCTTTCACTCAATTTTTATTCAATTGTGGCAAAAAAGGATATAATTGTAATTAATTTAGATCATAGTTTCCAAATTTGATGTTAAATTAAACATATCAATAACAAATTTTAAGATAGTGGGGTCTGATCATGATTTACCATATATGGGTAAAATTAAGCGAATTAAAGTATGAATCAAAGTTAGAAGCCGTCAAAAAAAAAAAAAAAACTGAAATAAAAATTACAATTACAAAAAATTGGTCAACATTTGGCTAAGATATCGAAAAAAATAATTTTTTGAAGCTTGTTACGTCACAAGAACTAAAAATATGATTTTTGACTATAACTTTCAATTTTTATCCAATTTTAGCAAAAACAAAATGTGTTTCTACACAATTTGGGCCATAATTTTCAAAATTAAACATATCTGTAATAAATTTTTAGATAGTGGAATTCTGGTCTTGAAATTTCAAATAATAGTTAAAGTAAGCGAATGAACAATGTTATAAATGAAAAATGATACCCAAAATTAGTGAACAATTCACTCAAATCGGTCAAAATTTCGTCATGATATCGAATTAATTAAAATTATTGAACTTTATTATATTTCAACCAAAAATGCTGCCGGATTATTCATCCACAAGTCATTCTGGTAAGATTTACAGATCAAGTTTATGTCATCCAGAAAATAATCGTCTTTATCGAGGTTATGGCTTTCGTCTCACAGAACAAATGCATTTCTGAACAATTGAATTTATTCGAAGAATTTTGTATTAAACGGAATATGCTTTGCCACAGACCTAGTAAATTTCTATTTTATTGTCTACCGAATTGGTCAATAATACAAGAAACTAGATAAGAGTAATTGTGATACATGAATTTTTATCTATGTATAAATATAATTATGAAATTATTTATTAATAATGTTCATGAAAGCATAAACAAAAATAACGAAATAAACATTGGTTCTTTTTTTTTTTTTAATTTGATATTTTGGTGGGTGTAAAAAATATAACCCAACAAATATATATGTATGTTTGTTTTTGACATTTTTAACACTTTGCAATGTACAAATAACGTCATAAACTTTTTGGTGTTATTATTTTTGACATTTTGGTGTGAAAAAAATGTATGGAAGCTACAATATTTGTATATTAGTCAACTCTTCCCATTTATACAACATAACGAAATATTATGTCTCTTGAATATTTCATAATGAATTATTACTATGAAACTTGGGGTTTTCATAATGTTCTCCAAATTATTTTGTATTACCCATTTCGAAGCAATAAATACTGATTTTTCTATACGGCAATTTCGTGATTAATTTTTAATTTCTGTTTACATGGTTTGAATTCTTTATTAATACTTTAATTATAGCTTCAATTGGGATAATTATTTAATAAAATTTTTTAATTTGGCTATAGTTGTTTTTCACTATAAGATAGGTACTACGAACAATATTCAATCAAAAAATCGCACTTACAAAAATTTTCTTTTTTTGTTAGTCGCGCTATTGTTCCTTCGACTAATTACGACAAATAGCGAATTTATAGGACCAATTTTATACGAGAAAAGTGTATCACATTTTAAAAGTCCAAAAACTAAATTATATAAAACGTAAATTTCAAACTAGATGGTAACATGCGCGAAATGTAAAGAGTTGAAGATCTTAGACGATCTATGGATGAGGGGAGATGATAAAAATCTTTAATCCTTAAAACATAATATAAATGAAGATTTTGTTGTAATTTTAAGAAATTTTGAATTTTTTACAATCAAAAATTGTAAATATAATTCATATTAGTTTTCGATTTATCTGGAAAGTTTTAGATGAATTTTTCTTGACAAATAAGCTAATCTATGTAAAATACGGTTTAATTAATTGCTATAATTATACAGAAAAATTTTACCTCTTTCAAGTTAAAAATATATTTTTCAAAAGGGTAAACTCTTTGATAAAGAATTTATATGTCGTGTTATAATTAATTAAGAAAAAAAAAAGTATATTTTTAATTAATTTACATAAGTAGAAGTAAAAGAAATACAAAAAAAATGATTTACAACTTTAAAATCTCTTAAATAAACATTAATTTTACATTAAAATGTTAAAGAAAACTTTTTACTATAAAAAACATACTTACTGAAAAAAAAGAAAAAAATTGTACGGAGCACATTTTCACATAGAAGGCGATGACGATGGAATCCAAACTGGAGCCTACTTAGGAGAGTACTCTTAAAGTACACCGTAACATGAGAAGTGTACTGTTATATAATGTCTGTAATAACGTAAATATAAACCATACAGAAAACACTGTGTGGATCAAATTATTTCTCTTACATAGCTATCAAAATAAGCTTGATTAACAACCAAATGGTCTACTCCGTAGCGGTTTTAAGAAAAGCCTCATGTTCGAACAAAAGTTGAACATTCTACATAGAATATTACGCATATTTAGGTGTTTGTAATGAACGTTCAAATGGAACATGTTTTTATTTTTTAGATTTATAGTGCTTTGTCAATTTTGTGTTTTACGTCATATAAAGATCAGAATTTAAACAATTCTTGGAGCTCAAAATTTTTCGAAATTGTATTACAAATGAAATTCAAATGCTTTAATTTCTGCTATATGGAAGTGGCCTATTATTACGACGAGGTTTTATTACACTGGAAATCGTGAAAAAACTATTATTCACACCAAACAGTTCTATTATTCACTGTCGTTGCGCATATCGATTTTTTTCCGCTTAATATCATTTTTTGTCTTTTTCATCTGCAATGACCTAACAGTGGTTTAATTAGTATTATTTTTTAATTAGTATTTAATTAGTATGTAGTTGTTTAATTAGTATGTATTTGATTAGTAATAGATAGAAAGTTTCGAAAAAAATTGGTGGATTTAAATACGAATTATATGCAATCGAGATTGCGTTTAATTATTGTATTGTAGAAAATTTTCATTTCACCTTTGTATAGTTTATATACTAATATGACATAAAATTTTAATAGTAAGAGGCGAGCTAGCGTAGTTGGTAGAAAACTACATTCAGGATGGCGCTTCGTGGTTTAATTCTCGGTTCCGAATATTAAAAAAAAATTTTTTTTAAGTATATTTTAAATAATTATAGATAATATCTATAATTAATTATTTTATTGTTAACTAAAAAAAAAATTAAAAATAAAGTCGTGACCGGAAACGGAGTCTGAATTTTTCGATTCTGATTCCGAACGCAATTCCTCTACCAACTAGGCTCGTCTCGTACTAAAATACCATATTAGTATATACAATTAATAAAGCTGAAACGAAAATTTTCGAATGTCTTTGTTTCGGAAACAATTAGGCAAATTTTGTTATAAGTCAAACGGGAGAACACACAATAGGGATACAATAATGAAACCCATTGTCATATCAAAATAAATATTCCAAGGTGATGTTCTCTCCTGGTTAGTTATTTCTAAAGGAAGTTTTTTTCCATATGTTGAGATCTTTATTGTAACATACCATGTCTAAACAGGTTCCGGTATAATAATAGTATATATCCCATAAGGATCTGAACGTAAATGTAATATTACGAGATTGGTTGTTTAACTCGTTACCGTAATAAACCTCATATATATATATATACATTTACTTATTACGTAGGTACATTAATATAATATTATATATACAATATGTATTATATTATAAAACTAAATGTATGTTGTATATATAATTATATTTCCAAGTCGACATTTGTTTAAAAAAAAAATAATATTATATACATAAACATTCCAACATACATACGATAGTGGAAGAGATAACTGTAAAAAATTTGAAAATTTATTTTAAATCTGTATGGACGATTGGTTTGCCAGATTAGTAGTATTTACACTTTTCCGCACGATAAAAATAAAGAAAGTTATCGTTAGAAAGCCGATCAAATTTAGCTCTAAATTCACGTCCTAATTTTTTAATATTTGACAGGCAACTACTCATTTTATCTAAATTGAAGGCAAAAATTATTTCGCTAATTTTCGTTATTTTCTATGATATAAAATTGAAAACATTAGAAAATTATTATTCTCCGATTTGGATAAAGTCATGTTTAAAAGGATACTTTGACCTGGAGACTTAATTAGCAATTGGATTCGGAGTTTCAATTAAAATTTCTGATTTAATAGACGTTTTTCGGAAAACATAATGTTTCTCACAATTCCGAATGTGTGTTATATTGTAAAACAATCCCTTCAATTCATTTTAGGAATAGAATTGATTGGCAGTCATCAAAATTTTTAATTTAATATGAATCCAAGCCTCAAATAATTATAATGTATAACATTTCTATACATGACGTCCTGTAAATTCGTTCTTGTTATGTTAAAAAAAAATTTTTTTTATTGACAATATTATTATAAATAACTTCTGAAACAGAGTAGTAGAAAACTCAAGGAATGCTTTTAAAACAAAGGAATATTCTTACAGGAAATGTAAAGGAACCATCGTTTATTCAATTGTTTTAGAATGAATTGGACGTAGGTACAAATAAAAAAATAAAACAGAATTTATTTTCTTCCTATGCTAACTTTATGAGAGTGAATAATTTATAAAAGTATGTAAAATCACGTAATTAACCAATCATATCTTACTTAATATGATGTGCTCGACTAAATCCCACTGTCTATTTTTTTTACTATTCTGATAGGCTGCCCCCTATATGCGCTGCATCATATAAGATTTGGTGGTGGTAACAGAAGGTACAATATCTCCCAATTCATAATCTGACGCACTCAAATAAATCCAGAAATTCCCGCTTTGCCTCGCCTACCAACAACTTTTTATATGAAAATAAATTTATGGAATTAGGCAGAGCGGTTTTAGTACAGCTCGTAAGATATGACCCAATCATAGTTACAAGATATGCTTCAAAAATGTATTTAAAAAAATGTTAGCTTGTTTGCCACTATATAAGTAACGGCTTGGTTTTTGCGGTTGTTTCTTGGACTAAAATACAAATTACACATACAGATATGTGATATAACACATACGTTAGATTTATCCAGAGTTAATGGCGCATTTTAAAATACTATAAACTTATATACATCATTATATATAGCATACCATTTTGCAAAAAAAAATTTCATCATAAATATTTTTATTGTAAGTGATATTTACTAATGTCGGTTTATTTTTTTAATTAAATAAAATATGTTTTCAAAAATACCCCATAGATTTTATAGATGCTATGCGTTCTAAAATTTCAAAAATTAAAATGGTAATTACAGGAGTTTCTTCAGGGATGTATAATTTTGGGTCAATTATTTAAGAATAGTGCCTAGAAATTTTGGTCCTATTTACCTTCTTTCATAAACTCCATCACTAGAAGAGCAAAGATGCTTTCTAGCACAAGATGACAAATATATTGTTATTATGTTTTTGAGAGAGCCGGTTATTTCATTCTTATCCAAGCGACGACAGTGTAATCATATTATTGTTTATTTTTATAATTAATCACACTTCCGATTCCTTGAATTGAACCTGCAACCTAGTCTTAGTAGTCAAATAAGTAAAGGTGTTAGTGTCTTTACTAACTTCGCCGCACAACGTGCCGGTCTGATTATTAGATACTGTTATATTAAAAGTTATGGTTATTTCAAGTTATGCAAAATAAAACAGAAAATTTGATGAAATTAAAGCTTCTTGGAAGAATTCCAGCACAAACACAGGCTTATACACACACACATAAATATATATAATATACGTTTTTAATACAACAATTCTTCATTAATGTATGATCTACATATTTTCAGTATATTCATAATGTTAATAATTTCTTGTTAAACAGTTAA
Source organism: Chrysopa pallens (assembly GCA_020423425.1). Taxonomy (NCBI): domain Eukaryota; kingdom Metazoa; phylum Arthropoda; class Insecta; order Neuroptera; family Chrysopidae; genus Chrysopa; species Chrysopa pallens. The sequence continues at coordinate 20,510,857 of CM035593.1, read as the reverse complement.
AACAATACTAAATTATTAAATAATAATACTCTTCCGTAATCTTTGTATTTAAACAATTAAACAATTAATTATTTTCTAAGTGATTTTTCCATTTTTACATACTTTCATAAAGTTATCATGGGAAGAAATTAAATTCTGTTTGTACCTACGTCCTGTTCATTCTAAAACAATTGAATAAACGAGGGTTCCTTTACATTTCTTGTAAGAATATTCTTTTGTTTTAAAAGCATTCCTTGAGTTCTCTACTATGTAGGCACTCTGTTTCAGAAGTTATTTATAATAATATTGTCAATAAAAAAAAATTTTTTTTTGAACATAACAAGAAAGACTTTACAGGACGTCATGTATAGAAATATTATATATTATAATTATTACATAAAAAAACAGAGGCTTGGATTCATATTAAATAAAAATAAAAAGATGTCTGCCAATCCATTCTATTCCTAAAATTGTTTTACAATTTTTTAACATTTATTTTCATTTAACCTTTTAGCTTCCGAGCAAACGACATCAACTACCACTTTTTCTGAAGAATCAAACGTACCAAAGGTTCAGTTCCATTCAGTTTTCTCCAAATTATGTTTCGTTTATGTCCTATTCAAAGTTAAATGTCTGATTTCAATGGTGCCTTAACAAAAGGCTACTTCCAACGACTTATAATTTCGATAATATTGATTGTATTTACTTAAAACAAATTAATCCATTCAATTTTTATATGGACTTTATTTTTTTACTCACACATTTTTCATAAGTGTGGTTTTAGAAACATTCATGAATAATTTAAAACATGCATGTTTTAGTGTTAAATCGGTATTTAAAATCACCGATATCTCAAAGGGCATTCAAATGCTCTTTAATCACAAATAAACTTTATGTGGCATTGTTTTCTTAAATTTGGATATTTTATCGATTTCAGTGGTTAGTTTTATTGTTGTGGATTTATCACGGTAAACTTTTTAGTACAAGACATTGAGGGACTTAAACCAAAAACAAAATCACCCGGCTCATATACAGTTTTCTAAAAATGTTAATGTAACTTTATAAAGAGTGCCATCCAGTACGTATAAAAATATTTATTTTGATATAAATTTAACATTTTGAATTGACATCATACACATATCTAAAAATGTATGCATATGTAGATGAAATGAATGTCAATTTGATTTGACATCTATTTCACAGAAAATAGTAAAAATTGGAAAAAAACATTTGATCTTCTACGTATATTATTATACTATCATTCCGTTTTCCATACATTTTTGCTATTGTATTGAAAGCATTCATCATCATATGTATTACATAGTTTGGATAGAATCAAAAATAGAATCACATATTGCATTTGAAATATTATTTTTTTTTTCTTTTATGATGTGCAATTTTATCAAATTCTCAATAGTAGAAAATAAAAAATATTTAGAAGGATTTTTGTGACCCAAAAAACATAAAAAAGCTTTATAAATTTGATTTTTGTCTCAAATGAATGTATCAATCAAATCAATTATTGAAGAGATTATAGTAGATTTGTACAGGCAATTTTAAGAATAAAATGTACTTGTCCTAACAGATTACACGTGTTGTGCTAAGCAATTATTGATATATGCTTATCAAAACGGAGGGCATGTTGAAGAGTTTTACGTGAGAAAATATTTCTAAATATGAAATAAAACTTTTTACGTTAGAATGTTTTTTTTCGGGATAAAACTCTTCGGCATGTTCTTAAAATTCATATCAAAATTGCTATCCCAAATTAAATAATATTTTATAATATAAGAATTTAAATATAATATCAATTGATTGCTTTATAATTAATTATTTTTATTACATTGAAACGACTATTTAGCAGAAATAAATGTCGGTAATAAATTCTTAGAATCACTTTAAATTATATTCTGCTCCAATAATTTTCACACTGTCATATAAACGTTAAAAAAGCGTAGGCGTTCGTTCACAGTATTGTGAATCAAGATGAAGTATATAATTAAATTAAACCAAAACATGAATCTGATGTAAGATCCACATACATCTATGTTTGTGAAATATATTATTAATATTGACACCAAAATTTCTAGTGGTTCTTTTTCTTACTTAACTATAAATTTTTGGACAAAAACATGTTTTCTAAGAGACATATCAAAGGAGAATAAATTTCAACATATGTATAAACTATCAGAGCAAAGGGTAAAGCCGGAAAGTTATAGTTTAGTTGATTTCGAACAAATATGTAGATTTTAATATTTTATGATAGTTCACTTCAATAATCATAGGCAGCTACCAGCACGTGCAAAGCGGTATAGTTTTTTATGTATATATATATATATATATATATATATATATATATATATATATGTTTTATATTTGTTTTGATTTTGGTACTCTGATTAGTATTGTAGATGTGTTGTATTCGAACCTCAAAATAGTCACCAATGTCTGATCGTTCATTTTTTAGATCGATGTGGCTATCCCGGTTGATTAAAGAAAGTAATACACATTTGGTTTGGTAAAGATGGACCCAACGGAGTATGCTTTTCTCATCTGCCCGATAGAAATAACATCACATATTTTTCTATGACTAAGTTAAATAACAGTTTCATTTTAATTTGAGACTGTTATAGATCTAATACCCTATACAGTCAAACAGTATTTAGGTATTACTTTAATTTGTCAAACGATCATAGCCAAAGAACAGCAAAACATTGATAAAGATGATAACTTTAGAACTCAAAACGACAGTTAAAATAAGAAAAGAGAATAAAACTGATAAAACTTGCATAGTCATAGAGAGATATAGTTTTTTTTTTATAATTGCTTTTGAAGTTGGATTTTTATACCGTCTCCTAAATGTCAAAATTATGTAACTCTAGAAAATATTGAAGTCTCTACAAAATTATAGCATAGATATTTATGGAATTACCTAAATAGTTCATTTCCATATATCCGTCATTAGGATAACTAACAAACGAAAAGACAAAGCTAGCTGAAATTTTAGTAACGTATTTTATAATAAATAGTGAGTTTAAATTCGTATAAACATTTTTTCGTAAACAGTTTAGATTTGTCACTGTATGTTCTTCATATTAAGAGTATTTAACGAATGCTAATGCTTAAAAAAAGTTCAAGCTCAACCGAATCAACCATATGAGCTTTTCAATACGACCATAATACCCGACAGTAACGCATGTGGAGTATCGCGAACAGAATCAAATAACGTTCTTTTTTTTCTAGCTAAGCTTGTTGGAAATAAAAATGTATAACCAAATAACTTTCGATTTAAGAATTTGAAAAACAATTAACGAAGCCTTAAATGCGAGACGAAATATCTACGCCTCATACCGCCTTCGGTAAAAAGCTACTCAAATCGTAATGCGGTTAAAAAATATCTATAGGTAGAGGTAAAAAATATACGAATAAACATATTAAAAAAAAAAACAAAACAAAAAAAAGAAATGAAAAACACAGTTTGTATTATATTTGTATTATTTTTTCATTTTTAATTTAGTATAAACAAAGGTAAGGAAATATCATTTTCAAAAACATACAAAAATGGAAAGAATAATATATATAAAAATGTATATGATAATATTTTTATAAAAATAAATATCTATAATGACAAATGTAATATATTTTAAAGTTATCAACATTACAGTTGAGTCAACGACAACCGTACAGAATCAAGTTGAGAGAGTTACTGCTGCTGTTACATAGTCAGTTCAGTCAGTAGTCGAAACAACAACCAAAAACAACAACAACAACAACAACAACAACAAATAAATAATAAGACTCAAAGCAGCAAAATAAAGAATTGTTTAAATTGAAAATATCTAGAAAAATATATAATACCATCAGAGGAGTTCCTACTATCAACCAACAACCGCATCAACGAAAAATATTTTACAATTTATATTTTATATTATAAAGAATGATTTTATTCATGTATTTATTTATTTATTTAACATAACACAGTTAAGGAGATTTTGATTGTTTTATGAAATATAATTATGGGTGAATCGAGTCTTCAAAAAAATATTGGTAATTATTTTCTGCCCCGGTCAAAAGTAATAGGAGTTTTGCTTGAAAAAAATTCATATCAATAGAAGTTCATGTAAGAAAATTTTTTTAATATTTCGAATTGGGCATTTTGAAAAGTAACAGTTTTGGTTGAGAAATTTGGAAAATTTGTCAAGCAAATACGATAACTTTGGACTGGAAAGAATTGTTACCAAGTAGTTTTGAGGATTCGGGTCATCTGTGGAAATTGTCCATAGAGTTTTCTTTGAAAATCTTAACAAATTTTTTCAATTTTTTGAATCTAAGGTATTTTTAAATGATCCTTAAATCCTTAAACAGTTAGAGGGACACATTTTTATATCCGGTATATATATATATATATATATATATATATATATATATATATATATATATATATATATATATATATATATATATATATATTAGTTCATTTTACATAAATTAGGACATTTTAATGAATATATGTGAGCATACTTTATTTAGTCAAAAGTTTGTAACGCTGAAAAATATTCGAGATACTTAATTGACTAGATAGTTGGCGCTATAGCTAGATCATTCCATTTTGTAATTGTCGTTCTTCTTAAGTCTCCAGTCACTTCACTCAAGGATTATGTTATTAGATTTGGCGGATTCAACGTGACTATATCATTTTAGATTTGGGATTTGGACTTGGTTGAAGCTGGCAATTTCGTAATTTCTCTAGACATCATAGAATCATCACCTTTTAAGTTTGCATCAAGATAACTTTACTTTGAGAACTAAAACGCTCATGCAAAATAGGTTATGACCCATTTTCAAGGAGACATTTAGGAGACAATTTAGAATTCTAGCAATGTTTTTTATTACACAACGTAAAACTTTTGTGTAAATTTTTTTTTCCCACAAAATTTGCCGCAACTTTCGCTTCGAAATCAACAAGTTAATAGAACACTGGGTACTGAACAAATAGTAACGATATGTTAATGTTGAGCATATTCCAAACGTATGGAAATGATATTTAAAAGCATCCTGTATTTAAAAATAATGCCACAGGAAAAGAGAATAAACTAAGAAAAAGCAACATCGTCAAGTCGTAAATCTATTTATTTTTTACTTAAAAATGAAACAAAAGTATATTATTTTATGTATATATATATATGAAATATCTATTGTGTTAGCGAAATAGAATACCAGTAACAAAGTGAATGTTTTGGATGAAGGTGTGTATGTAACAAGTCCAACATATATCACCAAAATGTATATCGGAATCTAAATACAATGTACCGTCGATTAAAAATTTTGCCACTTTTCTCAGCATTAAATACAACTGAAATAATTAACTAAATTTACACGTGAAATATTTAAAAAAAAATTTTACACCTGTTACTTCTGTTCAAAATGTGTTTTATGACAGAAATAAAAAAAAATCATTTTGAAGTAATCCTTAAACAAAATTTTCGAAAATTCTTTCTAACTAAACAAATCAATTAGATTTAAGAAAATGTCTTTTGTTAAATATCCTTAACAAATGAACTTTGGTCAACCAAACACACGTATTTTTGGTAGTAGTAGGTATTCTGATTGGAAAATGTTTACAATGCGTTCGTCGGAATGATTTAAATGAACAAATCGACATTCGAACGAGATATAAATATTGCTTAGAAATGAAAATAAAAAATAATTTATGGTATAATTAGAGAGTGACGTTAAATACAACGAAAATCGCTTAATTATGGATCCCATGAATTATTCGTGGCCCAGTATTAAAATCAGAAGTGATAGAAAATAAGTTTAAATACAAAAAAGAATGCATTTTTTAAATCAACAAACTTTTGTTTGAAACTTTTTTTCATGCACAAGTAGAAGATTTTTAAGATGTTCCAAAACTTCTATTCACAAAAAGGAACACAATACTTATCGATAGATATAACTCGGAAATAATTTAAAATAATTTGAGTCTGTGAATGAAATCTCATTTCCATTTGTTTTGACTTTGAAGGCTCAATGTATATTGAATTGGTTATATATTCAATAAGTATTTACTTCACTAACATCAGGCACAAGTAACAAATACACCATTTTACAAAAATATATTTTTCAATATTTTATATAAACTGAAAATTTTCATTTATATAAAAAAAAAAAATCAACTTTTTTAAAACAAATTGTTGAAAAAGTATTAATGTTGTTTAAAATCTACATATTTCTCTATAAGTACATAGAAATAAGTATTTTCATAACCTTACCATTCCATCCATGATTTTTTTTTTTTTGTACCTTCATCTCCATATCTCTTTCGCGTCTAAAGCATTTATTTATTATTCAGTGAGTTTTTGTGTATATTTCTAAACGATTGATTTTTAAATTTAGCATAGCGCATATTTTCATTGTGAAAAATTGTATTTTTTTTTTTTATTTTAGGAAAAACAAAATATATTTATATGATGGTTTTCAATTTCCTTTCGTTTTATTATTTTAGAGTGACATGTTTTTGTATGTTAATTGTATTTTCTTTTTTTTTTTATATATATAAAAAACGGAGTGGAGTTTTTCGGTTCGTTAAAATTTATTTTCGTTTGATAACATATGATAATTTTTAGTTTAATGATTTAACTTCAATTGTATTATCATGAATAAGTAAATTTTTATTTAAATTAATTATAGATAAAATTCCAATACTTTAATACACACCTTGATCTTGTAAAAAAATACCACAATTTCCTTAAAAAATTGATACATTTTTCTATCTTTGATGGTTTGAAGCAACTTCTAAAAGTTCTCTAAGCACCTAAGGAAGTTTTCACTTCAATAATCCGCTATTACACTGTTGCCAACCCAATATTTTATCTTTCATAAATTAAATAAAATGACATGTTTATGAAAGTTAGTCAAATGATATATAACTTCAATTAACATAATGTTTGTTAGTATTTAAATTTAAAGCGTTTCAAAGCTTTGTATGCAATATGTAGTTTTGTTTAGTAATAATACAGTAAAATAGTTACATTTACAATGTATTCATATTCGTTTAACTATAATAAGGGTAAAGGTAAATACATATGTATGTATTCTAGGATTAGATCAATGGATCATATTATATACAAAGCATAGTGTCAAATGAACATTCCTATGTCACTCATTCATCTAAACCAGTGATGTTTAAACTGTATTTTCTTGATTTTGTATCCCTTATAACAATCATAAATTGTAACCCATAATTATATTAATTTGGTCCAAATTGTGATTTCTTATTAAAACTTGCGAGCAAATAAATCAGATTTAGATTTTTTATTTGTAAGAAAGTACGTAACGAACTTGTGTGTGATTTTCTAAATAATCATTTAAACGTATCAAGAAAACGAACAAATTTTGTTTTGCATTAATAATGATTGACGTCTTAAAAAGCTATAAAAAAACTACTTATACTTTGCGAGTCATGGCGTGAAATCTGTTTGGCATATAGAACCCATAATACGTTTTTGCGTAATATCTCAAAAACTACACATTAAATCTTTAAATAGATATTATAATTTTGAAGTCAAAATTCGTTATTTAAATAATATTTCATCGAAATTGGACACAAATCTGAAAAAATTCAGCAAATAGAGAACACTTTTTGTTTCCTAATGCGATTCTGTTTATCGTAGTCTAGCTAATACTTACGGATAAATTTTCGTTGGAGCTTTGTAAATATCATCTGAAATCCATTCTGGAAGCCGTGGAATAGAACAAAATAGAAAATACAAATTTTCGGAAGTTTTTTAAAATTTTTAAAGTTTTTATAGAATTACAAAAAAAGCTTAAAAATACTACAAGTGAATTCTTTCCATTTATTAACCGAAATATGTTAATCTCAAACTAGTTTCAATTCAAGAGTAGCTTACAGTTCACAAATCGTGTACCAATACGTTTAATAATTCGGAAATGTGATAGCATTTTAATTAATCTCGTCATATTTACTGTTTGCGGCAGCTCAGGTCCGTAATAATTATAGACTTGACGAAAAAATTGATTTACATAGAGGATAAAACAGATTTATTAATCCATTCAACTAATATTTTCTGCGTACATTTCGAGGGATGCGTATTTTAATTTAAGGACCACTGATCGAAAACACAAATTATTGTATGTATAAGAACATTTGTACAAAGTAGATACCTTTATTTACAGTAAAATGCTTTATTATCTTGATTTAAATAAGGAATGTTTTGGATGAATTAGTGAATGTTTAACAATCACTAGTAATTGATTAAAATTTATTAACTTCCGAAGAAATATCCTTCAAATTTTCGTAACGAATTATCTTTGAGCTCACCCAGAAAGGATGGATAGAATCTTCTAATCGGATTTCCCACTAATTGAAAGATGGGACTTTCAATTAGTAAACCGGTAAACATGAGGCTTTCAGTAAACCGGGGAAACGATCCAAAGCCTTTTATGGATTAACCTATTTAGCTACCTTTGGTCTTCAAAAATTAAGGATTAAGCTACTTGAGATACACCATATTTCCACCGTATTCCGCAGTTCGTAAGAACATTATTTACTGTTTTATCCGTTTAGCTCCAAGCAAACGACCATAATACGGTGTTCTAACGTGTATGTTTACTATAGAAATCATTTAGTAAAATAAGTATAATTTTTTATATCAAGGACATCAGAAATTTCAAATTATTGACTAATTGTTCCAAATTTAAGAAATTCTTCAGCCGTCTGGGAAAAAATTCGAATTAAATGTATGATATTCTTTCTTAGTAAATAGTTTTTGAATAAAATTTACAGTAAATTTCGAAAACCTCTTTAAGAACCAAGGTGGCACTGTCATGATGTTATATCTACCATTACATAAAATTGAATTCCATTAGTTCATAAAGAAAATTAGTTTTGATTTAATGATGAAAATTTTTATCAAATAAAGAAGTATCGCGAAAACTATCGTAAAAAGAAGTCAGAGTGAGAACAAGGAAAGCAGGTGACATCAATAATGTTTTCCAGAATTTTCAATAACTTCTTCAAAATTCTTTGTATGAATGTATACTTACTCAAATCCACTGTATACATTCACTAATATCGGTCCAATTTTCCTTCAATGATGTTAGCCATTCAAGTATGATGTGACATAATGTAATTTTGGATGTGTACACCTCGACACACCAACCTATTACACCATAAATACTTGTAAATTTACAAGGGTTTAAATACAACAATACAACAATACTATTACGACCCATCTCTATGTAACTGTGTATTGTGTATTATTGTACATTATATATATATATACAGTTACAATGATGTTACTATGTAAAATGGTTGACATCGACATGATTTCAAGTAATTGACTGTAATTACATTAAAACCATTATTTCAAAAGTCGTTAAGTATGTTTAAATATTTAAATTACATTTCAAATACTATATAACATTCACCCATACTGAAGTTTTACTGGTTGTTACAGAGTCGAGTCAAAACCGCATTTCATTTCATTTTAGTATAGGTTATGTACTGTATATAACCTATGAGTTTATTTACGTTGAACGAATTTTGTATTTTATGAAAAATTTTTTACTCATAAGTATATTGGAAACTAGTTGGTACCCCGTCGCTGCACCTTCGTAGAAGTAAAAAATCATATCCGATTTAATGGTATTTAGTTTAATTATTAATTTTCTTTTGTTGCTTTTTCATACACAGTTAAACACAGGATTCAAATAAGGGGATTACTTTCTAACTCCTTTTGAAAGGCGATGAATTTAAATAAAATATGAAAAACGTTTTCCATTCTGTTGAATAGTGTTTATGCAATTTGATCAAAGAACCACGTTATCCCATACAAACTTTTACCCCATTTTAAACGCCTTAAGCTTTAAATCCATTCATCTTGGATATCCGGTATTTGGTGTAGCCAGTAGTTGGTGCGTGACACCCAGTATCTCTACGATCAGTGGCAGTGGCTTTTGATAGATTCTTTTCATTCAGAATTGTTTATTTAGAGATAATTGGTGCGTTCCTACGGTCATTTACGAGATAGAAATTGGGTATGATTCACATATTAGGCCTTCCCTGAAAATTAACTACGAAGAAAAAATAGCTTTTTAACTCTGAATTAGATTTTCATTGATCAAATAATGATTTCAAAAATATTGTAATTGAAGCGATTACATTAACATTTCTCAAATATAAATGAATGGTTTCTCTTTATCACCGAATCATCAAGAAACCCCCAAATTGTCCATCGTTGCTTAATTTGAAACTGCCTTTAAATCAGAAAAAAAAAATAATAATAATAATACTATAAAGAGGTTCTCACAATTATTATTTTCCCAAAAATCCATTGCTGAATACATTTTTTAAATTTAAATTTAAATTCATTTATTTTTATGATAATTTTTTTGTGAAAAAGTGGTGGGCATTAAGTTTATAAATAACAATTAAATTGTTACTAAATGAGAAACCCCACTAAGCTTAAAATCAACACTAGGAAGTCAATTTTTACATATATAAAATTTACCTACTTAGGCCATAGCTTAGATATTATGTAATTCCACAAAAGATCCGTTATTGCAAGTATATCACAATTAACCACTTCATGGACAAAAATTTCTAAAAATGAGTAAATTCGTCTATTGTAAATATTAAATGACATCAAATAAACGAATGTGATGTTTTATTTCAGTGTTTTAATTTTGATCACCATGTTGTACTAAAAAATTGATTTTTTATTTCACTGTAATTTGTCCTTGATAACGGTTTTAAGCTTGTTTTAATTATTATGAACATTTTTTCCATGTCGTGTGAAATGACTTTAATAAAATTTTATTGGACTAGTAAATTTATTGTAATGATTATTGGACAAATTATAGAAGAGATTATTTTTACTCGTAGCATTTTTAAAACTAGTTCTAATTCTTTTAGTATTATTTTATAGCTCTTTATACAATGGATTCAAATATTCGTCGTAGACAAACAATATTTATTTAATGATTGAAAATTCGATTGTTTGCTCACATCCGTCTATATTGTAAATTTTGGTTTCTTATAAAACTGAAATATATAAAACTGAAAACATATTCAAGAATAGGTATAATGAAATTTTCATATGCTGCTAAAATGTTTTTAATGGACATATGGATAATTAGACTTGTGCCGATAAGTCGGTGATTGGCCGGTAAATCAGGATATTTGGCCACTTTCACCAAGTTGGCGACTACTCGTCGACAATAAGGATGTATCACAGTAAATAAAAACCTTGATTGTTAATTAAAGATTGTTAAAGACATTTTATTCTTGTATGGTGTATACATTTTATCCAAATTATTTCATTAGTTTTTGTTTTATAGTGGTTACTGACTTTAAAAACATAGTTTCGGCTTTAAAGTTTCAATCAAAGCGCATTCCAAATAAGACTTTAGTTAATGTAGGATATCTTGTGAACTAGATGTCGAATTTTAAGACTTAATTCTATAATTTCTAAGAAAATCTTATAGTTCTTAGTTCAATATCAATGAGCTTAGAATCAGAAATATAGAAATGTATATAAATGATCTCTCCTAAACATGTAAATATTTATACATATTCTATATTTTACAGTATGAATCAAGAATCATTGAATATTTACTTTCTACTTCAATAATCACTCATAAGTGATGCTGACTGTCTTTAAACAAAACAGAATATTAAACAAAAGAATATATATATATATATATATATATATATATATATATATATATATATATATATATATATATATATATATATATATATATATATATATATATATATATATATATATATATATATATATATATATATATGCGTGTGTATAATATAAGCCACACATCTAACATATATGTTGCCATGTTCTTTTATTCATTAAATGTATATTGTATGCATAATTTAAAAAAAATTATTAGCATTCTCCCGCCCTAATCTATACAAATTATTAATATATAAATTAATATTTATATATTAATAATTTATATTTAATTTCACGTATTAATATATAAATTAAAAACTTTATTATTATGTTGTTTTGCGTTTTAAAATGTAAAAATTGTTATATAAACCATAATATTAGTGTATTTTATAACAGAAAGAAATACAAAATATCTTTTGTTCTTGATAATAAAAATATTACAGGCCATCCGACAAAGAGGTGGAAGTTACTTATTTTAGGCAAGGTTAGGCTGCATGGAGAGAGAGAGAGAGAGACTGCTTCTAAAGGAATGCTTACATATTAATATGCATATGTGCAAGTAGGAGTGACATAAGTTTTACGGGCTCTGAAAAAAAGCATCTACTTTTTAACGGAATTTCTCTAGAGGAATAAATTCAATTGTTGGAGTAAATTGCTACAAATTTTTGGAGGTTAATAAACATTAGTAACACTTTTTAATCTTTCGCCGTTATGTTTTAGACTATCCAATGTTAAACAATACATCCTGTATATTATTATTTATTTTCAGTAACAGATACACGATACACATATAAAATAATGTTATATATAAATAAGAGTAAGAAGTCATAAGCCATTTCTCTATGTAATATATTTAACTTCAATAAATGATGATAACAAACCACTGAAAATTACTAGATGTTAAAATTAAGACATCATCGTATGTACGTAGTAAAACTCATGATCATTACGCTACATAAAATATACTATTCTATAGTTTATATACTATTCTTGGTACCTACTGGGTGTAAAAAAAGGACCAAGGCCACAAAATTTCTCTAAAATAAAAGTTTAATTCAAAAAAGGTTTAAAAGTTGCACGACACGAAAATAATTGATTTGTTAAAAAATAAATTCAATTTTTAACAGAAATATTTTTTTAAACGTTTCGTCTTTAATAAGTAGCTAAAATTCTTTAACTTTTAAATGGTAACACAAAATACGTGTAAACTTAATTATTATTTCCGTCAATATAGGTAATTATTTTAAAATAAAGAAATATTGAATGCATATTGGGAAAATCAACAACCCTTTTTTATATTTCAATCATATTCAATCATGTTCCAAAAACCAGATATTTTTAACTTTCAATTAAAGCAGACAAGTCAATTTAGTTAATCATTTGATATAATTACGGTTTTCTTATAAAAAATCAAGAAAACTGTCAAATAAGCCCACAAAAATCAAATGCGTTTATAACACAGTTTTTGACGTAAATACACACAATGTATTAATTATGTGAGGGATAACTTTGAATTAATACTTGAAGAATGATGAGTTTTCAAGTTTGATTTTACATTGAACTAAAAAACTAATGATACCACACCTTTTTGTTGAAATGAATCGAGTACCAAATTTAACGTTTAAAGTTGCATAAATACTTTGAAGTAAAATTAAGACTAACCGGCATTTTAAATATTAGTTTAAGAGGAGAGAATTATTTTCATGGCTATTTTAAATTTTTCAAATTATAAATGGCACCACTTTCTTTACATCCGAAATGCGTCAAACATAAAATTTGAAAGGTCTCACTTGATACTACTTAATCCTCAAACATTTAATCCTCAAACATTTGTTTTAAGCGGTTTTTTCTTTAATCATTAATACGTATATAAATCAAGTTTTACCTTTAAATATATCACTTTTGAAGTCGATTAATTTCTTATAAGCTGGTTTCATTTGGAATTTTCAAATTTGTCGCAATATGGCCATGAAAATCGCCTTCATGGTAAATATTAAGGTTACTATTTAGTAAATTTTTTTTAACTATATAACCTTTTTTTCTTAAATCATAGTTTTTCGAGTTTTACTCATGTTCCGGCCTTTCTATTACACCTAATATCTACGTATCTTTAGTACTATAATACCGTGTAGTAGCATAGTATAGTTAGTTACTACTATTCGTTTATCAGTAGAACGTATATATATATATATATATATATATATATATATATATATATATATATATATATATATATATATATATATATATATATATATATATATATATATATATATATATATATATATATATATATATATAGACAAAATTTGTGTAATCAAATGTTTAAGTGCAAGAAGATAAGTTTCAAAACCTCAACACATGTGTAGTGGAAACCTCATACAATGCCACCCAAAAAGGTACTGAATGATTTGGTATCTTCACAATTCTGGTACAATACCTCATTTTTCAATCCAATGACATATAAGAAAACCTTAAAAAACCAACAAAAACTTTTCACAAAATTTCTGATTTGTTATTTATGGGCTTTCTAGTCTCAGGTCAAAAAATTACGATCGATAGACTAAATTTCGAGATATTGCATGAAAAATATTCGATATATCCGGCTGTCGATCAAATTTCTATCCATATCTAAAGGTATAAAATTAAATTTTTTGATATTTTGACCAGTAGATTTAAAAATATCATCATTTTAACGATTGGATGCGCGATTTTTGAGATATCACCAAAAATCTAATCCATAGGCCGATGGAATGGGTGCATTTAATGCAATAGACATGTAAAAAACTAGTGGTCCGAACGTAAAATAAATATTATATTTGAATTTATTTAGACTTCAATTACATTACGAAACACATAAACGGCGAACAAAAACAATTTTGAACTTTTCGGCTTTTTTACAATCGCAAATAATTCGAAAAATTTAAAATAAAACTACAAATCAGTTTTGTCATTTAAATATAGTTCATTAGTTAATTATTTAAATATAATTAAAAAATACATAACACTGTATTAATTTGAACAAAAAATTTTAGTGAGTATATTACTCACTAAAGAAGATTGATTATGGATAAGAAAATTGTGCTATAAGATTTGAGATTTATTATCAGTGATTTCTTTCTTTTTTTTTTTTTTGGTGGAGTCGTAAACATGTTTTATGCTGTTTTTAACTGTTTTAAAGTAAATAGAAAAAAAATGAATAAATAACATTTATTCTAAAATTGGATTACTCATTTTCGAGATACTGTTTGAATTTAGTTCGAAAGTTTGGCCTCTGAATACGATATCATATCTCAATCACTACCCTCCTGATCCTAATAATATACTTTTTAAATGAATAGGTCCAAATTACCTTGAAAATTTTATCGCTTACACAAATTCGAAACCGCATTAGTTTTCAGATAGTGCTTTAAATTTTGTTTTAAGGCCAATCGAACATATTTCTAACCATAACTCGAAAACTAACTATCACACGTGTTTTTCACTTCAAGAAATGTACAAAGAAATAAAAAATAAAGAAAAAAAAAATTATTGAATAAAACCATCTAATCCTGTTAAAAATTTTTGTCGTTCTGGTATTACAAAATACTTTAAAATATGAATCTAAATATTAAGGCCAAATATTGACGATATTAAACTCGGAATTTATAACTAATATCCATAATTTGTATGAAATATTGCAATCATTTTGTAATTTGATTTTCTATTCTAAGTAACTAGAATGTTCGGTATTCATCCAATAAGCTTGGATACGCTAAACGTAATAACAGTATAGGAACACGGTACAGACAATCGTTGTATAGTTAGCGCACATATGTGCAATCTGCATACAATTAAATAAATATTCCTACATTTATTATAAAACACAACAAAATATTTGAAATTTATTTTCAAGTCTTTAACGAAAATATAAAAAAATTTTACTTGTCTATGAACAGAACTAGAAACTTTTTTTTTTTTGAAAAAAAACGGAAACTTGTGCTAAGAATAATTTCTTACAAATCGGAGTGTCATAAAATCTTGCTTACAAAAAATTCTGCTGAAAATTAGTATGTTAACTAGCTATATTTGAACTGGACTTGTGGCGACTGTAAGTGATTTATGTTTTTCAAATAAATTTTTTCAATAATTGACCAATTTTGGAAACATTTTTAAAAGTGATTCTAAATGGACACAAACCTCACATAATACGTTCAAAAAATGTTCAAATGTACATACGTAATTTTTTTTGAAATATCCCAGAAAAGCTTTCTTGATCTCAAGATATGATGTTAATTTTGGTTTTGATTTTCGGAACACTTCTAATAACTTATAAATAACTAAATATTTGATAATTATCAAAATTTTAAGGGAAAATAATTTTTTTTTTCTTACTATTGTAATGGTTATTTTAGTTATTGATGCAGTAAGGTCAGACGCTGCTTGTAAAGTATTCTAAAAAAATAAATTTTCGAGTAATGAAACGAAATCTAATACTGAAGTATGTATCAATTATGTTCTGCAATTGAAGACAATTGTTGTTATACAAGACATACATATTTTAGTCTTAAGTTTATAACACTACCTAATGTTGAGCGAACAAACAAAATTTTGGAATAGGTGTTCATGGAAACACTTTATTAGTCCGTTTCCGGTTGTCCATCTGTACGTCCGTCCTTCACCGCTATAACTTAAAAACAAAAAGAGATAACGAAATATTAGTGATGTATTCTAAACATAAAAAGTGAGTTTAATTTCGTGAATGATCAAAATCGATCTGTTGGGTCCCTTGGGATCTTTGATCCAACGTTTAAACAATAAAATAGACTCTGTATCTCGTCGAATTTCTTTGATTTTAATTCTTTAACCTTCATTATCTACACAAAAATTAAATTAAGGGAAATGTTTTCAAGTGGTTTTTGCCAACATTTTATTAAAGCAGGCGTACCTATGCCAAAGATCAATAATACCTTGCAACATTCCAAAACATCCTTTTCAACAAATTTTTCGTATGTTGTTTGTGTTTGTGTTTTTTTTTTTTTTTATTGTTTTGTTTTTTATAGTGTTTTAAATAAGTAGTTCGAACATACATATTCAACCATATGTTGAATATTTAAGCAATTTAACAGTGTTAGTTGCTATTTTTATGTATTTCTGATATGTATACTTTGCATAAAAAATTGCAAGGACTTCAATCTTCCACGGTTGCTTAAAATTATAAAATACACTAATTAAATTGTATATTTTATTATTTTTCAGTTTGCCTGTTTTAGATGGATAAATAAAATTAATTCTGATACACAACATAACAACCGAATATGCAAAGACCTGAATTTTCAATGTTTACGTAAAATTATAAAAATACACTAATTTAGTTAAAATAGTGATTTTTTATTTCTTTAGTTTAAAATGCGTGTTTTAGATGGAGAAATTTGATGTTGTAAAATAGGTGAAAAAATGAAATAAGTAAAAATTGTTGCATTTTTTGATTCCATAAGTGTATGTCTTAAAACTATATAAAAGATTATATTAGATTATATAACGAATATTATTCTAAAAATATTCTAATAACGTATAAATAACTATGACAACATTTGAACAAAATGCTTTTTCAGTTAACTTCATCATCATATTTCATGTCTATATAGACAGTAAATAAATTCCTTTTATGTAACAAAATATTAGAATATGAAACTTTATCAAAATTATTCCAACACCTTCTTGATTATTAACAAAAGCATATGAGAAATATCTTTTAAAAAATGAAACTATTTTGTGTAAAATTTCAATATAAATTTCAACAATTGAAAGCACACACATACAACACCAGTAGTAAGCAACGTTTTTGAAAACAATATGTTCTTTATGTAACAAACACGATACACACAGAGTTTTAACATTTAATTACATAAGTCAGCGCACATACTACAGAAGAAAGCTAACATTAAAATGAAAATAATGTACAACATGAATCAGAAAGTATGTAGTCTGTGATGAAATATGTATGCGGAAGTTGTAAATGTCTTATATCCACCAAAATTTATTTATTCTTTAGACCAAGATAAAATACTAGCACAGCAAAGATTAGAAAAAAGTAAAAAACTTACTGAAATTATTCTTATAGCCAATGACATCCCATTTGTGGGATAAAGGCCTCCCCCATTAAGTTCCGAGCTTATTTGTTAACGGCTTGTTGCAACAACTTTACTCCTGAAAACTGTAATATTCCAACCCTGAAATTTTGTTCTTAGCGTCCCCTGTTCCGTGTGCTGTCTTACGGTTTCCATGTAGTGCATTGTTTTGCTCAATGGTTGTTTTTCATTCTAGCAATGAAAATTCTAGTAATTACATTTAGTTTTTTCAATGCCACAGATATTTGATGAAGCAACGCGTTCTGCAAGTTTTATATTTAGAATATTACGATCTAAGCTATGTTGCATTAACAAGTTCCCTTATGGTCTATATAGTAGTTTGAGCCCCATACGTAAAGATTAATTTTGTCGTTTGACTAAGATGTATATTTCTCTTGAGTCCGTGTGCCAAATAGCAATATTTTTTCCCAGTATTTGCAATTATCGATTGTGTTTCGGTATGGTTGTTATTTATGAATGTTAAAATTTAACTCATGTGTTCGTATTTAGACATAAATTCAATATTAATGCCATTCAGTTGAATATTAAGATTTGTTACTTTTGTTTTACTGATAATGATTCTTAAGCCGTCCTCAAATGTTCAATGTTAAAATCGTCGAGCATAGTTTGTAAATTCTCTGAATTATCGGAAACCAGAACTATATCATCATCTTTTACGACCTAATATAGATTCGTAAATAAATCTAGTAATAACCTGTTAAAAATACTGTCTTTTTAGTTTTCACACCTAACCCCCTGAACCAATTTTGGCATATAAAACATTGACAAGGGCTACGTTTTTCGGGAAAATAGGAAATACATTTTTGTATTGCAAGTTTTATTTCATGTTAAAAAAGTACACTATTAAAATGAAATTTTATTGAAAAAACTTCACTCAATTGTAAATTTTAGTAGGAATTTGAAACAAATTTGGAATTTGTCGTGAAATTTTTATATATTTGTCAACAATTTTATGTAGAATATACTGTAAAATGTTCCACGGCATCAACTACAGCAAATAGGTTAGGTATATATCCATGATTCTTACAAAGAGAAGATTGTAACAATATACAAATTATAGTACACATCTGTATCTTGTAACAATTTGTTTTCAGATACATAAAGATAACTAGATTTAGCAATTCGTTTACTATATGATCAAGGTTATAAAAATTCGACCGAATTTAAATTGTTTTTAATTTATGGCTTTTATTCTTAATGTATATAATATGTCAGAGTATATTAATTTTTCTCTGAAGTTTGTAACGCTAGAATATATCGAAGTCATAAACAAAATTTTGGAATCACTCAATTAATCAATTTTTAGAGATAAGACAAAAATTCAAAAACAAAATCCAAGATGCACACCCATCATGTTCTGACTGTGTCCGTTGTTGCTTAACTTTGGTGATCAGTGGAGATCGGTAATTAATTCAGACGTTTTTTCGTTTCCTGTTTCATTGGCCACAATTTCACCTCAAATCTAGCTAGTAAACATGATTATAATAGATGTTATTATTATCTATGTAATGGTAACTGTCATATTTAGAGAAATATTTTTTGTGCTTTAAAATTCAATGCTTTAAAAGTCAATGAACTCGATGCAATTTTTAATTCAATCTTTTATCGTTTATGAGTTACCTTGATGAGAGACAGACTCACAAATAAAAATGAACGATTTTTTAGGGTGATTATTTTAAGTGTGATCAATTTGATACTGTTAAAAACTTAAGCCAAATATAATATACACTGAGATATTCAAAATGAATGTCGTGTATAAAAACTGAAAGATTTCTATATAAATTAAAACTTTTTATCTCTTTCTGTTTGTGATAGTTAACTTTCTAGACATTTTGTTTATTTGTACAAACGTTTAGAAAATGTGCAATATATATATATATACAGAAACATACTTACATATGTACAAGATTTACATTCGTACGATAAATGTAGGGGTTTTCTCATTTAAAATAAACGTTTTAAATGTTTAGAGAGAGAATTAAGTAAGGAAATATATATATGGAAGTATGTAAATGTTGAATTATTTTACCTTTTCTTTTTACTTTGAAATGGTGGTGGTTAGTAGTAGAAGATCTTTACAAGAAATAGTGAAAACAATATATATAGAGTGATTTTTTTACTAAGATAAAAATATATAATATACTAGAAAATATATAATAAAATTATAATTAATATTTCATTTTTTATCCAATATATATCTAAATATAAAGGAAATACGGATGGATAGGTCTCAATTTATGGAAAGTCAATAACAACATTAATAGACAAGCTTTGGAGTGGAATACACAAGGAAGGAGAAAGAGGAGCAGACCAAGGATGACGTGGAGATGATCGGATTGATTGAAGAACAACTGTAGGAAGAAGGTAGCAATCGGGATGAATCAAAGAGGAGCGTGTACGGTGTAGAGCATTTGTTGCGGCAATACACCTCGGGATTAAAGGAAAAATCATATATCTAAAACTCTTAAAATCTTAGCTGAAATTGGATATTAATATTTTATTCTGTTTGCAGTATCCGTAGCCCGTTTCTTAATTTATTAAACCTGTGAGAATTGAATATTTCGCGTTTTCTTCATATGTGCAAAATATTTTCAATTTACTTGTAAAAGGCAACATGTCAAATTTCTAAAATGGGAGATAAAATACGTAGGAGTTATTAGGGAGGTTAATGCAAGGCTGAATACTTGAAATGGGGTTTTTACGGGGTTTATTTGAACGACCTTCTTGATGAAAAAGTGATATGACAAAAAAACTCCATTTAAAGTCAATGAAAAAAACAACAAGCTATCTGTTTAGCGAAGCTGGCAGATAACAGCTAGTTATGTTCTATATCAATAATATTCTAAATGATCTCATATAAACTGTCTGTAGCTTTTTTGTTCTTTTCTATACAATTGTAAATAATATCGCTTATTTTATATAGAATTTCAAAGTTTTCTTGTTGTATTAATCCGACACGAATAAAATACTTTGAAACTATATCTATTCAGTAATTTTGTACAAACCCACATAGAACTCTTTATTCTCTAAAAATATCTACAAAATAATTGTATTTGTTTCCAAATTTATGAAAGTAATATTTACAGCATGTTTCATGTTTATTTTCAAATAACTGAGACCTTATAATTTGAGACACTTCTTTCCTTGATTTCATTAGGTTTTTAATGGGAACATTGTAGACCTAAAAATTTTTTGTAGGGGAGTTGTTTTGTTTCTACCATAGACAAAAAATTAGTAATGATTCTAATTTAATTTTTTTATCATAAGTACTTAAACCTGTCCAACTCCGACATTGAGAATGATGTTAAATTATTATTTTGGTATATTTCTTTTTTCAACCTACGCCCTTAATGTATATTAATTTTTAATAATAATTATACAAATATTTATAATAATAAATTTTTCAATGAGTAATTTTAGTTTCCAAGTTTTAAATCTTTCATTTACAAATTATTTTCGAAATACTGTATCAAGATACGTCTCTTTTTTTCTCGATAAAATGAAAACGTTATGTTATATGTCACGGATATAGCACTTTACGTTTAACGACCGGTTAATATTATTTATTAATTGTGATGAAGAATTGAAATAAGTAAAGAAAGTAATAATTATATTTGATTCAAGTCCAATTCCACGACTATCTTCAAAGTATTGTAGCTTATTATACAACAAATTGGTATTTTAGTTACACCCCAAATTCACCCGTTTACTAAATCTGCATTGCACTCTTTCATTTCCTTGAATTTTGATAAACATATATTTTTTTAAACAGTTTGTGTAGTAATTACATTTAATTGTATGGAGATCTAATTGTGGAAGTATAAATTATTGTACATTCTTAAATCATATTTATTTTCATTCAACTCAGACATCCTTTATATAGATATACATTGTGTGAGTTAAATACGTTAAAAGTCGTTAAGTATCACCGTTTCTCGTAAGTAGTGTAGCTATTTGCGTTATTTAATACTCACAACATAAATACAAACATACATACGTACGTAAGATTTCAAGTACAAACTATAACCTCTGGTGACATTTCTAAATAGATTTATATACTGGTCCAAGAGCCGTCCATAAAAAAATTCCTATGGATCAGATAATCGGTTTATGTGTAGTAGTAGTATGGATCTAAAGATTGCCATCTCTAAAATTTCTCGATTTTGCCCGCATGTATCTTACTTTCAGTTGGCAGTTTGGATCGTAAAGAAAGTTTTCGCCAATTGGAATAAAAGTGTTTAGCATCGACCAGGCGCAATCGATATCATTTGTCGACCACAGTAAAATATTAAACACATTCGATACATTCTTTTGATGTAAATTTAGATAATATATCTTATAAATAAAGGTGACGCATTAAAGCACCAAACGGAAGTACCATGCATGCTGGAAAAATGAACAATTTTCGAAATGTCCACCTTTAAGTCTATAGTAATACTACTTACAGACCAAAGTTGTTCAGATATCTGATCTGTAGGACTACATAAATCCGGCTCTCGGTATATACGTTCTTGTGTATAAATATAGAACTTGCTTTACTAGATTTTGATATTATATTAATTCTTGAAAAGTTTATCATTAGTAATTAAAAAGTACTAGATCTAACCGAATTTCAATACAAATGAAATTCTTCGTCGAATTATATTACACAAAACATCAACTCCTACTTGTATCTCAATTTTGTGAGTGAAAGGCTGGATATATAATCTGCTTGTGTTCTCCATTCAATTAAAATTATTTTGGCCATCTTCCACATTTTACAATGAAAGTTGTGTTTCCTTTTTGAATGTGCTGAATATTTTTAAATCCAAAATTTCAACTGTTATACGAATAATAGCCGTTCATTTCACTTGTACATTTTGTTTACTTATATTTTATTGTTAAATTGACTATTGGAATATCAAAAATCAAACAGGTGACACTTGGTTTTCCTAAATTCCCAAAGAGACTAACTTTGAACGTAGCTCACGGCAACACTATTCAAGTATTCAATTCCTCCCGAGATATTATGCATCAGACATCTCAATTTGTCAATCATATCACCGTTTCAATCATGAAAGTATTATATATTTAAGTCGTGGTCCAAATAGTGAATTGGTCATTATTCATTATACCTAGAGTGCCTGAAGAATGCCGAAAATATGAATAATTAAATTATTTAAATTGTAATATTGGAAGTTTAGCAACCGGAATATGGATATTCCTTACACTTACAAATCTGTTTGGCATTGTTGCTTCCTCAGTTTTTTCACTTGCCTTTACATTTGCCCTCTGAATGAGCTTTTCACAAGCGATAATTTGGGAGGAAGCACATGTCAGTACGAATTTGAAATTGAATTGTGGAGAATCTAGAACAAACATTTTTATATTAATTGGACTTATGGTTTAGCTTACTTAGATCATGAATTTGTTAGGTCTATTTAACAGATTTTTCCTATTCATAAAATTAAATTTCGATTACTGCGGACACTTGGAAAGACAGGTAGGTGGGCTGGAAAACGACAATTAAAGTGATTTTATATTAGGTCGAGTATAAATATGATTGTGAAAAAGAAAAAGAAAATAAAATTTTTGTCGATAAAATACGATGATTGAAAATTAGCATTTTTTTGCAATTAAAATGTTTGAAATTCCGTAAAAGGTGTAGGTACTATCCTATGTTAATAATATCGTAGAGGTTTTTATCTTTTTCATGCTTACTTGTTATTTATTCATGCTTCGCGAGACTATGTACCTGTATCAGAACTATATATGCTGCGTTCGTAGTTTGTTGCTTGTTAAATTTGTGTTGTACACTTTATTTACATTTATATATAAAGCTTATTTATATATTTACATAAATATAATATATATGCATATGATATTCAAACTGGGCAGTAATCTGACTGAAAGAAAATAAACTGGAATAAATTTTACAAAAAATCTTGATTTTCTATTCATTTATTTTCTAATTGACAAATAATCAGGACCTCGCTTTTTAAGATCTGTTAGCATTGCAATTTACTAAAAACCATTTAGAAGTTCCATGATAAAAATTGTTTTGATTTAGGTAATGATCTTCAAAGTTTTTTTCAAGATTAAATATATTTATTTCAAATAGAAATCCAAAACACCAAACAAATCTCAAATTTATAAACATACAAGGCTATAAACTCATCAATCCTTCTTTCCATACGCAATAATCCAAAAATTGACTTCGAAATAATCTTGTTCACTACCATGGTTAAAATAAATATGTTCATGGAACTTGTCGTTAAAAAATTACTTTTGTAGAAATCACTTTTTCTTTTCGAAATCAGATATTATTGCGGATTTGAGGATATTTTTGCGGATATAATGCAAACATAGTACACATACAAATATACAAGTTTGTACCCAAAATTGTATATTCCGGGAATCAATTCTAAAAAGTGTGTGTAATCAACGCTTATCGTGTGGAATGACAGACGCACAAGATAACATATTTGTCTGATCGTAAATTTGGATAAGAAAATCTGATGCTCAAAGCACACCATTAAAGAGTCCTTTAAGAAATTCTGATCATACATCAAACAAAATGAAAATGAAATATTATAAATTCATTAATTACTTTTTTTTAAACAGGTGGCCTACTTCCGATAACATCGTAAGAAATTCGGATACTTCAGATGTATGCACACACGATAATATTTTCGGATCAGAAAATCTGATGCCTTAATTAGAATTCTTACTATGTGTGAGGTCTAATATGAAATACATGCTAAGAGTTACATCAGATTTTCTAATTAGAAAATCTTATCAGGCGCGTATGCCCAAATTTTCACTACTTTCAATCAATTTTTTTTTCTAAATTTTAGTTGGAATTCCGCCCAGATTAAAATTCAATTGAACTAACAAACACTTGTCAAAATGTAATGTAATAGAAACATTAAAATATAATTTGCTTAGAATATTTTGTGTTATTACATTCCTGTTTACTTGTTTACTAAGCTACGTATATAATAATATGTATGCAACTAGCAGGTAAATAATATATACCTGTAAGCTTATTTTTAAGTAGATGTTTGTTTAAATTAATGAGAGGAAAACTATAATATAGTTTTTTTTTTTATATTTTATATATTTGCAGAAAATTTCAGGTTAATGAGCAAAATGTTTTTAATTTTTTGTGTGTAAAAAAATTTTTATTTAATTAAAAATAACTAAAAATAATAACTTTTAGAAAAGTGGTTTTTAATTATTTTCTCTCACTATTTTTAGTTACTTAAGATGTAAAATTCAAGGTGGCTGCTATGTTCTCAATGTTGTGCTCATTAAAAATATTAATAAAAATATAACAGTTCACTTGAGAAGACTGGATTGGTGGTTAGTTTGCTACAATTTCTCCTCAAATGCAGCTAATGAAAACGTATATAATATTTATATATATATATATATATATATATAAAACTCGTATCATAGTGCTAATAACTTCTCCGAAATGGTATTTTTCATGAAATTTTTTGTGTATGTATATTCGGTAGATCTGAGAATAAGTCGTTAACTTATTTTTATAACCCTGAGAGATGGGCGACCCAAAGATTCTTTTTTACTTTTTGGACGAATTTTTTTTTATGATGTTAAAATCTCATATTATTTACCTTAATTTCCACCTTTCTACTGTAAAAAAAATTTTGTTAATAGCTATATTAGTTCAGCTATAATATTCAATTCTCAGTGGTCCATACCTCATCAATGACCAATCGAAACAAAACCTTTAAC
This sequence comes from Chrysopa pallens, assembly GCA_020423425.1. Taxonomy (NCBI): domain Eukaryota; kingdom Metazoa; phylum Arthropoda; class Insecta; order Neuroptera; family Chrysopidae; genus Chrysopa; species Chrysopa pallens. Next base: position 20,485,290 of record CM035593.1, on the reverse strand, counting down.
TTGAGTATCAAAACCTATGATAAAATTTTATTGATGAAGAATAAACTTGAATAAGAAATTAATTTAAAAAAAAATTGTTTTTACTAACTAGTCCTGTAATTTATTTTAAATCCTGGTTTTTATGTTCATAATTCCAATATTTACTTATCAAGGTGCATTATTGGCTTCAACAAAGTAAGAGTTACAGTTTGGTTCAATTAAGATATTCGTGAGGCATTTGGTCATTAGTATCGAATGCCGATTATCATTACCCATGGTTTTCTATGGTTTTCCAATTGGTTTGCATAAAGTAAATATAAGGATAGTTCCTTATAAAGTCAGCCATAGCTACATACCCTCCCCTTCCTATTATTTTGACTTTTCTGTACAATTATGTATTTTTTACAAAAAGAATTGAATTGTAAATAAATGATACGTGATCTAATAGAAAGGCGCATGCTAAAACCTATGTTTCAGGTTTTGAAACCCGATATTATATCAATGAATTGATTTTCTTTGTTTTGATATTGGCGACATATTAATTTGGATAAAACTTATATTATTTTTTATTTTGTACAAAACACACATATTTTATGTTTGAATTAGTTTTTATTACAACTGTAAGTTTTATTTTACTTTTCTTTATATTAATAATAGGTCAGAAGCTTTCATTGGAATCTAGAATTTATGTTTGGTATATCTTATTCAAGATTATTATACTTATTATATCAAATAAATTTTAAACATCCATACAAAGTTTTATATTATATACGTAATTAAAAACTCATGGAGTGGAAAAAATTGGAAAAGGGTAAAAGATATCATAACCATAAATAATTATATCAGGTGTATTATTATTTTAGGATTCCGTAACAAACGTTCAAGTAAATACATAAAATCTAGTATAAGAAAATATAGCCAAAAATAATTATAGATCTAAGACTCTAAGATTTCCATCCTAATCCATCTTCCTAACTTCAATTGAAAATAGTTATTTTTTATTATTATTAGAAGTGGCTAAATGGAATTTTTTCAAATATTATACAGTAAATTTCTTACAGTTCATATAAACATGTGAACCTGATTTCATGAAAATCGAAGAACGGATTTGACAGTTCAAATTGAATCTAAACTCCTAATAGACAAATTTAGTTATTTTTTTAGGCTACTCCATCCAAATTTCAGCTTCTTCTCTCGTTTTCATCTTGATGATAGGCAGGTATAAGAAGATGGACTTATTTAATAAATTTTGGAACATCCAACCCATAATTTTGTTAGTGCATTCAAAATTCTTCAGCATAACAAACTATAGGCTGTTTCAAGGTATAAAAATTAATAATGATTGTTTTGTCAAAATGACAAGGATTTTATTATCAGTTTTTCAACGTATTTCATCTAGTATTAAATAAATGTGCTGAAAATAGGGCACACACAAAATTATATTTTTATTTATAAGGGTAGAAATACAAAAAAAACAAAAAAAAACAGCTCGATGACACTCAATCATCCCATTCTTCAACTCGATGCCGAGTCCACATGTATATTTTGTGTGTATATATTGGAATTAATGGTATTTGTGTAGACAAAGTAATCACTCCTGCGGGACACATTAATTCGACATTTACATGTTACCACTATTTTATCTGAATTGGGCTCTATATTTTTTTAAGAGAACTCTCTGTTGTATTTTTTTTTCTAATTTTGAAGAAGCTTATAATTGGATTAAGAATAGAGAAAGAAATTGTAATAAATTGTTTGAGAGATTGATTTTCTATTTGTAATTTAAATGTACCATAATTTTAAAATGGACTAAAAAGTAGAAAATAATTTCTGTAATTGCAAACGAACAATTTGGTACACCTGCAGTAGATAATTGATACATTAATAGCTCATTAATAGCTAATGCTGCTGATTAGGTTGATTATTTAAATATCTCACAAAAGTTTTCAAAAAATATTTTTTTGTTGCCAAATCGATGAAATATTTAGTTCGAAGCTTATACAAACAAATTTATTCATATGAATTCATCCGAATCAAATTTTTCATATACACTTTGAAAATAGAAAAATTTAGTTTTAGTAAAAAATTTTTGTTAGGTATATTCCAGGAAAATTATTTTGCGTCTATGATTTTTAGGTGAATTTTCAGAAAAATATTTAATTATTTTTATTTTAATATAAACAAGAATTTTATTTTATTTTTTCATTAGAACTTTAAAAGCAGCGTCATATGTAATAAAAAAATTTTCTTCATCGTAGAAATTAATAATCAAAACTCATCTATTCCTATTGGTTTTATATTACCACATGTGTTTCGATATTCAAGGTTCTGTGGGTAAAATATATATGGTGGTGTGTCATGCTTATACACCACCGAAATGTTTTAACGCAGCAGGACTTTTTAATGCATGTAGAGTTTTAGTTTTTATTAATTCCCCAAGAAGAAACTGCATAAACGAAACGAAATTTCTACTTAAGAATATTTAATTCTATATTGACCAAAAGGAGTGGGTGGGGTTTTACAAATTTTTTGGTATTCAAAATTCAATCAAGACAATCGAAAAAAAATTCACGACTTTATGAGTGTTTAAGCATCCATCCGCTGTTTAGTTCTTCTATTAGTCGAGTGGTGCATGAAGCTAGTAAATAGACAAGAGTAGTCAGGATTTGTCAAAAAACTGCTTTACACATCACGGAGGATAGCAACATCTTTTATGGACCCGAAATCGACGATTCAGTATGAGGTAACAAATTTTTCAAAACTTAAAAAGGTATTTTCCCCATAAAAGTGTTTTTTCCTAAAAGATTTCCCAAAAGCCAAAAATTGAGAGTTTGAAAAACCTTAGACACTTCCTAGTGAAAGCGATTATCTAACGAAATAACGTTGATTTTTTATTCATATGATTGAGCACCGAATTATAATTCTGCAACTCTACTTTTTTTCCGAACAATTGCTGTCATTGTCGATTTTTTAATATTTCTCCATGAAAATCTTACACAATATTCAGCAAATATTACACTTTAATGTATTCTTTTTCATCTCAATAAATAGTTTTTAACTGTGTCGTCAAAAAATATCCACGAAAGTTTTTTTTTCACGAATTAACCCTACCCTGCCCTTAAATAAACAGTAAAAAGGGATCAGTAAAAATATCGTATAAATTTACTATCATTTTTCTGTATATCGTTACCAATTTCATGATATAAAGATTTAACCAGCTACGTTATTCTTAAGAATCCATTTGTTCTATCATTGAGCTTATATATTCTAAGCCAAACTATCGTATAAATGCAGATATACTTCTTTACACGTATGTGGGATGGTACACTTGAATGAATCAGAAATGAGACATTGAAATATTATCCAAAGTAATATCTCAAAAAATAATTATATTTATACTTAGTTAAATGAAATATTTTCGCTCGAAGATATATAAAACTAAGCTGGTAAATGACTACATGATGGAAAATGAAAATCGTGGCTGCAAATCATTACCAATGTGGTTTCAATAAGTGTTAATGGAGGAACAATCATTGAAAAGTATTTGATAGTTAAGTATAAGAATATTTAGACGGAAACTCATAAGAGCAAAATTTATAATGTAAGTAAATAACTTTCAGTTTAATAAGATTGATTGGATTATTAGTAAAAAATGGTTCACCGTTTCAAAAGTGTTCCATACTTAGAATTAATCAAGAAGCCTGTCGGTTAAGCAGTTTTCAAGATAATAGTTCAACTCCAGATCTTTTTGTTTCTGTCTTTTAAGTGATAATTTATGCCAATACCTGGGAAAAATGTCTTAAAATGCTGATTGTCTTGTCTCTATCTGAAGCGTATTTTCAAAGCCACTCTATTGTAAAGCCGTTAATATAGAACTTAAACCATCCAAATTGAATAATTTTGTAGATAAAAAATATTTGTGCACAGAAATTAGCACGAATTTAAATTAGGGTGCATTATCTAGTTTTAATTAACTTTAAACTGCATTTTATCCTCATTGATATCATCTATATCCGTCAAGGATTAGACAATTACCACATATTTTACGTGGAATCTGAACCAAAAAAGGAGCGTCAATAATATAGACAATCTCCAATGCAATATACAATTTATTTCTTTTAATTTTCTGTCACAAATAACTAAAAAAATATATTATGAAATTTGGTATGCATAATCTAGGCATTAAAACAGAGGGCTTTTCTCAAGTTTTTTTCGAAAATTTTTTGCTAAATGTAAAATTAATTTCTCTTACAAAACTTAATTAATAAGTCCTGTGTTTTCATGTCAAGATTTTGAATGCTAAAAGTAATTTAATTAGACCTTTTCGTATGCAAAAATTGAAAGAAATACAAAATTTACTGCATTTCAAATTGTCTTTTTTAGCGTTTGTTTATTTTTGTAGTCTTGGTTTTTTTGAAGAATTAGACAAGGTTCACATTTATTGCCGTTCACTTTACCTACCCATATATGGTATTACAGAACACATTAATAGTACAAACTCTCAATCGTACAATTCACTAATGTAGAATTGATTCAAGATAAACATTTCTTCATGATACTCTCGGTATGCGCTTATATCCTCCAAAAGGATTCACCTTCTCAAATAATACATGTACGAATTTACTCTAGTTTCTAAAACTGTAGTACTGATCTCTTGGTAACATATTCTTTGATTTAGTATATAGTAATGCTTCAGTAAAAACCCAGTTTTAGTTCAAATAGTGATGTGTAAAAGTACAGTAAATTATAGTTCATGCCATAGTTATATTTACTTTTAACTTCTGAAATTACAGGACAAAAGAAAATTTATTGAATATGAGTAGAAAAAAATATTATCAGGCTAACATATATTTTAAAAACTCATTTCATTAATTTTAAAGCTGAATTAAATAATATTTAACATTTATTTCCTCTTTGAAAATACTCACGGATATAAGAGTTTATTGTAAATCACATTACTGAATCTGCAGTTTTGTGCTGTTTTTAATTATTAAAATAAACTAAATACGCTCATTCGATGTGCTAAAAGCATGGAATTTATCACGATATGGTAAACGAACTGAAAAAATTAAGATGAAAGTAATGGAATTACAAAAACTAAACTTTATTTTTATTTGAACTTTTTCCAGTTGGGTCAAGCAACCTGAAACCAATTCTAAAGATCATAGCACTTTCAAATCAAAGTATTAACAAACTATCGCTTTTGGGTCTTAAGTATTATTATTTCGTTTAGACAAATACACAGACGAAGATAAACCAATTAAATGATGTTAAAAGCTTGCAGTTTTATTATGGAGACGGGTTGCTTATAAAAAACTTCGCCTAGCATTCCAATATATTGCGCATACCAAATTTGATACCATTTGAATAATATTTTTACAGTAATTTATGCGAGAAAATTGCATGCATTTAGGAGTGCGCCTATTACAAAGCTAACAATAACCCTTAATTAGCCAATAACTCAATTTTTAATTCATTTCTGTTGCATAATTTGTCGCTTTCATTCTAAGTTTAGATCTAAAAATCAATGCATCCTACTATACACATTTGTTGAGGAAACAGTCCGCCGCTAAACCTACTTAGATATATCTCTCAAACTAAATAAAAACCATAATTCTTATTTGATTCTTTTTTATAAATAAATATTTCACGTGATTTTTAAAAGTAGGCATAAAGCTTTAGTACAAATTAGAATCATATATCTTTTTAGTTTAGACAAATCTCTAGTTTATTCTCGTAACATGAACACTTTCTTCAATTTCTACTTACCATACATTGAAGATAATCTATACGTTCTTGATGTTCGCTTTTTCGTAAATGTTGGGAATTTGCAATGAATTCCCAATTTGTGTGTCTATTACAAATATTAGTACCTAATGTGTATCAAAAGTCTAGATATACAAAAGTTATCATTTATTATAATATTTAAACACTGTTCGCCAATTACTTTATATCTCGTGTGTAAACCTTTTAAAAATTCGGCCTTGTAGTGTGGTTTCTGTCCCAGTAAGCTTTGTCACTGGGCCGAGTTTACATGAGAGGTCGGCTGTGTCACCACAGTAAGTATAACTGGTACGTGGATATTTATTTACTCGGCGTATGATTAACTTATGTATGGATATCTTTTGCGTAATTTTCGATGTTGGATAATTTCGAATTTCGACTTAGCTTTAAAAATGTAATTTATTTTAAGTCTTAACGATTGATTATTACTTATACTTTTATAAAAACGTGCTTAAGATCTCAAAATAAACGTAATTTTCCTTTAAACATTTGATAGTTGATTTGTAAGTGCCATACATAATAGTGTTATTATTTATTTATTTTGTCTACGACGTTCTACTAAGCGGGCCCATTGAAATTTGAAATGACTATATCTAATTGTGATTTAGAATTAAAAATCGATTTATCGTATAATCACAAATTGACACTTATTTATAATTAATAAAAAACTGTATTATGGAGTTTAAATATTGATTTTTTGAATCGATAAGCATAATTGTGATTTACAAATAAAATAAAAATAAAAATTTAATTAAAATATACCTTTTTTTTAAATAGAATTATATTCAATAAAAAATAAAAAATATAAGAAAAAATTTAATAAAAATATAATTAATTATTTTTCAATTGAATGATTTATTAGTAGTTTTAACTTTTATAATACATAAAAAACATATGATTTAGATTTATAATTCAAAATATTTGTTCATTTAAAAAACATCGTATAAGAGTTGATTTGTAAGACCTTTATAGAAACCTAAACTAACTATCCACCTTTTAACGGTTTAATTATGGACCTATATGAAATATGTCCAAATACCACTACGTGTTTAAGACGTATGATTATCTTATTAGTATAAAAAAAGGATTATCTTTCAAGGGTTAAAACTATAGATACTTTATTTTAGTTATTATTTAGTTTGTTTATTATTAATTTTGCTTCTTTTTTTTTGTTTACAAAGAAAAAAATATAATAATGATAATATAAAAAATAAATAAAGATTCCCATTAAATAAAATCTGTGACACGTCTCAGAAGGTTTTTTTTTTTTTTTTTTTAATTATTTGTTTTCATCTACATAGAATTTTAATACACAATGTGTATTCTAAAACTTATTCTAATACAAACCTAAAAGTAAAGAGATATCTTTCAACTGATAATTCTACTTTGTAAGATCAAACTAACTTAGAATTAATATAGCATCTTTATTTTCTTTAGATAATGTCTAATAGTTTTACGTACTTATCAAATATGCCGTCGTTTTACAAAATGTTACAATATGAAAACAACCCACATTCCATGTAACGATTATGATGGTTCACGCACAACACGATTCTTTTTTCTATGTATTTCTAAATTATCTGATTGATTATCTCTCTGTTTTTATACACTTTGAACTTTTTGCATGTAAAATAAAAATACACTGCCAATAATGGACATAGCTAATAGTGGACAAACTTCCTCAATGATGAGCGAATGTATTTACTTTGATAGATATCGGGAACGATTTCATCGAATGAGTTGCGAAAAAATTGATTTTCTACATTTTATTTATAAGAATAAATAATTTAACTTAGTTTTAGCAAATTTGTGTTAGAGTTTTTCCTGAACTTCCAGAATAGTCGATTTTAACAAAATTCAAATCACTGAGGTAAAATAAAAAGCAAACATGTACAAACAAAATTTCCTCAAAATTTGATAAATGATTGAGTTAAAAAAAAAAAGTGGCTTAGGTGCGACCAGCAAACTTCACATAGCAAAATTCGATGAACAATAATTTGTTCGTTATTACGAATATGGGTAATTTAAGTTTTTTTTGTTAAGGTTTTTATTCTCTTCTAAAACCAGCTGAACCAATTTGTTCTGAAAAGTTATTTTGTTTTAAATAACGTATTTACGAGTCGAAAGAAATTTCGTGATGGAATGTTCCAAACGCACACATCTCTCAAAAAAGGATTTGAAAACGAGTGACCGTGAAGTCTAAAGGGAGATTCTAAGAACTTCCCGTTATGAAGTTAGAAAACTGAAATATTTCATATCAGATTATATTTTCTAAATTTTCATCAAATATTAGTCTCGGTAACAGTCATAGGCACAAAATGTAAACCTAATTTTTTATTTCGTCAAACTAGAACACAAAACTTCCGATATACTCGGAAGTAATAAGAAAAAAAAGAAGCTTCACGTACAAGAAGAAATGTATGTTGGACTTTATTAGTATAGTTTGGGTTAAGTACACAATAATATACTTGAGTTTATTTACTAAAGTTTCTATTTTGTGTGTACATTACAAATTGATATAGTTTCTTTGGATCGTTCCTAGAATAGTTACACATACATTCTTATTCGAAATGCGTTCTAGTTTAACTAGTTTGCAAAATTTGAAATATCCATCAGGTCTCTATAGGGTGTTTTCTTTTCACTTGTCAAATTCAAAAAGCTTAAATACTATTAAGTAAATGGTTTTTAGCATAAATGGCGATTGTTATAAAATCTGATACCTGTTGCCCGAAAATTGTAATAAAACAACAATTTTGATGTTACAAATGACATTAAAGTCCATTTTGTTACATGTTTGACAAAATGGTTTATAATTTATTTTTAATGGTTTATGCGATATTCAAAATTAAGGAGTTGAGGTTATCTAAAATATCCCGAATGAGTCCCGAAAACAGGACCCAATTTTCAGAACTTTTATGGTATAGAATTTTTAGAAATATATACGATTGATATGATAACATGATTGGCAACGACACAAGAAGTTTTTTTGTTTATATTCTGTACTTCTTTAATAATTTTTGAATTTCATGTAAGGTTTTACCTTTTGTTTCTGGTACAAAAATGTACGTACCAATGCCAGATACAATGCATCCACATATTAGTAAATAATATACATTATGTATTTCCATTACTTGGCACAATTTTGGAAAAATTTTGTTTAATACACTACTAATGATCGATCCATAACAAATAACGAACAGGGAACCAAAACTCTTAATATTTATGGAAAAAGTTTCACTAATAAAGATATACGGTATTGGGCCAATTCCAAATAATGCTGCTGCTTGATGTAAAATTAGCCCAATCAGTGGGAATAATGTAAACGAATCGATATATTCGTATCGAACATAATCCAAATGAAAATAAACCGCAATCAATAAAAACGGAATTGTCATTCCAAAGGTGGAACACAGTAATATTGGTCTTCGACCCCATCTGTCTACCACAAAACATCCTAAAAATACAAATAATGCACCAGAACTTGATACAATTATTCCACTGACATATGGATCAATTGGTGAATGTGACTTTTCCAATATAAGCTGAGCATAAATAACTACTGGACAAAACCCAGTTAAGTGTTGTATTGACATAATTCCCAAACAAAGAATAAAACTAACTCGATTATTTCTCGCTTGAAATATTTCCGTAAAATTTTGCACCTCGTTTTGTTCTTCCTGTACAATTTGATCCAATTGTTGTAATTCTTTATCAATTTTATCGTTTTGCTTTAATATTCTTAAAGATTTTCCAGCATTTTCTGGTTGATTTTTCATTAAAAAATAGTATGGTGATTCAGGCATCCAAACAAACACTAAAATTAAGAAGATAGGTATAGTCAAGGCAATCCATGCATTTGTTGATATTGAAACGTATGGCACAAGTACTGTTTCAAAAACTAGTCCACTATGATGTATTAAAACAAAAAGCATTCCCATTATTCCTCGAAATTTTGGTGACGATATTTCTCCAACATACATTGGTATAACACCAAATGCAGAACCGCCAGTAATGCCACGGACTAATTGGGCTATGCACAAACAGTAAAAATCTTTAGCCAATATAACTGCAATCCATGTAAATATTTCTGTTGTAGCTGTCAATAAAATTGTATTTTTACGTCCAATTTTATTGGCTAATATTGCACCAAATATTGGACCAATACCACCACCAAATGGAACCATGGCACCTAGCCATGATATTTCTTCAGTATTCAGTGGTATTTCTGAATTATTTGATGATAATTTAAGGATTGTAGGTCCTACCCAGCCGGTATGCATCCCAGCAATAAACATCAGCAAACTTGCTGAAACATACAAAATTTAAATTTAGTTTATTCCATATGTAAGAATATATCAGAAGAAATATTTTCATATAAATGTATTTTCTGGAGAAATATCGTATTTATTATACTTTTTATGAAAACTAACAGCAAAAACTTTCAGAAAAATTATTCAATTGCGTTATGTTTGGGGACAGAGAAAAACATTTACAGAAAATGGAAATCAAATGCCTGCTTTGATTTGGTAAATCTTCCAACATTTTACCTATCAATTATTATTTACATACCAACAAAAACAATTCCAAACTGCACCAAAAATTCCCTGGAAAACCAAAATTTTTCATGCGAGATAATGGATTTTGTATGATGTTCTTCATCTCCAAATATTGTATCATTTTCAATTTTCAATAATGTTTTGTTGGATAGATATTTTTCATTTTCTTTTTCTTTTGAATTTCTTTTGATAAGTCGGATATTATTTTTATGTGTAAAAGTTTCATTATCTTCCATCTAAATAGCAATATAATAACAAATCAATATCCTGAAAGATTTTTAGTTGTATAAACAACGTTAAAATTGTCGTATAAAATAACTTAATATTTATAGAATTCCAAAGTATTCAACCTTAATTTAACTCGATGTATCTTTAAAAAACCGTAGTAGGTGTGAATATATCGAATAATCTGTAATAATTGTGAACCCTATTATAACCACATCCTTAGTAAGAAAATTAAACACTTATTAAGTATTTCAACGTTTTCATATATTTTCGTTAAACTTACTACAGTGTGACACTTTAACCATCGCAGGATGGAAAATGGATTTTTTCGGGCCGGAAAAATTTAAGATTCACCGAGACATCAACTCACTGGTCAGAATTAATACACAAAACAATAAATACACAAAATTAAAAAAGGTTTTAGACAATAATCTAATATATGTTTTACATCTCACTATTATCAAATCGCACTACTGTATAATCAAATTATTAAAACTTACATTTTTTTAATCAGCTGTTTTAAAAAATAAATTCTATATTTAATTAAAAAACAAAAATCAGAAATACAACTGATAACAGACAAATAAATAAATTTTATAACTACACGAATTTAAATTATTTTATTGCATTTTGATGACTATTGCAATTAAAATTAACAAAAGCAGACTGCTATAAAGATATATATACAATTCCAGTAAACATTTTTCCGAGTACCTCTAGTGTACCTTCCAGGGCTGTAAAATTTCAAGTTAAAAATTTGTATACATTTATATTAATATTACGAAATAGTTTTGAAATAATACACGCTTCTAATTATATAAATATACTTATATACATGCCAATGTTACAATCAATTTACTATAATTTTTATTTGTAAGGGAAGGTGGTGCATAATGATACCTAAGAGTAAAACGATCCTTACAGCTTGGTCGATAGCAAATTATATACTATAAAAGTGAGACCACTGTTCCCACAATTTTATAGAGTTTTATGGGGGTAAATGCATTAACACAAAATTGTAGAGGAAAAAAATTAAAATAAATGCGTCCAATCTAAGTGAATTTTATTTTGTTGTTACATAACATAACGTATTGTAGGATTCCAGTGATCATTTTACCCAACCCTGTCATTTCAATTTTAAATAAGTTGATATTTATTACAGTAAATTGAAGTAAACAATTGATACAAGCAAGTGATAATTTTATTAACGAGTGATTTTACAATTGTAACTAATTATTCTTTTCATTTATTATTACGTACCTGAAAAGGTAACGGTAAAATGAGCCACCAGGGTCATTTTGAATATAGGAGGTATACCTTCATAATAATCCTTTTGACTTTAGACGAATCATTATACACCACTTTCCCCGATATTTTTATTTATTTAGGAGGTTAACTAAACAAAATCTTCATTGTTTCGGATTTAGCAGTCAACAATTTTACCATAAATGCATTTTATATAAACCAATATATATATAGACTTTCATAACGCATTAAGAATGGATACAAAACGTTTTGGTGTTTTGTATGAAAACACGTCAATGTTATACAAAAAGCTTATATTTTCGATTTTATACGAATAGCCCCACATAAAATTTAATGAATAATGTGAATATAAATATTGAATAATACAAGTAGATGATGAAATCATTATTTTTTGAAATAACTTATTATATAGCAAAATGTGAATAACATTTAAATTCATAAAAAATGAAGTAGATAAATCTCTTTATAAAATATTATTTTATCAGTTAAATTATAATTTAAGCATAATAATTTTTATTTTTTTTAGTAATAGTTTGTTATTCATACACAATTTTCTAATTTTGTAATTTCGATATTTTTATTTATTTTTTATTTTCTGGATGGAAATTAAGGCACCATGTTTCAACTGTAATGAAGAGCATGATAATTAATTGTCGAAAGCTTAGCTTGTTTTAATGCATTCAGTTTTTGTATTATTAACCTCCCTCTTTATATGAATTGACCGTACTAAGAAATTCTATAATATTCAAATTATAGAGTTATTAAAAATTATTAGTACCGAGTGCTATTTAAACGATACAGTAATAATTATTAAGTGCTAATCAAGTATTAATAATTATAATTATAAATTAATTTCTGAAGGGTCTTATTTATGTTACAATGTTCTATTTTAGAATTAAAAAAAAAAAAAATGCTTGTTATTTGAGCTTGTAAAATTTTTATTTTTTCCTCATTTAAATTCCAAAATTAATTAATTCAAGACAATGAAAACTGCGTAAAATAGGTTAATTAATGTATAGCAGAATTCCAAACTATAAATATTCTTTGAATTTGTTGAATATTTTATAAAACATTTTTATAAACAATAAAAAAAAACTAAAGATAACGTTACAATTAAATATTTGTAATAATTTTTTTAATTATTGTTTACATCCTAACAAAGGAATTTTACAAAAACAATCATTTTAAAATCAATATTGAGAGATAATTAGTAAAACACCAGTCACCGGCATGAAATGCACCTAGTTCAGAGATGTCACGGAAATTTTAATGTGCGACGCCACGTTCTTCTTCAAGAACGGTCCACTAGTCTTTAATATCCCCAATACTTTTATGTCTAGTCAAAATTCTATAATCAATAATTTTTAGAAAAATTCTCAAGTGTACTATCTGTACACATGTTGTATATAATTATATGTCAGAGTATATTATTTAGCCAAAAGCTTGCAACGATACTAAATACACTCAAAATTAGTTGCTGTAAAATTAAATAAAGTGCTCAAATTTTTAATTAAGAACATTGAGTCATTATGATATACTGCTACCGTGATATCACGCTAACAAAATACTGTGAAAAATAATATTTATTATATAATGAAAGTACCAGAATTAAGTACTTTTTAAGTGATTTTATGGTGCGAAATCAATAAATCATTTAAACCAATTCTATAACAAAATTTACTGCACTGATTTACTATAATGAATCACTACTAAAAATGTGTCCAGCTTACAGTGACATTTTGAAATAGTAAAAAAAGTATTCAAAATTAAATTTAAACATGCTCAAAATTAGGTGCTGCAAAATTAAATGAGGTGTTCAAATCTTTGATTAAACGAAATTGAGTCATTAAGATATACTGCGGCCGTGATATCACACTATGCGTTTTAAGCTTCTTCGCGATTATAATAAAAAAAACCTAATAGAATATTAATTAATTATTTCTGAATTAAAAAATAAATATAAAAAATAATTTTCCGTTTTGTAATTTAGATATAGCAACTGAAAACTCAACAATATGTGAAAAATATACTATTTTAAGAGTATGGGTGACACATTCATATATATTATTATTGTAGCAGTACACACATGTTTTCTGCTGTATAGAATCGAACAAAAATTATGACTTTATTTTAGTATAAACGAACCGACTCGTTCCATGCAGCGAATATGATGCATTAAATTTTTACAATATTATAGCAGAACTACCTTAAAAAAGCATCTATCTAGTATATTTATAAGTGAAGGAATTATTATACTGTAAATACAATTTATTCTTAGTAAACGTATTTTGATCGTTTCAAAATTTATATCATATAAATTCTTATTATTTGTGTTGTTATGATCGTAAACTATACTGTATAAAATACTACTGTACATAGTTTTATATAAGGTGTCCCAAATATGTTGTTGTTTGTTTATACAACAATAATAATACGAACTCAAGTCCCGAGCTACCCTTACCTTGAGCCTGCTGCATACATTTTTTAAACAATTATAGGAATTTTTAACAAGGTTGACATAAATTTGGAACTTTCAATTTCAACGTCTTAACCCCCCTTTTCCTCTTTCGTCCTCTATGAAGCTTAATGGGGCTTTAGCTATTATCGACTCTTTTGAATAGATTGTTTTTTTATAGTAATGAAGATTTTGATTAAAAAAGCTATCTATAAGTGGAAAATTTTTTTTCACTTGGAGCTCAAAAGCTTACACTTAAAAGTATATCTAGCATACATTAGCTACATTTTTTATATAGTTTGATCGGTAAAATATCTTGCATCAAAAGCACCGTGCATCAAAATGCTTTCATTCGTTTCGGTGGTTATGAAATTTCCTAGTTTATCATTAAAATGATATTTAACTCTGTGAATGTTGTGTATGATTTAACATAGAAAATTACTCAAAATTTATAAACATAGAAAATTACTCAAAATTTATTATCATTCTTACAATTTTCCACCCAATTACTTCAATCAAAAGTCATTTTATGTAATTAAATAATATTTTTTGTTTGACATTTGCTATAAAATTTACATGCAAACAATTGAACAAATAATTATACTTTTTAGAATGTGAATATTTTATTACAAAAATTTGACACTCGTAGCACATTAATCGATTGGGAAGTCTCTTCCACGTAGTATGCACGGTACGAATACCAATAAATTATTGACTACCCGATAATTCTGTTGGAAGAAATGGTTAAGCGTTATAACCTCGGTTTATATGTCACTTATTCTTGTCATTTACTTTTGGTATTATCTGTATTTATATAAAAATATTATGAAATATATTGAGAATATCAGTTGGGTGGAGCGGGTTTAGTGTTGCAAGAAATAAGTACTGTTGATAGTTCAAAGTAAACATATATATATTTTAGCTTTCTAGTTCTGACCAAACAGCATCTATAATGGAAGTACACAGCAAGTAGCTTCTGCTAGCTTCTCTATCTCCGATAAAGATGTATACATAAAAACATAAATACAAGTAAAAGATAATCAAGATAAACTGAGATAAACTGTATATACGTGTGGTGTATTGGTGCAATAGATAAATGTATATTCTACAATGATCCGAAGTCAGTTCGGTTCATCCATATACACAAGGAATACTAACACAAATGTTTCGTATAACAACCAAAAGCATTTTATGTGCGAATATAGGATGGAAGTTGTCTCCCGCCTAGATAAAATTTTTTGACAAATATTCGTTACTGATATTTTTGTTAGGTTTCTTTTTAAATTTGGTTTTTACTATGAGGATGCCATATTGATTTATCGACCATAGCTCTCCAAAAAGTTCTGAAAAAAGTTTGTTTTTTTTTTAAAAAAACCTATCAAAATTAAATTATTTTATTTATTATTATTATTATTTTCTGTTTTTTTTAAAGAAAAAACTTCTTTTGCATCTTTGTGATTTGAAACTCAATGAAAAAAGTCGCCATTAAAAAGCGACAACCACATACATCTATAGGATATAATGTGCGAGAGAATGAGATAGAGTTAACTATAGCATTTTACATGAGAGAGAATGATAGAGAAGGAATACTACAGTGTTTCTTACAAGGTGATTATATGTATGCACTCCTGCGTACTGCCATCATAACAGCCGTGCTGTATTAAAACTAAACTGCAGTTACTGTAAGTCCCTCGTATCATTTATCGATAATTCAAACTCAGCTACTAACTGAATAAAAATAAAATATATATTGAAACTTCGTATCGATTTCAACAGAAATATCCTTACAATTATCCTGCTCCTAAACTTCTAACCTTGAAATACAAGATAGGTGGATGTTAAAAACCTTTCAAGATGTATTTTGATTGGATTTTTAAACAAATAGTTTTTGAGATTCATATTTTAGCAGATATTAGAATCATCTGTACATAGTACGAAATAAAAGAAACGTATATCGAATGAATTTATATGGAAGGAAAATAACTTCCACCAATAACAATTTAGTGTTAGAATATGATGATGAAACTTTGAAAGAAACTTATAAATAATATTTTTATTTTGATTATCCTACAACTGTGGTCATTTTGTATGAAATATTACAATATTCTTTTAAAACAAAATCAGAATTTATATTATAGAATTTAATTTTTAACACTATCAACGGGGTTAACTATTTCCCTAAGCTACAGTAGCGCTAACTTACGAAATAATTTATTTGAAAATTCTATTAAATTAACTGTTAGCGCTAATACAGATGATTTAACCAAGCAAAAAAAGTTAGTTTAATTGGCAGTGTCTAAAAATAGTCTTAGATAAATGCTTAAAATTAAGTTAGCCTTCATAATCTTAGTTAAAACTGTTCACAATGAAATTTCGTGTGTTTTAAATTTTAATAATTAATTGTTATGAAGTTAATTACAATGAATTTTCTATGTATTTATTCTCTTAACCAAACTGATTATTTTTTTGTTCCAGGTAATGTGGATTCAAGATTTCAACTTTGAAATTGTTTATGATCAAATGAAGATTTATAATATTTTGAAGGAAAGATAAGTAAATCGAGTATTTTGAGTAGTTCGGCGACGTGATATACTTGAATATTTCTGAGTCATAATTTAAGATAAATATTCTTACATTTATATATTATATTTAAGCTCTTAAAAAATCGAACTTTACGTGCCAAAAGGTTTAAAAATCTGTTGTTGAAAACATTAAATAAACCTTAACGGTTTGCTTATATATATTTACTTACTAACAGTAGCCAGAGTTCATTATTATTAAATTTTATATAAGCAATAAGAAATAAAACATTTAAATAAATAATTACTATAATTGAAAATCCATTAATATTTATATAAAATATTGAGATTCTAATGCTGAAAAAATAAATGATTATAATTTTAAAAAATTTCCTAAAAAATTCAAGTAAAATAAACATAAATTTTCTCAATGTAGTAAAAAAACAGACAAAGAAAATTAAATGAAAAATTTTTGAATTTAATCCAACCGTAATCAAATTGTATTTATCATCTTGTGTGTCTAAATGTTTTTCACATGTTCATCTATATATTTACACGAAGTTTATTTTGATTTTAGCCCCCTGTACGAAGTATTTCTCATCTCGAAATTCAAAATAATATAAATTATAGTATATTTAAGTATCGACGGTGATTAGATTTTACAATAGGAATTTAGATGGATTTAGTCGAAGTTTTATAATTTGTTTCTTTATAAAACTTCCTTGTTGGCACAATTTTTTGTGGCTCAGTAAATTCTGGATATCTTCACAAATTGGGTGAAAATTGAATAACAAAAGCAATCATCACAAGAGGACATCCTTTATTCAACATTTTGAAATCAATAATTTTTTGGATTATACCTATCGTATTGGCTACATAGGAATTATCTATGCCACCTTTAAGTTAGGAGTGACTTAAAAATGAGATTTGTCTAATCCGTTGCTAACTATTTTAGCTAATGATTTATTTTGAGAGGTAGTGTTTCATTCCAATGAGCATTTACGATCCTCATTACGGCTGCCGTAATTTTTTTTTAATACTCGACGGTATGAATTGTATCTGCAATCGAGTAATATCCCAGTCAATGACTTAATCCTCGGCTGTTAGAACTTTCGGGAAAAACTTCTGTTAAAAAAGTTCTGTATAATAAAAGACTGTGTAAACAAACAAATCAAATTTATTTTATTGTTCACATTTATACTGTCCTGTTGATTAGACACAAATCGAAACATTTATGCAATTTGGCTAATGAGATGTATGACTCATTATCAGAAAATTATTACCATCGTTAGTAGGACATATAGCTATATCGCCACCTGCAATATACGCAGATTATCGTCTCAATTTCTCCTATAGGCTTAAATAATAATTCTTGATATAGGCTGGTGTAAGAAAAGAGTCGGAAATCAGAGCAGAGATTTGTCGCCTTTACATAATTACGTATGACAGACCCATAGCCTTTCCAGAAAAAAATTGATCTGCACTCTTAAACTCACATCTACCATGACTTACTTTTATTCTGTTGTTTCTATTCTTAATAGAAACACTTAAAAGAAAGTAAGAAAAACTAAAAAAAAAGTTCTTTATTCTCAACAAGTTGAAAAAGATTGAATTAATGTACGGTCCCAGATGGGCAATTTTATATGTTCTATCATTTGTTTATAATTAGATAAATGTTTCAGAACATTAATGTTTATCTTTTTATTTTATTTTTATTTTTTCTGCTTTCATATCTATCTATTAAAAAAAATATTCTCAAATATTCGAAGAGAAATAATGGATGTAGAAAGGGGCATGGTAAATATACGAATTTAAACGAACGAATTTTGAACGTGTAAAGATTTTCAACCTAAATTATAATGTCCGAAAAAATTTTTTTCATAAAATTTTAAGTATCCATTGACATCTTTGAAAGAAGATTAAGCCGATAAAAATGTATAAGCAACATCATAAATAAAAATTTGTGATTAAATTGTTCTTATCATTCTAATTATTTATTCTAACTTTGACAATCATTAACAACAAATGCAAACCAAAGGTAAGATAATTTTAATCCTGCCATATTCCTAATTGATATGGCTTTATCGAATAAAGCTTTTGTGTGTTGGTAAGCGTCTAAGCAATTAGCAATGTAATACGACTTTACCATCGCGTACCTTAAACTGATTTAATTCATTTCATGGTCAATCCTTGATTTTATCACATTTAATTCTAGGATTATAAATCGTCTAATTATCTGTACATATTGGACATGAGCATGAAGATTGACTTTTTTCGCAGATTGACTTTTTTGCAAGAGACTTAAGAGCACTCAATAGCTGTGGGTAAACATTAAATGAGGATGTTGCTTAAAACGAGTAACGAGGCGTATGTTGATATATATTGTTCTTCAATTACGAGTTTTCTCTCTTTTAACTTTTGAGGATATGAAATATTGATAGCATTTTTGTACCATATTTTTTTATAGGTTGATCTTAAGCTTAAATAAACTTGTAATTCCATTCCGTTTTAACAGATATATCAAGGATCTGTTGAACCTACTATTAATATTGTAAAAAAGTCAAAACTCCCTTTTCAGGTTATCTTTGAAAAACTTCATTCCAAAGATTGTTTCATATGTTGAAGTATTACGATGACAGAGAAATCAATAGATGGACAAGAGGCAAACAAAAATTACAAAATAGACCTTATTAGACCTAATTAGACGGTCCGAAGAACTGATGACTATTCTCAATATTTTTAAACGAAAAAAAAAAAACATTTTACTAAATGTAACATACCATTTTATATTTCATGCTTTGGTAATATACAATCAGACACTGTTTGTTTCTATTTTGAAAATATTCCAAGGGACTTAATCTGTACATTCAAAAAATATATGTATGTAAATAAAAGTACATATTTATTTAAATTAACAAACCGTATCATTTTCAAAAAAATATACAAAAAATAAATAATAGTAATAAGAATAATAATAATTTGTTATATTTTCAAAAGCATAATATAATTTAATATTATGAATATTTTTTACATCTACATTAATGAGCAGTTCATTTATGTAAACAGATATAAATCGTTGAAAAACTAGATGAAAATTTGTTTATTTTTATTTTAAATGAATTTCATCTTTTAGAAAAATATCAGCTGCAACACATCACAGGACTTATTTTTTCCTTGAGAAATACTTCAGATTTTTTATTTTGAAATTTTCTGTGAAAATACCAAATTTCTACTCAGTTGTTGGAGCCATTGCCAAGGTAAACGTGAAAAATCTGAAAATCAATAGCTTAAACTGGGACAACCGAAGTTCAATTTTATCCCAAAGCATCGCGTCACAAGTCAAGGCAGAATGAGGAAGATAAAATCAGATGATGAAAATGCAATTTCTATTCTCAAAATAAATGACGATGAAATAATTAGTAAACGAACTTCCTTGACTTCTGCCTATACCTGATTACTATTAGTTTGTGTTTATTTGAATAATTATTGAACTAGACCAACAAATAATTGTGATTATTCCGAGAATAGATTTCATTAAGTTTGCGAAGCTCCTGCGTGACAAATTTTTATTCATATATAATATGTAAATAATTTGCTTTCTTTTATTTTCTTTGATCATTATTTTATTTAGTGTAATATTTTTCTTGTTTCTTAAACAAATTGTACCAAATTCTCAGATGTTCAAAATAAACTGATTTTCCTTTTGAATTCTGTTAAGATTCGGCAACATTTTTCCTAATTTATTAAAATTCATTTGTTGACCTTTCTTGTAACAAGTGCGTGAACGCTTTTAATCAACGAAAAAAATTATACTATTATAATTATTAACAGTTGGACTGAAAATTTCGTAGGATAACATATAGACGGCAATACTAAGATTAAATCCATTTGAGTTTTTGTTAGTACCATCGCACACTGTAAGGGCCAGCGAGCACCGTAAGATTTTCAGATCAGAAAATCAGAAAAATTATCAACGCACTCCTTCAAGCACATATTATCGGATATCTTCACACCGAACCACAATGAACCAATAAACATTCAAATATTTTAAGTTTTTTAATTACCTTTTTGACACAGCAGATGGCTTACTTCAGATAACAGCAGAAGGCTTGCTTCAGATAACATAAGATATTTTTATAAGAAATTATGATGCTATACGCACATTATTAGATTTTCTGAGAATTTGATAGTAAATCTGATAGTATTGGCTGGAACTTAACCTTCATAAGATATGGTAATAAATATCCCAGCCGTCAAATAGTTGGTTTGTGTTTGAAAAAAAAAATACTGTTGAAGCCAAGGCTTGGTTTGATAAACATATTTCGAACTCTCTTCAAAGCATAGCGTAACAGATAATTAAAAAATTTCTCTGTTTATTGGATTAAACTCTGTTTCTGGCTGTCTTTTTGTTATTTCCGAAAATTAATCCGTTCTTTTTATATTTGTTCATTTTGCAGTACTCTACCAAATTTTGATGTCCGTTTGTAGTTAGTGTTTAAGTAATGAAAATCTTTAATTTGCTTGGTGTAATAATTTCAAAGAAATCGTTTGACGTTATATAAAATTATCATTAAATTTAACGAAAATATTTACTATAAGAATTAAATGAAAGTGGCAATTGAAGAAAGAAAATTTGATATAATTTTCACAGAAAAAAATAATACATTTATTTTACCAAAAATAAAAAAGAAGAAGAATTCAAATGTTAATATTTACAAATCATTTAACTGTCTCAAATAATTAAACATGGATAATTCTTGAACATTCGTCTCTAAAAGTATTCTTGCATAATATATAAAACATAATAAAAGATACTCATGATTATTAAGTTACAGTGAAACTTCTTTCTTTATTCTGAAAATTTATAAACTTTTATGATAATTGGGAATCAATATTTTTATTCATCACAAGCAGGTAGAAAAAATGGTCGCGAAAAAAAATTATTCGTTAAAAAAACAAAATGAAACAAAATTAACTCTCAGTAACTACATGTAAATTTGTTGAATAATATGTTAATTAATACTTGATCTGAAATCGTTACGAAAGTCTTTTTGCATTCCCCTTTCGTTTTTAAGATATCGGACGGATAATCAGACGAAAATGGGCTAATTAAGTGATTCTACGAAATCTTGTATCCGTTTATTAGCACCATCAATAAGTGTACAGACCCTCATCAAATAAGTTTTATATCTTTGGAGAATAACGATTACCTTATTCATACTGATTATGTCTATTAAGTAGTCAAAATACGTATTCAGAAAATGAATTTGAAAATTGAGGCAAATCTTTTGGTATTTTATGAAGTCTTCAATTACTTTGAATAATTTGGTATTTGACTAAACTTATTATATTTCTTAAATTGAAGATTACTTACATCACAATCAGGGAATTGAAGTTTATTTTTTTTAATGTTTAAAAATAAGCAAATTATGGAAAATTCTTATTAAATAAAGACATATTCTTGCAGAGATGCAGGTATAACATATTTTCCAAGAAAGAGAAGAAAAATAATCGAATTGAAATTTTTAATTTCTTCGTTTTTGAATCAGTTTTAATTTTTTCCGAATTTTGTTAGGATTTTGATTGTGATAACACATTTCATTATGGCAAATCTATGATCATTTAAATACTCAGTTATAAGTTTTAAAAACTGGATGTGAGTAAAGTATAATAAAAGAAAGTTCAAAATCTTACAGAAAATTCCGATAATATCAGACTGAAACCTAAAAAACTTTTGAATGCAGTCTAAAATGGAGACTTTCATCTAAAAATATTTTAAATATTCTGATCCTTAAATGTAAAGGTTTTGCTTTAAACAATAACTAAGTGAAATCAGAATACAAAAGAAGTACAGAGGAGGTACAATAAAATGTAGAAAGACAAAAACAGAATACGATTATATAGCTTCACAGAAAACACATCGTCCATTTATATATAGAATTTAGCCACAATACTAGAAGTCAATATAGAATTCTGATACATTGTCATTGAGCAGCGGTATGGTTTCAAAAACATTAATAAAAACCCAATTGATAATTAATTATAGATTACAGTTTTCATTGTTTCGACATTCGACATAATATGTCTATTTATCAATGCGTGAATTATTTTCACTATAATTCATAAAAGAGTCTAAGCGTGCAGTTCATACAGCTATAAATACATATATAATAATAACACACATTGAAAAAAACGCATACTATCTAAATTTTAGTTGAAATTGAGGCCCATCCACACAGTGTACGAAAAAATAATACAAACAAAATTGGGGTGTTCAAAAAATCATCAATTTTCTGTACTTGAAATTTTCTTCTATCTCCTCGTATGCTGTAAATATTGCGTGATGAATGATGGACTTAATTTCAATTTTCAGCCTCAATTTCCGAGATAAAAATAATTTATAGATACGTATTTTGCCTACAAAGTCATCATCAGTATGAGCTAGTCTTCATGATTCTCCGAGGAGATGTTACTTGTTGCTAATTTGCTGACCATTTACAAACAGTTAATGACTTCTTTGTAGTCGAAATACGTATTTATAAAATACAAAATAAATTGATCTAGGATATAGAGATAAGAAATCGAAATTTTTTCGAAAAATCCTAGACTTCTCTTTTGTTAAATTCATATTATACTCGTTTTTACGTAATATGTTTACCTTTTATGAAAAATTTAAAAATGGTTACAGTTTTGTATCTTCTATTTGGATTAAAGTATTAAGATTTCAGAAATAGCATCTATTAATAATTTGTTGCGCAATTTTTTAGATATAATTTGCCTCATATTCCTGATATAATATCCAGATATTGAGTAAATTTCAAGCGATATCTCAGCAATTAGCCATACAATAATTGTTATTTTTGAATTCTTTTACCACTTGAATAGAAATAAAACTTATTAAGCATCTACGGACTATCTCTAAAATTTTTACTGATTCACAAAAACTATGTAAAGTTGTTTGAATGCCTTTTAGTTTTGCTCAAAAATGCATTACACTACTCACGATGAAACGTAATTTATACCACAATATAAAAATTATAATAAATACATTTAAGAGATTTCTTAGTTTTTAGAGAATTGAGAATTATGTTGGTCAGTCAAGTCTCTGGTTTTTATACTCTTTCTGTTTCAATACCGTTTCTGCACATGGCTACATAGAAAGGTTAAAACCAAACCAATGATGTTAGTGTTTGTGACAATGAGACAAAATGAGTTTTAACACATAGCAATAAACAGAATAGAAAAAGAACATAATTGAATTGAGAATATAGGAAGAAGAATTGTAAAGTTCAGCACATTCTTTCAAATAATATGTGTTAAAATGTAACTTTTGTATATTTTTACCCTTTATTATCGTTTTGACAACATTTTTACCACCGCTAACAACCCTTGTATAATCGACTATGGGGATGGAAAATGAATGAAGATATCTATATACTCATTTAACTTCTGTATACAACTGTTTAATATACAATATCCGAAATAAGTCAGCATCCAAGGATTAAACCGGAGTAAAACTAAAATTATCTGGCGATATTAATGTCTAACATTGATTTAATTTCAAATTTATCAGAAGAAATGGGACATCATAACTTAGTCAATCAATTTTAAACAAACTTTCAATCTGCTTGACATGTCTTTCGATTGTGAAAATTTGATAAGAAAAGTTGAAGTGGTAAACGCAGTCGAATTTTTATTTTGAAGGAACTAATTCCAGGATAATTAAAATAAATATTATCTACTGGTTTGGGCGTGACGTAAAAGAGTCGGCTGTTCACAAAATGGTTAAAATTTAAGGCAAATTATGTATCCGGCACAACCAAGTCATCAATCCAAACGACCGTAAAACGAATCAGTGAAAAAGTGAAACAAACTCCCGTATTTCAAACAATCCCTGGTACGATTCACAGAGCGGAACCCTGTTAATGATCTTGTCCATGTACTTTCTCGGTTCGCTCAGCTTGAAAACTGGGTGCTTGATATTTGATTGATGGGACAAGCAGATGCGTCGCGTTCTTGAGCCAAAACAGCCATTTGCGTCTTTTGATTTGGAGCTGCGTTCGTGTTTATCTAACATTCCCATTGAGGATCTTTGGAGCTTTAGTAAATTTTTTTATTAACACATAATTTTTCGTTTATACATTTTTGTTGACGCTGTAGACGCTATCCCCATCGATGAAAGGCTAAACTACATAGATGACCTTTTTTTTTCCTTACCATCTTTCATCAATCCAATAGGTCCCCCTGAGACTTAAGAAAATCACCGTTTATCATTATGGACTCCTGTACTATATAATTTATAATCACGTAAAATTCAAGTCTTATAGTAGCACACAAATGTTGTGTTTCCCGTTTTGAATATATACCATTCTTAGAATCACTAAATTTAGGAGTAACTTTACGTCGTAAATCAATTCGGTAAAATATTCAGAGTGTTTCAAGTACATCAAGGAGTTGATCAAAGAATAATGTTCACCTGCTTGATTTGAGGACTTTCTTAAGGCCGCATTGTCCTGTATATAGAGGTGAAAATTTTTGTCAGATATAAAGAATATTTTCTGTGTACTACATAAAGTTGTGAAAATTGATTATAGCGGTTTTAAGTATATTATTTTAGATACTAACGGAAAAATTTTTACGAGTTAAAATAATAATCTTGCATCTTCTTTTATTACTGTTGTTGCCACCATAACAACATTGTTTGTCCTATATTTATGAGTATGGATAGGAAAATTATGTATCTCTCTTGTTCACTCACTCACTCTGTCTCTGTGTGTGTTTTTTTAAGGGTTACACACTATACAAAAATTAATTACAAATTAAAATTAGTAGGCTGTAAACAATTGTTTTTCAACTTTGAAACTTCATATTTTATTAAAATTGAATGACTTGAAAATTAATAATTTAAACATTGTGAGAAAAGAGATTGGAACGTATAAACGTTAATTATATTATTTATAATAAATTTTTTAATTATATGTAATAATTTTTTTTTCCTTTTAATATATATTTAATCAAGAATGTAAAATATGAATTTTATTTATTAACCGACTTCAACTTCAAAAAACAAGTGAAGATAGAATATCATTGTATGGGCTATTTATAATTAGCATTCATAAAATACTATAAATATCCAGTCTATACAGTTATATATAGTTGTATATAGTTGTATAATAATATGTATTGAGCGTAAATAGTGGCGTTTCCTAACGTGTTACGAAAAAATTTACAGAAAAAAGTTGATTGTTTCAAAGAAAAAAATATTTTTTGTATTTGAATCTTTTTTAGTTCATGGTTGGGGCAAACGGACCGATTTTGCTCAATAATGTATTTAAACTCATTTTCAAGTCGCCGATTACTTTTAAAAATCAGCGCCAATCATATTCTTAGCCATTAACTCGTTGATATTGACTTGAAGAGGTAATTTCCATTTAAAAATTATTTTTATTGTTAGGTTATTGTTTTTTCTGAAGTCGTTTCTATTTTTGGCTAGAAAATTTATTTTATTTTGTAATATATGTTTTATTTTTTCGAATTTGTTAATTTACGTTAATTGGGTATATTGTTTTTTTTTTTTTTTTCTGATTTATGTAAAAAATATCCAATCGTTTTTTTTTTTTATTAAAATAATCCCCAATTATAATTTCGGATATTAATAAAATAAAATGAAACAAAAAATTAATCGAAGTTTTTAATAAGAGGTAATAAATTGAAAATTTTAATTATTTGATTTTAATGAGTATAACAATCACCAAAAATTTTTAGACGCGTACCTCTTGCAACAAAGGTAATCGCTAATTTTTCCAACGAATAATATTCAATGACTCCAAAATGAAGTCTTTGCAACTTAGTTGTACATCAGGCAAAGGCGATAAATGATAAAACATAAGATTTGAAAATTAATAGAAAAACTATTTTTCTTTAAATATAGAATCTTAAAATACTTTTCAAATAGCAAATTATACTGAAAATTCATTAAGTATTTATACAAAGTATTCAAAAATGACGAAAGAATATAAATTACAATCCTTTCTGGATTACATTTTTCTATTTCTATTCAAAGTATTGTATTTTTTGAATAAAGATAAAAGTCATAAAAACTTAAAGTTATTTTTAGCTTATTTGTCTAAAAATAACTGGTTTGTATCTCGATTCCGGGAGCCGATCAACTCTAATTAACAGGGAAAAAAAATTGATTACATTATTGCAGAGTGGACAATAACAAACTAACCGGCTGTACATGTAGCTTTCACAACTCCAAACCTATATCGGCATAATTTTGAATTGTTTATTTCTTCGAAATAACTATTTATAAAAACAATTTCAACTCAACTACAAAATTAAGAAGATTTGAGAGACTAACTAAATTGGTCACAGGGATTCAGAACAATAAATTATAAACTATATCTTGATTTTAGTTGAACGTTTCGTCCTTTTGTTAGGACTTCTTCAGCAACTTAATCGTACTAGTTTACAGTTTAAAATTGTTGTTGAAAATTATAAAGTATTGGTGCATATTATAAAATCTAATAAAAATTAACAAATTAAATATTCCACTAATTTTTACATAATAATTAAATATATCTTCAATGACAATTTTAATATTAATAATTTCTGGACGTGAACAAGATTTTAATATTTCAGAGAGTATTAATTTCTTCAGTTCTGCATACAACGAATAAGGACAACTTTAAGTGGAGAGAAACACGGTAGCCGAATCAGCACTAGGTGTTAACCAATTTTTTACCGCAAAATTAAAAATTAATTTTTCGATTAATATCGTTTGAGTTGTACAAATGAATCTTTAAATAAAATACAAAACCCATACTGTAAGTTTTCAGTTTTTACTTAGAGTACTCAAAATAAAAGTCATTTGTTGATTTTGTATCTTTTATAATACCCGGTAAAAAACAAACAAATATTTGCATGTTATGAATTGTGTGGTTGTTTGTTATTTGTGTGGATATAGTGGTTTTTGATTCTAGAAAAACCAAATGAAAATTAGAACATAAAATTTAATTTAAAGTTATGTGGAAAACTATATCATCGCATCTCTACATCTCCATCATCAGTAGTTGAGTTGGAGAAACTTTCATATGAAAATACTAGTGAAAATTAGTTTTTGAAAGTTGTAGTTGACATTATAAATACATAATATAGTAATTAAAGCATAACTAAAGCTTACTTTGCCTCCTTATTTCAATGATTACATATCTATATATATGTATATATATATATATATATATACATATATATAGATATATATATATATATATATATATATATATATATATTACTAGCAGATCCATGTCACATCAATCTATGCAATCTAGACAGATGCAAAAATCCGCATCTTTCTACCCTGTATAGAAAAAAAGTTGGCATTTAGCTTTATCTTGCCTAGAACATATTTAATTCCAATGTATTTCATCATAAAATTTTTTCTCAAATTATATCCCCATTAGATAAAACTTTTTCCATTCCTCTCCACTTTTTGGAAAACAAATTGATATAAAACATTTTAATGCCTATACATTAATGTGTAATTTTGTGTATTTGGAAGCACTTCCAATATCCAGTAATTGATTCGAAAATATTTACCTATTGAATGCCTGCCCAACCTAGATATTTATTGACGAGTTATACCAAATACCTATCTTAATCTGCTATCCGTTAGAAGTTTATCGGACTTACAGACATTTACATTCGATCGTTAATTTTGCAAAAAATGAAATAACGGGGAAAAAAAATCTTTTAAGTTGGAACAAATCCAAAATTAAAAAAAAAAAATTCAAAACTAAACTGAATTAATTGGATACGTAGTTTTGGAGTTCATAGTGAACCAACATTGTGATACGGGAATTTTTTATATTAAAGTATATATAGAATATTTATTTATCAAACATCGTTCGACCATATTATGTGCTTTTAATTTATGTTTTAAAACGTTAAGATGTGTTTGTAGATAATATACCATACATAAGACTGGGTTCAATACATAGCTCAAAATTAGTTCATCAAGTTTCTATAATTACAACAACGTTTTAAAATTTCATTTAAATCGAACAAGTCATTTCGGAGTTACAGCTCCTAATTTTCCAGATTTTTAGCAATCTGTGGGTCGACTTACAGAACACTACTTACAAGCAAAAAAAAAAGTAAATGGATAACTCAATTTGCATTAGTGTTTTTACCCCTGACGAACATGCTTATTAGTTTCAAAAAAATTTTTGATCTTACAGTATTTGAGATATTTTAATAAATAACGTATGTTCTATATAATTTAATTGTCCAAACATAGATTTTCTACGTAAGGTGTCAGTTTATTAAAAATTAGTCCAAACTGCGTGCTTTCTAGCTACAATTAAGCCTGATCAAACTTAAAACATCCCTTTCAATGACTTAGACCTAAAGATCTTAAGATAAATAACAAATTTCATGTATTATTAAAAAAAAATTAACTTTATATTAGAAATACCCTATTTAGTAGAAATAAACGTAAGGCTAGACCAATTCGACGGAATTTAAAAAAAAAAATTGTTCTCACTTACTTAAAAAATATTAGTTTATAAATTTTTTTTTTATTAAATGAAGCTTAACTAGTTGTAATTATAATTTTTTTTTTTTTTATTCTTTACTGATTTGAATTTTTTGAAAAAAAAAAAAATTCCATTAATAAATATATTCATTAGAAAAAGGTTAATAAAATATTATTTTTCAAATAATTTAATTTCAAGAACATAATACTCAAAGTGTATTAATTAATTTCAGAAAAAAATATTACTTAAAAAATATTACGTAATGATCAATTATTATCGAATTGAAGATAGGAAGAAAAAGTACATGATGAAAAGAAAATCGTGAAAAATGTCTGCTTGCTTTCATTGCACATAAATAATTACTTCACAATATTATTTTTTTTATTATTATTTATTCTTTCATTTAGTTTGCACACTAATTAAAAATTAATACAGGAGAGAGATAATCCAGTCAGATCAAGGAGTGTCTTAACTAATTTATGTAAACAAGGAAAAAAAACTTACAGAAAAAATCAAAAATACCCCGCAATTATTATACACATGGTGGTGAATATAACCTATATCGGAATGATAATTCACTCTTTGTGCATGTTAATGTTTTGATTTAAAGGAAAACAAGCGTTTAGTGATCGTCAATTTATCTTGGACGCAAATTACTTAAGACGTTTACTTATTTTACTGATAACTTAATAATTTCAATGATATTCCAATAAAAGTAATTTCTGTTCAGAAAAATAACCAAAGCTATTTGTTATCAACGCAAAAAGCGTTATTAGATTTTTGAAATTTTAATTATTAGTTTTCAAGGAGCTGTTAACTTGCTGGAGAGATAACATTTTTGAAACTCTTCAAATGATTGTTCTCTGATTATATCTGTTTTAGACTAACATTGACTGCTTTTCCTCCAGGAAAAGTTTGCATATTTCAAGTCACGAGAAAAAACTAATTGAATTCCAAATATTAGTTTTTTTCGGTATTATATAACTGATCGAAAATTTTGTGTAGGTATTTGTGATCATTATTCGCAGAAACGTCTTAACACAAGCTCGAACACCTGGCTCAGAACTAGTAGAACTTATTCACTCACACTTACGTTGAATTAAGACACACTGAAATGAATACACTTAGATTATTATAGTTAATTTCAAAAAAAAAAAAAACATTAAATTAAATTTATAAGCAAAAATTAAAAATTAAATTTAAAGATAGCATTGGTTTATTCAAATTTTTGTGCTTGCATCGTAGCTATTTCTGTTTTCGGGATAAAACGTTAAACTATTTATAAAGCATTTTAAACCAATAAGATAAAGTATAGAATAATTCTCTGACAGTATTATATAATTAATTTTCAAGAATAAAATATAAAAAAATCGACGAGAGACGTTGAAGGTTTGATTTGAAGATTAAAAGAGAAAAAAAACTGACGTTTACATAAATAACAGTGTTGAGAATATTATCATTTTATTTATGTGTACCACGACGATCTAAGATAATCATCAGAGTTGAGCAACTACTGGAAATTTCTAAAAGTACAGAATATGTCGAAAAAGCTCGAATAAGGTATAAATATTTATAGCATACACTGTTCGTAATAATTTTCACATCTGTTTATGGAAATTTTTTTAAAGGAATTCACCTGGTTTTCCCATGTAATCTTATTACTGACAATAATCGCATGCCGAAATCATAATATACCAAAGCGACAAAAAATACTATGAAAATCGGTTTGCATAATATTGACTTATAGGGGTACCTGGGTCAAAATAGATCATCAAATTTTGTTAAGATAAGCGTAAATATTAAGACTCCCATAAATACCATGGGCAAACATAAATACTTTTAAGCCCATAATATTTTTCGAAAAATACTTATTTTCATAGTATAAGCGATTTCAGATCGAAATAATAATAAAATAAAAATAATTTTGAATGAACCATTTTTTTATAACAGGATAAAAAGAATTCCCTAATATCAAAATAAAAACATAAGGCGCACGTATCTGATAATTGATACATTAATAATTGATATATTAATAGCTCTATTAATGCGGCTGCATGTTTTTAGTTTGAAATTAGAGAAATTTTTAATACTTCTTAGTCCGTTAAAAAAGTGATTATTTTATAATTATTTTCTGCGTTTTGGATTATGTGAATGCAATTTTACAGATAGTAAACGTAATTCTTCTTCATTTTTTTGTCTATGGTTTTGAACTCTTTGTTTTCTTCATCTTTCTCGCCTCATTTTCGGATTTGGTTTTTCTTTCTTTTATTCTTATTTTCATTATCCACTTCTGTGTTAACTTACCGATAAATTAGTAACAAAATTCCAACCAGACAGACATACAAAAAAGAGAGTGAATATAAACATATTTAAAACAAGCCATTTTAAAATAAGATTTAATCAGACAAACTGCAAATATTTAGGCTTAACCACAATAACAATAAAACATCGACTCTTCGTATTTACATTTTTATATAATAAATTGTAGTAATAAAGTTAAAAACAACTCAATCAATATATACTTTATAACAAAATACTTGATATACAAAATCAACTCACTTAAAATGTAAAACTTCTCTGATACATCACAAATATTATAATATATAATTAAATAAAAAATCATCCTGTGCATAACAATAATAATCCAATAGTATACAAGTATGTATTACATAGATAAAGTTTATCTATATTCATTGAACCTCTAACGAGTAGCAAGCATCATCACACACACAGTATATAGAATGGCATAGCAGTAATATAAATATTCTCCTCATCAGCACAGTATCCAAACCCGGTGTTCAAAAAACTGAATTCGAGAATATTTAAATTAATACAAATTTTTATCAAATAACTTTGATCAATGCAATGTTTAAAAAGTCATTCAGTAAATAAAGGAAAGGAAATTGAAAAGTATGAAAGCATGGGTACAATTCTAAGAGAACTTTTTGGATCTTCACTATATCAAATCTTGTAAAAAAATAACTTAACATCCGGTTTTATTTGTGGAATGAATATTTTACAACAGAAACATTATCAACGTAATGGTAACGAGGGATCTTTTTACAAGTGGTACAAAAGTTTCAAAATAATTGCTCCAAAATAATACTATTTTATTGTGGTGCTTCGTTTCAACCGACAGGAATAATAGATTGTACCTTCTTGCTTTTTTTAATAGTACTAATGCGCTATCTTACACAGCATTGATAATTCGACTGTTTTTCTTTTGCGAAAATTAACATTATCATTCTCTTAGCTGAATATCGACAGACACAGTCGAACCGATAGACAAAGGTTTAACATTTTATTTGGAAATCAATGGTGTAGTACAATGCCAATTCGATAATTTTGATAATTCGAAAACATTTCACCAAAAATAAGTTTACCATTCCCTCAATAGAGTAATTATTGGATACTTTTTTGACTGCTTCGACCTTGTAATAATCTGTACAGCGAAACCATTGATGGTGTTACCGGTAAATAATATACCTGTCTGTTTTGGAAGAATTGGGATTAATTTGTAGACTGTGAATATGTTTTTCATGAATAAAATAATTCACCGTTTTTTTCGACACTCCGTTATTCAGCGTATTATTTCTATCTTACTTTTAAAATTTGCTATTGAAATAATACTAGAATGAACTCGATTATATATATATAATATTAGTAGTATTAGAAAACATTATAGAAACAGAAATGTCGGTTTAAAGCATTAAGATCAGATATGCAGATCAACTATCTTCCGTAATAACATGCTAATAAATACTCTTCTGTTTCCTAATGTAAAAGCATTTCTATATACCATACAGGAAAACAGATATACATACATACAAACTGTATATGATGATGATGACAAAAGAGAGGAAGATTTAGGTTTGAGCGAAGGGGGTGGGTAGGGTTGGAGAAAATGAGGGAGAGTTCATAGATGAATAATACTAGAAGCGACTACTACATTTTACATATTCTTGATGATGATGGAAAGTTAAATACAGTGTGAGTATTTAGCCTTTAATCTACTCAGATTTTTTTTACAAACTAATATATCTCAAATTTGATCGATATAAAAATGCAGGCTTTCCCCAAAAAACTGAAATGGAACCAACTTTAACGAAAAACATAACAAAATTTTTAGAAATAATTCTGATAAATTATATTCTTCTCTTGTCAGTTTTCTTAAAATTAATTTTAAAGAAATTGAATCTTGTCAAGGTTAAAATGGAAAACTGCATTTAGATAAAATTTTTCTAAATGTTTTCTAAATCTCAGCTTTTGGTAGAAAATTTAGACTTAAAATTAATCATTTAATCTCGTATATATAATTATTCTGGTTTGCAGGTCCTAACGTTCTCAAAATTTATTCACATTTGCAAAATTATTAAACTGGATATTTTCGTTCAGAGTTTAAAATATATATCTTAAAAATCAATTCATAAAAGTTGTTCACATATAAATATCCACGGAAATATACTCCATTGAAATATTTTGAGTATGGTTTTCGAGTAGATTATGCAAATATCGCAAATAAACTGTATGCAACTATTCTGTAATTAATATATCCTCTTAAATATTATATCTTTTACCCTACTTGGGCAGTTTTTTCACAAAGGAATTTGATTCCGGTTTAGCACTCTATCGATTGTACCCAATGACAGTTAATTGAACTTCTCTATGACTTTTCTGTAGTTTGAATTTTTTGAGGATATCAGATATTTTATAGAAAAATATATCATTTTGGAGCCAGTAATAGGATTGCTGCTCGAACAAGATGTCAAAATATCAATATTTATTAAGTAGGCAAGCGTTTGGGACTTCGTAAAATTTTCGAGAACATTATGAAGCTCACGAACTTAGAAAGAAATTATATTGAAGGTCCCGATAGCTTCAGAGAAACTTGACTATTCTATATATATCAGAGGAAAATCTTCTATTCAAAATCCACATTTGATACATCTTTTGGGTATTTTGATCAGAGTATGAATCAAAAATTCTATAAAATAAACTCTTCCACTAAATATTCTTATATTAAATATCATTTTAAATCTTTTAAACATATTAATCCTGCTTAAAACCGTTCTTCTATTAAATTAATCACCCAATAATAAAATATATCTTTCTGCATATCACATCTGACTCACTACGCTCTAAATTCATAGTATAGTAAAGATTTGATTAGCGTTCGACAGTATAGTGAACCTTCTCTCCATTTGGCTCATCAATATTTACATCAATACTCGCTCTCTCTCTCCTTCCACTTCACAATCATCTCCTCGTTTTCTACCATCACTTTATATAATAACGATCTGCCCATTCCACACAACTCCTTTTATAATAGTGATCTTATTCTTAGTCTTCTAGCACTCGTCGTTATGTGTCTAGTATCTATTTGTGAAATATATATACATACTATTATATTATTCAATTTACAATTAGATTTTATATTTGAAATGACGTTAGTTTATTTATATTACTTATTGTATATATTTCGATTGAAGGTAGTTAGTTTATTTAATAGTAGTGTATATGTTATGGATCAATTGATTAATGGGGGCTTTATTTGTAATACCCGGACAATATGAATAATAATGACAAATGATATCGGGAAAAATTTGATGACGTTGGTATATTTACCAGGTCAATCATGACACGAGTCAATTTATTTACAACAGTGTGCTTTTGCACACAAGATTTTCGATCTGAAACAAACAGAAAGATCATCTCGAAAAATCATCTTTATCTGTAAAAGATTGATTGTAAATATGCAGACCTGTGATGGCTAAATTGTTTGAGAATAGTCTAAAACACCCACAGATACGTGAAAACTATACTCTAAATACCCGTACTTAAAGCCGTGAAACTGCGACCCCAACTAAAATATGTACATTTTAATGACAGTGTTAGCGTAGGAACAAAAATACTGCAAGCTTTGCGAACTCGGCATAAATGAGATTTAATTGCTGCTCTTCGCATATTATCCATAAAAAAAGGTAAGAAAACATGTTTTCATTAATCTGTGTCATAAGTGTAAAAGATTATTTATGCCAAGATCAATTAGATTATTTCATTAATTATTATCAAACTGCCTTTTTCGTATTCTTCATAGATTGGGTCTTATTAAAAAGGGCCAATTAATTACTTTGTCCATAACATAAAGTCTCTAAAAATAACTAAAGAGTAGTTACTCTATATAGTGATGGGCTACATATCATCGATTCAAGATATTCATATAGAATAACAAGTTGTAAAATTTTGCACGTAAACTTATTTTTTCGATAATAAAATGATTAACCTGTAAGTAAGATGCAATATGCCAAGATTAAACAGACAAAATCATCCTTGGTATGATATGTAAGACCCGTTCAAGAGTACTGTATTTTAAGCTAATCCATTCTATTTATAGTGGGAGAAAAATGGTTTCCACGTTATCGCTTAGGGAAAACCACAAGATATAGCGCAAGGATATGTGGAAAAGATGAGTCTATTCAAGACCTTAAATTATTATTCGTTCTGACGAAATACAGTATTTATATTCTAGGTTACATAATCAAATAGGTATGGTAAAGTTTACTAGATAGCACCTTCTGAAATAAAAAGTGAATGGTAACATCAACCGCTTTGTGATGGTATCTAGATTCAATCAATAATTACAAGAACAAATGCATACAAATGTGTATTATTTTATTAATTAAAATTAAAAATTAAAAGATATTTGTCAGCACAATGATATAAAAACGTCAACTTTACTCGATTGGATGACAGGATCTACTTATTTGGTAGAACGGGGGGTTGAGTATTAAACTTTTAAAATATGATGGGTGTTTGTTTTTTCAAGGGTTGGCGTTGATTGTTTTTATGTTTGCCAGTTATATATGCCGTACTCCAAGCTAAGTTCACCTGATGTCTTTGGTATGTATCCTAATAAAAACTATTATGTACATGAAAGCTTTGAAAAAATTGAATCATTATTGTTAAACACGTTTTCTGTAAAAAGACCGTTGTTTTGGTGAATCAAATTTATTTCCGAATCAATTATATTAAATTCAACCTTAGTGATCACATATTACACTAACTATACGTTCAATTTTGTTTGTACAATATTTTATTTTAAGGATTACAATTGAGAATTAACACAGCTTATGCTAACGTTATCGTACTTTAAAAAGTATTTTGGTTTTTCATTATACACGATAGGTTTTGTAATTTTATTCACTGTTTTACAATTATGAGACGAGATTTAAAGAAAAAATATTAGAACTAAAATCGAATTTCAACAAGAGTTTAGAAAAAAAATATCTTACTGAACTAGTAGAATATTATTGCAAGAT
The DNA here is from genome assembly GCA_020423425.1 of Chrysopa pallens. NCBI lineage: Eukaryota > Metazoa > Arthropoda > Insecta > Neuroptera > Chrysopidae > Chrysopa > Chrysopa pallens. Next base: position 20,448,648 of record CM035593.1, on the reverse strand, counting down.
TATACATCTTACAGCATTTCTTGAAAAACTTTTTACGTATCGCGAAAATTATTGACCGAAATGAGATCTAAAGTATGACTTGACAATTTTGCATTCTGTTTGTCTGCATGCATGTATCTATCATTGGTTGTACCACTGTAACTTTCGAACGCCTTGTTTGATTTTGAAGAAACTTAATAAACGCATTGATCATATTCTGAAAATTCACTGTATAGATTTTGAAATACTTATGAATTATCGAAAAAAATCAAAGTAAAATATTATTTCAAAAGTGAAATTCAGGATTTCTATTGATATTTTCATTATGACCAATTGTGATTCGTAATCAGCAAAAACGAGTCCATTTTTAGCGTAGAATAAGATTAGTGCCGACTTCTAAAAGTACCTCATTTGTCACATGAAAATGATTTGTAGTTTTGAATATAAAAATTATTTTGCTTTCTAATTACAACTTTTTTGAACTCACTGCTGTTTTTTTCAATAAATTTTAATTTTTTATTTTGAGCCATGACAAATTAAAAATATTTAGTTTTAGGGTAAAATTTTGAAATTACACTGAATCCAAACTAAACAGAAACATTTAAATTAATCCATATTTGACTAAGAAGTTTTCTGCGAAATTTTATACAAAAACATAAATACAGATAAATTTTGAACTTCCTCATCTTTTCAAGTCAGTAAAAAATTCCAGAGAAACATACTGTAATACTGTAATATATGTAACCATCTATTATTTCATTATAGATGGATGTGACATAATAAGAGAAAACAGTAGCCAAAACGTTTCGTCATTTTCATGATAGAAAGAATCATTTGCAAAAGCTTTAGCTAGTATTCTAAAGCATAACAAACAATTTCTATACTGAGCTTAAGTTATTTACACACTATTGAATTCATTCATCAAATATAAGCTGTTACTATAAATATTGATGATATCAAATTGTGAATATACAGTGAAACTACTAAATTACATTAGTTTTGTTTATTTACTCAATTTTGAATGTTTTTGTTATGATCTTAGTATTGGCAAAGAATATAAACACTCATTGTAGTCTATGGGTTTATTGTAGTCACTTTGTATGTAATCAAAAAATTTTAATACTTACCCCGACCACTAGTTAGTTAAAGTTGTAATTTAATACTGTCGTCTTTTTTGACATAATTACAAGTAATGACCAACAGAACGGCTATAGCTTCTCAATAATGATAAATAATAGAAGTTTGAAATATTTGTTAAAACGAATGAAACAATGAATTATACAAATGCTAAGTACTCAATAGTTATGTGTATATATCTAAAATGAGTTGATTTTATTAAAAGGTTTTGATTGTGGCTTTTAGGTTTTCTGGGATCATTCATGTTTAAGAAAATCAAAAGTAACACTCTTATTAGAGTTTCTGAGACATCGCGTGAAATTTGTGAGAAATATTGACCTACGAATCGATTTCAAGCGATATCTCAAAAATTATCAAATCGTTAAATGGATGTTATTTTTGAAAAAATCGAAATAACCGAAAAATATTTTTTGTGTAGGATTTATTTAAAATTATGTTAATTAAGGGTAGTTTGAGCAGTAAATTTCAAAAATAATCAAAATTTATCGATGTATGGGTTGTTTTTCTGATATCGCCAATTGGGAGGTGAATATGTCGAACAAATTTCAAGCAATATCTTAAGTATTAGTTTTAAAATCTTAAAATAAGGGTTTGGCAATTTTTAACTTTTTTAATGATTTACAAAAACCAGTAAAAATTTTTTTTTATCCTTGCATAAACACTAAGTTAAAATAACCATAATTTTCACGCTTTATGAATCCAAAAGGAATTTTAAAGACAAAAAAATTGTGCTTGTGTAACATAAAAATATATGTTCATCAGTTTCAGTAGTTTGATTGTAAATTATTTTATTTTACAAACAATAAATTTTTAAATGTGCATAATAAATATTTAATCACACAAATGTTTCATTTCGTCTATCTTTTGGTTATAAAATTCTCGCCATATCATCCATCCATATACTTTTCATTCTAGTTCCCATTCCATTTTCATCCGACAACCATGAAATACGAGAATATGATACCAGAGTTATAGCAGAGAATATATATGATATATTCTCTAGTCTCTGATATAACTTTATAAAAATATTCTCACATTGTGGTTGTTTTAATGTAATTGTCACAAAATATAAATTAAAATAAAACATATAATACACCCACAATTTTTGAAACAAAACATTGGGAACGAGGTGATCCAGATCAGGAGTGATGGTGAAAATATGGTGGTAAAATATTTGGCATACCTACATTTTTCTGATGTTTTTTTTGCATATATATATTTTTTTTTTGTGAACGAATTACTTGGTTATATGGAAATTTAATATTATATCTGTAAAGTATTAAAATTTAATCTGTCAAGGTTTCAGGTCTTTATCTTTTTTTCCGCTATTATATGAATAAAGATTTGATGAAATATTTTTTATAAAATGTCTTTGTCAAAGAAATGTTCATTGTAATGGACTGTATTTTGAAAAATATTTCTTTTATAATTTATCGAATATTTTTAGCTTTTCTTTGTGAAATTCCACAATAAATTTAATGAAACAAAAATTCCAGTTATTTTATAAAGGTTGTATTTCGATTAATATTGATAAAATAATTTTCAATATACTTTTGCAAATGACAGAATCTAAATTTAAGTGGCTACTTTGTGTATTTGACAAAGAGTCTTTTTTGGATACCAAAAATCTTTAAGAGATGGTTGAAAATGTAGAAGTAGTTAAAGCTACTGCACAGTTATACACGAAAATGAAAACTTAGCTGAAGAGTAGGATTTTAATTTAAAAATTCCTTAAAAATTGTTTAACAAAAACAGTTCAATAATTTTCAAATTCAAGAACTCTCCACCATGGTTCTCGAATAATGAAATACATTTAATGATTTAACCCATAATAAGGTAGTCCTGACGTGTAATCACCTTTTTAACAAATTTTGCCATACTTTTGTATGCAATTCCGAACTTTTTTTTGACCGTTTAAATGGTCATATAATCAATCACAAAGTTCATTATTTCAAGCGTCACTTCCTATTCAAAGCATTTCACACCAAAAAGCGTGTTAGTTCCTCTTCAAACCATGCACTTACGGTTCTCCAAACTATTTTGTATTTTTTCACAAAAGCTCTCGAGAGAATTTAAAAAAAAAACACTTGAGAGTATGAAGAAATGTATAAGAAAAAGCAAAAATAAAAATTATTGGGGGAAAGCCCGATATTACTTCGGGAAAACATTTCAAGCGATAACACGAAAACTAGCTATACGATTCATTTACCCTAAAAAATCTAAAAACAGCAGTAATAATTTTTTTAGATTTTGAGATAATTATTAAGATTTTATAGTATGCAAAAACCATGTAGTTTAATCCATTTCATTTTAGCCAATAAATACAGTAAACTATCCACATTAATATACATTGTATATGACGATTTAGATATTTTATGCAGATTTTAATTCTAAATTCGTAATCAGCGATAACAAAAACCTCAGTTACTCAATTTTGAGCCGGGGTCTTCAGAATGAACTAACATTACGCATTAATGGACCCCAAAATCTGGTGCATCATTTTCTCCCAAATATTGACCTCAATTTCTCTCAATTTCCCCTCCACTAATAAAATTGTTCAAATAAGTTGCATATACCTGAGTAACAAATTTAACTATTTACATTTATTAACATTTTTAAATTACATAAAATACGTCTACGAATGTATGAAATCAAAATAAATTATGAAAAGAGTTTCAAACAAGAAGTTGATTGTTTTCTAGAAACTAGCATTTTTTCTGCTCTTTGCACCAAGTTGTCCTCTTATGATTTTAAAGAGTTATAAATGTAATAAATTAGAATGTAAATACCTAATATACAGCTTTTAAACAATGCATTTCATCTTCAAAATTTTTAAAATGATTTGATTAAGTTCATAAAGGAATCTCAGTTACAATTTTATTTTTTGCATTATTACTGATACACACTGTACATAGATTACACTTTATCCAACAAAAGCTGTTTATTGTCGCTATGAACTGTGATGATTTATTTGATGTTTATATATCTGTTCAATAGTATAATATTGTCAAACCATAAACAAAAATATATGATTCAAACTTATTTTTATTCAATGGTACATGTGGCTCTGGCATCATAAACACAAATCAAAAAATGTACTGACCAAAAAAAAAAAAAATGAAACATTTGAACAATAACTACACACTTCAAAAAAGACTTTCGGCACAGCAACGCAACAAGATGAAAGCGATTACGGGTATAAACGACGTTTAGTTCTAGATACATTAAAATTAAAAATAAAAATTATTATCTTCGTCATGCACTTTTCCTGCCATTTTAACATAATACTTATGTTTTTCTCTACATGCAAAATAATACATTTCAATATCGAAAACGCCCGTTTAATTCGCTTACCCTTCATCGAGTGCAAACCGTCACCAAATTAGCTACGAGTAACATCTCCTCAGAGAATCATTACAACTAGCTAATTCATCGAGATAAATGAATTTCATTTTCTGCATTTGAAGTTTTAAATAGAGTAAAGAAAAGCAAAAATTTTATTTAATATGGAATAATTGTAGGACTCCCATTACGTATACGAAAGTGATATTTTGGTTAAAAAAACAATAATGTTTTTCTTTTATGGATGAAATCTAAATTAGTTTTCGGATACATTACCGAAATTGCATTTTCGAAAAAATCGATAATAACTGTCATAAAAAATTATTTAATTCAATTTTCCTTCCATTAAATTTTTCCAAATAATGACTTTTGATTGATGACTAAATACATAAAAAATTTTAATAAAAACCAAAATGTAGTTTGATAATTTGATTAACTTGTAGAGAAACACAATGTTTATTAAAACTATTAAAACAATGACAAATAAATGAAAATATATAAACTTTACATAATAAATTTTAAGCCATAAAACCAAACACCACACGCATCCATTTGTCCATTTAACCGAATACAGTAGGTAATATTAACCAACCACTGTGTGCTATTTGCCATTACATTATTTAAATCTGTATGCTGGTTATTATTTTACAGAGAAGACACTGAAAATTATAATGCTCATAATATTTCAATTTATACACAGAAGTTAATAATGATATAAATTTAAATTAAAAATCAATTTTTTTACAAAAAGTATAATCAACAAAAATTCTTGTACTTCTTCAAATATCAGGCTCGTATGACAGGACTTTCAATCTACGACATGATGTTTTTAGACTATCATCTATTACTTAAAATTTGTAAGATTTCATACAGATTTTAATTTGGAGCAATTTTTATCGATTTTTAATTATTTTTCATTTCAACAAAACCGTCAACCATTATACATGTTACTTTAAGGTACTGCATTTTAGTAAGATTTTTTTCATAATTTCCACTACACATGGTAGTGATAGGAGAGCTCAAGCGGGGATTTATTTACTCGAGCCCATGAGATAAAGACATGGCAGAAACCTTACAGTTTATTTAGTACCTCTACCAAATCTTAACTCTCTGTGTTATGCCACGGGTATAGGGTAACCGATCTGAACAGAAAAAAAAATCGGTAATTGGATTAAATCGAGTACATCCAATTAATATATGGTAGGTCGATTACGTGTTGAAAAGTGTACATTTGACTACTCTAACAATTTCAGTTTGACACTCCCATGCTCTTGCGTCACTCTCAAATCATAACACTTGTGAAATGATCACTTTTTATCTCGATTAAATATAACTATCGATTACTTTTTTATACTATTCTGATCGACCCTATACGCATGGCACCATATCGAGAGCTTAATTTGTTGGAGGTACCCGACCAGGGCTTATGCATCTAGCATATCTTTATTCGATGCTCTCTAGTAAATCCACGCTAGAACTTCCAAACCATTGTGCAAAGTAGTTTTTACCCTTTATATTATTCTGCTAGTTGGTAGACAGTTTTGAGTAGGGATTTGACGTAACCTAAAAATTTGTGTAAATCATCTTTAACAATGTCTAGGCATAAAACAAAAAAGATCATGCTATAAAATAGTGGAAAACTTTTCCTGATCAGCAGATTATTTTTAATGTGACATCTGATCATATGTCAGTTCGAAAATTTTTTAATAAAAAATTGCAAGTAAAAATATTCAAGAATTGCCAAAATCCTTGCTCGCAAATTTTTTATGCGATATATAATACTCAAAATATAATATCACTTCTACTTATTTGAATTCATTTGCTATCAAAACAGATTTTACTCAAATTTTTGGACATTTTAAAAAATTTTTAAACATCTTATTTTCAAACTGTTAAAGCTTTCAAACTTTTTCGAATACAACCACAGATTAATATTTGTGCTAATAGTTTACCGACCACATCCATACACAAATGATGTATTTTAACTGATGTACAATCTCTCAACTATTGTACTTGTGTCTGGCTTTATTTAAGATTTAATTTTAATGTTTCGTAACCATTATAATATTGTATGAATGTAGTGCGGTTTATACAACCTAATGTCACATTAATAATAATAACAAATTGCAATTAGTGTTTTACACAATGTGGAAAGGTATGTAGAATATGCAATGCATACTTTATAAATAAAAATGGTGGCAGGTACAGACTAGTAAGCTTTCTGTGAACTGTAGACCTCACTCAAAAGTAATTAAAAAGTGTATGGAAAGTGGCATAGTGGAGAGACAAGCTTTTCACAGGTTTTTTCTCATTTCTTTTCCTGTAAACCTTAGCCAAAACTTACCTCAAATCCCTTCAACGTTCAAAGTGTATACTTAAAAAACAATTCCCTGAAGTCAAAAGCAAAAGACATAAATTTATGAATGAATGCCAGAAGGCTAATCGAAGCTTGAAGTCCTGTGTTTGAAACTGGTTCAATAATCTTAATTTTTTGTTTATAGTTTCTTGATTGTGGAATTTGTAGTGCTTTTTCCCGAAGAAGAAAATGAATATTGAATATCAAAAGCCAGATAGTGAATTTCCTAAGTGTGATCAATGTGTCTGCACAAATTTCTTCAAAACCGAACAAGGCGTTCGATAGTTATATACGATCAAACATAGATAGATAGATTTACTTATACAAACAAAATGCAAAATCGTCTAGCCGTCGGCTTGATTCATTAGTCTACTAAGTCTGTTTTGAACTAAAATGAGATTTAGTACAAAAGATAGACTAGAAATTTCATGGTATTATCTACCGTTAGGAATAAGAAAAACGACGATATTCATTCAATGCTCCAAAAAATGAAAAGTGCATTTTGACAACGAAATTCTGCTTAATTCTTAGATTTACACTGACATTGTTCCTATATCCACGTGTCATTATAAATATTTGAGAATGTAAGCATTTAATTATAAAAATTATTTCCTTAAAATGTATTATTTTGCTTATCTATTTATTTAAAACGTAGCCATAATACTTTTAACCAAATTTTAAATTCTCACATGATTTAACAGTCTCAGAATTTGATATTATGACTATGCAATATGGTAGTAGTTATACTTTTAAAATACTAAGAAAAATTAATGTAGCCTACGGGATTTTTGGAATTTGGATTATATAATAATAATAATAATAATAATAATAATATCTTTATTCATTATTTTTTACATACAATATATACATATTAAAATGGTTAAATAAAACATAATGCTTAAAAATGTTATTCAATTTTTTCTTCGTCCTGTAAACTTTTCAGAATGATGCTTAGCAGGTTTATGAATCAGACCGACGTTGTTATATCATAGACCACACATCGTTCGGTAAATTATACAAACTTTTAATACAACAAAACTAGACAACAAAACATACTTGTTATGATATGAGTATTCAGTCATATACAAATTAATTTTGTACAAATGTATCATTTACGTTGATATTTCAATGTAATATTATAGCGTTACCAATCTTACCATATCTACAAGTATGAGAATCAACGGCCATTAATAAAAGACAGCGTTATAAACGCGAGAAATCTTCCCAGAATGTGTTTGGCTTATTGTCAAAGATTTCTTGTACATTGCTTTTGATACAAAATCTCGATTAAAAAATATCGATTATAGATTGTTAAAGCATCATTTCTACACTGCAAATAGGGAATTATATGAATCAGTGAAACTTTTCTATCGATGTAACATTTACCAGGCGAGAAAGAAGAACGTCTAAGACATATGAAGTATAAAATATCTTATGTTTCGTGGAAGTGATGCTTACGCAGATATATTATGCGTGGTTCCAACCTAGTGAGCATTACGATGTGTCTCGGAAATCTAACTATCAAGGAGTAGTTATCTTCGTTACTATGCATAGCCTTAACGCAATTAAGCTGGCCCTGAAAACTTTCAGCTTTCTTGTTGTCAACGTTAATAGCTGAGCGCCATTTGTTACAGTGAAGAAACACCGGTACATCTTTCAAAACATAGTTCATAGATCATTGGTACCAATATGGAAGAAAACGTTTAATATAGCTATAAAACCAAGAATCCCCGTAAAGGGGCCAAGAAAATGTCCGCTGAGGTAGTAATCCACCTCAACATGATAAAGTACTTCATGATATCGGAAACATGGTACAATGAGCTTTGTAGATTGTATAAACCTCATATGGTAATTTTTTTATTTTCTTATAGTTTCGCTCAAAATTTTATTCAAGTTCAAATTTCATCGTTCAGAATAACAATTTATTGCTACACCGATGAATATCAGTTTGCTCAAACTGCTCTGAAATTTTGATAGAATGTTTGCATAAGTGTAAATTATGTAAATATGTAAATTTTCTTATTTGTATTTTGAAGTTCTTGGATTGGGAAACATAGAATGTCAAAAATTCTTTTCAAATATAGAATGGGATATGTAAAAAAAAATTTTCGAACCAAAAAAGGCCTAACACCTTTAAAATAAATATTGTAATAGTTTGGATCAGAAAATGCATATAAATTGATCTTCAGCTTCATTAAAAGTGTCACAGACACATATTTACCTATGACGTCACAACCATTTAAATTGAAGCTATGAACTATTTAGAAATAATATAAACAATAACGTATATAGCTCATGTGTTATGATATATGGTGAAATTGATATTTTAAATTATCTCTATTATTATTTTAAGTAACAAACATGTGTTACAGATATGTTACAGTCTATACATCTGTAACGATATATTATAGTTTATTTTATACACGTGAAATCATTTTACGGTTTATGAGTAATTAAAAAAAAAATGCATTTACAGTTACAGTTGTATTTAAGTAAAATGACAAGAGTAACATAACTGGAGAGTTCTGAGGAAAAATCTTTAAAAGTAAATAATGAAAATTAAATCATTAAATATACGGCTTGATATATATATATATATATAGATATATATATATATATATATATATATATATATATATATATTTTTTATAAATTGTGTTTTTTGGAAGTTATATTACGTCGAGGCGGAAAACGAGTCCAGCACGCTAACTCTTAGACACTCCAATGACTTTAAATATTAAACATATATATCATTACATTATAAAAAATTATACAATTATAATAACCTTATTTGAAAAATATTATAAATTGATAAAACACGAATAAAATGACATTTTCTAAAAATGATTCCTAGCTAGATCGATTTATCGCCCCCAAAACCCCCTATATACTACATTTCAAGAAAATCGTTGGAGCCGATTCCGAGATTCCAATTATAAATATATATATATATATATATATATATATATATATATATATATATATATATATATATATATATATATATATACAAGAATTGCTCATTTAAATATATAAGATTAGGGATGATTTTGTTCATGTGTTATCTAAGGACTCGTCATTTGACAAACATTTGACATCAATCGGCAATATTAACACTTTAATAACATTATTCTACTTGGTACAGAACTTGCAGAATATACCGAAATTCTGCTTATTTGAGCAAAAGGTGGATGTCAAAAAGTACCGAAAAGTATATAAATAAAGACCAACATCCCCAGAATCCTATAAATCACATGCTAGGGGTTGAGAAATCATTTTGAAACGAGTGTAAATACAGAGGTCTATATTTTTGTGAAAAATACGGCTCACTCGTAGATAACAACTAAGAAATTTCATTGTTTAAATACCTAACATATGATAAAGTATCATTGGTTGAACTACTATTAATTAGCATTCATATAATACTCTAAATATCCAATATACACTATCATAAATACTCTGTGTATAATTATACTCTGCTTATGTTTATTACCAAAATTTGATGTAAATTGTGACGGATCAAAATATTTTACTAAAAATGCTTCAAACCAAAGTTGTTTGTTTTAAAAAAAAACACAAATTTTCTTCTACTTAAATTTTTCTTCAATCCCTGTTGGCTAAAGATTTGATTCAAGTTAGATCCAATGGACCGATTTTGTGCAATGTTGAACATGAACTTATATTTAGATCTAGAATACACTACCAAAATTTAAGCTCGTTTTCTGTTTTTGTTTTTGAGTTATCTTGATGACAGACGGATCTTCGGAAATGAAATTACAAACTGTAGACTAAAACTAATATACTATGATATTTTCTTTACGACGAGTAAGAAAACCTTTTTTCCTTTCCTTTTTTCTTTAGTAAAAATACACTTTGCTCGCCGAATTGCTGCATAAAAAAATTGTTTATAAATAATTTTTGTCATAAAATACAAAAATAGTTAATAATACGTGTATGCATGTATATTTTAAAAACAATTATATATTGATTAATTGAATTTATATTACATGCGTGTATACATACATTGGTAATTGAGTACCTAGTATCGAAATAATAATATTTAAATACGTAAAGTTGTTTATTTTTATTTTTTATTTAATTATAAAAATAAAAGGATTATTCATAATTTTAAAAATCATTCTCATCAAATCATGCATAAGAAATAATGAGTAAAATTCTATATATTTTCCTAGTTTTCAAAATTGATTTATTCCATAGTAATTTATCCGGAATATGATCTCCGGATTGGATTTAGATCAATATCTCAAAAATATTGCATTCAATCATTAAAAGAGTGTAATTTTTGAATACTACAGGCCAAGCTACCCTTATAAAAATAATTTCACCAAAATCAGAGAAAAAAGAAGTGTTCTTGATGTTTCGAAATTTTCTAAAGGTACTCTTTAACAATCTAAAAAATCAACGAAATTAGTTGCCTCTGATTTCCTTAAATTTTATTAGTATAAGAAGTCTGACCTACTGAGGTCAAAAATAATATTCATAGTTATTCAAATCCGACCCGAAAGTAAGTATTCCGTACAAATTTCGACATATTTCTGGAAAAAATAGCAATCCAATCGTAAAATACGTGATTTTTTTTTCTTTTTGTAGACCTCTAGGATTTTAGAAAATCTTAAAATAAATATATCTTTGGATATGGAAGCGATTTTTATTGTTTGACATAGAATCACAATCACCACTTAGAGTTATACAAAAAGTTATAACATACCTTTATAATATTGATAGCCTTGTGGAAAATTCAACTCATGGTTTCTTAAATTAAAACTATTTTCAATTTCCAATTTCCAAAGTAAACCGAAGTGAATAATCTCATTTTCATAAAATCTTTTTTCCATTTTCCAAATATTCATTTTATTTGAAATATATATTAATTTTATATATCAATATTTTGTTAATTAATGTTTTGTATTGTAGAAGCTAACAGTAATTGGAGCTCATTTTGATGTAATGTCTTTTTAATTATATATATTGTACACACACACTGCACAATTTTGTTGGTTATCCTCACATTCTGGTATTGGAAATATTTATTGAAAATAATCAATTTTATATAAAAATAATAATTTATTTATGTTTATTAATTATAATTTGAATATTTTACATATACAGAGTGTTTAATGAACTTAAAATTAACTTAAAACTCAATCTCTCTAATCAATTTTTTTTCATTGATTAGACTTTGGTTAAAACAATTTTGTCAATTCAACTCAATTTTTTAGTTTTTTTGGTATATGTCAAGCTAAAGTAAACATACTATTATACATTAGGAACATTTGTTCTCCTTAAAAAATATGTTCAAAAATTAATTGAAACATAAATTATTTTTAATGTAGCATTATTAGAACGAATATTTTTTCGCTGATCCTATTATTCCAAATGAAGTACCTATCTAAATTCGATAACACATTTTTATTTAATATTTAATTTAGCATTTTTTTAAATTTCAGTAATATCAATTTTCAAGTTGTGACTGTTATTTCTTAAGGAATTTCATTTATAACTTGATAACTATCTTGGAAATATAATGTTGGTGTAATTTAATGAACGTAAATTACACAAAAATAAATAAAATCATTTTAATTCTTCACACGTCATATATAAAATACCAATGTCACAAAAATAAAATTAATTTAATTATTGAAACGTTCCATATAAAAGACTAACTATGTCTCCATTTCGTCAAATCATCGAACATCAAGGCATACCATCATTGCATCGCTCACTTCAACTCAATATCTGTTCATATGATACCACCACATATTCCGTAGCTAGCTTCAACTCATTATATTTCCATATAATGCCTCAACAGTTAGCTATTTTAATACTTAACATAATTAATACTTAAGTTCCGTTCAAATACATTTTATTTGCTTATTTATTTTTCAATCATTATAATTTGTTCTTTTTTAACCTTTTAAAAATACAATTTTGTGGAATATCTATTTTTCATTATAACTTTAATTATAAAATTAAAAGCTATAAAAATTATTCTAATACTTATTCGTATAACTCGGTTATTCGATCAAAATAGCTTAATAACCTTTTTTTTTGGCCATTATACATCAAACATATACATTCGAAATCCGTGTTTGTAAAAATTCAATATTTTTGTCCAAAATGCAATAGTACGAAATATCAATTTTCCCAAAAAGTTCGTGAGTTAAAAAATATTTTTTTTTTCCAATATTTTCAAATAACTTGATAGCATAGCATTTGATCCTCTATTTTTGGTACTCAAGTGCCTACTGTATTACCAATTCTGTTGAAAAACTACCCCATCTATAACATCCCTAGTAAATTCACTCAAATTTAAATCTTTATTTTAACTATAATAATTTATAATCTGATATCATTGATCAGAAATTTAATTAATGTAAAATAAATTTCTTCGAAAAAAATAATTATAGTTTGAATATATTGTATTTAGTATTATATCACATATCACTTAATATTTATGTATTATTATATTTATTTAGTTATATAATATTAAATTGAAATAATTAATTTATCAAAAATAATTAAAGCATTATAAACATTTTGTTCATTTGTGTTTTGTTCAGTTTTGTATATATAAATAGATATAGTTATGTTCATTAGTTAATATGTAAATTAATATTGACATTGTACATGAGTGAAATTCAATTACACAAGTATAACAACCATATTATATATTTACAACACTTCTAAACACTGTATTTTATAATACACTTTAAGTAGTTTGTTATAATAAAATCGTGTGGATTTGTATTAACTTTATAGTTATTTATCATTTATTGAAGTGTGTGATGAATATTAGTGAAGTTTTATAACTTCAATCGAATCATTTTAAATTATTTAGGAACATGAATGTCTTTGGAATTGAAATAAATCAAATGCAAATAAATCAACTATAAGTACATGTTTCAGAAATACAAGTCAAATAAAAGCTGCAAAATAAGGTGGTGTACATGAAATCACGCTAGCAAAGCAATGTAAAAAAAAAAAAAAACATTTATAGGTTAATGTAGATACAAAATTGGGGTGCTTTTATGCTGTGTGTTCAATAAATCAATTTAATCAAAATTACAATAAAATTTACTGCTCTGATTAACTAACATGAATCGCTATTAAAAAAAGGTGTCAGCTAACAATGATTGCTTGAAATAACAGCAACAAGTATTCAAATTGAATTTAAATATGCTAAAAATTTGGTACATGTTAGGTGGAAATTTTAAATTAAAAAAATCGAACATTTAGGTGAACAGAACTTCAATGGATTATTTTAATTCAAATAACCAAAAATATTAAGTGCAACATATTAATTTGGCACTTTTATTCAGTGATTCATACTGGACTGATTTTGTGGGTAACTTTAATTAACTTGATTTATTCAAGGCACACCTAAAAAGCACCATATTCAGATACTTATTTTAAAAATTATTTTTTCACATTGCTCTGCCATCGTGATGTGACGACATGTGACACCCGTGAATTATAAGCTATGAAATATTATATACCACAATCTTAAAAACGGTGTTTACATGTAATTTATATAGACATTAACATCTGACGTCATAAAAAATGTCTGTTTCATTAGAAATTTTGACTTTACATATCTTGCTAATTTTGAAAGATTTTAAAAATAATAATTTCAAATTTATGTTTGTAAAGTTAAGATGCTTCAATTGAAATAATAAATAAAATTTAGTAAACTATTACGAATAAAATAATGGAATCCGAATACAAATATCATTCTTCTAGACCCATCACTGAATATAACTTATATATATACTAATATATACAATAATAAGTTTCAAGTAGTATGTTACAAAATAAACTTATTTTGTACTTAATATCAAAATAATGACACATGACACTCAAAAACAACCAACAAATTGGTATATAATAAGAAGTGTATTTTGGATGTAGTTTTACATTATCTACTATATCCATGTAAGTATATCTGTGTGTAACTCGGTAACTGTGTTTTTGAATTTAGTTTCTGTGGTATAAAACTTTATAGATAGATACTGGTACAGAATTATTTTGATGAAGTTGAAATAATTAATGTATTTTATATTATATCAGGGAGCTTTATTTTAAATCCTTTATTTTAATTTTTTAAGGGCAACTGACGAAATTTTATTCTGTACATTTAAACACAAGTCTTCTTAAAATCCAAGACCTAAAAATGAATTTCTTCAATCTGAATTCTTACAAATCACTTTATAGAAATTTTAGATTTAAAAAACGCATTAATCTGGCGTATTTAGGCGAAAATGTTGAAAAGTCTATGTTTTTCAAGCGACCTTCTCACGGTGAAAAATTCAATTTGCGTCAAAACAAACATTTCTATTCGTCCACACAAGCCTAGATCAAAAGCCATATATTCAAACATCTAAAGAAAATTGCAACTCCCTTGCCTTAGCTGTACACTATTTTGTTATCTTGTGTCGTCACCATTCGTTCCGTGCATAATATGGCATCCATACTTTAAGAAAGAAATTTCGTTAGCTTCTACTAGCTTTTATTTGAATTCTTTCCCAAACGGAAAAAAAGCATATACCGTTTTCTATTTGATATGAAATCCGCTACCAACGGTTTGGCGCTTAGTTTCTGAACATCCGGTATACCTTAATAACATTTTCAAGCAAATCTCCAAAGATTTATACGATAAAAAACATCAAGAAGAAACTACGAAAATTATATTCTACTAACAAAAACAAAAAATTATTTCCGATTTAAAATAAAACGTTTTTCTTTCGTTTTTAATACTTCTTTTTTCTTAAAAAAAATAAATATATTTATATGAAGAAAATGATAAATTATATTTCTCATGTAAACAAATATGTTCTTTTATTTTAGTATATTACAGAACAGAAAAACCAGGTAACTTCCTTTCAATTAAATTTAAATTCCCTTTTCTTGTATATTTTTATCATGTGACTTATTTTATTATTCCTGTAGTATTAAATTAAAAGCTTTTTGTTAACAATATACTGGGTGCTTACTATAAGCTTTCATGGTGCAAGTCATTTCAATTTTAAATCATAAAATGAAATTCATGGGTGAAAATAATTAACAGCGTTAATTGTATCGATATATGATTTATTATCAATGTTTAATCAATTTTTAATTAAAAGCATTCAAAAAATACTCTATGTATTGCAATTATACACTTGCTTACTTGCTAAATTTGAGCTGAAATTGGGGCGAATCTAAACAGCTTACGAAAAAAGTTGTTTATTTTGAAAAAAAAAACATTTTTTATTTTTCTTGTATCTTGATTAGTTCAACAGCTCATTATATACCGATTTTCCTGAATCACGAACTCCTTTTTTATTCTTTTTTATGCCCAGTTATCCTTTTCATAGTCGCATGGATGGACATATGCAGATATTGACTAATGAGATGATTCTGTGATGCAAAGATTTTTCATTGAACATACAATACCAGTTTGAAATTTCTACTTTAAAAAAACCGTTATTCGCAAATAAGATTTGCGAAATGTCTTGCACATGCTGTAAGTTTCTTGACATTGTCTTGCACATGCTGTAAGTTTTTTGTTTTTTAGACGTTATTATACATAAATTTCGTATTATTTGCCTATTTTTACGATAGGATAACATATTAGTTCTAAAGCTTGTGTACACTTTTTGAAATTATTTCAAAGAAACGAAAAGAAAAATCTGTTGTAAATTTCGTTCTTTAAGCTGAAAAAAATCGAATTTTCGTTTTTTCTTTTCTTTTTTAAATAAGAAAATTAATAAAAATGATAATCAAAAGTTAGTTTCCGTGCTTAACACCCGATGAATACTAAGTATGAGGCAAGCTTTCTTGAACACCTGGTTGATATTATATACGAATTTTCTATTTTAATAATTACATTCGTTATTCTTAAGGTTTTGCATTTTTAACTTATGTTATGTTTTATAGTAAGCTCTTAGGTGAGTGCTTCTTATAATTCCAATATTTTTATGATGTTTTCATAAACGATATCGAAAAGCATTTCGTTTCAAATACCGATAGCTGTGTTCAATAATATACAAAATAAGGAATCGATGAAAGGATTTTCAATAATGGTAAAATAACCTCAGTACATTTAACTACAAATATATAAAATAACGGTCTAACTTTCAAAACTTATTCACTAATCAAAGACTTTAGGAAGCTTAGTCGTTCGAAAAAATTTCTTGTTTCCAAAATTGAATAAATTCGAAATCAGTAAAAAATTTTAATTAAAGTACCTAAATCAGGATGATTTAGGATGCATTAAAAATTCGTATATATATATATATATATATATATATATATATATATATATATATATATATATATATATATATATATATATATATATATATATATATATATATATATATATTATAACATTTTTTTATCGTTCAAAAATTTAAAAGCTTTTTCTTCAATGAATTCCCCCCATAACATGAACTCCCTAAGAAATCATTGTTTTTTTTTCTGAAAATGAGAAAATGAATATCCAGAAGGTACTTCAAAAGAATTTTATGTCAGATTTATAAACATTTTCGAAAGTGATACCTAGATCATAAAATTTTATTTTCAAAATTTAAGATATTTGAATTAAAACCGCTACAGGTTTTGAAAAGAATATAGTGAAGTATAATAATTACGAGAACTTTAAAATATTGGAACTAAATAATTTTTAAGCATTGAATCATGGCATACTTTCAAATACCGTTGGATTGAACGTAAAATCAAACTGTAAGGACAATATCAAAATACCAAAAATTAAAGATATTATTCAATATAACCTTCGTTTTAAGAATGATAAATAGTTCTTACATCAATTAAATTAAATCTGAATATTTAGTAGATAATTAATACTACGAAGACATATTATATATAATATATAGTGTAAAGACATTCCAGTGAACCTGAACTGTGGTTAGGGATGTAACACCGTGCATAAAAACATCGATGTTTTCAAAGAAGGAATGTCGAATAAATTTCTTAGATAAATTCCTTTAATATTTTATAACTACGAATTGCGACTACACGGTAGTCGTCATAAGCAAATTGTAATAATTGGTTTCATCAAACCTTCACGTTTTCGATACCAATTTTAATTGTTAATAATCACTGAAAATAACAACTTTCCTGGCTTCAGTTTACCAAAGTCTGCTATATTCACACCATATCTTTTGCCTATGATAGCGAATTTTAGCGGATTTCTTAACTGCTTACAACAAGGCACTTTTTTAATACTTACTCCATATAGATAGTACTCCCTTAAAATATCTTCACTCCATATTTATAATGAACAATATATCGATGTTTTTTTAATAAAACTTGATAAAATCGATTCGCCGTTTGCATCATCCCTAAATGTAGGTAGTATGAGAAAAATGTTTTGGTATTTGGTAATTAGAGAGAATATTATATGTATATGTTCACAAATGGTTTGATAGTTCCATGTAAAGGATGTTACTACATACATCATTATCAGTAATTAATTATAAATCTTTGAAGTGATTACTGTTTAATATATGCATATTAATGTATATATATATATATATATATATATATATATATATATATATATATATATATATATATATATATATATATATATATATATATGTATATATATATATATATATATATAGCTATAAGTTTAGTTTAGAGAATATTATATCTATGAATTCTAGGCATAATGTTCTTGATTTATATACGCCAAAGTATTCATTATTAAATCAAGTCAGTAAAAAAAAAAACTATTTAAAAAAATATGTTTATCACAGAAATAAATACGAAGAAAATAAATAGTACTTAAAAGGTATTAATTTACATGGAATCATTAAATTTATCATTGTCGAAATTTGTTTGTCCATCTTCCCGTTTGTTCATCAACTTATAGATAATTTTAAAAAGAAACAACTTTTGTAAGAAATATTTATTCATAACCTCTTCGAATTACTCATTAAGTGTTGAATAAAAAAAAGTTTTTGAAAAAAAATTATTAATTTTAAAGAATGTGTGTTTGAATTTTTACACCATTCTTACAAAATATGCTTAAAAATGGAATCTATTATAACCCAATAAAAGGGAGTAATTCTTCCAAATCCTTATAAAATTAGTTTTTTTAAAAGAAAATTTGACATCATTTTATCGTTACAACACAAAATTGGGTGTAAAGTTTGTTCGAGAAACAAGCACAAACTACAAGTTAAAAGAAAGAAAATTAAAAAATTATTAAAATGTGTAACTAACTCCATTTTGGCTTTGCCGTAGTCGGAATATTTATTTTATATAGTCATCATTTAATCATTTGTATTTCAAATGTTCATGAATTATATATAAAAGTATTAATTTTATGGTTTTATACTATGTCTGGAATCATAGTATAAGTGCTAAGACTACATGTTTAAAAAACTATATGACTTTCAAATTTATTGAGTTTAGTATTGATAGAAATGATTCATTTTTGGGCAATTTTCTTAAACGAAAATTTGATATAACATTTTAGCATCGCAATAAGCAAGCCTGGAAATTTTCAGCTCGATTGATTTTGGGAGATGAGCTGATAAATTTACATTACAATAAATTTACATTACAATGCCTAGCTACCTATTATATGTCCGATATTTAATCAATTAACTGTTATTATGTCCTATTAATAACTGCAAATTAAATTACGATTTAAGTGCAATAGTTCTCTTCGATTAAAATTACGACTTGCCATTCTCATAAAAATTTGGAAATTGAGTCAGTCCTAGGTTCAGAAACTTTTTTTTGAATTACACAATCATTCATTGGTAATTGGCCAATCTTTTCAATTGTAAGAGTTGGTAGCAACGAATAACAAATATTTGCATCAAATTTTGGCAAAAGAGTGTGTTTGAATTTCTTCGTAAACTGACTACAGGATATTGTACACGAAGTCCTTAGACCGTTATGGAAAATAATGTGCCGTTGTAGATATTGAGTTGGATAACTATCATCAACAATTTACATATTTTTATTAATAATAAAATGACCATTATCCGAGTGATTATAGAACCGAAAATATAGAACAATAGTTAAATAATATATTCCATACAATTATTATATATAGTATTATATAAATACGTATAATACATTATTACATACTTCATGTTTGTATTATATACGAAATTTAATTATATGTATAAAATATATTGTAATATTGGAATACAAATAATATATTATTTTATAGTGGAACGAATAATTTTTGGCTACATTTACAGTAAATAAAACAAGAAACAAAATAAAAAAATAAAAAATTCTATTTGTATCTAATTCGTTTTTTATTTTTGCATAAAAAATATTTTCGAAATGTAAAGGTGTAAGGTGTATGTTTTAATTCTAAAATTTAAAACAAAATCGATTGCTGTTTTATACATTCTAAAGTCTAGAAAAGTCTAGAAAACCTAAAAATAACAGTTTTTTTTAAAGATTAAGATTGGTACTTAAATTTTTGGAATTTATCCAGAATATTAATCTTTAGATCGGATTTCAGGCGATATCTAAAAAGCTAACCATCAAAATGTTAAATGAATGCCATTTTTGAAAAATACAGCTCAATTTTCTTCAAGACAAACAAAACAAAATCAAAAAAATGATTTCGAAAATACTGCTTAAAAAGTAAGTTTGAGCTGTAGATTTCAATAATAGCATCCAAGTAACGATAATGCGTTGTTTCAGAGATATCGGCTGAAATCAGATTCGTAGGTAAATTTATTCAAAACAAAACAAAATGTTAAAGACTTCATTAACACTATAAAGCCTAAAAATAATGTTTTTTTTTTTAAATTTTTGTGCGTTTTTTGTATTTTTTCATAGAATTACGATCACCACGTCTTTTTCGAAAAATCTTAATTTATACGTTAGTATATAATTTGGACGTTTATTCAATTTCGGGACTTTCTCAGATACTAAAAATACACAAATAGTACTGAACAGTTAAATAAAATTTTGAAACAATAATAAATTTTTTCTTTTTAAACTGATATTATTGTTGGTGTGTAGATTTAAAAAATACTTTAATATTATTTAAATAATATCTTAGGAATATTATTTATGTTTTTCTTAAGTAATGATTGACTCTCCAAATGGCATCTTTAACATGTACCTTGTAACGATTCAAGCATTGAAATGATAAAATACATAGACATTCATATTGATGAGGTGTAAATTCAACACCAATAAATATTATATTTATTCGAAGTCAATTCAATAGCTAATACCATCCATGCATATATTCACAGTTAGGTGTTACATCTGATAATATGAATTACATATTATTATTACAATAATATAATATATAACATCACATGGTTTCCACACAAGTTTCACACATACACACACAGATACATATAATGTATTCATCTCAGGTGCTATATTAATTGTATTTCTGTTATTATTAAGTGCATCTTGTATTGTGTATTACCCAATTGTACCCATTCTTCTCTCTATTGCATAATCATTAGTTTCTACCAACTATATACACTGTATGTGTACATTACCTAGTGCTATGTAGTGCCCTGTCGAATGGGGACTGTGGAACTACTCCCATATATATATTCGATTATATTAAAAGAGACAGTGCTAGAAATATATATACACAATTAATATTTTACACTAATGAATTGAATAGGTACTAATAATACAAGTACGGGGCGTTTACAATTATTTGAGGGTAGAATATGTCTATATAAAAAAAATCAAGAATTAAAGCGTTATCAGTGGCTATTTATACAAAGAATCGAAAAACGTCACTTTATACCGTGTTCGATAATCACAGTTAGAAAGTAACTGGTATCTTACATTGTATATTACGACATCTTCTTTGATTACAGAAGGGTGGGGGTGCAAAATAAAAGTAAAATGTTCATATTTGTCCTGATCATTTGATTCGGTATCGATTTCAAAAAACTCCTCCATTTACTTTGCGTGGTAAAAAAATGGAAGTGCTCAAAATTCTTCCAAATTGATGAAACGAGTGTATATAAGCTTGTATGACTGTTTCCCTCAATTTCCATACCATATATAGTAAATTTCTAGAGAGGAAGAAAGCAGTCGTAAAGAGGAAGTATGGTGCCATCAACTACGGTGTTTGGTTTAATATTCCCCAGATTTTTCAAAGCCTTTTTCTGTGACTTTAATCTCTCATTGTAGTGATTGGAATTACCAAACCAGTTCACCAGATCTGTTTTCCAGTTTTCCAGTTTACCAAATTTCTTTTTTTGCTTTGCTATTATTTCTAAAATTAGCAGATTTTTATTTTTATTTTTTATAGGCAATTTATGTACCTGTCAGCAAAAAAAGTAACCTAAATTTATAAATAAACTAATTTATTTTTGTTTAAAAAGAAATAAAAGTTTTTAAATTTTAAATTGAAAATAGTTATAACAAAAAATTATTATAAAGAAAGTATTAAAAATGAAATGCTTTCCATTTCAAAATTATCTAAAAAATCATATTTGAAACCTTTACATTTTTATAAATATTCCTAAAATTTTACACTCCTATGGCAAGCGACCTTACAAAAAGTAAAAGAAAAACACATACACACACAGATTGACAACTAACCAGGGACAAAAAGATATACAGAGGCAATCGATGGTACTTAGAAGCATAAACAAGTGTGAGAAACAAGATTAATTTTTTGTTTTTAGGAATTATTTATTTACTTCGGATGGCTGCTTCTATGTCACAAGGTGACAATTATATAATTATATGGTTGGTGGAGACGATTAGTTCATTCTTATACAAGCAACGACAGTGTGATCAATTAACTGTCCCTAAGTATGTATATATCCTAATTTAAATTATCACTTAGACTTTCAATTCTCTAAGTCCAAACGATTTTATAATTTAAATATTTTTATATTTCTCTGTATCTGTAACCGATTGAAGTACTTTATAATTACTAATGGAATGTATATTTAGTTATTGGTAATATAATATAGACAACTGTTTAATATATCTACCTAAAATTACATTCTACCTAATCAATAATATATATTTCAATTCATTTTCATATTATATATACATTCATATCATAGTGTATACATTCATACCTGCATTATTATATTTACTATTTCATAATAAATTGCTTTAATTAAATGTAATTCATATATTATTTATTTAATAAATATTGAGCATCGATGTATATGTTGGAATGGATAATTTAATTTGATGGAATATTTTATTTCATATCATTAAAATTTGTTCAAATAGTGCAAGTAATATTACTGATTTGTTGTAACTAAATCAATGTATGTGCATTTTCTTCCAAAACCTTGTTTTTACATTAGAATTATTAAAAAATTCGACATTTTTTGCATTTTCTTGAATTTCTATACTATTCAACAAATAGTTTTCGAATTTTTCCGTGTTTGCTGCGTAGGTTTAAAAAAAATTAAATATCGTATCTTCAAATTTTAACGCGTTTTTCTCGAAATTATGCTTCATTAAAGTCGGTGAAATCTATAATTCTAAATGAATTTGAATGCAATCAGCTTATTGTAATCAGAGTAATATGAATAAATTGAGAATATATTAAAGCCTACAGTATTTATTTTAATAATACTTCAGGCTATATTATAAACAACCTAATTTTATACATATTGGTTTCCCATTTGTATCCGTACTGTACATTGTACATGGAAGGGACTTTAAAATCTAGTGATGCGACACGAGTATTTAAAATTTGCATAAAACATTCGAATTATAGATAACACAATTATTTGTTTTATTGTTTACATATAAAATAAAATGTATACCAAATGTCAAATAAAAACTACTGAATAATTACAAAAAACGCAATTTTATTGCCTTCATTGCGTTAAAAGTTGTAAGAATTCGTTGAAATTTAAGACTCTCACGATACTGGTTTTCCAGCTGGATCGATTTTGTAACTGGGTACCATACTAGTTGTCGTATTGGGCGTTATGATGGATGGCTAATTTAATACTCAACCGACTACTTGCAAATTATTAAATATTTTAATATGACAAATCTAGTCTTTTAAAACTAACCTCACAGTGATCACTGTATTATATTTCTAACACTGTTTTTAATTATTAATTAATTTTTGTTGTGTTCAATTTAACTGTCAATTTGCAACTGATTAAGCTCAAGGGGAAGTTGTTACTTATGTATGCTTTACAGGACTGAAATATAATGAAAAAATAACTATAAAATTTAGGTCCTTCAGTAGGCTCGAACAACCTACTTTATGATTGATAGTTCAAGGCCCTAATCTATTGCACCACGTGCGCTTGTTTCGATGATTCAAATTAGTAGTGACATATAAATAATCAATTGCTCTACGTATAAAAAGTTAACGCCGTCAAATGATCTCGTACCTACGACGATTCGGTTGACAACCCGACAACTTAAACCAATAGTGACATATAGATATATAATCAATTAATCTAAATATAAAAATATTATACTCCGCAAGGGGCGCGAACCTGCTTAGGCAATATCGCTTCAATAGCTTGTTACAGTGATCCAAAAACAATACTGACATATAAATCAATAATTAATTAATCTGAATATAAAAATTTTAAGACCACCCATTGATTCGAACCACCGACCTTCCATCTAACAGCCCAAAGGCCTAACAAATTGCAACACAAACGCTTGTTATTTTAAGGTATTTTGATATTTTTCATTTTTTAAATTAAATTTTTTTTAAACACTATTTGTTAATGTATCATCAATCAATAATAATCATAAAAATACCGTGCGTAATTATAAATATTTATATTTCCAAGTATAAATTGATATAAATTTTTTTTGAACGTGAGTACACGTGAATTATAAGCTATCCAAGCTATCCAGGTGTTTTGATCATCAGTTTAATTGATTGGGAATTCATTAATTTGAAAACCCCTAAGGCTGCTATACAACTAACTCATACCAACCTAAATTATAAAAATAAATGATCATCGTAAAATAATAGTGAAACTGGTAACTATTCAATCCTGGTGCTATACGTAATTACAGTTATTTATTTATATTGGTATGTACGTACAAGCTTCGTACATGTAAAAATGCGCAAACAATTTTAAAAATGTCTTTTGGATCAATTTTATAATCAAAGTTTTGTCCTAATCGATTTCAAGCAATACTGCAGAAACTATATGTATAATCGCAAAATAAGTGGTCTTTTTCTGTTTTTATTACAAACTTTTATTTAGGCTCGCCTGTCCCGATATTTGCCTATCAGAACTTGGTAACCCCTCCATAATTGCTTACTAAAATTCGAGAATTAACTTTATTCAATAGCTTATCTTCTTTTACCTCTTTTTACTAAAAAAAATTGTATTTCATAAAATATTCTTGTTATACTTTATTTATCCTTCAAAAAATAATGTTGACGATTCTTCTTAACCTTCTTCTTTTACTTCTTAATTCTCCTTTAATAAAAAAAAAAATATTTTAAAACATTTAACTGAAGATCCAAATATAATTATCTAACTAAGTTGAAATTAAGCATTCAAATAAAAAAGGCTTATCGTATATAAAATTTTTCAAGCATTCATTCAAGACAAATTCCATGAATTTCTAATGAATGAAGAACATCTTTTTTAATATTAATCGTTATTACATCTACATACTTGGTAATATTCATATCTTGTATAAAACAACAATATATAATCGTGTATCTTATCTAACCCCAAATAGATACACTTTTCTATGATAATATTATTGTTTGGTGTAAGGTGACTTTTTCATTATGATTATTGTTATTATTATTATAACGCCTATTATTATTATTATTATTATTCTTATTATTATTCTCCATCGTCTCTTTCATGTAGTAAGTAATGTTATTCTTACTCCATGAAGTGTAATCTTCTATTCCCTCAAACTACAATAGAACAAATGTATACAAAAGTAAAATAAAATATATTACACATAGAAAAAGCAAGCAACTGAATGTTTAGTTTTATATATGATATTGTTGGTATATTGTTTATGGGCAATGGTTTTCATTATTTTTCATAATATTAATGTTATATGTACAGGATAATTTGGTGAAAATCCAGGAGTATAGGTATTTGTTGGTTAAGTTTAATCGAAATCAACAAACACAGAAATAATACGTATTTGTTACTTATTTCACACAATTTAAAAAAGTAATAATGTTATTTTAGGCAAATGAATTTTTAATGCTAAGAAAAGAAAGCCCATTCCTAATAAAAGTCGGTTAAGTAGATCATTTTTAACCAGGTACAAATTCTTTTAAATTCTCCATTCATCTTATCGGTACAGATTACAAAATTCATAGTGAACAAAAGTCGGAGGTGTAACGTATTTGTGGCAAAAACCAAAAATTAAATTTGCTACAAGCCTTGGAGATAAATAAATTAAATTAAATCTAAATTTGACAATTTTAAATATTCAAATATACCTTAGTAGCTCTATATATTCAATTTGAAATTATAAATATCGAAAAAATATTTATCAATTCCACTTACAGTTTTTTTATTTACATTAATCTGACCTACTTTCCCTTTATATTTCCAAAATAAAAGAATAATATTTCATTCCTTGATAATGACTTTATAAGTCGAAACTGTACTCGTTATTTTGAAAAAAATCTGAAATAAAGACAAAGTTAAAAGTTTCCATTATTTTATTTTATCGTAAAAGAGTACCAAATCGTTTAAGTAGACACTTCAAATAAGCCGACATAAACTGTCTGTTTTACAATGAACCCACTATGCTTTTACTTTATGCTCACTTATAACTCACTATGCCTTACAATACTTGGAGATACACAAATTCTTGTGTTTTGTATTTCGATTTTTTGTTTTTCTCATAAGTTGGTAGTTATTAAAAATAACTGACTTTAAAAGATAGTGAAATGTTATGTTACTTTGTATTTGGTTCTTGCAGTACAATTACAAAGAGAGTCTTAAAATTCAGACATTTTTGGGTGTGCTTATTTAACTTTTTGCGAACGAAGAAGTCAGTATTATATAAAATAAGCTGTACGATGTATAAGTTTCACAATATTTGTTGTAAACATGATAGATTAAATCTCTTAATCAACATTGTTTTACGCTATTTATCACTGGGTGATATCTGTTTGGGCCCGCTTGAACCATCCTGTACGAATTATAGTTTAAAAGTAATATAGAAACACATAAAACTGTCGAGGTACTTTTATTTTGATCTAAAGACACATAAGGATATAATATTTATCTTTTATTATCATTTACACATACGTAATATTATACGTACAGTGTGTTTTAAAATTAGTGTTTCTATGATTAAAAAAGGTTTAAGTCTACTATTATAGTAAATCTTGAGCCCCAATGAAAAAAATATATGGAGCTCACTTAACTCAAATACACCAGCATACATTGCTTATAACCATATTATGTACGTGATTGCACACAATACAAAATAAAATTAATAATCTGTCCAAAATTAATAATGTGATCTAATTGAATCATTTTAATGAACTCAAATCATAAGTTTAATAGTTACTTCTGAAAAGACATTTTTTTTGTTTGAAAAGTTTAAAACTAAAGGCATTAAAATTTAATTATCTGATGAGAAAAGAAAAATTAATCCAACAAATTAGTTTTGTTGATATCTAGAGGTCAAAATATCCCTTTGATTTTATTCAATGACTCAAACAGTTGCTGCAATTCATTCGTTTATTAAAACGCCTCTGACTGTTTCCAATATATTTTAAAAAAATTGGGCCAATTGAAAAAAAATTACTGTAAATAATATGGAAAGTGGCAAATCCTTATTCAAGTTGTGCTGGTTTTGGTCAAATTATGTTGCTATTTTCAAGTAAAGGTGTTTGATTATAACAGAAAACCTTTTTTTAAACTATTCTATCCGAATTAACTACCACAACAACTTGTCTACTAAAATTAATTTTGTCTTCTATAACTTTGTAATTATAAAAAATAATAAAAAGTTATCTGCTTGCCTTCTAGAATTATTTTATTATAAAAAGAAATTAAACAAAAATTAAAAAGTCCTGGAATTCCTTCAATTGAGAAACAATAATTCTTAATGCAATCTTTGGGTTTTGATTTTAAGACAAAGTTATCAACCTTTTTATTAAAAAAAAAACAACAAACTGAAACCTATAGTTTTTAGTAAATATAATAATTTCTATTATCTCATTGTCTCTTCAAACTCAGCACATATTTAGATTCAATACAAATGTGGTTTTTAGTACACCCAATGATATAATCCAATAACATTTATTCTTGTTCTATTAATGTTCTAAGTACACTTTCATATTCCCCATGTCTCCCCTTTACTACTACCACTCTTTTAACCATTATATATAGAATTCTAATGTTGAATAATACAGAGAAGAAACGAATGGACTTGAACAGTAAATATTTCATTTGTCATAATACAATGTCGTCGTATCTCTAAGTTAATTATGATTACTTTGTGTATCGCTTGCTAAAACTATAATAATAATGTAGAATTTAAACTATCTATGTGAATTTATTGTGGATAAGGCAGTGGTCATACGCGTTAAACTTCAATGCAACTGATGTTACTCGTTAACATATTTCACTCAAAAATTGATCACATAGATCAATAATTCGACTGAAATTTATTGAATATTTGATAAAAACTTTGACACTCAACCTTTTATCACTGGGATGTGTTTCAACTAGCCTAATTCACACTTTATATCTTATCTGCTAAGTTTGGTTGAAATATTTTATATAATATTAATTTTTTTCCCATATAATTGGTTGAATAACCTACTGAAGTCAGTCTCAATAGCCTGCTCCACATATCTGCAAAGTTTTGATGAAATCACATGCACTGATCTAAAGTTTTCATACGAAATTTGGTTCAAATCGTTTCGACATTTCTGATATAAGCGACATACAAAGTTTAACACCCGCCTACCCCGCTAACTATTCAATTGGTATTATTGAGGAACGAATTCCTAAGTCAGTTCTGATAATCTGTTCATTTCTACTCAGTTTTCTGAAATTGCCTCTCGTTTTAAAAGATTGACCTCATACAAAATTTAAATTTTTTAGTGGGAAAGGAATGCAAAATTATTTTATACAAATTTTGTATTAAAAATGTCTCATTTTGTTCTTGGTATTTTCAAACATAAATTTTAAACTGTGTTAAAAATTTCAATTGGCATACGTCGATGTAAATATGACAAAAAATTATCAACGTAAGGAAGAAATGTTGAAAAAATAATGAAATCGTAAATGGCATCAGGAACGGTATCCTGATTTTTTTAGATAAGATAACGATTTGTAACTTACTCAACAAAAAATATTAGTATGTACATCAACGTATGTGAACATAGACCAGTTAAAACTATTTATATTGGGAAAAGACGAAGAAGACAACAAATTTCTTCATCTTTTATTATGGGAGCGGCCGCCCCCATCCGTTCATTCTGTTTGACTAGTTTTGTTAGTTTACTGATTAAACTGTACAATTTATTACGATGTAGGATACCGGGGGGTGGATTATTTCTGTTGGAAAATTATATTAACTTTGATAAATGTTATTTTAACATTTTCTCTTTAGTCATCTTATATATATATAAATACACACATGCCAGAAGGTGTGCAAAAGTGGACTGAATGAGTGAGGAGGAATTATATTGTAGAGAAAAAATGGAAGGTGTTTGTATACAATAAATTCATGTTGAAATGCTTAATTAAAAAAAAAAATATTTTTTTTGAACTAATATTAGAGTTAAGAGAAAACCTGAGCTAAATTTTAATATTTGTGTATAGAATCATAAATATGATAAATTCAAGATAACAATTGACCTGTGACCTGTGAATGGCGTATATAGGCAGACTTTAAAAAAATATTGAAAACATGTGAAAATAACAACTAACAGAGTTAATTGTATATAATAATATGTATTGTTATATATGTATATAATATGTATGTTTTATATGTATATAATAATATGTATAATAATAACATGTATTGTTATTACCTATATGTGTATATTAGGCAAATTGGAGCTAAAAGTTTGATCCGCAGTATTAATAAAAGAACGATTTAAGAAAGGAAAATAAAAATATCACATAAAATTCAATAATTCTTCCGCAGTTAATATAAGAAATCGAACATTTATCGTAATAATTATTATAATGTTTAGAATAAATTATCTATTT
Organism: Chrysopa pallens; assembly: GCA_020423425.1. NCBI lineage: Eukaryota > Metazoa > Arthropoda > Insecta > Neuroptera > Chrysopidae > Chrysopa > Chrysopa pallens. The sequence goes on along the minus strand of CM035593.1, from coordinate 20,418,657 downwards.
AAAATTATTATAACTATGCGCAAGATCGGAATTGATAAGTCGTATTATTACCTTCTCAAAAACTACAAAATGTATTGTGCTCTGGTTTCTTTTTGTTCTCTTTTTTTTTTTGGAGATTTATAAATATGAAATACACAAATGTCGGTTCGGTATTTACATTTTGCTACAGAATATGTACAATGTGTCTCAGTTCAAGTGTAACCATTCTTTTTTTTGGAGTAGTAAAATAGTATATTTTCAAAATATGCTATTCGAAGAGCCGTGTGAGATAGTATCGTAATTGAATTTGACCTTTAATTCATAAAATGAAAACAAATTCTAACACTTTTAACACTTAAATTATATTGATTTTTGTGTAAAATTTTTTATTGTATACCTTAAGGAAGTACGAGCGCCAGGCGGGGTGGGGATAGGTATCGACTCTAGCGCGGTAAGGGGAACGCAGAAACCATATGATTTTTTTCAATATATAGATATACATTTAACATTGGCTAGTGGCGGCATTTATTTTTCTTTTAATTAATACACTTTAATTAGTCGGGCAAGTGTAAATGTTTTTGAATTAAATTTATCACTAATATATTTACTTTCATCCATAAGTTTTTTTAAAATATTCACCGACAGTTTTACGAGAAAAATACAGAAATGTATCAATGTTTGAAGGTTACCCCATAAGACCAATGTTAAATTGCTAAACTTTAAAGTTAATTATTTATTTATTTGATCGGGCAATCTCCTTCAAATTTTTGGAATTTGTTTAGACATATTTAAACTTTGTATTAAAAAAAATCAAGCCTTTTATCAAAAGTTGCCTTGGTGCTCGTACTTCCTTAATTCGAAATTTTATCAAGATTCCTCCCATACATAAAAATTTTTTCAAGGTTTGAACATAAGATAGAATTCGGGCGGTTACAATTAAATCGGGACACACTATATATGTACCAAAAAATTGGTTATCTGATATTTGTTATAATAACTCATACATTTCGTGATCCATTTTATCGATGCAGTCAAGTGAAAATAAGTTGTGTGAATAGATTCACATTACTACATTTTTTATATATAGTATGATTATTTTATATAATAATCATTTATATTTTGTATTCAAATTTTCTTGACATTTGCAAAACAAAAAAGTACAAAGATTTATAAAAACAAATATACATTTTGTCGTTAAATATATGGCTGCAAGTTTTGAATTCTAAATAATGATAAAATTATTCATTTTATATCATTGTCAAAATTTCTTGTATAAAGTTGCTAAAATTTATTGTAGATAGAAAAATTTTTATATAGACGTTCATAAAATATCACATTATTAATTAATCCGTTTACATTATCAGTACGTGTATTAACGTCTGTATTGAAACGTAGTGCATTCAGTGTATTTCATATAATTTCCTGGTTTTCCACCATATATATATATATATATATATATATATATCTATCTATATATATATATATATATATATAGATAGATATATATTTATATATATTCTCCTTCTAGTTTAAAATACTTTGACAAAGGTTCCTCCTACTTTTTGTTCCTTCCTACTAAGCCTTCAGAAAAGAACAATTGTATTAATTACCCAAATAATTGATTTTTTTATTGGAAAACTTCTTCATTTCATGTAAATCGTTGAGCGCTGGGCCTTTTTTTAAGCATATTTTTATTAACCCGGTCTCTTGCATGTCTATCAGGTCTGGAATTTTGTAATAAATTTTAAACTAACTTCCCGATGAGATCAAAATTTGAACCAAAGATCAAAAGTGGATAACAATGCAACGGACTCAAAAGTATAAATTAATTTTAAACGGAAAACATGGGTCTCATACAGTAGGTAATTGATACAAGAATAGTTTTAATTTGAAAATAGAAAAAACCAGTTGGGGTCATATTTGATGAATCTGGTAAATGATTTTTCAGCTTCAATTGAATTTTTCAGCTTCATGCATAATGTGCAATATTTTCTTTGATTCTGATTTCCATAAGTCATAGATATAGTAATGGGCAATAGATGGAGAAATTTTCCATCTAAACTTATATATACAGATGATTCATGTAATATATGTTATTACAAGAGGCATAAACACATTTACATAATATGACAATTAGTCTCTTGGATAGTTGACTCTAAGATTAAAATGATTTATTCTACTGGTTTATATAACAAATTTTGCATAAATTTTTCAACCAAACTGTAATAAATATGAAGACTATATTGTATTATAGTCTTGTATTGTTGTGTGATAGGCGTTTATATATATATATATATATAGTTTCCAGTTTTATGGTTAAGAATTGTGGCTGTCATTTACGTCCAAGTGAAATTATTACAATAATATAATAATAACTATATTTATCTTTATAACAACCTTACAAATGTATATACTAACTATCACGTATAGTGATAGCAAACAATGAGTTTGTAAAATTTTGAAAAAAATATTAAAATATCACTTAATAAAAAATTTTTTACACGTTATTCTGTTAAACACCAATAAGATATTAATTTTCAAGGGTTTCCATTGGCTGTATAAGATTGCAGGAAAATCTAAGTCCGCAGGCATAAAAATTTAAAAAACAGTTTGTCGGCAACTGTTTATTAATTTTATTAAAGACACGATGACTATAATTACGTTGTGAAAAATATTATGTTCAATAAAACGGTTTTTGACCTGCTTTGACGTATATACTTCTGGATCCAATCTCGAACTCAATACTTGATCTTAAATCTGCCGCCTTGGTCTAACGACCAAGTTAGACAATATATTTTCATAAACGATAAAACACTGGCTTTGGTTTAAGCCATAAACATAATTTTAAGGCCCCATTTGCTATTTGTTTTATCACAAGAATCGTTCTAACTATCGAATTTGTTCCTGGTATCCTTCAATTAATTTATGACCCTTATTCGTCATACCATGCTTTTTTGAAGCAAAATTAAAACATATTTTTGCATTTCCAATATGATAAAGCCACCATTTTAAAACTATAAGCCCATAATAATAAGACTTTTTGTAGCTAGCTAACTTAGTATTCTTATTTTTGTCCAAACTTTTTTTCAAGACTGTCGCATTAATGTGGTGAATAATTTGTCTCCAAACTAATCTATTGAGATGTTTCAAATTTCAAATGATTAAGATTTTGAAAATAGAGAAAGGAATTGAGTGAAAAAAAATGTCCTTAATTTGTAACAAGAAATGCATTATACGTTCTCCATAAAAAATTTTAAATTTTTACAATAATATTTCACAAACTCTATTTCCTTTAATAAAATCTAAGCATTTTCAGTAAAGTAGCTGGTGTTCATAAATTAGTACTGGTCTGCCCATCTTTCATCTAAGCTCATTTCATGTTAAATTGGATTCACATAATATGACAGTAGTAGTCGTGTCTAGAATCACATGCTATAAATGCTATGTATGCTTCAAGTATACCATCGCATATCAGTAAAGTGATCATGCACAAGAATAGGAAACCAATTGAAATGGTTTACGTCAAATAATGTACATCTAATGTTAATTAAATAATTATTTAATAACTTTTATGAGTATTATAAATAACTTTCTAATCGATTTTTGTCTGAAAAATATTAGCCCAGTTTTAAATTTTGTATAAGAAGTGCCTAGTAGACCGATTGAGATATGATTCAAGTCGGGCTCGAATGTACAGCAAATAAGATCCCAATTTAAACTATTCAACCAGCGGTTTCAGGATTGCTTTAATTTTATGTGTTTTTTGACGAAATAATCATAGATTTTCTTTAAGAATATTAAATAATTTCAAAAAATAGAACCATTTTCTTTTAATCACTTACCATTTGCCTTCAGTTGGCGCCTACAAACAAAAATTTTAGGCAAAGGTATCATAATAAGGACTTCGAAAGGTAATTGGTCACAAGAAAATTGTTTATAGTTTTTAATTGACAGTTATTTTTTATTTTTAGATAATTTATTAACGGCGGTTTTTTTTTTTGAAAGGTTTTTATTTTTGAGTGTTGTATACAACTACGATGAATTTTTCCTTGATATAAAAAATAATTTTGCCTCCTCTCTCGCCTCAAGGCTGATTTTTTCTTCAAATTAATATGGGATCATTTTGACGTAGTACAGAAATAAATGCAATAAGAATTTTCAAAATCGGTCAATAATAAAAAAGTTAAGCCCGAATGAATGTATAGAAAAAAAAAAAATATATATATATATTTATGAATGTATAGGAAAAAAAAAAAAATATATATATATATATATATATATATATATATATATATATATATATATATATATATATAAACAGAAGAATTGATTACATCTTTCTTTTTTGAACCGAAATTTATGCACCGAATAAAATCGGTAATTTTGCTTTAAGTGTGCCAACCTTCTCCGACTAAGAAATGACAGCAAATTATTCATGATCTACTTTATAAGTTATTTCATATAATTTATGAATGGAATTAATTAACGGTTAGATAACTTCATTCTATCGAATATATTACTTGAAAATACTTGATTTTCGTTTAACTATTAATTATAGTGATAAAATTTTATTAAATTTTAATTAATTGAAGAAATTTATTTATTTTCTGGGTACTGAAATTAAAATCAACTTAAAAAGCCTGAGTGGTTATTGGTAAAACTGCATTACAAAATAATTTAATACCATTTTGAAAATTTTGTTTATGGTAAAACAGAATTAATGAATAATATGAATATTTATTCTTGGATATATCTTAGGGTTATTTCGAAACACCACTAAAAATATTTCAAAGTTGAGCCACAAAAGCTATAAAAGTTTTAATTGGAGATTGATTCAGAAAATTTTAATAAAAATATCCTTATGATGATTTCTTTCCATTGTGATCTGGGGTCCTTAAATGAAAATTTCACAATTAAGAAGTGTATTGGATCCTTGAAATCAATTTATCCCCTTTTGAGAGTATTTGATCCATTTTACCAATTTGTTTCATTTAATGATGATTTTAAGTATACTTAAAAAGTAAACTTCTGTAATTAAATACAAAAAAAAAAAAAAATAAATAATAAATAAATAAAAATGTAAAAAATAATTTAAAATAAATATTGTAATTAGCTTAAAGTTATTCTAATCACATTATCATTATTATAAATAATTAAGTGAAAATCATTAAATAATTTTCAACTTCGATATAATGAAATTATGGTATCGTTAAATAAATAAAGTATTATTTATATATTGTTACGAATGTTTAGTCGAAGGAATTTTTATAATTAAAATAAAACGAAAAACTCTGTTGAATTTATTGTTCAAGATATTTTCGGAAATTTCAGTTTCGAGAAAAATGAGGAATCCTTTTTGTGTAATTGGTGGAAATAATAAGGAGCCAGACGTTCCTCTCAATGCATCTCCGGTCTTCTTTAATGGTTTCAATTTCACACGTTCTCCTCAAAATTGTACATGGTCTTTCAGGTCTTGCAGATTCAAGGGCTTTCGTTTATTACAAAAAACTCAATCAATAATCTCAATTTCAGTTAACTTGCTTATAAATCATCCAGACCGTTTTCTTATATTTTTTTAAAATAAATACGTCAAATTCCTTGTCATTCAAATTTTTTTGACTGTTTAAGGCGAAGTTTATTTTTAAAGATTACCGTTCTTCTGTCAATTTCATTTCTTACGTAATTTTTTATTTGGAACATTAAGATCATCGACTACTACAAGTACTCTGAACATCTTGAAAATACAACTTAGGTTTAATTCAAATCATATGCGAAAACAAACTTTCACCCAATATGGATAAAACTGTATGCGTCAGTGCGTCTCGACTATAGTATGTGTTTGATAAAAAATATTGTTAATAATGGTGCCTGATAATTTTCTGCTCATTTCACATTAATGGTTATCACGAGTTATTTTTTAGATAGAACAATGAATAGTTAATCAAATACTTGTGAAAAATGAATGAATCAAACTTTCAGGTAACGAAAATAATATTTTGTTCTAGAAATTAAATTATTTTATGTACATGAGATGTAAGTCTAGTAGTAATAAGATCGTTAGCAAATAAATTATTGCGCTATATCATATACATATTTCGAACTTGAAATGAATCAACAGAAATAGAAATAGTTTTTAGTATTCTATTTAAAAATTATTTATAATTTTCGTTAAAATTTAGATGGAAGACGATAAAAATTTAGCTCATTCGGATTTATCACATTCCAAATTGATACCAACTTCAAATGTAAATAGAATTGAAAAATCCATTAAAGAAATTCGACAAAATGAAAGTAAAATTTTGAAAAACGAGTCTTTTAAGCAATTAGAAGAGGATACAATGAATTATGACAACCCAGAACAATCATGGTGCTCGAGGCAATTTTTCGTACAATTTGGTATAGTATTTACTGGTATGTTTAATATTTTGTAATCTGTGAAGATACCGTAGAATTAGAACTATTTTTAATGAAACATTTTTTTCATGCTTATTTTTTAAGCTGGTCTGTTAATGTTTACCACTGGAATGCATCTTGGTTGGGTTGGACCAACAATACTAAAATTATCTGCTAATGACTCTGAAATACCACTGAGTACAGAAGAAATATCTTGGTTGGCATCAATGGTACCACTTGGTGGTGGAATCGGTCCAATATTCGGTGCGATTTTAGCAAACAAAATTGGTCGCAAAACTACAATTTTAGTAACAACGATACCAGAAATTTTTACATGGGTAGCTTTAATATTTGCTAAAGATGTTTATTGCTTGTGCATTGCACAGCTAGTAAGAGGTATTACTGGCGGCTCAGCATATGCTGTACTACCAATGTACGTGGGAGAAATTTCATCACCCAAATTTCGTGGAGCTATGGGAATGCTTTTTTTTTTACAGCATCATGCTGGACTGGTTTTTGAAGTCGTTCTGGTACCATATGTTTCTGTATCTCTGAATGCATTAATTTCATTAACGGTACCTCTATTATTGGTTATAATTTTTATTTGGATGCCGGAGTCCCCGTACTATTTTTTAATGAAAAATCAAACACAAAGTGCTGGAAAATCTTTAAGAATATTGCAACAAAGTGATAATATTGATAAACAATTAGAGCATTTGAGAAGAATTATTCAAGAAGAACAAAACGAAATGAGAAATTTTAAGGAACTATTTCGAGCAAAAAATAATCGAGTTAGTTTCATTCTATGTATGGGAACTATGACGATTCAGCATATCAGTGGGATTTTTCCTATAGTTGTTTATTCACAGTTATTACTAGAAAAATCAAATTCACCTTTGGATCCTCATACTGGTGGAATAATAATTGCAGGTTTTGGTACGATCGGATTATTTATGGGATGTGTTTTGGTTGATGTATGTGGTCGTAGACCATTGACGATGTTTTCTATATTTGGATCAATAATTCCTTTATTTTTGATAGCTATATATTTTCATTTAGACTCTTTACACTATGAGCATATGAGCTCTATCTCATTTTTCCCACTTTTAGGGTTAATTTTGGTTCATTTAATCTCGATTATGGCATTATATAATTTACCATATTTATTTATGGGTGAGACACTTTCTACGAGCCTTAAAGCATTTGCATCACTTTTTATTACTTGTTATGGATCATTTGTGCATAGTGGACTGAGTAAAATTTATCCATTTTTATGTGATACCATTGGAATACATAGTGTTTATTATTTGATGATACTTGGATGTGTTGTAAGTGGGGTGGGAACATATTTTCTTGTGCCGGAAACAAAAGGGAAAACATTACATGAAATACAACAAATGTTGAAAAATTATTAATGTTTAATTTCCCTCAAAAATGTGTCAGTGGGTAGTAAATAGATCTTGTTAATTCTAGGACGGTGGTAAGCGTACTTAGCAAGCTATGTCTTATAAATGAATAAAATTACTGCCTTTGAGAAGATTCAAACCACATGATTAATATATGGGTATTAAGGTATTTTAAAATATTCTTCTACAAGTTTACTACTCATTTACAACTAATTAAATCTAAATTATTATTTATAATTAAAATCATTTATGAATGTAAAAAATTATAATTTATTTTTATACACTTTGAATAATATTTATAAAAAATTTTTCTAGAATTTTCCTAAAAGTTGAATTCTTATCAGTTCATTAAATTCTTATACGTAAGTCAAATATTTAAAGATGGTTTTTGAGCATTTTCAATTTTGTTACAGTATTTGATAGTTCATCAACATTTTGTATCAAATATTTAAAGAAACTTTTAAAAACAATTTTTTTTTTTTTCAAGAAAATCATTTGTTTTACGACAATTTTGTATAATATATTTTAAGACAATGAACTTTTTTTTAAAATTTGTAAATTCTTAAATTTTACACAATTTTGTATAATAATTGTATTATTTTTATGAAATAAAATACGTCCTGTTTTACTGAATTGTTTTACTGAATCTGTAACTATAACAAAATAATAATTGGAATTATAAATCAACGCTTTTCCATGCATACAGGCACAACAAAATCTGCTCACACAATACACTCAGCAAGATTACAAGCTGTGGGTACTTATAAAATATGAAATCTAACCCAAACAGTCATGTTATTCAATAATGTATGACCGATCGTAGAGGAATTTTCGTCTACAAACTACTCAATGTGTATTTTTAATATGCCCATAACCTATCTACATTAATGTTCTTTTGTAATTCTTTTATTTTACATATGGTTTTTATTATGAAAAAGGATCTAGGAAAAAAAAAATGATAACTATTTTACGAATGAATGGATTCGATTTATAAGATATCGTTTGAAATTTGATGGGTTTTCAATCGTTGGCGAGTTAATATCCACAGGTCAAACTACCCATGTAACCAATTTTTTATCGAAATCGTAAACCAAATAATTTTTTCTAATTTTCCAAAGAGTCTTTAAGAAAAAATATAAAATATCGAAAAAAATTTAGTCTCAGCTTTCCAAAAAATTGTGTTTGTAACGGTACTTTGAGGTGTAGATTTCAAAAATATTTTTCATTTAACGATTAGGTGTGTTTTTTTTTTGAGAAATGTCCTGAAATTCGATCATCAATCTCGGACAAACTACAAATGATACATTTAACATTATTCATCTAATCATCAAATAATGGTTATTTCTAAATTTCGTAGACCTTAATTACCTAATAGAATGAATCTTCAACGCCGTGTAATCATTAAAAAAACTGTTTAATGATCACAAAAAATGATCTTGTTTGACAAATGTTATTCCAAATATCATCAGTTCGGCTTCTAGACCAGAATTTCTCAAAGTATAAATTATACGCAGCTGAGGTGGCGGACACCTATTACTGTGTACCAAACAATGTATGTATGATAAAATATATCTAATACTGCTGCTATCTGCATAAATACGTACATGTTCATGGAATATATATATATAGATTACAATTTCGTAAAGTTAATTTACAATCTTGTTTAGTTAATATTCAAAACTTGTTGTTCATTAAAATATCATATATCATTTTGAATTTACATTACCGAATAATAATTATAATAATAATCAAAATAATAATATTGATAAATTAATCGATAGTTGTTTAATTAAATTTTGAATGTATACATATTATATTGGTTTAAAATTATTATTATTTCGGTAGCAGATGCATTTTAACATTTAAATATATTGGATTTTCGAAATTTTTTATTAGAAAATAACTGGAATAATGTAACAGCAGATTTTGAAAAAATTTGAATTGATCTGAAAACCTAAAAAATAAGTCTCCAATATTCTATTAATAGACGTTTAAATTTATTATCTGGTCAAAATTACCTTAGAAAATGTTTTTAATTGAAATTATTATTAAATATCTTCGGTTTTTTTTTTCAAATTCTCAAATAGGGATCTAGAAAAAACTCAAAAATTTAAGAAAAATAGATCTTTGGTGTTTATAACATTTGAGTCAAAATAACCCCATAGTCTGGTACAAAAGTGTACAGAAAATGTATTTTAAAAAAACAACCATAAAAATGCTTGTAGTAAATACAGATTCACGTATCGGATAGCCAAAAACTACCCAATTTTCTACTATTTGATATACTAAAAAACTTAAACGAAATTTTGATAATTATGGGTCGTATTTTATTTGATCCAAAAGGTCCTGAAAGATCCATGTTCCCACATTTCAGCCATTTATAACAGAATTAAAGTTTCTGAATGAACTAAATTAGATCTAAACGATCCATGAAGATCCATGATCCAAGACAGTAGAAGTCCATAGACAAAAAATGTTATTCAAAACTGCGGTTGAAACATTTTTTCATAAACTGTTTAGATTCCCCACAATTTCAGCTCAAATTATGCTCATATATAATTATTATTATTTGAGTTTATAACTGTATGGACTACATATTTGCAAAATTTATGAATGATTATCATTAAAAATATTTGAAAAGTTGATTACTGAATCATATGTTGAGTAATTTAACAAAATAACTTTGTATAAAAAAACAATTACTGGAATTAAAATTAATTAGAGAAAATTAAATAAAATCATTATCATTTCGAATTTTATCTATAATTATAATTGTTTTTTTGCTTTCTGTTTCAGGTAAGCCATGTAACTAGTAACGTACATTCAAATTTTTTTTTCAACAAAATCCACATTGAATGAGCCACAAAAAGTAGGTAACTGTAATTTTCACAATTTTTTTTTTTTTAATTTTAAATTAAAACTTTCAGTTAATTATTTGTTTTTGTTTTTAATCAACAAGAAACATTGTGGATTGATCGCAGGCATTTCATGGAATCCAAGAATTCCACAAAAAATGAGAATGCACCATTAGAAGTTAGAATTTTGCTGTTCAGATCTTCTTTCAACTTAACTTAGCTCTTGACGATATGAAAAAGTGTACAAATTGTTTTTGAGCTCAATTTTATGGTCTTCAGTGATAAAAATTATATCACAAAACTAATAATTTCCAAGACACCCAGAAGTAAAAAGGAAAACTCAACTTTTAAAAGAAAAATATTTTAAGCATATATGTGAAATAAATCATTGGTTCTACTTGGAAATACAGAGTTAGTGCCACTGAAATCGGATCACTTTTTCCATACATTTCATCATATCTTATAAAAATTAAATTTTAAACTACGTATAATAGGTGCGTCTATTCGAAGGCATGACAAGTACTTTATAAGAAAATTGAATAAAGTGTATTTTAACTATTATTACATTCATTATAATACCTATGTATCTTAATATTTATGATAATTAGTTGTTTTTGAACTGTAATTGATGCAAATATTGTGCATATATAAAAAATATTATTTTTCTTTTCAAATTTACATACATTTTTTTTAAGTTGTCTTTTATCTCTATGGGCTTTTAAGTTTAGTAATTAATCCGTTGAATCCAACAAACCAATCTTACCCAAAACATAATGGTCGTCATTCGGCATCTATATCTGCCTTCTGCAAACAATAGATTTGGGAGAGCTCGAAACATGAAAAACTGATGAAATTCTCAGTTTTGATTTTCCTAGCGATTAAAATCGCTTTCTAAACGAGACCTAGAGCATATAAACGAGACCTAGAAACACAATTTTTATAGTTCAAATAATACAAATCATTTATGAATAACTTAAGAAGTAAGATGAAAAACCTTGATTCCAGGAAATGCCTGTAGTATATATTTAACGTGTGTTATATATATTAAATTATATAATTAATGATGTTGCAACTTTATCATGCTCCAGAATATAAATGTATCCTTGTTATACGTCCGTATATGCGCTGCTATAACGCAGTGTGATATTATAACTAACTTAAAACATTACCTCTAACTAGATCTCACATACATGCACCACGTGTCTATTGTTGATAAGCTTGGAGTTCATTAAATTTTAGTTAGTGTAAACAGGAGGAAATCTAGATTAGTTTATATTTTGAATGATAAACGATGCAATTATATCATTAACTATTGATTTTAAAAAGTAAATAATCCCAACCAACGCATGAATTTGACATTCTCAACAAGCTGGTAAATATGGTAAAACTGATAATGAAATTGCTTTTTTGCAACGTTATTTGCGACAACTAACAATCAATTCAATTTTGAGTGTATTTTTAAAAGAACTTGTTCTCTAGTGAGCTACTATAATTATATCCCAGTAGCCTGAAGTAAACCGCATTTTAGAAAAGCGGTCGAAGTTAAGTAAAAGTTTTGTTGTGATTTCATCAAAATCTTAAAAATCAACCTCAATTTGTTTTCTCGATATTTTTAATTTTTCTTTCTTAAAAAAAGGATTGGATGAATTGTTGCCCGGAAATCGTATACGTTGACACTAAATACTGTATCCAGAATAAAACTCTCAAATGCAATCTGAAAACTACGCCTCAATTTAACCTTATAAACAGGGGAATTTTTATTTAATTCGGAAAGTATAAATCAATTCGATTTTCCTACATACGTAAGAATACGAACCTACAAAATTTCAAAAAGTTGAAATCGTCTTTAATTTCGAAAAAATTTTGTATATTGGGTAATTATGACACTAAAAATTTCAAAAATTATATCTATTTAACGATTGGGGTGCGCAGTTTTTTAATATAGTCTGAATATTATATTTTATTAAAAATTAATTTATAAAAATTTCTGACAATAGCCATGGAATCTTTGTATAATTATTATAAATAAATCACAAGCTTATCATTATAACAAATTAATTATTTATGTCAAGTTTCTTTTGTGAAAAAACATAATTTGGGAGTTAAATAATTAGTACGATTTATGATAATTTGCGCAATACGCTCATGTTTCATAAATATAAAGCTATTACAAAATCAGCACAACTGAAAATAGTTATCTTATTGAATAATTTAGTTCCAAGACAAAAATGTAAATATACTGAAACAATTTCTCTTCATCGTATATCAAAAATTCGGCCCGGTAATATATATAGATAAAAATTATCTATTATTTAATTTAACTCGTTTCTAATGATTTCCGAATAAACGAATAATTTATAAATTTTTCATGAGGATAATAATATTTTAATGTAAAATATTTGTTTAATGAAAATAAAAGAAATAAAAGTACATTTTTGTTATAGTTTCGTTGTTTGCAAAACTAAAATAAAACTTGCACACGATTTCTTAGTCATAATAACTAGTAATTCAACATTGATATAACACAGCTAGTTGCTATCCATACTCTGGGATAGTCATCTAATATAAATGAATGTTTTAAAAGTTTTCTTATAGTCGTAAAATATACATAGTCAGTCCACTACTATGATATTGAATACTTTACGGATGTGTTTTTTATTATTATTATTATAGTAAGAAAAATATTCTACAGAATCTTACAGGAACTGCAATATAACATAGGAACAAAGTATAGTATTCTAATAAATTTGGACTATTTTTTAAATTTTGGATTAAATTTAGCATATGTATGATATAGTTTAAGATAGCAGGTGTCTAGTCATAACATTGCATATAACGGGTAAAGAAAGCGAATTAACACTAATAAAAATAGAAAATGATCCCAAATTAGTGGGTTTCAAAAAACAGTTCACTTAAATCGGTCGAAATTTTGGCCAAGATATCGAATAAATTAAATTTTTGAACTTATGACGTCATAAAAATCAAAAATATTATTTTTGGATTATAACGCTCATTTTAACAAACAAAGTATGTAATTTTACTAAATTTGGACCCTAGTTTTCAAATTTTTGGTTGAATTTAACATATCTGTAAAACGTTTTAAGATAATATGTGTCTGATCATAACATAAAAATAGAATATATGTCCCCAAATTAGCTTCAAGAAAATTTCACTAAAATCGGTTGATATTTTGCCAAATTATCGAAAATTTTCAAATAATAGATTGTTCATAAAAGATCTGTATTATATTTTTATATCTTATGGTTTGGAAGTTGAGTAATAGATTCATGGTTATCAATTGAGGTATTTTGCTCAAAATTTAAGGTTCATTGATAATATTCGTTTTCCGTAAATGATCGTGATACAAAAATTTAAAAAGCATATACGTATTTACTTACACTCACCTAGAATCTAATCGTTCGGTAGCCTAAGAATTTTACTTTATTTTTGGGTCGCCACTGTGATTATAAGAAATTTAAAAATGGACTAATTATGATTGTTATAAAAATAATTGTATTACATAATTTAAGATCTGAAGATTAGATTAGATTGCTTGTACATCCTGTATTGTAGTTGACTTCCCTACAGACTTTACTTATTATTAACAGAGTATAAAATGTTGTCTCTTATATTTTATAGAACTATACACAACAGTAAAATATACACTTTTTTTCTAAATATTTTAGTTTATTATTTTTATTTTATTTCTTTATTTGTAGATATATTTGTTTTTTTCTGTTGTCTTTCAGAATAATACTAACAATTTTCATAATGATAGCACATTATGATTCTGGCTAACAAATCGTTATATTCTCAAACATTTTCTAATCTTTAACAGATTTTTTTTTTTAAATAAATTTTCTTTGATTTTATATTTCTCAAAATAGTTCTGTGTTTATTTAGTTATGCAAATCAATGATGACCATCACTGTGTTCAACATCAAATTTTGGCTTTCTTTCGAATATTTGCATAAATGATATGTCTCTTAAAAACAATATTAGATTCCACAGTTACAGAATAAATTTATTACTTTTCACTACAAAGATGTTTTGATCTCCTATTCAGTGAGGATAGGTAAAATAATGTTAAAAATTTAAATGAGTTCAAGTACGAGTATTTAAAAAATGTATACGTAATTTTTTCCAATATTTGTTAATGCGTGTAGTCGGGCATTTTTCCATTTCCATTTATTAGGTATCATTAGGTACTCATCAAAATTTTCTTGTATTTATATATAAGATTTTCGATAAGAGAATATGATTGTACCGTCAATTTTTCAACATGTTTCAGCCAATTCATCATTAGAATTATGCAAATATACCGGGTTTTTTTTAATTTAATATATTAAACTTCCTCCCTTATATTAGAATAAATAAGGGATTTCAAGAAAATGAAAGGTTTAGATAAAAACTGTAGAACGTTTAATCGGAAGTTTTGTAGTTTTTACAAGTCTGTTTGAAAACCTTGAAATAATAAGTTTGACCTTGGAATAATCTTGCAGTGCGTTTCCAAGATCAAAATAAATATCAACAATGATCTCCCCTTTTAATAATCCAATAGCTTTGACGAAATCAAATTTTCTAATGTCCCACATTTTGTTGTTCATGAAACGAGAGAGACGGATATGTTCCTTTAGTTTTTGACACTCCGTGTATAATTTAATATTAAAAAGTTTAAAAGCCACTGGTTATAATGATAACAATAATAATAATAATAATAATAATAATAATAATAATATAAACATATACTTATAATGAAAAAGAGTAAATATAATACTCACAGTTTTTAGTTTAATAATAATAAATGATTATATTTTGTCATATTATTTACAAGATGAAAGTAAATAATAAAAAGATACAAAACACAACCAATGTACGAATGAATGTAACGTTAGATATAAGTATAGTCGACAGTACATCACATGCTTCCTTTAATATGTTAATAACGAGCTGAAACTTCACGATTCACTTCGTTATGTTAAGGGCAGGATAGGATTTTTAAATTTTTAATTTTATTTATATTTTTTGAATCTGTAATATCGCAAAAATCTTGTGCCTAAATTTCAAGTCGAAGGGAGACTTGAAATTGACGATGTTATGAGTGTTTAAGCGTCCGTCCGCAGTTTAGCTTTCGTAAAAGCTAATCGGAGTAGGAAGCTGAAAACAAAATAAAGAAGGTAGGATTCATCCTTTATGGATCTACAGCAACATCCTTTATGGATCTACTATCAGTGATGCAGTAGAGTTTCTTCGAATGTTATACTTTTATGTAATATTCCTAAAAAGATGCTATCAAAAAAATTATAAAAAATGTGCCTTTTTCGCAATAATTAAAGCTACCCCCTACCCCCAACCCCCATTTAGTGTATACACATTTTTCCCTGCGAAAATAATGAAAAATATTGGGTTTTCTTTGTGGAAATCGTAAAATTTTTAATTGCAAATTACCAGATTTCGTTTTTATTGTAATAGAAAGATCATTTTTCCTGGATTGATATAAAACTCGGTGTCCATCGTTGGACGACAGACATTTTTGCCATTGGACAAACAAGTTTTATATTTGTTATGAAATGATCTTCCAATTTAAAAAACAAAATAAAGAATATTTGTCAATTTGAAGCCGGTCGGAAAGTTTAACTGCCTCTCAGAAAGATTTGTTCAAAATTGTCGTAGAGAAAAAGTTGTCACAATAACAACGTTACTCGTGAAATTTTAGCTTGATATTCATCATTAACAAAAATTAGGCGGTGTACTGTTGACTAATATACAAGAAAATATACGTTGAATGTATAATGTTAAAAACGGAATTGGATCTTAGTTTCTATACGTTTTTACGTAATGTAGTATCTCTGTCTTATTTCTACTCAATTCCTATGTTCTTTGCGTCTGATGATGTTGATGATATTTTCAACTGCGTTTAAAAAGTGTTACGTTGTATTCTCTTACGTATAAAATATATATATACGTATACACAATCTGAAAATATATGATATAAGTATAGAGAAATTCATTTCAGGTGATGTTTCCTCTTTTCTAACGCGGTTCTTTTTCTTTTTTTCCATTCAGTTGGTGAATTTTTGCACCTGCAATCTTAAATTTAACATTTTTAAAACGAATTTCTAAACAGAACTGCTTTATCAATTCGATTTAAAACCATATAGGAAATAATAGCATTTGATTAATATATTTGAAGAATAATATTTAGAAAATAGAAATTTTGAAATTTATTCGCTCATCGATAACATTTATTCTACATATCTGGCAGGATCAACTATTTTCCTGCAATTATTTAGTCTCATTCTTTGAGAGCGTTTTATTGTTTAGTTTTTTAGTTTCAAATATTTAGTTTCCGATTGTTCTCGGCTCAAAGTTGAATAATTTTGTATCACACGTTGTTGAATGGCTGAGCGTCAAAAATATATTATCATGGTTGTCTGTCACACATAATGAAATCAATACTGTATATTATCCAATCGCAATGTCGATTCAATTCAATTCCATTCAATTCAATTTTCATGGCGTCGTATGTAGATGCCCATTCATGATGTTATATTTTCGAAATACGCAGTTAATATTATTTATATAAAAACCAGAATAGCTCTTTATTTTTAATTAATTACGTCATGGCGTGTTTTTAGTTTTTTAAATTTAATCACTTTTAAATAATTTAACAATTTTTTTCACTCTTTCAAAATATTTCAAGATAGTTTTTAGTATAAAGTATTATAATTAATTATAGAAATGGGAATTTTTATTTTGTAGAACTGATAAATATAGAAGAAATTTTTGGAACGTGTTCTTAATAAATATAACAGATGTAACTCAATCATCCAATTCACAAATCCTTGCACGTACAAGTATTTATTTTTTATTTTACATGCTGTACTTAAATAAAATGAATCATTCAATAATTAAGAAAAACACGCGATACGTTTCTACAACTGTAAGTAATATTGTACTGTTGTAGTATACATATATATACATATACATGATAATTTATAAATGTATGTCTGTCCTTAGCGAAGCACGAGGAAGGAAGCTTTTAAGAATAATTTGTAGTTGTAATAATTTATTGTACATATTTTATTTTAAGAAAGACATAGATACTCCTTATTTTCTTTTACATTGAACGATTACATGCATTATATATAGTAACAATATGAGACAGTGGCGGATCTACTCATCTTATTAAATTTTCCACTATAGTAGAACGTATATTCAAAAATATATTTATTTATATATACATATACTTCAGTTCTTTAATTCTCAGTTTAACTTTTTGTTTTGTTATTTTAAATACTATTTTCCTTTTCACATCAAGTGTATGGAATGGAAATAATAAAGGCTTTTGTATGAAAACGAAAGTCGGTATACCAAGTTTTTGTTTGTATTTATTTTTCCACAATACATGGAACTTTCGTTTTTTCATATTTTCATCCTTAATTGTACTATAAAGGCTTTTTTCTTGTAGCACATTATTAACGATTTCAAAAATTAGGAGGAATAATATCGAAAAATTGTAGATTAAAGGTGCATAGTAATTATAATGGGGTTTTATATCCGTTTTTCAGACATATTAATTCTAATCTGTATTTCTCTTACACCCGATATTGCAATAAATTTATGATGTGGGTGGAGGCGCAATCTTCGTTCTTATCCAAACTAAGACTTTCTAATAAATTACCCGTTGGCGGGATTCAAGCCCGAAGCCTCGGAATTCAAGTAGTCAAAGGTTTTAAAAGTGCAAATAATTTATTTTTTAATGTTTGAATTTTAATTATTTGTTGACACACAGAAAAGTCAATCGGTATGTCAGAAGGTAAAGAATATTAAATTCTAGGCGAAGTTCTGGAAGTAAAAGCCATTAGATTTTTTAATCCACAGGATTAAATAATTTTTAATAAGGATTAATAACATTAAAGTGAGGATAATATCGATTTGACTGTATTTCGTTAATGTTTGTTATCTCTGAACTTTGACATTTATATACAGATAAAAACATTTTTATTTGAAAGGATATAATTCCAGATTAAATCCATAAAATTCTTGGGCGTCAAAAAAAATTTCTATCACGAATCAAAAAGATAAGACATCAATAAAAGTGGACAATAACCTACATGAAATGCCCTGAAAAGTAAAAAAAATTTATATAAAAATATTTTAAATACTCAAAAAATTAATGCATAAACATTAATATACTAAAGTAAAGAGTGTAACGAATAGCTATCTATCATAAGAAAGCTCTCCCAATAGTTTATATAATTCATATTCGAAAAACATATAATGGGCCATTTTGTGGTAACGGCCATCGTGGATTTGAAATTTGTCATAGAGTATAGTTTTCTACAGGTCAAACCCTTTCATTTGATACCCACATTAATGGAATTGTGAATAACTATTAATAATTCACCTTTCAAACAAAAAAATCAACATCAGTTTAACCGTTCGGAAGCTACGATTCTACACTCAGCCAGGCATACAGACAGACAGATACAAATCCACTGGCAACTGAAACTTATAACACGGTTTAAAATCATGGTATTTAAAAAGAAATTTTAAATTTCATTTTATTAATAATTACATATTTTTAATAAAATAATTTAAAAAGTTTATTTTTCAAAATAAAATTTGTAAAATATAAATTTTAATTACGCAACTGAATAAACATATCAATATATCAATAATAAATAAATAAATCACATTTATTCATAATCATGGGAATGGTTTGGTAGATAGAAAAAAGGTTTTATTGGATTCGAAGAAAATTAATATTTTCATACAAAATAAAAAATAAAAAAACAAATTATCCACAAATAAATAAATGAATAAAATGTAACATTGTTAAAATTTGTTATTTATTATGAATGGGTAAATTAATAGCTTAAAGGCGTAAAGTATATTATACAATAAATTTATTTATTTGGACTGCGTGACACACCTGGTGCTTCGTGCTTTCGATGTAATAATTCACTGTATTTATTGTTGAAAAATATTTTTAATTCATAAACTGATATAATAATTCTGAAATGTTCAGAATTATTTTGTTGAATTGTTATTATTTAATAACTTAAAAATGCAACTGAATTAAATTAAATAAATATTTACTTTTTGCCTTTGGTATACTGAAAAATAAAAGAGGGTATAATTTAATAACAGATGAAATATTTATTTATAACGAACAGAGCTAAAAGTTTAAATAATTATCAATTTCACAAACTTCCAGCAAAAATCCACACTACCAATTTCTCAATAAGTAGAATAATAAGTGAAAATAACGACTAAAAGTGTTAATTTGGATACTCGGTTCAGTATCATTGTTTGAAATATTTTTAAAGATAAGCATTTTAGCATAATTTTTAGCTGAAATTATGGCGAATCAAAACAGTTTTCGAAAAAATGTTTTAAGCAAAAGTTCACGATTTTGAAAAAACAAACATTGTCTTTGCACTACCATCTTTAATGGTTCAAAAGTTTGATCAAGGATCCTGTAGTAATTTTTCTCATTCACTAACATCATCTCCATTTTACGCCTGAAATATACGTCACCAAAATTTCTAATCGCTATCTCTTTTCATTTTTGATTTATCTTGTTCATGGACCGGCTAACAAACTGTTTACAAAAATAAATGTATATTATGTATGTCGAGTATAAAAAAATCAATAATTTGTTTATAAATATGAATTTTTTTTAAATCTGTTTTTTCTTCACTTGCAAAAACAAATTTTGCTGAAAAGTCATTCATTTTTTATCTCAAAGTAATCAAGAAAACAATTCTGAAGGTACCCGCACATGCAGACATCGGTCAAAATGCTTTGGATTGGGGATTTAGCAGCCGTTAAATGTAAATATATACCGAAAATTCGGGATTCACAAAATCGTTCTATTAAAAGAACTTCCCTGTCGTAAAAATTATTTCAGTATAACTCTATAAATTTTACACTTTTAAACATATTTGTATACATATTCCTGTAACACAATATTTGAACTTATTAATTAATTAATTAAAAGTTAATAATTATTATAAAAATTTATATATGAAATAAGAAAAAAAAAAACTTTCACATGATTCGTTTATTAATCATATTTTATTTATTTCGTTGACCCCTTTTTTTATTAAGAAAACCATCGCATAAAATAAACTGCTAAAAAGAATATAAAAAGAGAAATTATTTTCTTATAAATATTTAATAAAATCTAATTGAAACTTTGTTAAAAAAGTTTGTTAATTAAGAAAAAATTACATATTTTCTCATGTATTATAAGTATAGAAAACATTATTATATGATGAATGTATACATAAACTTAAAAAAGTAAAAATTTCCCCTAAGGTACCATAAATTTTCTTTCTTAGATGAAAAATGTTAAAATATTTTCATTTATTCTTGGCTTGTTAAATATTTAAAACATAAATATACGGAAAAAATTTATATTTTTTGTTAGTAATATAATTTTAAAGAAAATTTTTGCAACTGAGAAGACCCGATTAATTAATTTAATTAAAAAAATTATTTGTCAAAATAAAATTTTTTAATGATTTTGTTTTTTAATATAAACAATTTCGAAAATAACGATCAATAGTGTGTGTAGTAATCAATAAATAGTATTAAAAGCTGAGAACTTTTTTCAAAGTTTTTATTAAATTTAGCATACTTATAATAAATGTTTTAAAATAAAAGATACGAACCGTGGCTTTTGGTAGGAAGAATAGTAGGAATGTTATTTAATTACCAAATTCTCAATGAAAAATATAAGGTGAAATTAATTAATCAATCTAAACAAAAATTTTAATCAAATCGTTTTGATTGCTTCAAATTTTAAATAATTACTAAATACTAAATGAAAAATATAAGCTAAAATTATTAAACCGAAACACAGATTTTTATCAAATCGTCATTTTGATTTCTTCTAATTTGAAAAATTTTGATGCATCAAATGTTTGTTGTATGAGCGAAAAATAAATCTAATTTAAATTTAAGACAGTTTTTTGGTCGAAAAAAAAAAATTTGAAACTCTTACAAAGTGTCTGCCATTATCTTAGTAGAAATTAATTTTTTTCTGATCTGACTTTTTTGAATAAAAACCAAATGTAATTGAAAACCGTTAGTTGTTATTAATATTATGAAATGAAACACGATTTTACATAAACTTAACCAACATGATGTATTTCCTATCAATTAAAAAGTTGATATTTAAAAAAATTCATAGAAAATGAGACATTTTCGACGGAATATTAAATAAATAAAAAAAAACAGTGATAATGTATAGAAAAATGAATACCAAAGCTTGATATTATAATTTAAAAACGCATACAAAGCTACGAAGCACACCAGTTTTCACTGAATATATTATTTAATATCTCTCACTCAAGTTAATAAAACTAAATTAAACTTTATAATAGACAGGAAGCATTGGCTTAATTCACACCAGAAAAAGATAATTTATAGATTTAAAAAAAAAAAAAGAGAGTATTATAATGCTTTTATAAACAGAGCGTAGAAAATATTTTCTCGACTTCCTATACAACTAGACTATGTACGCGGTATAAGTCTGTCTATCTCTAACAACAGCACAAAAATATATTTAATCATAATTTTTTTAATAAAATGAAATTATGATATTATAATTAATTATTATGAATAATATTATAGCAGAAACAAGAAGAAAAAAAAAACTGATAGGTAGGTTCACCTTATTCATCTTATGCAAAAAAATGAAATCATCTTGTTTTCCCCGATTCAAGGATACTCCAATGCAAATAAAAGTCAATCCATCTCACTAGGTTTATACTTTAAACTTTGTTCCATTTCAGGTGATAGAACCGTAAAAGAGATTTTATTAAAACTTTCTAAAAGCCTTCACTGTGTAATTCGAAACATTCCACATTCATTTTAAATTAAAAGATTCTAATAATAATTCTCTTCTGACCAATTACATGTCAAGTTTGGAACCAATGAACTAAGCTTAGACTGAGAAATTTTCTAGGGTTGATATCGAAAGGTAATTACTTTTCAGTAGGATCTATTTTTCGTGAAAAATTCTATCCAATAATTATTATAAAACGCAGATAAAAATACTAGTACAACTAGATAATAAAATTTGATACATGGAAATGGTTTTGTCGGTTCGTAGATCTTAAATCGAAAATTTTATGTAAAATCTTGATAAAATCTTTAGTAATTATTAATTTTGAAGAATTGTAAAGGGTGGTTCTATTTTTTTCGAAGTTTTTTTTTTGAAGAATTTACTAAAATTTCTTTTCAATTAAGCTAGAAATTTGAAATTTACATACGTTTAGTTTTGTATTTGCTCAGCAACGTTTAGCCTAGAATTATTTTGACCATTTTAAAAGATTAAATAGGATATTGTCTTTCAGGAAGTTGTTGTTTTATGTTTACTAAATATCAGCTTCTCTTTCCAATATCAAAAGTGTTTCGTAAAAGACTTGGAATTTGGTTTTACGTCAACAGCTAGCTTCAAAATTTTATAATTAAAAAGTTTTTGGAATAATTTAACAGACTAGGTTAGTCACCTTGAAGCAATCCTAATCAGGATTTAATTCAAATTTTCAACATTGCTTGCTTTTCCCTTCAAATTTATTTGAACATTATTAATGAAAAGTAATATCTGCTAACACATTGCCAATCTGATTTTTAGATACAGACAAATGGTTTTGATCTGTAAGTAATATTCCACCAAGGCGAAGGTAAAATATTTTACCAGTTTCTATGATGATTACTTGACTTATTTAATCCCAAAATATATAAAAAGAAACTCTTCAGTTACTATATTGAATAGAATTTTAATACGAATGCAAGATATATCTAGAAGTGCAACAAGAGGTTTTGACAGGAAAACCTGTTTGCATAAATTTGGACCACGGCTCTTGGTTTATAATTAATCATTTTTTGATTTATTTGGGACAATATCAAAAAACAATAAAAATTTCATGTATTAATTTTAGAATCTAATTTTTATATTTATCAAAATAAAAGTAAATAAATATAAGATCAAATTTTTTGAACCTGAAAGTCGCCTAGTGTTGAATGTACAACATAGATGTTAACACCTTATAAACCTTACAACTATATAACACTGTTCAATGATGGTATGATGTAATAAAGAATACTTTTATTCTATAAGGTACAGCTTCTATATGCTACTTTTTATCATATTATATAATAATACACTTTGTTATAGAATATAAAAAGTCATTTATTTTAATCAAGAAACCATTATTTTTTTATATATTATACACAGTCATACACACATACACACATACACACACATACAACGGTACAGTCAAGGAGAGAGAAATGAAACGAACGGAAAAGAATACGTCATTTTGTCATATTGAACATTGATAAATCTGCTGATATATTATTATCAAATGACAAACTAGTTGAAAAATTGTTTAAGACACAATTTAACACACACTGTTTAAGAGTCAATCAAGAATTCTACAAACATTTATCAATGTATTTTGGAAAATTTTCCAATTTTTATCAAACACGCTACATCGTTATTAATTGGTGTGCTGGGCTGTGCCATTAAAAGAGAGGTGCAAAGAAATTGTCAATGAATTAACCCGTGAAAGAGCCTTATTTGCTGACAGGGGAGAGACTCATATTTAAGAACAATAAATAGACCATCTCTGCTGGTAATGATTGGAATAAACGAATTGGTGGGATATAGTTGGTTGCAGGTACGCTAAACAGAAGTATAATGATGATAGATCAGTCACAATTATTGACCAAAACCGAACAAGACAGCTTCTCTATGCAACATGGAAACTTACGTTAAGTACGTGCTGGGCCAATGAAAATGGATGACAATGAAATGGTCAATGAATGTACCCGTGAAAGAGTCTTATATTCTTTATAGGGAAAGTATTTACATTCATAAGTTTACAAGAGGTAGACCCATCTTTGTTGCAAATAGTTGGATGTAATGGATATCACGAATGGAAGTGATATACTTAGTTTGCGGCCATGTCCCGACAATGAAAAAAATTAGTATTCTGGACAAGGATAGTTGTTTTTATTCCATCAACATGTTAGAAATAAGGCTTCTCATCATAATATGGAAGCTGATGATTTGTTAAAAGACAAAGGTAATTACTCATAGGATCAACAATATAATGATATATTTATAATGATAAAGCTTACCAGTTTTTTGTACCAATTCCATTGGTGAGTGAAATGTTCTTAGATGAGATGACGAAATGACGAAAAATGATTACGGTGGTACCATAGAACAGACAGAGAAAGAGATGGTGATTTTTGTTAGTTTTTTTCTGCTTTCTTCATATAGTGGCTGGATGATTGTTGCTGGTGAAAAGAAAAAAAAAGTTATTTACTTCGATAATTTCATTTGACATTTTAAAATGTTTTGAAATCAAACTTATAAATAATTTTCTATGTTTTTTTTTTGTTATTATTATTTTTTTTATTTTTTGTTCTTAATAAAATTTATTATGACGTTAATTGTATGAAATAAATTGAAATCAACTTTCATAAATAAATTGAAAGCTTTTTATTTTAATGTTTTTTTTTTTTACTTAGAACTTAATTTATGTGTTTAGAAAGTATACGCTAAAAGTATGATACAATGAGTAGGAATTCGTTAAAATAAAATTCTAAATGACGAAATATCATTTGGTAATTAAATCTTTTGCTATTTTGAGAGTAATATTAAACGTATATTTCGGGTGATTTGTTGGAATGTATAAGAAATTTGGGTATTTATCTAAGCAATAATTGTCTTTTTTTATTATTTTTTTAAGAAAAATTTTGGTTTTTTTGTTGTTATTAATACATAGTTTTTATCTTACACTGTAAACTCTTTGGTTTTAATTCTATCACCGAGGTGATTAAGTCAAATAATTGTAATGAACATATATCACGGCTAGCGTTAAAAATTTGAGTCTGTTAATTTGTCATTTTCCTTTTATAACTTGTTTTTTAACATGAAAAAAGTGTTATAATTATATTAAAAATCTCATGTTTTCATCAAATAAGTCATGTATGTAATACTTCTATAAGTGGAAAGTGTTCCGACTAAGTAAAACATATAGTGTAAGTGAAAGTGAAATGTAGTAGTCAGCGAAAGAGACATTATTTCCCATACCAACTGTCCATACAGGAATATTACATATATGGAATCAGTTTGCTGCAAAATAAATATTTTGTTTTATTGACTGTTTAAGATTGGTTGTACTTGACTGAAATTTAAATATATGAAATACACTAATTTCCCTTTTAAGCTTTAAATATTCCATTAACTGTTAATTCATATTAATTAATAATAAACTCATATAATAATTAAGTTTTGAAACTCAACATTTTATGGACCGTTTCTTTATCCTAAATTGTGTTGATTTTAAAAAAGGAATTTTTCTGTATGTGCAACCTGTGTCTCAGTGTATATACAGCTTTACCGTTGAAGAAATGCATTTTTTTTTTAACTTCCCTCGTTATATAACACTGTGATAGTTACAATATTTCTTGTTTTTATTATAATAGTTAAATAAAAACCTTCTTGTAATATTACCAACAGTATCATAGTTTTCCTTATACATAATTTAATCTGCTATATCTACAACTTATATACCAATTTAATGCCATTAAACAATAAGATTACTCTTTATTTTAATAAAACTCTCGTAAATAACAAATATAATTAACATATTAAATTAAAATTATATATATATATAATGAAAATTAAACAATGATTAATATTCCTGAATGTACGTATAAATTTATTTAAAATAATAATGAATGTATTTAATATTTAATATAATATTAAAGTTTTTATACATATTAATAATTTATTTGCATTAGACTAATATTAACAATAATAATAAGAGACCCATTATACAGTTAATTTATTGTAATAATAGTTAGATAATTATTTCATAATAAATTATTATATAAGGATTAATATTTTAGTTTTATTAGGAACTGTATCTCTACATACAAAATACATGTTTTATATACTCTTTGGAGCACAGAGTGTATAAATTTTATATCCACAAATTTCAAATAAACGAAAATATTGTCTTTGAAATGAACCCGAGAATGTCTTTAATTAACAGGGTAACTATTTTTGTTGACTTATTTTGTTTTTTTGAAAATCATGAATAAACTTAAAAAAACCTTAAATTTTTTAAGGACGCCTCAGAAAAACATTTACCATTTTAGGACTTACTTAATTTCTGCAAATTAGGACATGCTTTAAATGGATTTATTTTTATTTAAGGCTAAAGAAACACCAAAATAACAGGGTACAGTATATCAACTGGTCAAGTATCTTATATCCTTGTTTTTGCAATTTCTGCGTTATTTTTCAATTCGAAAACAAATATTTTATGAAACAAATAAAATTTTTTGGAAAAGAATAAATTCTAATATTGTATTTTATAATCTAGTATCTAATAATTTTTAAAAAGCAATAAGAAATAGAAAAATTTTGTTAGAAACATTTAATGAAAGTTCTTTACTCTCAAAAAGGCATAGAACAGGATGTGTGTAAAACTTAACTAAGGCTTTTTATATTTTAATACTTCAGTTTTGGTAAAAAACCAACAAAATTTATTAATTTTTTCAGTGAAAGTCACGCCTGTGACGAAGTGGAAATTTGTTTTTTATCTCGTTTTAGGATCATTTGAAGTCAACGGAATATAAAATAAAATTCATATAGACTTGATAACCCGATTTGTAGCTTAAAGAACTCAGAAAACGATCGAATATCGCAAGGCGATTCAATTTCTCATGCGTTGTTTAAAACTACAAAAAGTGTGACTTTCTAATTTTTTTTTTTTTTAAATCATAATACTATTTTTTTAATTTATATCTACAAAATAATTTTTTAAATAGTTCACAAAGTTATATGCAGTTATGAAGGAATATCATTTTTGTCCATTTATTTTATATGTCAGAACATTTAAAATGAGGCAATTACAGTGACAAGCTAAAAAATTCAAATTACTATTAAAAAAAAAATTTCACTTAAAAAAAAAAAACAAATAAGATAGTGGACGGCACGTTATAGACACTTGGTAAATGGATGAATACACTAGAGTATAAATGTTATGTAATAAGAAATAATATTATAATAAATATCTCATGTGTACAATAAACAGACAATATAAACATATCATTTAAATTAGGCTTTATATACAACTAGAGTATATAATATGAATTTGTGTTATTGTGGGCCAATTACATAGAAAATATTAGGTGCATATTTTATTTAATGTCTAGACAGATTTTCCTTTATACGTCAAGTTGGTTAAATAACTGTGTGAAATCAATGAAAACGAATAAGCAAAGAAAACATTTTACAAAAAATTCCAAATTCACGGTTACGTTTTTATATAAAGTAGTTCTTAACATTAAGTGTAAGAAATGAGAACAACAATTACGTCTTAGTATTTGAAAAAAAAATTAAATACAAAAGTAGTAGGTCTTTTTATTACCTTCAACTAAGCTACTCATAGTTTAGCCGAAAATTCAGAAATTTCACCCTTAGAAATTTAACCTCATTCACTTCCCGACATCAAATCGCCTATGAATTATGTTTTGTTACATTTTTGATATATTTTCTTCCGTTTTGAATGGGTTGCATCCATCAATAATGTTTTTGGTTTCAATTTATTGTGTACCTAGAGTTCAATTTGACATTTTTAAACTGATTGTGAAGTTGGAAATCTTTAACAATATGTATAAATGTTGTATCCTCTCACGAGTAGTATGTTGAAGCGAAATATATGAAACCTATGCAATACTCGTAAAATGCAAAAAATAATGAAAACATCCCCTATTAGATTACGACCAGGTGAAATTCAATAATTATTTCTGACAAACTCGTATTTCTTGAATTCTTTTACTTTTACTCTACGCTTTATATAACTTTAATTGTAGTATGTTTGAAGGGCACTGTTAGATTATTCTGCGATGCGGGACATTCCACAACAAATATTATGTATATATGTTTTATTTGTATGAAGTATATTTAAATTGTATAAAATGATATGACAATTACCATTCTAGTGGAATACACATATATCTAGCTATCTATCTAACTCGAAACTCTTAGTTTGTTAGTCGTTTGGTATATAGTAGATATAATGTGATGTGATATGGCTATTTTAGTTTTGTACGTGACTTTCATATAATTTGAATGTAGCATACCTCTATATATATATAAATATTCAAATAGTCATATCAGAATGATTTCATTACTATTTAAATGTTATCATTATTTTGATTTTTATTCGAATTTTGTACTGTATGAATCATTTTTGTGCTGTGTTTTTATTACTATTTCCTCTATTTGATGAGAAATTATTTATTACTGCATCATTATTAAATTTACTCGAACATCATTATTTTATTCACATTTATTATAGAATCGTACTCCGAATGCCCATTCCGAACGCAGTTCCTTTACAAACTAGCCTCTTATAATGTATATTCTTAGTATTTAGAGTATATAAAGCTGAAATGAAAATTTACGTAATTTTTCTTCGAAAAAATTGAGAGTTTTATGTTATTATTGAAAGGGGAGACCACCCTATAGGTGTACAATAATTACACGCAATCTCATTACAAAATAGAAAACCCAAGGTTGAGCCCTTCCTTTGTAAGAGTAAACGACTAAATAAAATAAATAATAATCGTATTCTTCCAAGAAAATTGAAGAAATTGAAAATCCTTTTGATTTTTAAAATTTGTTAGATATTGATTCTTACAACAACGAGCTCTTGAAGGAAAATTTTCGAACAAATTATTTAGTTTTGAATACAATGTCAAATGATGAAGAAAATTGAGACAATTTTATTATTTCGCTTTTTTTGAATTTCTATCGCTTGATATCGCTTAAAATTCTGTCAAATAAAAATACATTGCAACCTTTTTAAACTATAAAGTGAGATTAATTTTTACGGCTTTTAGATTTAATTGTACTAGAAAAACAAAAAATAGCAACTTTATTTATTGCTGTTTTAAAATTTTTATAAAATATTTCTCCTCTACATAATGCCCCGCTTCAATCATTTGAAGAAAATCGTTTCCTGAGTTTTCATGATCAGCAATATTTTCTTGTGCATTACTACATGTACATTTTCATGCGCATGTGGTTTTAATGTAAATTACTAGACACAATTTTTTAAATTGCACTGTACAAAATCATACTTGAATTCAAGTTAAAAAAAAAAAGAGCTTACACAGAAATCACACAAACGTATAGAAAATAGGTCAATTCACTTAGAATATTGATTCCATCACATTTTATCTATATATCGTATTATGTTTCTGTAGATAAAATACACCCGGTGCTCGAAAACATTTCGTGTTATTTGTAAGCATTCCTCTAAGAATATGTATATTCGTATGATTTCGATAATGCTGTGTGCGACAATTTTCCCTTGACAACTTTTAGTAAATATCTTCAAGAAAGGCTCTATTTATAGATGCTCTCAACTACACACACAAGCTTAATATTAGTTATTAAAAACTTATTTTTATCTTTTTATTTGTTCTGGCAAGCTACAAAATTTCCGTTTTCAGGCAAAGAACGGATGGTTCCCAAAAAACGGGAATACGGTTCTTTAACAGAGCCTGTAAAATTATTATAAATGAATGATAATATTTGTCTTAATAAAATTTTCTGTTGGGAACAATGAGTTTTAGAAATCATTTTAAAATTATTTACAAATGAAATTCTTATAAAAACATATCAAGTAATCACCGGCTGGCTCTTGTACTTTATTCAATACGACTATGATAGTTTACAATTTTATGAAGAAAATCAATGTATGTTTTGAAAATGATCATACATGATATTTTTTTACCGTCATCTCCATAAAACAACATCAAATTACGTCTATAAAATTTAACTATAAAGTTTTTAAAGTAGGTTAATTTATTTATAAAAAAGATAAAATAGATAAATCAGTAAATAAATAAATAAAAATAAATCAGAGACAATGAAATAAAACTTTGATTTATAGATTTTATGTGGAATAATTAAAGAAATTTAGTTGACAAATCATTTTTTTTCGAATCGATAGACTTAAAAAAAAAGGTTTTTGTATCAAACTTTTTATTCTGAAGCAAATATTTAACTGTATCAATTATATTAAAAAGCAGAAATTTTAAATAAAAGTATAATTTCGTTTAAATTTTAGATAATTTTTTTCTATTAAGATGCGTGGATACATAGAGATACAAAGAGATATGGTTTTGAGAGATTTGGAATGGTGTCGATTATTTCTTAATGAACTTCTCTTGGCAGTTGACTTCGAAGGAGATACGCATAAAATATTTTTTTTAGAAATTCGTATAGGCTTTTTCATATCATTGTTTTTTATATCGGGTATGCTTTATAACTAAACTTTCGTCCAAATTTTCACCCGTTTTTAATCGTAAGTTTTTGCGCGATTTTTTTGCGTAAGATTTTGAGGTACACTTGTTTTACAATTGGTTGGTTAGTTTCCGAGATATGGCTTTAATATATTTGAATTAAGAATATATTTGGTTTGATATATTTGTATTAAAATACGATTTAAGGCAATATCTCAAAAACTACGTTACCAATCGTTAAATGCTTATGGCTTATACCAAAATTAAAATAATAACTTTTAAAATTAATATTTTACGTCTCTGAGTAGGAAAACAGTAGGAAAATACAATAAAATAATGAGGAATATAAATTGAATATAAAAAAATAACGTCCTCGAGGAGGCTACAACCATCGACCTTCGGGATGAAACCACGACGCCCTAACCAATTGCGCTACTGAGGCTTGTTACAAATATCTATTAACAATAGGGATATAAAATGAAGTATTGACTCACTCGGAAAATAAATATTTTTAGCTGCCCGAGTAGTCTCAAACGACCGATTTTTCGGTTGACACTTCAACTCCCAAACCAATTACACCACAAATTTAACGTTCTCGAGAGGTTTTGAACCACTGACCTATATGTTGATAGCTCAACGACTCATTTGCAAATCGTTTGGTATTGTCCAATGGAGAACCTACCGGGTTGCTCAGTTAGAAATCTAATGAGATTGCCTTATTTGGTTCATTATATATCTATGACAACCCAGTCAGTTGGATTCCAATTGATTTCAAAAGAGAATTTTTAGTAACGATAACAACAATAAAAATTTCTGCTATTATCGTATAGAAATTAATCTGTATTTTAATTTTTATTTCATTTTATTTTAAATTTATTTGAATGTTTATTTATTACTTGATACATATAAAAATACATAAATAAAATATATATGTAAACAATTTCTATTGTTTTTACATTTATAAATGTGTATATTTTTTTAATATTTATTTTTTATTTTATACTTTAGCAATATTATACAGGAGCAGGGTAAAGAAACTGATATCGACAAATAACATGGATATTTAAAAACATCATTTAGAAAAACTGCATGTGATTTATTTATTTTTTACATTGAAGCGACATGTTCCGAAATACATTTCACAATAATATTTCTAGTTAGTTGTTACAGTCACACTTATTTTATTTTACTTCTTATAAGACTAGATGAAGCCGTAGGAATATTTCGCAAATTTTTTTGAAATACTAGAAATATAGAAGTTCACATCACAGCAACTAAAGTAAGTGCGAATGTATGTTTATAGCCCAATACATGAAATTTTTATTCCTGTCAAAGTGCAATATTTATGCATGTTCAAAAATGGAGAGTCGATTGGATTCTTCACACTTAACTGTCATCCAATTTAAATGATTCCACCGAATGTTCTTATACCAAAACAAAGTAAGTATCTCAATTAAAACCTGAGAAATCGAGAAAGGAAGCTTTCAAAACAGAAGGCATTTACAGGAAGAAATCATGTTTGAGAATAACTAGAGGATGGTTAAAGTTATGCGATTTCCAATGTGCTTGATGAAAAATCTGGGCACCAATACTCGAAATTTAGAAAACTTGGTAAATTTGGTTTGATAGAATGGCCGAGAATATGGAATAAAATAATCGTTCCAAACTTAAGAGCTGGTGAAACTATTACTTACCTCTCTCTTTGCCTCGTTCACTGCAATTTGTAGCGACTTTTCTTTTAGACAATTAAAAAATCATCACACACTCCTGTTATTTACCAACGACAATTATACAAAGAGTACCTGAACTACACTCTTTTCTCTTCTCAGAGAAGAATAGTAGTTACAAATAAAAAAATTTATATAGAGACAATACGTTTTTATTCCCCAGTTGGTTAGTCAATTCAAAAAGTAAACAAAACAATTTATGTACAGAATAACAATATGAAATAATATAAGATCTCATATTGTTTTTGTTATTATTATTATTATTATTATTGTTGTACAGGTGATATTTTGTTTTTTGGACTTTTTTCTGTAAGTATTTATTACAGTGTTGTGTTTTTTATCCCCTGGAATTAAATGTACCGGTTGCATGTGAAACATTACAAATGATTTTAATCATTTCATGCTTTTTTGTTTTTGATTTCTGTTTTAATCTGGATATAATTTTAAGTCAACAATGACTATCTATCTATACTTAGTTGATTGATAAACCACGTGATGCGAAATCATATTATAGCAAATATCAAACAAAATTGATTGGATAATTATAAAAAATATCTTTCAATTGATAGTTTCGTTTGACAGATGGGACTAGCCGTAGAAAACTGACGACACTTTTTTATTCGGAACTAAGGAAACATTTGTAATTATAAATACATATATAATATACACTCTGCCATCGAGAGTTATGATTTGAAACATCCAAAACTTAATCATTGGAAATGAAAGGAAATAGACCGAAAAAGGCATGCAGCTATGGCTGATCAATTCAAATGCATTATGACCACGAAATATCAAAATTATCTTGTTTTTAATAACTAGGCTGGTTAACAACTGCCTGTTATTTTTAACCCATAGTTACTTGGTTTATGATGATGAAAATTTTTTGGCTTTGTTATTAGACCCACATACTATTAACCAGACCAACATGATTCAGCAGAATCTTGCATTGTATAAGCAAAATGTACATCGATTCTTCCTTTGATTACTCTAATTAATTGAGAACAAAATGTGCTTTCTGCATAGCAAATCTATGTGAGTCCTCAACCATTTACACTGTTCCCATATATAACCGATCAAGTTTTTAAGACCTTTGTTATAAATCAATATATCAATTATTTATTCCTTGGTGACAGATTTTTCAATTCTCTATTAATATTACTGGACTTTTTTTCAATTTTTAGGAGCTATTATCCTTATAGCATCGGAAACTCAACAACCTTAAAATATAAGTGTAAATATCAAAGATATATGTACATAAATTTTTCATAAAATGCATATTGTGATGAAAAGAATAGATAAAATCATCATAGAGATAAACATTTTCATGGAAAAATGTGACAAATAGTTGAAATTTTTTTAACTTTTAGTGACAACAGAAACACAAATCCCATGAAACATTTCGATCACGTTTATTCACAATTTTTAATAATTTATGTATAAAATGCACAATTTCTTTACTGACACACAATCCATATCTATACGAGTCGTGGTGTTTATGATCCTTGGCAGTAAACATTTTCAACAGTGTTCTTGCACCATGAAACTTCTGCGGGGGACATGACCATAAAACACGCCTCCTTCTATGTTTATACTACAAATGCGAAAGTGTTTGATTTAAAGAGTTATTTTATTTTTAAATGAATAATTCTGGTGATACAAAAAATCCAAAAGAAAATATTATTTATGAGGAAGTAGAGGATGAGGTATCAATGAAAATATCGAGACAAAGCTTTTACTTAATTTCGAGTTCTGAATTTACACTTCATCAAACGGTATGCAAATTAAATACATCAATGTTATTATTCATTTTACAAAATCCTTCATACTGTAATTTTTAAGATTAAGAAAATCACTATTTTATTCCCTTATAAAAATATAAAAGTTTTCCCAACACTATTTCTAAGTCATACTGGAAGTTTTGAACCATAAGTAGATTTTTTTCCTATTTAGTGGTAACTATTAACCAATGCTGTGTATAGGTTTTGGAGTTATCAAGTAAGATGTCATATTTAAACTAAATGCATGTAAAAATAATAAGGGGCTCAGGACATTTTCTATGCTATTATTAAATTTTTAACTTACTTGAAGAGGAATGTTTGAATTACATTGTACAAAAAAAATTTCTTAAACAATTAAACGAGAAAAATCTGAATTTGAACGTATGTAGCTGTGTCCATAGAAAATCATTACCATGAGAGTTTTTTTACAATTAACTTTTTATCCATTGAAACAGTTTTTCATTGAAACAGTATAAGTTTGTCATAAATCCAGCTCAAATACAGCTTATTTAGAATTCATTGGTGATTCAGGCCGAAGGAGAGAGTTTACTTAAATAAAGTTCTTGGCACGACTTCAATTACAGCGTTTATTTTGATTATCAGAATATCGCCAATGATTTGCGATCACAATCTTAATAATACAAAAGATCTATATAGATACGTTTAAATAAAAGAAGATACAAACGAATACTTATATCTATATGTTTGACTATTTTTCCTCTTATCCAATATATAAATTTTTCTATCATGTATTTCTTCTGTTAGCTACTATCTACCTTCGTACATTACATCTCTCTAGCCGTTGTCTTCTTAACATATCATATAATACACAAAACATTATTATACATATATACATCTATGAAGTTGAATTATTTATTAAATGAATGTATATATATATTATGTATATTTATGTGTTATGTGTTATGTGCATAACATAACATAACTGCATATAATATGTTTGAATTATATCAAGTATATAATGTTTACTATTAATATAATATTATATGAAGTTTCTTCTTTATATATGTGTGTGTGTAGGTTTATGAACATCGAATGTGCATATATGTGTATTGGGGGTTTCGACATTCATAATAGTTATAGATACTAGGGCCTGGCTCACAGAGCGACGCGTTTGGCAAAAAGTGACGTGACATGAAGCGATTGCCACATACGCGTCGTGTTGGGGAAAGCATGGTGGCAGGCAGTTCTATCGTGTTTATAAATGGTTCGCATCAAATTTTACTGTTTATGGTAAACATTTTATATAAAGTCTGAAGTAAAAAATATATATTCGACATTATAATTTTTTTTGCCCAATTCAATTTATTTTGATATATAAAATATTATATCATTTTAATGTATGAAATCAATTCAACACTGTAAAATAGTGATATAATATTAATATGGGTACTATCTTTAAAGACGATAAATTGCTCTACCTTTCATATATTATGTTTGGTATAATATACGTTCTTTATCTTAAAGCAAATAAAAATAATAAAATTTAAAAATATTGGTTAAGAAATTATTTAAATTTTTAACCAAAATCATGTCTGTATTTTTGGCAAAATAAAATAATAATCCAAGTTTATTTAAACAGATTAAGACGATTTCAAATCGAGTTAAAACGGACAATTACTACTGACTATAGATCACCGCTGTCTACAATGTTGCCAATATTTTAATTATTTCTTATGCAATAATTAGTTTTTCCAGTAAAAATGACATATTCAGCCAGTTTTTAATATTTTTCTCGAGAAACCTTTAGTGAATTTGTATAAGGCTATTACGGCTATATTAGTTCGCTAGAGTATAAGTTACTTATTATAAGAGTTTGAAATGCTTGGTTAAAGAATCTCCAAATGTTTACATGTAAAATTACAGTTTTTTAAAATTGTTACCTTTTAACAGTAGTTTGTTATTTAAGGAAGTACGAGCACCAAGGCAACTTTTGATAAAAGGCTTGATTTTTTTTTAATACAAAGTTTAAATATGTCTAAACAAATTCCAAAAATTTGAAGGAGATTGCCCGATCATTTAAATAAATAATTAACTTTAAAGTTGAGCAATTTAACATTGGTCTTATGGGGCAACCTTCAAACATTGATACATTTCTGTATTTTTCTCGTAAAACTGTTGGTAAATATTTTTAAAAAACTTATGGATGAAAGTAAATATATTAGTGATAAATTTAATTCAAAAACATTTACACTTGCCCGACTAATTAAAGTGTATTAATTAAAAGAAAAATAAATGCCGCCACTAGCCAATGTTAAATGTATATCTATATATTGAAAAAAATCATATGGTTACTGCGTTCCCCTTACCGCGCTAGAGTCGATACCTATCCCCACACCGCCTGGCGATCGTACTACCTTAAAAATTGTTAATAATTTAAACAGGATATTTAGAATGAAATGATATACGTACAACTAAATTTATATTCGTCTCGTACCATTTATACCTCCCAAATATCCTGTAATAAGTATTTAACTTCAATGTTTTAAGAAACTCCTTATCTAATATATATTGCATGTGGACCTCGAAGTGAGTTGGATCAGAAACCAGAACATAAGCAAACGAAACGACTAGCATACAATATATGAAGCGCAAGCACAAGACAAGCAAAGCACCAAAATAATAATAGTATTCATTTTGTTGTATAAACATAATATACGTAAAGAAAAGAGCTTTGCTTCGAGCTCTCATGTATTTCATTTTGTGATTTTATTAAAAAGATTTAGGAAGATTGTTAAATTTTTTAGAAAATGGGGGTAGAATGAAAATTTAAAGAGGGTAAAATAATCCATATGACATTCTATTTATTTCATTCATATATTGTTATTTATTTATAAGAACGACTCAATTTAAAAACTTAATTAAACTTTAATTTCTTGGTAAGGTTTGTAACAATAAATTTTAATTATTATTGTAGACGGTGTTGTCTTTATTCCTCTGGGAGAAATATTCTATTCCCTACATCTTTAAAAGGGAATTCATATTTATTTGATTTTACTTTTGAGATATTTGATACTCTTGTATCAAAGTAAATATTGTCATCAAACACCCTTTCATCAAAATTTCTTTTTCGTAATTTAAATTCTCAGCACGCTGATATATTAACATTTTTTTATGATAATAATTTTAAGGATTCTTTAGAGAAAATCATCGTTGGCATCCATTTGGAAATGAAAACACTTCGAAGAGTACTACGTCTCATTTTTCACCCATTTCTTAATTTAATTAATTATAATTTTCTTATTAAAATGAACAAAGAGATGAAGTACACCGACGTCAATTGTATACGTTTGTAATTTAAATAGAAACGAAGGAAAAATAGAAATTGGATCCAGCCAGTGAAGGAACTTTACATAACGATAAATTTATATCCAAATGCTAACAATACGAATACCCTGTCTGTAATGTTAAGTAAACAAAATAGTGAATATGATAGCAAATATTTAAAACCGAATCTAATATATAATAACTGGATATTGAAGTAAAACTAGAATATTACCAAATACGGAGTGGTTAAAATAGAAAATTTGGCTACTTCGATTTGATATTTCTAAAGCTGCTACGTGCGACTTCGTCCATGTTGAACAAATACTTCGAATACTTGTTTCTATTTGTTCTCCAAGCTTTTATGACAAATGTATAAATTCAGATCAATTATTTTTTTATTATTTTTAAAGTTGACAAGATTAATAACGGTTTAAATGTTAAAAAAAAAATAACATTTATTTTACGATTGGAAGTTTTTTTTTTCTTCTGAGATATCGCTTGAAAGGCATTCTAAGTATCGCCGTTCCAAAACGATTTCAATAGATTTTTTAAAAGCCACACATACTGTCGTTATATAAACTCGATTTTGGTACTTTTGGCATCAATAATATCTATTTCATAATTGGATGCGTAGTTTTTGAGATATCGCTCAAAATCACATACTGGTAACAGTTAGCCTAAAGACCAAAGACATTTCTAGCTATCTCAGAAAATATAAATTTCTTTCATATGATGATCTTTGTACCATATATATGTATACCGGGTGTAAAAATGATTGAAACACCAGAAAAACTGGAAAAATTATTGTTTAAAAAAATGAAATTCAAAAGTTAAAGGATTTGAAAAGTTGTACCAAGAGGTGATCTTAAAATTATTATTAATTAAGAGGGCTTTCATATCTCGCACCGAGCAATCAATATCACTCTTTATATTGGAAATGGATCGAGCCCAGAAGTTAACAGTGAAACATATTTGCATGCTTTGGGGTAAAATTGGGTCTAATAGTAATTTAAGCGTTGAATTTGAGTATTTTGTACGTACGCCGGACTATTATTACTTTAAAAACTGATGTTAGAATAAAATATTTGAAGATATAAGTTGAAGATAATTTTTTAGTGGTACTTTTTAAGCACTTAATCTTAATAATAACACCAAAATCAAAATATCCTTGAAATGAACTTGAAATTGGTTTTTCCAAGCACAATTAAGGTGAAACGGTCCACACAACATTAATGAAGGTTATGTACACAAATAAATATGTTAAATTTTTAACACAACATCAGTCTTAATTCAATTATTATTTGAGTTTCAATACAGAGGTTAGGTAGTTAAATTAAAATAAATGAATATTTAATATTAGTTATGAAATTTAGTATACTTCAATTAATTAAATTTCATTGCCTGTCATTTTTAGTAACTAAATAAATTTTATCGTTTAAATATTTTATGTTGCAAGCTTATTATATGAAAAAAGAAGTTAAGTATTGTATAAAATTATAACCCTGTTTTAATGTTAAAAATCAAGAAAAAAAAGTGACAAATTAACACCAAAAATTCTACTGACTAATTTTTTAATACAAATGTTTATTTCCGATTTTGAAGAAGGTGGAAATTTGAAATTTTCCCTATCAGTTCATAAAAATCTACTTCAAAATCATTTTTTTATGTCAATTTTTATGTTTTATAAAATTAATAAGATTCAACTTATTTCAATTTCTTGGTTTTTTCAAACACCCAGTTCCAATAAATGATATGTGTATGTATATTTATATAAATAAATGTACGTATGTACATTATATGCACATTTAAAATGGCCCTCCTGGGGTAATATACACCCTCAAGAGTATCACATAGTAGTATAGTAAGGCTTTAGAGACCCCCATATGTGTGATTTACTAGTCTCTCTCTCTGCCTGAAGCTCCTACATATCATATTAAATAACAATATAACAGATATTCGTCTATATAGCCATCATCCACGTATATGTATGTTATTCCAAATACTTCGTATAGTAAGTATATTAAGTTGAATACCGAATAGTTATATTAAACTCAAAACAAAGTTACGTGTTTTATGGTGTATGGATATTAGTTTCTCATTATTAAACAAATGAATTGAAGAAACTATTATATCTTTCTTTATAATTGTGATTTTTTTCTTTAGGTTTATGAAAAGTAGGGGTGCTTTACTTACCACGGATAATTTAGAGAAAGAATAATTATGGTAAAATCTTTTTGACTTACAAGTGGAAGGCACGACCTTGGGATTTTTGTTTTCGAATGAAATTGATTAATGTACCGACATATTAAAGCATTTAGGGAAAGTTTAGCAGAAGCAAGTTTTGTGCCAATCAAAGAACCTTGCTCTATAGAGATTAGTAGTTTAACGAGCACTTCTACGCTTAAAGAGTAGATGGGCGAGTATATGAACAGATGAAAAATGCATTAGGATGAAACATAACTGGATATACAAGAGTAGGATAAAATTACTCAACCAAAAAAGAAAAAAAATGAATAATAGAGCATAGTTAGATTGTGACGATCCAGATAATAAGGTTTTTCACTCTCTAAAAGAATGTTCCGAAAATGCACAGTGAGGAGTATAGCTTTCATTCAATTAAAACGAGAAATATTTGTCAAAGAATTTAAAGAAAGTGGGAAGTTTGTAAAGAAAGGGTAAGATACGGCTAAGTGTAAAAAATGAAAACGCCTTAAAAGTTATTTCATAATATCTTAAGATCGTCTGACGTCCATTGTATGACAGCCATAAAATATCTACTTTGGATGTTACACTACTCTTGTTGAAAATATCTACACTAAAGCAGTGCACTTCCAAAAATACTTGGAACGTCAACCATTTGTTAATTAAAGAGCATTGGAATAAAGTAAGAGATTGATACTGCTTCATCTTCCATTCTGTTAAGATGAATTTCAATTCTGTTTGGGAATTTCAATTTGAGTTCATATTGCAAATATTAATTTAAATCACAAGAAATTAAAAATAATGTGATTATGTAGAAAAAGATTAAACTGCTTAGTCCCAAAATTACTTGACTCCATGATTAGCGGAGGCATTATAAGCACCAATTTAAGGGAAATAATTTTGAAACATACTCAACTTTCCCGAAAAAATTTCATTTATGATTTTCCTTTCAACCTGTATAATCTCATTGGGGAAAAAAACACACAAAAAAAAAAAATAAATAAAAAAAAACGAAAATACACCGAGACAAGAAAAATGTCATTTTAAAACAGTTGTTTCTTTTTTTTGTTTCATATATTTTCTTTTGTTGTCGTCCTCCACAACCAATGGTAGCAGTAGGCTGACTCACTGTCAAAAAGTTTTTCTTTCATCATCATTTTTCTCTCTTCCATTGAATTTTCTCACAATGTATAAAGGTGTTCAATTGTAAAAGTATTTTATATACATACGTAGGACCTACGCATATATATATAAACGTTACGTTAAGTTAAATTTCATCAGCTTAACAAAATTTGTCAATGTTTTAAAAAGAAAAGAAAAATTAAAAACTTTTTGTTATAATTTTCTTGTAAGTAGAAGTTTTTCATGTACAAATTTATTATTCTTATAAACAATAACTATATAAAAGAAAATTTGTTATAAAAGGAAAAACATCGATATGGTATGAACGTATACAAACAGATTTGAGGGTGAGTATGACTCAAGTGAAATAAAAATAATGATGGAAAACATGTGTGATTATTATAACTTTCCAGCATTTAAGGTATTCATAATTTGAAGGTGAAGAAAACTGAGGTTTTTGAGTATTTCAATTTTTATGTTTTTCACATTTTCTTACTTATATTTACCAAATTTGTTGAGTTCGTGTTAAAAATATTATATCGTCATATTAGACTTCACGAGCAAAATTTACTTCGGGTCTACATGTATGTTGGTATGTTGGTCTGGCGATGTGTTGATTCAAACAAACACGTAAAATTCCCAAACTACTGGATGATCTTTTACTAATACAGACTAGTGGGGATGTTCTAATTTTATAAACATACCAGCATTTTATATCAATTACCACCACTGTGGAGATAAAACGATCGAAAGTTACCTGTATCTTTTACTTTAATGAAAATGTATTGTCTACCGTTTGTATATATTGTCTAATTTTTTATGTACGAGCGTCATAAATATATTATTACGCATTTCTCGAAAAAAAGGCAGGTTACATCCACAGAAAATATTTGTTACTGCAATCCATTTTTGCACCCAAAATCTGACTCAATCGGTAAAGTAATTTCATCTCCGTCCGTAAAGTAGCTCCGGAAATGTATAACAAATTTCCACTTGAATGATAATATCTTGTGAACTCTTGTTACCCATTTGGATTCTTGGCTGGTACAGCATGCTAAATAAACACTCGAACAAGATTTGTGATTTTGATAAAATTCTACCATTCTTAGAATATTTAAAATTTATTTATGATTTTATCAAGATTTAATATTAAATTTGTGTTCTAAGATACACTAAACGAAATTAAATGAAGAGTACATTCAACGTTTTTCGACTTAGAAAACCTCTTATATATACATATAAAAAATTTTATTATCTTGTTGTCATGGTACCCTTTATGAGTGTTTTATATGATAACCATTTTTCACGATAAATGGAACCGACTTTATTATTTTTGTGATTTTTTGTAACTTGGTTTTTGTATTTAAGTAAAATATTGTAAAAATCGACCAAATATTCCAAAAAAATTTTATGGCAGTTTTTAAGATTTTTAGAGTAATAAAGATCCAAGAAAACAAGAAATTAAACCTCCGAAAAAACTATAAAGCAAAAAATAATAAACCTTTTTTATTTAAGCTTAAGAAGTTAGATCTGAAATTAATGTAAGTTTACCAAATTAATTTTGAGTACTCGGTCGCGCATTACGCTGAATTTACTTTTTTGGCGCCGACTCAAAATTAATGTTAGGTATATTAACAGTAATCTAAGAACTTAGTTATTTAAAAACTCAAAATAATTACAGAAATATATATTTTGGTATAGTAACATTAGTTAATGCAATTACCTGATCTAATTCTAATCATAAGGAGAAAAACTCTTCGATAAGCCCTGCGTTGTAAATGCACAAAAAATTTCAAAAAATGTGAATAGCTATTTTCGAGTTATTAAGTCGTAAAAATTGAAAGATTTTTATATAACGGAGGGTATACTTTAGTATTATGTTTCAATCCTCCTTTAAGACTTTTGTCAAACATAAAGTTCAAATATATAGAACGAATAAGCTATATATATTCCAGTTGTATATCAAAAAAAGACAAACATAAATTATTTTATAGATGAAATTTACACGCATTAAAAATTAAAAATTCAAATTGAAGCACTTTAAAAGAT
Organism: Chrysopa pallens; assembly: GCA_020423425.1. Taxonomy (NCBI): domain Eukaryota; kingdom Metazoa; phylum Arthropoda; class Insecta; order Neuroptera; family Chrysopidae; genus Chrysopa; species Chrysopa pallens. Next base: position 20,375,497 of record CM035593.1, on the reverse strand, counting down.
ATTAAATATTTTAAAGAATACAAAAATACTTTTTTTCCATTTCTTTCTCATAAAATATAAAAGTGCATGATAAAAATGTTTTTCATATACATATTTGAAAAAAAAGGTACATGTGTTACGGTTAAAATCTAAGTTTAGTCAAGGTATAAAATCACTACAGACCATTAAACAATTTATATTTTATATCCACGAAAAAGGCACTAAACATTGCACCAGTCATCTTTCTTAAAAGTGGGGCGTGTTATTTTCCGGAGCCCGTAAGTCCGCACAAGCTTCGAAGATCATTGAGTAAATAACTTGGCCCGACATTTAATAACGACATATGTTTATTGTCCGGCAATTTGAAATTTGAGGAAAATGGCAAGTTTTTTACCGTTCGTTAATTAAAAAAACTTAATGAAGACTTTTGATAAGTTAAAAAGTTTTTAAACTAATCAAAATTAAACTGTACACATATTTAAGGTGTCTATTCTAAATGATACTCTTATGGGATGATATTAACTAATGCCTGCCCCATCGCTAATATATTCATTATTTAGACAATTACAACTTTTACTAAATAAAGAGTGCAGCTTAATATACAATATCTAAAAATTATGTAGGAATTTATTAACCAAGTAAATGAATATATTTTACCTAAATTTATACTTTTATCGTTAACATTTCTATGAATAAAAAAAAATTATTCTGAAGAAAATGTATTAAAACTACATCATAAAGGATCCGTTATGAATTATGGAAAATACTACCTCAAAGAAATAATTTAAACTTTTTATTTTTTCAACATAACTTATCTAATTTCTTTGGGACAAAGAAAAAACTAAATGGAGCTAAATTTAATAAAATATTTTTTATTCTGTATTTCAAAGATGCCTATTATTATGAGCTACCGCATATAATTTATAAAGTTATCATTGGTTATTTTATGCAATATTAGTATTGGAATTCAAACTTCATATGAAGAATGAAAAATTTTAAAAATTAATCCGCTTAGTATGAAATTTATAAATAAAAAATCGAAAAATGTTGGTATCAAATAGAGTGTTAAAATAGAATGCAGTTTGATTGATCAATATTAAATTTTACTAAATACGATTTAAAAAGAAATATAATTATTTTATAAACTTTAACAGAAAAATTTTGAAATATGTTGACAGTTTGAAATAAAAAAACATACGAAACATGTTATTTATTATATAAAACAAAAATTTTTATACCTTACTGATCAATTAAGAAAGTAATTATTAATTAAAAATACACTAAATAACTTTATTAAACAAACTTCTTTTAAGGCTATTTAGTGTATGTTTAATTAATAATTACTCCCTTAAATGATCGGTAAGGTGCCCAAATTTTTGTTATATAATAATGTGTTTCGTTAATTATAACATATTAAAAATTTGGATCATTATCTACTAATTTTTCCTATTAGTGTCTGGGGACCCTTCTTTAAGGTAGTAAATATTTTCAAGTATTCTTTGGTCCCAAATTGCCGTAATCGTTATTCTATTTTACACAATATCATAAAATAATCGCAATGGATCTGGGTATGATTAAATAAAAATTAGATGAGTGATGATGAATATTAAATGAAGCAGTCAATCAAATATTAACAAATTTAAAGGTGTTCGATTTTCATTTACAATCCTTAAGTTGTATAAATTGGTAAAAATTTTTTTTTTTTTTTCGTATTTTTTTAAAAATATGCATAACTCCATCATCATTCACAGTAAATATATTTCACAATCAAACTGGTTTTTACTTATTTTATCAATAAATAATATTTTTTTAAATTCAAAAAAATTTAACAGTTCATATAAAAAAAACAAAAAAAAATAGATCACGCAGGAACAGCGAAACCTCAACAAATTCCTACTTCGGAATAATTTAAAATATATTGTGGCATTTTTTATATCAAACTATATTAATTAGAGAAATCTTTAATTGCGAATTATTACAAGCATTGTAATAATTAGGAAATTATAAAAGTTGTCAGCGATTTTTAACCCTATTTTTGTACGCATTGGCATTACCAAAGAACAGCATAGTCCAACTACGAGTTTCTATAAGAAAAAAGGTCAAACCGAAAATAGCCACAATCGTAAATTTTGTCTTAAAGGATTCTGTAAATCATCAAATTTCCTGATTATAGAATCTAGTTGATTATGTCAAAGATTTCAATTATAAAAACGAATAAAAAAAACTTGCAGTGCAAGATCTGACGAACAGTAAAAACTCATAGCGTGGATGATTTTTAAGTTCAGTCGCTAATTTATTTTGAAAAGAAAATTCGCTAAAAATCGTTGAAATGTAAAAGCACTCATAATTAATGATTTTCAATGTTCGTTATGTATCGTTTCAATGAACAAATTTTTTACATTTTTATTATTCAATATTTGAAATTTTTTCCATTTTTTTAATGGAGGCGGAAAATGTGTACAACTTTATTGACTTGTTAAATTCTAATAGTAGTAAAACGTTTTTATTAAAAAATATAAAATGATTTATTTGTAATTTTATTTTTTAATTTTAAGAAATTTTCATATATTGTAAAAATACTTTAGATCAAAATAAATATAAAAAAGACATGGTGCTAAAACTTTAATGACATTTTATAATTTACCAGTTAGCTTAAATTCGTGTCTATTCATGACCCACCTCATAAGCCACAAGGGGCAGAAGTGATACAAAGAATATTAGAATCTATAAAACTTTTGTTTCAAGCATTTTTTCATTGACTGTTTAATTAACACATAAATTATGTATTAAGATTATTTTATAAATACTAATAATTACATGTTTCATTTTCCAAAGAGACTTTTGATTCGTTTATACTTAAGATGATGTAATTAAAAATTTAAAATTTTTTATCATTGAATATTCTTTTTGAAATGGGTTACATGGAGTATTTGGCTTTAAATAGTTTTAGTATAGTCTCCATTTGGATATATTATTTATTTTGTGAAAATTCATTTTTTTACAATAATAATGAAAACTTTGTCTAAATGTTTGAGTACACTTTTGACTTATAAATTCATTATCAAGTAATGAATAATTATTATGTTATTTTAGAAATATATAGGGAAAGTAAGATTATTGTAAGATTATTGTGAAAAATGAAACTGGAGGTGTAGTTGATAAATATTTTTTCGATATTTATAATTTTAAATTTAATAAAGAGGAGTTTATTATGGTATATTTTATTATTAAAAATTCTAAAAATCGGTTTGTATTTAATTTATTGATCTCAAGTACTACTAGTAAATTTTATTTTTGGCTTTTGTCGGAAATATGTAACAACTCCGTATGGTGTTCGTTATCAATTTTATGACCTGTATTGGTAGGATGGATGGCGAAGTAAGAGAAAGTTTAATGGGTTTTTATGTGCTTATTCTACCTGCTTAAAAATGATCTACCTGTCTGACCAACATAAGCGGTATTGCTTTTCGAGTATGATCATCTATAGTTTAGATCAGTTTAATTAGGGTAGGCATTTTTATTAGGCATTAAAATGTGCTTTACCTAAATAACCATTATTATTATAAACCGGTTGCATATTATGCTTCCGAAAAAGGTTTCCAATTCGTGATATTTTACATATTTTAAATTTTTAAGTGAAAATTAAACAAACTTAAAACTTTCCATTATTATTTTATAAACAGTCTCTATACTTTAAAATTAATTAACAAAATCACTACCAATGTATGTAATCATTTTTTTGTAAGTACAAGCAAGGCAACTAAAATCATGGTACTGAACTTCAGATGCAAAAGAAACACTCACTCATTTTCGAACTGTGTAAAACAATAATTTTCTTTTTATAAAACTTTATTCATTAACTCATACCCTATACACATACATATGAAAAACCATTTTCAGTCCATTATTTTTTTTTTTTTACTTTTTTAGATAAAAAGGTGTTTATTTCATTTTTATATTTTTTTAGCGTTACGAGCGTTAATCTCATTTAGTTCATATAAAACTTACTATGTAGCGCACTTTTTCTTTTTTTTAATAATACCTACTTAAATAGTATTAAATATTTTATTAATAAATTTACCTCCATGTGCATGAAGACACGAGGTACACAGACACAAAATTATATGATTTATCAAAAATTTATTTTCATATTCATTTCTATACGATGTATTAAGGAAATTAATACATTTTAAATAATAGCTATTTAAAAAAAAAATATGGAGGTATAATTAATTTAGTTAACGGTTCATAACACTGAAAAATATTAAAGGTACTTACAAAACTTGAGTATACATAGAAAAGATATCGAGCCGAATTTATAATGGTGAATTGCCTAGGCATTAACAGTAATTTTAAATTTGTCAACGAGCCAAATTGATCAATTGTATCCCACAAATCCATGACCCATTTTTTTATCAAATATAAAAATGATTCTTTCTTGAAAACAAACAAATTTTGTATAAAACATTGTTTTTACGCACCTGAATAATTTTCCGCAATTCAATTTTCAAATCAATTAAATCTTATATTAAAATGTTTTCATGAATGAATGAACTATAAATTCAAGTATATTTTATAAATTTTAATAAATCTTAGTTAATAACAAATTTCTTTTTCAAAATAATTCACCAAGGGAAAAAGTTTGTAATTTATATGATGATGATGATACACAATTCAATCCCAGGGTATATGAACAAAATTCAATGTCAAATTAAGCTTTCAATTCATTTCTGATATAAATTTTCAAATTTATCCTTGAATAACGACTTTAAAATCAAATTCATAGCCAACTACCTGCTAAAATTATTTAAATTCTTTGAGCATTATACTTTTTTTTTTTCGAAAATCTTTAATTCTCCAATTCTGTTTTCGCGTTTATTGTTCTATTACAAATATTAAATGTTTGCTGGCTTTAACTTGTATATAGAGTTCATATTAGATATTATTCTAAAAACTTTTTTTTATATATTTTTAATTCACTACAACATTCCCAACTCTCCTACTTTCAACAATACAAACAAGTTTCTCTCCAACGTGTACATGTTTATACTTGTTGCTTATTTAATGTGAGTAATTAAAATGTTATTTGGGGTTACATATTTAATATTTTTGTAAATAATATTTTTTTTTTTTAGTTTAAATAAAAACTTTGTTGGGAAAAAAATTATAAATAAATAGTAAAAAAAAAAACTTAATTAAAAAGTATTTTTTAAACAGTATTTTATACATTTTATAATTAGACAGTTTAAAATACTCATGAAAGTTTCCACAAACATGAAATATGAAATCAAATATGAAGCTTGTATTTAAAAAATGGTATCTTAACCAAATACGAATATTATTCAAAGTCAATTCCACATTTGTAGTCTTTTTTCTTTTTCCAGCTTACACAATAGACGACAACTTTACCATAAAACTTTTTCCATATCACTTGTAGTTTTGCTGGAAATTCAGATAAACCCCGAATTTTACTCTTAAAAACTCACCCTCTCCTACTTCCCGAACTTAGATTGCCCGTAATTTAATTTTCCTTTCATTTGCCATAGAACTTTTTCCATAGGACTTGTATTTTTGCTGGAAATTCAGATAAACCCCGAATTTTACTCTTAAAAACTCACCCTCTCCTACTTCCCGAACTTAGATTGCCCGTAATTTAATTTTCCTTTCATTTGCCATAAAACTTTTTCCATAGGACTTGTATTTTTGCTGGAAATTCAGATAAACCCCGAATTTTACTCTTAAAAACTCACCCTCTCCTACTTTCCGAACTTAGATTGCCCGTAATTTAATTTTCCTTTCATTTTATCATATTATCCTCCGTTTCAAATTGGTTTCATTCTACTATTTTTTTTTTGTTTTCAAAAATTATCTACCCTGATATAGTTGTAACATTTTAGTATTGGTGCTTATAAAACCATTGTAGCAAGATGTCCCATGAAACATGTACCATGAACCATTTTAACATTCATGTATTATGGATCTAAGATGAATTCAATCTTTTGTCAATTAATCATGCTAATAGAAATAATCAATTGGAATACGTATTATATCTAAATGCATCCAGGGTATTTATTCGATACCCTGTATGAGTTTTTTTCATCCTAACATTTTCAAACTATATAAAATAACTTTCTAAATAACAATATCTTCTCGAAAATTCTAAATATTGATTTAGCTATATGTATTTAAATAACGATTTCATGCGTACATATTCATAATACGTTTTTTTTTTCTAAGCTTTCATTGAAAAAATATGTAGAATACACGGCTTATTACCGAATAAGTCCGAATAATGTTACACTAGGTAAAGGCAAAATCCGGATTTTTACTATTGATTTCAGTATACTGATTTCTTGTATAAAAAATACAGACCTGAATGTTTATTGCTTGCATTTAATTTTTCAGACCGCAAAATCATTTTTTAATTCATAAACACTACCCCCAATGATATCGAATTCAATATACTTCATATTTTTTGAAAATTAAAAATGGTTTAGATAAATTTCATCTCTTGGAAAAATACACCGATAAAAATCAAACCTAACATTTCGATAGCATTGTGGACATGATTGCCAACCTAACTGAAATGAACCTTTTTCGATAATCCTTAGACATAACTTAACAATAGTGTCAGACAATCTTAGAATTGATATCATAAATTATACAGAATAGACCAAATATTTGGACTTTTACCATACATAAATCACATCTTTTTCAGTGATTTTCACAAAATCTTATATAAAAATATACCAAACATATAAAGAAGATTTATTTAATATGTATGATGAAAAACCCGTTAAATACGAACATTTTTTATTCAATCAAACTTTCTGAATTTACTTTCTGTAAATAACATCTTATATGAGCGATTTATTGTAGCATATTCGCGAATTTAACAAATGGAAAAACTGTTTAGAGTAAATATTATATCGCTAAAAAACAATGGTAGTAAATTTTTATTGAATTTTATAATTTTTGTACTTCGTAAGGATTAACAAGTGAGATTAACTAATCATGAGAAAAAAAATAGAAAAAAATTTGAATATTCATTTTGTTATATATACAAAGGAAAATTTTATTTCAAGAGAGCTGCGAAAATTTTCTATAAACTTTGTTGAAGTAATAAAATAATTATATTTTAAGTATCCAGGTAGTAAAAACATTTAAATATTAATAGATAAAGGATTCTTATCCTTATTTTGTATGAGTAAAGTGGAAAAACTATTTAGCTGGTCGGAGATGAGCATAAGCCTTTAAAAAAGCCGTTTTTATTTAAATGAATTTTAAATTGTTTGAGATAGTAAGAGTTTAAATAGAATATATTACTTATTGATAAATTTTATGAAGCTTATGACTGCAGCTTTTCCTATTTTCAGGAAATAATTTTTTGGGAACAGTGAATTTAAGAAAATAAAACTTTAAGTACACCATTCTTTCTTATGACACTGTTCGCTACGTACTTAATTATTTTCAAAGATTTATTAATCACAAAGATGATTCAGCGATAAAGAAATTGTCAAGCTAGCAGAAACATCTTGAAATAACATTAGACAGTATATATAATTGAATTTAAATAAGTCCTAAATTAGGGGCTCTTTAAATGCCTCAAAATTAACTCAGGTGCTTAAATTTTTAATGAAAGAATTGAGTCATGAATAGGCACTACTGCCGTAATATTACGCTGGCAGAGCAATTCTGAAATATAACTAAAATAATGTAGTGTGAGTATTAAAATCGGATGATTTTATCGGGTGATTTTAAAAATTAAATAAAAATTAATACAACATAATCATTGCTGATAAAAGATTGAAGCATGTTGTACGGATATTTTTGGTAATTTTTAGTAAATTGATTTATTGAAGTCACTTAAAAAGCACCTAATTTTTGTACTTATACAATATTAAATAGTTTTTATTACTAAATTACTCTGTTAGCATCTAAAATTTCCCTAAAAAGCATTTGATTTTGAGCATATTTAAAATCAATTTTGAATACTTTGTTCTACTAGCTTGACGGAGATCAACAAGAATATAAGGCCAGTCGAACACCGGATTGTTAAAAACGATGCTTTCTTGTATAGATTTCTGATGTATACATACGTGAGTATTATGTAAAACACCTGATAATAAGTTTGATGATTTTGCATTTATAGATAGATATATATATTTTTCTATTTGAATGACGACACTCGTACATTCATTCACAAACACACAAACAATCGAATATCAACCAGCAATTCTTTTGTGAAAAAAAGCGGGAAGAATTTTTAATAAAATTTTCAGTTTCTTTCAAATACAACCGTATATAATATTCTATATACTATTGGGTGTAAATAAAAATTGGGTCACCAGAATAACTATTATAAAAAAAGACAAGTTCGTCATTATAAAAAAAGTTCAACTCTTCTAGATCTTCAACGTTTGTCTAAAATATTTTCAAATAATTAATTGTATTTCAACCTTTTCAATTTAACCTTAAAATGACCTTCAACCTTAACTTATACGAAAAATATTTTAATATAAAATTATGATTCATTAGAAATTTTCAAAAAATTATCCTTAAATTGATATTACGATCAATTTCAAGAAAAGTACTTTTCGAATCTTTCACGTTTTGTATCAAATTTTTAATTGGAGACTGTATATTACTAAATAAATAAGATTAAATAAATAAGAATAAATAAATACGATTTTTACATAATATATTGAGACTCATTATGTAAACTTTAAAAGAATATATCTGTACAAGCAGAGAATGTCTCTTCCTACTAAAACTGACTTGCTACTAATTCCCCCAAATGTATCCCCAAAGCGTTCGAGTCGTTCTCTCGAAGTGACGTGAAGTTACACCCTTTATATTGTGTCAGATGATATGTTTTTATATTGAATATATATATATCAAGTATCATAATAATCTTTTGTAATTTGATCAATAGAAATATTGTTTCATCGAATCATCGAAGGATATAGAAAAAATATTATTTAAGTTCATAGAAACCACATTCCTAGATTTTATTATATTCAAATTCGTAACGTATCTGATATGAAATTGATGCTTTCTAGTATTGTTTGATATTTGTTTTATTTGTCAAATTATTATTGCGCCATTAAAATTTGAAAACGTAGAGAAGTCTATTACAGGGAATGTATTCATATTAAAACCTTGAATTTTGTATAGGTATATTAGATACTTTATGAATAAGTAACACAGTAATCGGTAAAAAACTATTTGTATTTTTTTTTTTGAAGTAAAACTTCTTTAGGCGCGACTAGGGAGTAACTCAGATTTTTTTTTCTGACGGAAGTAACGTTTCCGCCATTTAAAAATAATAATTCTGATTGGTTGTAAGTATGTTTCCGCCATTTAAAAATAATAATTCTGATTGGTTGTAAGTATATGTCATATACTACACGCTTCTTGACTTAATTAAATTTTTTGAAAATCTCTAAATATACTTGTTTATTTATTACTTTTAAAATAAGTAAATTAAAAATAAATTTTCTGACAATTGCGACATTTTATAATATTTAATAACAAGGTTATATTGACATGTGCTGATCTAACCTTCAATTTGCTACTCTCAATTATTTTAAGAAATTATGATGACATTCAATTACCTGTTTCGAATGAATAATATTAATATAACATTTAAATAATCTTTGTAAAGCACATGAATAATAAATATAATTAAATTATAATATAATATTTATTTATTTAAGTTAATATTTAATCATTTCAGTGATATATGTCGTCAACGCCAAAGAAGTTTTACTTCAATCGCGCGTAAAGGTTACACGCACACACTTTTTTGCAAATATAAATGTTTTTTACATGTTTTTTAAAATACGACCAATGACTAAATATCAATATTTGAATTTTTTAAATTCATTTAGTTTTAAGTGTTATGCAATTCAATAACGAAAATATCTTATAGCGTATTTATTTAAATAATAAACGCTAAGAGCGAGAAATTACAATAGGGAAGATGCAAAAATTATTTTTAGTCATTATATAGTTCCATAGTGATTATACATATACATACGGGTCATGAGATCCTATCGATCCCATGGCACTTATACACACTTTCCTTCAAATTTGAGGATAAATACTGTTAGTATGTACAAATGACTTGATTGTGAATAAAAATTATATTTAAATAATTATAAATTAATATTCAAAAAATTTTTATATCGCGATTTTTCACCAGAATTTTGCAAGTAAAAGATGGAAAGCAATCTTTAAAAGCTAATTAATTATTTGTTATTGAATCAATTTTAAATTAATTATCGAGTTTTAATTGGTATTGAGCCTAGTTTCACATTTGATGGGTAAAATAGCAATTTTTTTTTATTTTTTATTGTAGTATAAAATTTTATCATTTTTTATTAAATATTTAAAATGATTTAAAAAAAAAAAAAAATTCCAAAACCATCTTCTCAATAAATTTACCACTTCCCAATAATCGTTCCGTTTATAAATATTATTATTAAATCATCATATAAAAAACTGCCACACATATCAATAAACCAGAGAAGATGATCCACAAAAAACACACTATTTTATCCGTTTTTATTTTTTTTTATATACATAATACACGGTATGTATAAGAACCAATATTCGTTTGGTTCAATAACCAATATAACCAATATTATCCATAAATATAAAATAGTTTATAGCGATCGTAATATTCGACAGTTATTACTCAATATAAGTGTAGTAATGTTTTTAATATAAATATTATAATATTTATAAACTTTTATACTTAACTTACGTATACAACATTCCACAAATAATCATCATAATAAATGCTTGACAAATAGTGAATACATTTTTATGAATACAGAGTGTGTAAGTAAATCATATTGAAGACCGAAATTTATATAAATATATAATTATAATAAAGCCTTAATTCAGCCGACTTGTTAGTCAACTCTCGCCCCTAATTCATCATGCCATCTTGTTAAGAGTCGCTCTCTTTTTCGAGTTGACCCATATGTCATCCACACGATAAGCGTAATGTTCAGCGGTTGCCCTTTAATGCGTGCCACGTGTCCAGCCCAATTCCATTTAAGTTTTTTAATTGTGAAGGTCACATCTTTTATTCTTGCTTTGGAACGTATGAAAGAACATCTCAATTTATCCATCCTTTTGACACCAAGCACGCTCCGTTTCATATATATTTGCAGACCTTTAGTTTTTCGATATTCTTTTTCGTTAATGGCATTGTGTGTAGCCCATATTATAATATCGGTAGGATACAAGAATCAATAACTTTTATTTCAGAGAAATTGGAAAATATTTGTATGTAACTAATAAATTTAAAAATTATTGGACACATTTGAATTCTTTCACCGTTTGGAAGTTACACTATCTCTGGGTGTAACTGGGTGTAAAACTACTTTTTATTCATATATTGTCATGGAAACGGGCACTATGCAACTGAAACCACGTGGCACCCGAAAATATTGCATAAACACATAAGCTGCGAGTCTATTGATTCAACTGTTCTAATTCAAAACGAAAAATATTAAGTGATGTTGAAACACTAACATCATTTTTGGGACTTCATATACTTTTAAATAGCATTATTCGTTTAACGAGTTGTTTAATAAAGAACCTTAGAAGTTTATTATAAAATAGGTTTTTTTCGTAAAAAAAATGATTTGATCAAAACCAAGTTTTTTATTCACACAAATAATATTTATTAATTCCACACTTGCCTATCAAGTAGTCTTTAAATGATAGACTTTAAAAACATGATTTCGAGAAAAGCACTTTTAAAGTTAATCAAGGCGCGGTATTAAATGGCTTTTAGTCAAGTCTCATTGAAAGGAATCCCTCAGTAAATATGAGATACCTCAAAAACTATTTGTGGAATAAAAATTTTCTGAAAAAAAAAAATCAAATTTATTTTTCAAAATTCGTACTAAGTATACCAAACTTTTGATATTTAACCTTTAAAATATCTCACTGTGTTCCACTCTTAGGTAATAATAAAATTTTTTATTAAAACAATCGACACAGAAAGTTTTTGCTATTTTTATCTTTTATATTTATTTTGTTATTTTTTGTTTATTATGTGTTTGGTTTTTATTTTGTTATATGGTTTTTTTTTTGCAGTTTTGTTTTCAATTTAAATAAATTGTTCAAATGGAAACCAAAGACGAATTTATTAGATTAATAAATCGTGTCTCACAAACATACATACACACAAACATAACCAATGATGAAGAGAGGAAGATATGGTTTTTTGTTGGTTGTTGGCTTGTAGATTTTTTTAATGCTGACCAATGCATTCCACAGAAATATACAGTGTGGCCACCAGCTTCAAGTATAACCACTCTATTATTTAAAATTACAAAATACCCTAATTACTGTATTTTTCATGGTCTGTTGTGATCATAAATATTAATAATTACATAAAAATGACATAACCTTAATTTATTTTAAAAGATAATAGTAAATTTTGTTTTTTCAAATTCCAAACATAACGTATAATAAGTATATGCGACATATGTATTTGAATGAAAAATTGATTGGAATTTAAATCATGTTTTGATAAATGTTCTTATTTAAATCATGGAAAATTTTGGAGAGCATAACATCCTATTGACTATAGAGTATCTTTTTCCGGTATGCAATTTAAAACCAAATAAAAGTCTTATCAAATGCCCATTTTTTATAAATATAATTATTTAATTTTTGTGGTAATAAAAACGTACTAACCTGTAATGTCAAAAAATTAATGAAACGAATCAGATGTAGTTGAAAGACATCCAAAGTGGAACTATCTTTTAGATAAGAATAATCTTTAGTAAAAAGAATGGAAGGATATCGCTGAAACTAATTTGAACATACCAAACGAGTATAAAAATAACTAAAAAATAATGATCCAAATTCCATTATATTAAATCGTTCTTTTTATTTCGAACTGATAGAGCAGTTTTACTTGAGGCTGGCCACACTGTACATGAGTTATCCTGAGTATGAGTTTATGCGATATGATTTATTGGAATGTCCTTTTTCCAGTAGTGAACAGAAGCAGCTTTAAAAAGGGAAAATATGTATTGTGATTTTGGCTTTGTAACAAACGTTGTAACTAGAGATTGATTATTTTTTACATGGAAAATTCTGTATGATTTTCATTATTTTTTTATTTTCGACAGAAATATTTTATACGAATTGAAATATATATGTACTCTTATAAGGTTGAAATTTGTTATCTTTATGCGTACAAAACTGTAAAGATTAAAATTAGTATAGATAAATTATGGTTTAGTTGAAGTCAATTTTTTTCATAGTCATTTTTTACGAATAATCAATAATTATTTTGTATCCAGCATTTTTTAAAACTACACTTACAATAATCCATGTTAATTATTATCTTATGTTCGTTTGTTGGTGGTCTCAAACTCGAGAACAACTAGATCGAACTTTCTATAGTAAGAGAAAACAACAGGAAATTGTTGAATAATGAGGTAAGATTTTTGAACGAACTCAAGGTCAAGAATTTTGGGTTAAAATTTATAGAAAAACAAAATTATTATATTATTTTTTGGATTGTCCATTCTACTTTGGGTGTTTTTTTTTTAAAATTATAATAAGATATTACGCACGAAATAAGCCCTTCAAGTGTTTTGCAAATTGGTACACTAAAATATTTAAGAAGTGTTGACATAAAATGGTGGAAATAGGTACAAAAAAATGATAATTTTCGAAGTTTTGAAATATTCTTTTACAAAGCGAGTAATTATCTGTTTGTACAAATAAAAAAACGAGTTTGACTTTCAAATGTATGTGTAGTTTCCTTGAATTTTTGCATTCAAAGTATTCAATGCGTCTAGGATCTTGAACAGGGAGGCTATGCGCTCGAATCCTGGCACTCGTAACTAGTAGTTTTCCATGTTTTTTTTTTTTTTGTATTTTCAAGCTGAACACTTCCATCAATTAATAGTGTATAAAAATTTGTAGAAACAATTATTTCAGTATCTATTATTATATATAGATCATATTTCTAGCTTTTTTGTCTAATGATCAAGTAATGTGATGCTACAAATTTATAGCTTTCACTTCTTGCTAATAAGAATATAAATTTTCACAAAATTTATTTCAATATTCTTTTGTTTTTCCGTTACTCTTTGTGACAGGTTAAATAAGACGACATAGATATTACTTTTAAAAAGCATTTAAAGTATTTCCTTTTTTTATTCGTACACTTCACTTAACATATCCTGTCCAAAATTATCCTATTTAACTCCCTTTTTAAATTATTAAATGACAACACCAAATGCATTCGATTTGCAAAATAGCGTTAGGGTATTTTTTATTTTCGATAAGATTTAAGCTGTCGTATATATTTTTTTCTTTAAACAATTTAAATTTATAGATATTTTTTTATTGAATTTGTAAATCGACATCGTATAGCAACTATAACAGACATGTACGGTATAAGACTTAGATGTGGATTGTATGTGGATAAAAAAGATGAAAATCAGAAGATTTGCCTAAAGTAGGTATATAAGGTGTTTACAAAATTATGAAGATGGAACTTAAATGATTTGTTTATTTCAAGTAAATAAGTTTATTAGTTTAGTCACAAATTATCTTCAAATATGAATTGTTTGTTGGAACCTTGGAGCAGGATAAAGGCTAATTTTGGTATTGATTGATCTTTTTTTCATGACAATTCGTATACGTTCAGATTTTTATGCCCTGAACATACACAACCAATAATTAATACGTATGATTTGAGGTCGATTTTTGGGTTCCATGACGCAAGAAACACAACTGATAATCGAACAAAAAATTGCAAGCATAAACGCAAATTTCAACTTACACTCTTTTTTCATTTTTAAACGATCTGAATGACCCACAGACCGACAGTCAGGAAAACGGACAGATGAAAATAAACAAATTAAGTGATTCTATCGATATACTATTTTGTACTATGCCATCAATATAATTGAGAGTGACAAATTTTTTATTAAATTTAGTATACCCTAACATATTCATTTCTTCGTCTTGTACTAAATATTTATTTGTTACTAACCAACATTTTTATGGAATTTTATCAACTTCAATTTAAGGTTCGTTGAATATATTTGACCGTAAGGATTTACAGTTAATAAATATATTACATCCCTATAGTATTTAAACAATGTTAATAATTATATACAGTTTCGAAGTTGTAAGGTTTGGCAATTACAGGGTAATGACATAACTTGTCTTTCGTTCATTATAATAATTTAGTCTACTCACATAGATATTGATTTATGTGAAAATAACAGAGTTAATTATTTAGATACCGGACCTACCGTTCATTATCATTGTTTGAACGATTATAATTCATAAAACAGCCAAAATTTCCATACAGTTATAAAATACAAATATATGTAATTTATAAGCTAATTTTACGCTAAAATTGTAGCTAATCTAAATAATTTACATCAAATATTAAATTTTTGAATTTTTCTTCTATCATTTAAAGTTTAAGAATTCAGATTTAATGGACCGATTTTGTTCTTTCACGAACTTAAACTCACATTCTATGTCTAATAAACGCTAACAAAATTTCAACTCTCTATAACTTTTCGTTTTTGTGCTATATTTAGGACGGACAGACAGGCGGACAATTGAAATAATTAGATGATTCTATGAACACCAATAACAAAATTTTGTTTGTGGTTTCAATATTTTCTATATATACTCTGATATATTTTATATATGTCAAATAATGTTGTGGCATTATATGGATATATAATTAGTTGAAGTTATGGAAGCTATGGAATGTCTGGAGGTATCATATAAGTTGAAGTGAGTAATGCAATGATGGATGAATTGATGTTCGATGATGTGACGAGATGGACAGAAAGTTTTTTTGGTGTGTTTAGTTTTTATATGTGACGTTTGAATAATTAAAATGATTTAATTTATTTTTGTGTAATTTACGTTGTGTACTTTTGTGTAATTATATCACAAGTATAAAAAGCAGAACAATCATATTTATCTTTTATTCCACCTTGAATATTTTACCAACACATTGCATATAGATTTTCAGAAAAATCGATTACCTACCAATAATATCACATCGAACCAGCATCATCATGTATTTAAGGGTAAGTAAAGTGTACAGATCGTACTACATACATAGTATAATATATATTATGTTTCATCTACAACCCCTATGAATTACATTATTTAACATATAAATAACAATATATTAAAATGTGTATATACACTTACCTACCTAGAGCTAGTAGCTATCTATCTAACGTAGATACGCGTTGTTGATCCGAAAATCGAAAGTAATGAAGTAACCGGTGTCACAATCATCTGTCGTATTATATATATTATACCACCTTTATAGCTTACTACAAAGTTATAGTGTGAAAAATATTTCTAACTATTACATAAAATAGATGGATTGTCAAGTCAAGAGACGTGAAAAACAGCAATTTGCGTACAAAAATACTTCATTAAGATGGTTTATTTGAAGTCCATTATATCTAGGAAATCAACAGTTTTTATATTTGATCTTGAAAAATTAATTTATGCTACAAACGACTTGTTAATTATTATAAGAATACTTCTCAAGGTATGCCAAATTAAATGAAGGTGCTTTCTAATACGATCCTTGGCTAAAAACAAGTTATTACCGCACCTTCACTGACTTTTTTTGTGTTTTACTCGAAACCATGTTTTTACTCAAGTCGGTTAATTTAAATTTGAAAAAATTTGACGATTTAGGGTCTATAATAACTACTAAAATAATGATGTCTTTAATATCTTATGGCATAATTTAAAACTAAATGTTAAGTGGCTTTCTCCAAATGTTAAGTGGCTCACTTTACATATCCTAGTGGCAGACAGGGAGATTTGGAGTTACTCATGGATTAATTTTGGGTCTATTAATTTTTCTACTATTATTAAAACTCAATTGCTCAAGCTTTGTGAGGCATATAGTGTGACATTTGGTTATGTGTATTAAAACCAGGATTGCCACCGCCTGTATAATCTTGTGGACAGGGAATAATGTCATTTCTGTTAATTTCACCTCAACTATAATATCTTAAAATAAGATACTGATAAAGTTATAATTTAAATAAACAAATTTTAGCAATTAATTGAGCCAACTTTACTTAGGATATTCAAAAATGATCAATTTATCAAGACTAAACAAATTAAAAATATTTGTCATACTTAAACTGTACAAACAAGGAAAACTCAATAATTTTAATTTAATTTTACATTCATAGATAAAGAAACGTATACTTTACTCGAATTATATCTTATCTATCTGTATAAATACTTTACTGCAAATTTATTTTCCTTTTTCTCTAAAAAAGAAGAAAAAATATATGTTAAGTTTATTTCTGGGGCTCATTTATATATATATATATATATATATATACATATATATATATATATATATATTTTTTTTTTTTTTTTTTTTTTTTAATATAATAATAATATACCCATCATATTTTATAAACGTAATCTTACAAAAAAGAAACATCGCGATTGAAGAGAATATGTAATTTATTTATTTTTTATAAGAAAGAATTGAAACTGATCTTTTCTCTCGTCCTTGTAACTCTGTCCTAAGAGTGATGAAAATGAATTTATAATTTAATGTTTTTTTTTTTTTTTTTAAATATGTGTAATATTTATCGATTTTTTGTTAATACATTCCATACCATATTTTTACTTATTTCAAAAAATATTTAAATAAATTCATTACAAGTTTTTGATATATTAAATATAAAATTGTTAATGAAAGATGCCAGCCCAGATTGTGTGTTTTTAGCATACACTAGGCTATACGGCCTTGACTGGGTGCTTATATTATTCCAAATTTCAGTTTTATAAACTCAGTAGTGCTAGCTGTCGGTTGATAATCATGATAATCCTATGTAATTGGCATTTAAATTTATTTTTCATGAAGAAAATTCTTGTTTTAAAATCGAAATTTATATAATCCGTTTTAGTTTTTGCTGATTTTGGCTCTTCTATGGATAAAAAGTCTACGAAACACTAAAACAATATTTATTTACAATCGGAAGATTAAATGATGGTATTTCTAAAACTACGCATCAAATCGTCAAATTGATGTTGTTTTTAAAATCTTGAAGTAGAAATTATCCAATAAACGAAGCTTCATCGAATTTTTAATCGAAAAAAGTTCTCGATTCTATCGTTTTTTAAAGGAGTGCCCCTTTAGAAGCTCAAAACAAAGTTTTATTTTCCATTTGGATAAAGTATTTAAATTTAGGGCAGTTTAGACCCAAATATTCCAAAAATAACATAGATCTTATAATGTTTTAAGATATCGCTTAAAATCATATTTTGAAGATGTAATTTTTTAAAACTTGTCTATCCCAAAAAACTTAAAACAACGAATCCAAATTTTGTGTTTTTTTTTGATGATCATGTAAAGGTCACAAAATCTAATATATTCTTAAAATCACAACATATTAAGGAGTTATTTATTCTCAAAAACTATTCAAAATGTACAAAATCCTTTTTTACTGAGAATAAAAATTGTGTGGTACTTTTTAATTAAAAAAGGAAATTTGTGAGTAATTAATTTCGAATATTTATAGAAACCATTATTTCTTTCTGAAAGACCTGCTAATAGTAAAATATTGTATAATCGTATGCCTATATACACCTTTATAAAACAATTTCGAATATATTCTTGTGATCTTTAATAATATAGAAAACGTATCTATCTACCTACTGTACACAAATAGAATAACAATCTCAGAGAATTAAATGACGAAAGTTCATTATCCAAATCATATCAAACAATTATATTATTTACTTCAAACGATTATTCTCTCAAGTCTATTGTGGTATTATATTTATTATATGAACCAAATATATTCATTTATCAATATATATATAATACACAGTGGCGTAGGGTCATCGCAAAATGCAGAGATTCCTAGAATTATGAAGAGAATATTTTATTTCTCATTCATTACTGAAAGCATTTAAATTATTATTTAGACAAAAATAGTATTTTGTTTTTACACAAAAAGAAAATATATACAGCCTACGTACTGATATCCGAGAGATCATGATTGGGAAAAATATTTAGTTTCTTGGTGTAGAGCTTCAGGATAAAATTAGAAGGGTTTCAATGACGCCCGAGTATAATGATTTGGAATTCATAGCATCTTTTCATAGGGAGTATTGTTCGGATACAAGATCTTTTAAGGCGTTTTTTCAAACGTGCCATTAGTGTACGCTTTGTTTTGAGTAACTGTAAAGATTACCAGATGTTGCAAAAGATCAGACGCTTCAACAAATATTTTATAATATATTATATTCAGAAAATATCATAATTTTAAAAGAAAACATTATTGAAATTTTTACTTTTTACGAAAATTTTGTTGCGTATGATAATGCAGTCTTTAAAAAGCCCCGAATATTTTAAATTGCGTTTACAAGATTAAAATTGAATTTAAAATTGATGAAGGGTTTCGTTCGTAATCAAATAAGAATTTTATTTAATTATAAATCCAATAACTATTTTATACCCATCTTAACAATTTGAAAATAAGATTTTTTTTTAACATTTATATTACCAGGCTACGAATATCTTATTATCAGACGTTATTAAAAAAATTTCAAATTTTAGTTTAAACCTTATATAATCTCAAAACCATCGCGTTATTTATTGCAGCTTCTTTGATTGTATTGCGAATTTTAGACAAACTCGTAACATATTCAGCAACCATATTCAACATATTCAGCTCTAATGTATTCAGAAGCTCATTCATTCCATGCAAATTTTTGACTATAGTGTATGCTATTGAAAAAGCAAAACACTCCCTAAAAAACCAAACACTCTTAGCCAAAGTTGAAGATTCACAGTAAAGTTTTGGATACTCCCAAAACTTCCTTAAAATATTGTATGTTAACCATTTAGTCCTATTAATTTACCTTGCCCATTTCAATCCCCAAATTTCAGGACCTTTTAATAGAATAAATAGGCATTACAGTTGTTTTGAAAAGATCTTACTTAATTTTTACTTTTGTGTATTTCTGCCGATCAATTTTCTTATATGAATTAATACTTTATTATCCTTTATTTTACTGGTTACAACCTATAAGAAAAAAGTTTCTGTTGCATTTCTTATCACAAAAAAGCGGTCAACGTAGGTAAAATATAATATTACCAGTTTTCTTGCGATTACTTTCAATATATAAACTACCATACAAAATATGGTTGCCAGAAGCAACGGCACTGATTATATATTGATTGATAATATTCAGCTTTTATTGTCATAAACATACTCAATACAAAATTTTGTTTGATCATTTAATAATACTACTCTGTCATATATTATTAGGTAGGGTTATGGCCCATTCATTTACCTACTGACAATCATATGTGTAAGATTATATCTTAAAGGCTTTAATCAAGAGACATTTGATTTGTATTTATCAATCTTTGACGAAAGTTATAACGGGAATCGGAAAAAATAATTCTTTCTGAGATATATTAAATAACCTATTCGCCAGCCAATCAACAATATAAAATTTAATTATCACATACTATTTTTGCTTTCTTGTGTCGATTCCGCATTTCTTTTTTCCAGAAATTTTATGAAAATGTTATGATATATTATTTGGCAAACCATCGAAGAACTATTGACGTTAGTGTGTTGAGCATTGTTATAGCAAGCCCCAGGTTAATCAGTAATCCTGGTTTATACTAATCACCTGATGATAAATTATCCAATGAAATTTTTTAAATCAAATTTTGAATTAGGTCTAGTATGCAGACCAGTTTTGCGTCTAGATACTGGTTATTGCCCTAACATCTAGTTATTGCGTATTTCGAATGAAAAGTAGGCATCATCAGCTAATCGTAATTGACAGTTAAAGATAAATAGAAAATTATGAACAAAATAAAATAAAGGATAAAATTTAAAAAAATTAAAGAAAATTAAAAATTCAATTAAGAATTAAATTCAAATCAAAAAAATTTTTTATTTAAAAACCTCATTATGCATATTGTAGCCCAAATACAAAAGTACTGGGTCAAGTTTCCTATCACCTGCTGTGATTAGATTTTATAGTCGTCATGCTGAATCATTAAAATGAAATCATTATTAATAAGAAACTAGAACTACTACCATTTGATCTTTTTTTTTTTTTCATAACACATTTCTATTTTTCTTTTTCATTTAATTATGGAGTAAGTTTGTTGAGATGTAAACAAAATTTATTGAAAATTATTATTTAAATATGGAAAATAGAAGTAAAAATAATTTTTATTTATTTTTTTATTTGTAGTTTTCTGTTCACTAAGTGTATATTTTATAAACTCGAAGAAAACTTCTTCTCTAGAAAAATAATGAGATATATACTTTTTTAACATATAGGGTGAATCCGTTTCATAGATAATTGAAAATATAATGGAAAATAATTTGAAATTTTTAAGACTCAAACAAGCATTTCTGTTGGCTACAAAGTTTGATTCTAAAAAATAAATGCGTTTAATGATTCACAAGAGAAATTTATAATACAATAGAAATTAAAAATTGTTTGCTACAAGATTGATTTTACGACTTTCTTCAGTAGCTTGAAATCACATCTTTATATACTTTAAATTGCCTCTAATGAACATGTTCACATTCCTTTAAAGAAAATTAAATTATCAGAAAAAAAATTAATAAAATATAGTTAAATCAATAATCTCCATTGATTCAGAAAAGTTGGTAGAAGCACTTGAATGATTTTTTTATAGAATTTATTATTTTGGAAATTTTAATTGTGGTGAATTTTTGGAAAATTTATTTTAAGTAAATAAAAATTATTGTTATCCACTTTAGAACTCACATTTGAATTTATTTAGTATATTAATGAAATTCATAGTTTATCATATAATCAATCGTACTTTGTTAAATTAAATTCCGAGGTATATATTTTCAAAATGTTTAGAAATATTAAAATAACAATATTTTTTCTGCATTTTCACTTAAATATATTTAAGAAAATCACTTTATTGTGTGTCAATATATATTTTATCATTTAAAATTTAATAATTTAAATTTAATAAAACCTATTAGCACAATTTTACATTTATTTAATGAAACAGAAAATATTTGTTAACAAACAGAATATTCAAAATACTCTCTGGCTACCTCTGGTGTTATTTATTTGTGGTTTTCATAAAAAAATTTGTATATCTCATTCAAATTTGAAACCCTAAATTACGTTTTCATCATTAATTTTTTCGATTATTCAACCAAAATTCTTTATTGTTATATAATTAGAGATTATGTACTTGATTGCTCGAGTTACTAAGCATATACTTTGATCCATAAAGTATTGAACGAGAAATGGTTTACTAATGAACTACCTAGATACACTCGGTATACGCAGAAGTTCCACTTAAAATTCAGTTGAACTTTTCAACTAGAGGCGAGTTTTATTATGTGTGTATGTCTATGTAGATGGATTGATATTATTATACAGAGTACCTACACAGTTTGTTTGTACTGCAAACAAATAAAATAAAAATTATGATAAAAAAATAACTTCAACCAAAGTATGAAAGATAACCTTATTGTGCAAGATGACATGGTTTCTGGACTTCATGGAAATTGGATTATGTTTTAAGAAGTGTTAAAACAACCTAGCCGCGGTAGAAAGATGAGTATATAAATCTTCAGATTATTACGTACGGCTTAGAATATGTTAAGGTATACTAAATTAAGTCTCAAGTTTATGTCGCTTGAAAATATTGAAGGCATAAGCAAATCTTACTACAAAGTTACTCATAGAATACCAAATTATTCCAGTTTTACCTGTCTGTTCATCTACCCTTCAATCAGTTCGTTTGTCCGTCATCAAGGTAACGAAAAACGAATTAGATAGTTAGCTGATATTTGGTTGCGTTTTCTAGATCTTTAAAGTGAACATCAGATCGTCAATAATTGAAATTGATCAACTAGGACCAATAGATTCATGACACAACATTTTAACGATCAGAGATAAATGCAAATAAAATGTTTGTTTAATTAAAACTTTTTTCTAAAACATTTTCCGTAAACCGCTTTAAGAGCTATTTAATACATAGGGTGGTTATAATATACATTGTTATATAACTTGCATTCCATAATAGTATTAATTTCCCAGTAAGTGTGTTTTATAAATGTTAATAATTATATGTAACTGAAATAAATATTCAGTTATATCCCGGTTGTATTAAAAAGTAACATTGTTAGTTATAAAATTTGGTGTTTTGTTATTGATATTACTTAAATTGTTATTTTAAAATAATGAAGCAATTTAATTTTACATGAATGTTTTTTTGAAGTCTTATAAAATGCAATGTACAATTTTATCCTGAATCCTTATAGCGTTTCAATAAGAACAATGACTAGTGTTAAGATCGAAGTTATAGATTTTGGTATCAATAAGTTTTGCCTGTAGGCAAAATCTATCACTGAAATTACAATTATTCGAAAAGAACTATTAATTTATATAAACAGTATTAGCAGTATTTCTTAGAAAGGACAATACAATGTTTATTTACAATTTTAACGAAGCTTTTTTTCTGTAAATATTTGCTTCAGTAATTTTATTCTTACAAAACAAAATTATAATAAAATTTCAGGAAATATGTTGAAATGCTCAGAAGAAATCAATTTCATGAAAATAAACAAGATAAAGTTTTAAATAGAATTAAGTTTGATTAAAACTTTTATGAAGTCACTAGGAGTAAATACATACCTTTTGACAATACACGTTAATAAATATCAATAAAAACTGATAATATACGAGTATTAATTAATAAAATGGTATATTACTAATTATTAGTAATACTCTGCTATGCCCTCTTAATAAATGTATTATAAATAACTTTTAGTTTCACAAAACGCAGTAAAATTATCCACGTTTTTAGTTTTTCTTTTGCAAATGGTTAATTGAAAAACGTCATGATTAAATTTATATTAGAATTGATTAAACTGTTAAACTTAATCACGTATTATAGATAAATAAACATAATCGTACCTATATATGGTCAATGAGCCGAAAATAGTTGAAATGAGAAAAAGAGGTGTAAAACCTCTGATTTTAAAAATTATTTTTCGTAAGTGTTCCTTTGCCCTTCAGGAATGTTTTCACCACAAATCTTGGCCCAACTAAGAAAATTGAAAAAATTAGGATAGTTTTGCAACCTCATAGAGTAATTGTGATTAATCTAAATAATTACAAATTTCACGACGTAAATCGTCTATCGGAGATTTTTAGGGTAGGTGATCAAGAAACCGAAATAAAAAAGTAACTGGATTATTTCAACCTCATTAAGACACCATAGAAGTAACAGTGACTTTTGACTTTTGGGACTGTTCACAAATCCAACGTTCAAAAGTAACTTAAGTTAGCAATCATTAAAAATCACTCCTGCAAGTGACGTAAATAAGAAAATTATTTTAAATTCAAAAGTTTGTTTTGGAAATCTCTCACCGACGTTTTTGTTGACTTGAATCGCTGATCTTAAATCTGATGTTAAAAAGTAACTGAGACTTGTTTCAACTCTAATAAACTTTTCTCTAGAATTGGCAGAAATTAAAAAAAAAATGGTTGTTTAACGGGGTTTGAAACATTGCTCGGTTGCTTTTGAGCGTCTGATTCGTTATCAGCGACTCCAAAAACCTTGGAGAGACGATTTATGTGATGAAATTTTGAATTTCAAAAAAGTTTTTTATCTCTTTTACTTCTAGTGGTAGTTTTAATAAGGTTGCTCTTAAAGCTTGGAATTATGATCAGTAACCCTGAAGACCCCACCCCAAGAAACTATTTTTCAGGTGATGTTACGAATTTAAAATAGATTATATATCTTTCACATATAGGGTGTTATAATGAAATTGAAGCCAACCTCAGTTACACTTAGAGTTCGGATAAGCGACCACAAAAATCCTCAAAAATTTTTTAATCACTGATATTTGAGGTGGTATCACCGTAATTTTCTCAATTTTCATGGTAAATGGTTGGTAGTGATTAATGTTCCTGAAGTAATTTTACAGACAATAATTTTTAAAATCGGTACTGTTCCACCACTTTTCACATTCTTTAATTAATTTGACTAGTACTAAACTGTTACTATGATTTCATATCATATATATTTATTCTTAAAATTTTTGAAAATAGCATAAACAGTTGCCCATCTCTGCTATAATTGTTGACATGCACTGAGAAATGGAAGCATAAATGACAAAAAACTGCAAACTAAGTATTTTAATGTTTGAATTAATTTGATTCATGAAATCAATTGTGACATACAATTCTTTCATTATTTAAGTTTCATTAAAAAAAAACTAATCTTAATATAAATGTCAAGAGCTTTAATTATTTATTTATACACAGGTCAAATTATTATTTATAACGAAATAATTTTTTGTCTGATTTATTTCATTTTATATTTATTTATTTAGATTTTTGTTGTTGTTGTAATAATAAAAAGTCATAAAACAAATGAAATTTTGTTTTATAATATTCCATAAAGTATTGTCAATTTTATAGGGTATCATAAAAAAACTATAGAGAGCAAAACAAAAATATAAAAAACAATTGAAAGTGTCAAGCAGATAAAAAACAATTGAATAAATATCAGACAATTGATTAAAAAACATGTTTCTTTTGTTTTGTAGGTTAGTTCTACTAAAATATAAAAACATTTATTTATGTATGTGGTTTCTGATAGTGGTCTCTGCGACTAGTGATAATATACGATAGACACAGATGGAATTGAAAAATGATAAGAAAATGGTCTAATATGATCGCCTATCACATTTATTGTTGTTCAAACCTCTATATACATAAAAAAAAACTTACTATATTTGTACATTTTGTTTCATTGTAAATACCATTGTAAATACAAGAATTAGGTAGTTTTTAGGTAAATTTTAGGTGTGCCTTCCCATACATCAATTTAATCAAAGTGTCAAGCTGTCATGATGCAACGACTTTTTTGGTAATTTTGATTAAATTGATGTATTGAAGGGACCCGTAAAAACACTAAATTTAAGTACTTACATTATATTATTATAGTTACGTGATATTATGTTTATTTAATGACTCAATTCTTTTTATTAAAAATTTGAGTACCTAATTTAATTTTGCAGCATCTTAACACCACCAATGGACCCAATTTTGAATACTTTTTTCGATTATTTCAATAAAATTTTCTATATATTTTCATGTTTATGAATTAGTGCAGTGATTTTTGGGAAATTTTAATTAAAATGATTTATGGAATACAAACTATAAAAGCACCATAAACGTACCTTTATTCTGGAACTTAACATTATATTGTACACCCAATTTTGAGCATATTTAGTTCCAATTTTGAACATTTAGCTCTGCTAGTTTGACGAAAGTTATTAAAATTAAAATAGGTAGACTTGGTGTCAGATGCTCTACTATACGCTATATTGAAGTGACCATTTATAAGAAAATAGTCGAATATGATCACATCATCTCTTACTCACCCTCATATTCAATGTATTATTGACTTTCCATTTATTTCGCTTGTCTTCCTTCGTTCACCCCCTCCCTCCATTTCATGTGCACACAAACACATATGTGTCCATCACAAAATGGTTTGGTGGTAGTGAATGTTGTTCCATTCTTCAATTCATTCAAATAAATATAGTTGGAAGATAAACGATGATGGTACTAAAGTTTATATCGTGAAAATTGTTAAAATATGATCGAATTTCATCACATTGTCTTTTATTATATTAGTTTTTACTTCTTAACATTTTTATTACTTTTATCTTTACGTTTTTAGTTAGTGGTACAATATGATTATATCAGACATTTATAAAACCTGGGGAGCAACATTTTTCCCTACATGTTTATTATAAGAATTACATGAGGGTATAATAAATTTAATTTAAAATTTGTAACGTTAGAAAATATTTCAGACATGAAGAAAATAATAATAGGAATAGGAGTGTACAGAATCACTAACATTGACTCTGCTTGTTAAGATAACTCAAAAATGAAAAGAGTTTGAAAAGAAATAAAAACTGAGTTAATTAAGTCTTAAATGGTGAAATGGTCTGAAATGGTTGTCGAAAACCATAGTTCTTGTGATTGTTAGCTCAAATCAAATAGCAAAGATAACATTGACTAACTTGGTTGATTGATGTAGAGTCGAGCTTTCCTGCTGTCTCCATCCCTTGAAGTTACCAAATTCACTAAGAATTTAACGGCTTGGTCACCACTTATTTGGCATTCAACCCCTGCAAGTATACAACGACTCCTAAGATGCGATGAGTGCGTAGATGTATTTTTTACTATTTACACACAAACTCATCCTCGGCTAGGCCTTTTAACTACAACTGGTCTGTACGAGAATTTGAGTTCAACTATGCTAAGTGACACATTTTCTAGAATTATCTTGATGAGAGACGGATAGGGTGGGTATATATAAGAAAATAAACTAATTAATTAATTGAATCAAACATCTTGACAAAAATTTGGACATTCAATATTTTCCAGCGTTACAAATTTTAATATAAATTTTATATATATCATAACATATTTATAATTATGTCGAAAAATTAATTATTATTTATTCGATATAATTAAACCATTCAAATTAAAATTGTTTTGTTATTTTGCTATAGTAGAGCTGTTGTTGGTAGCTAGCTAGGTATTTGATTGTAAACATTAAATAGTAATTTTAAAATGAACGAACGCGGTATTGAGTACTTACTGTTAATAAATATTATGTATGTTGTTTTATTCATTAAATAATTTTATTACATGTTATTATTTCTACAACAATTTTGAGTATTGTTTGTTATAATAATTATTGCATATAATTATGACATTATTGTTGTTTAATAAATAAATATGAACATATGGTTTTACATCGATTTAAGGTAGTTACTTGATAAATGTGCCAAGTGAGTAAGATGGAAGTATGATTAATTATAAAAGACAAGCTGTGTTTGTGCTAGAAGGTATATGCTTTGCCTTCAGGTAGTGTTCCAAAAGGGGATACAAAGGAACAAAAGTTCTTCGTACAAGTGATGCTATTGCGGTTCCCTTCTTGGAAGGAAGTTGGGTCGAATTATGAGCCTTTTTCAATTAAAAGTGGACCAGCCCAAAACGAGATCAATGTTATTTAACTTCAGCATGGGCTTTCAAGTAAAAGTTATTTTACAGAATTCAAGCAAAATTTAATATATTATATAAAGGAAAATTTGGAATCACATAAAAAAATGGGATGAATTGATCACGTCGTTTAAATAACCAATTAAAATAAGAAAAAATATTTAAAACATAATTTTTATGTATGTATATACTATAGCGATTGAGTGTATGAGTAAACTGTATATAGTATATCTATATAGAGGTATATATATAACGTATTGTTATTAAAATATAGGCATCAGTCTTGGTATTGTATGTATATTATACATAGGTAAAATGTAGATAGTAGGCTAATACTTTTACCGATTGTTTGTCTCAATCCAACTACCTTTAAGTGGTAATACATTATAATTATTTTTATTATATAATAATTGCTGTCGTGATTGCAAACTCAAGTATAACTTTCCGATTTACAAAGAAGTCAAAAGTGCTAGAAGCTAAGTGACATTGTAATACGCCAATATATAGAATTATGTAATAAATATGTATAAAATATATATAATTACAAAAAAAAAATTGACGGATATCAATATTTTAAATTCTATATATCTATTTGGCACTCCAATCAGCAACACAATTAATTAATTTGAAAATATTTAAATCACATTTAGAAAAAAAGACAGGGTAATGAAATTTTATGTACCATGTATAATAATAGTGGAGGTTTGTATATGGCTTAATTTTGATAAACAGAATATTCATTCTGTTTTTCGGAATTAATAATAACTTTTTGATATTATTAACCTAATTCTCCTATTCCCTAAAGCAATAATTACATTTGATGTATATATTAATTGACGCGTCACTTTGCGAACAATACATGAAATCATTAGTTCGTTTAATCATAAACATAGATTTGTTTAATTAGTAATATTAACCTATTAGTAATAATACCTACTGAATAATTATTGTATAATTATCAGAATATAAACCAGTAAGACAATATGCTTACGAAGATTATGTTATTATTGTCATCTATAAAGGGATTAAAAGATTAAATTTCTTAACATTTTCTTCTTAAGAATGTCGTAATAGATTTATTTTTTAAATATTTAAAATTCCATTCGAATTGAAATTAAGTTACATGTCAAAGAAAGCGGTTTTTATTCTATACATCAGTTCGCATTATAAACTCGTCAATTTTTGTTTGTTTTTTTTTTTTAATAAATTATAATTCAAATATATACCTTAAATAATTTAAACTTTTTTAATGACTGATGAAAAAACAATACATTTTGAAACGTTGCATAAAATAATTATGTTGATCATTTATTAACCTCAGTTCCTAGATTTCTATAAGTACTAAGCAATCAATATACAAAGCATCAATAATAAATTACTGGTTTTAGTGAGTGAACCGTTTTTATATGAATAAGAACAAACTGTTGGTTTTCTAGAGATGCCGTTTGCAAGTTTCTTTCGACGTTAGACAAATAAATTTTTTTTTCTTTGAGATCGATAAGAATATTATAGATAATTATCTTAAAAGATGTGACATTATTTAATATATTATTCATGATTTTAGTATAGTATTGACAAATTTTATCCAGATAAATAACTTTCAGTCATAAATTAGTAAATATTTTTCAAACATAAACCTTAATTACTCTGGAAAATGAGGAAAAAAATAAACACTGGTAATATTGTGTGTCCTAACATTTGAAGATTCAAAAACTGGATACGTTGCGTTTTCAATATATTTATATTATTTCATATTTAACTAAGCTTTCTACTTTATTAACTTTTGGTAATTCATAGTTTTATCAAATGTTGTTATGGTAATATATTTAAGTCTCATCACTGCTTCATTAAATAATTAATTAAATATTGTGATTAACAATATAAAATTATTATGATTGAACAAATCGTACTATTTATGTTAATAACAATATATTTACAAGGTGTGTGAATAAAAAATAGCCCATGATAGTAAATTAAAATAAACGTAATATAAACCTAAGGACAAAAGATTCAAATCAACACTGAAAGTCATTATGAACATTTTTTCTTATGAATTTCAAGTTTTTCGTAAATTTGCAAGTTGTTTCTTTTATTGGATGATTCTTTGAACACCAATAAGTACCGTGCTCAAAATGTTTTCATTCGTTTTTATGGTTATGAAATACTAGTTAATCAATCAAATGATTTATAACTCTGTGGAAGATGTATGATTAACCATAAAAAATGTTTGAAGATTACTAACTAAATTAAATGAATAGTTATTGGCATTAAAAATAATTCCTTATGAAATTTCTTAAAGGATTCTTATAAATTTAAACCCAATTATTACAATTAAATGTAATTTTTTTGAATTATTAATAATTTTTGTTTGTGATTTGCTATACATGCAAACAATTAACGTATAATAATAATATCTAATATGTGAACGATTTATAACAAATTTAAAATACTCGTGGCGCATCAGTCGATTAAGTCCCTTCCAAGTGCTATCCACGGTACGGATATACTATGAAATATTATATATGCCGAGAATAAAATTGCGGCAAAAATATACACCGAAAGAAATGATGTAGATGTTCACCCTAATTAATCATTCACACACCGTATTTATAAATATTATAAAATAAAATATGTATAAATTACAAATATAAACAAAACACTATTTATAACAGCTAAACAACTGTAGTAGCTCGTTCGTTCGCTCGTTCCATACTTATAACCAACAAATTGTTTTTGTTTTATTAATATTAAATATGTTACAGGACTTAAAATACATTATTTGGATTATTGTTACATTTAATAATATACATATATACATACATATATATGTGGAATTATTTTAGTACATAGTTGCTGGTTGTGATTTAATTATAATTTATTTTAGTTTATATATTTTATTTAATATGTTATATGCATAGTAACTCAACAAAAACAAAACAATAAGCAAATAATAACAGTGTCTGTTAGAACTCACATTTTGAAAATATCCATTCTAAGTCTACAATAACGCCTATAAGCGTGACAAATTTTATGTAAAACTGTTAGAAACGGTACGTACAAAATGAATGTTGATTATCTACACACAAAACTATGTTGAATTTGTAACAAAAAATCAGTGTTGACCTAATTATTATTTGAGTATCAATACAGAGGTTGGGTGATGTATTATTAAGAAATATTTTAGTGTAAGAAACTTATATTAGTTCTAAACTATTTAAATTTCAGTCAAGTACCAATAAGTTTACATAATCGTAACTTTACTTATGTTAAGAGTCAAGTAGCAAAAAAAAAACGACAAATTAATACACAAAAATCGGCTATCAATTACAGTGTAATCTACTAAATTTAGGTCGTAGTTTTCAAATTTTTTGTTAAATTAAACATAATCACTATATGTAACAAGATACTAAGACCCTGGCCGTGATCGTTCATATATAGGAGATTAGCTATAGGAAAAATTAATTTTTTGACTCAGATCAAATCACAAAAACCATAGAGCAAAAAAAATTAATTTTGCTCTATTACGCTCAATTTTTATCGAATTTGGTCCAATAAAGTATGTAATCCTACTAAATTTGAGTCGTAGTTTTCCAATTTTTGGTTAAATTAAACATGATTACAATATGTAACAAGAATCTAAGAGCCTGGTCGTGATCTTTCATATGTAGGTTAAAGTTATCGAATTAATAATATTAAAATTAAAAAGTACGACGTGAAATTAGTGGGTTTCAAAAAAAAAAAGGTTTCTCAATACGGTCATTATTCGGCCAAGATATTCAGAAAATTTTTTGAATCTGTTGACGTCACAACTGGTGGATTGGTTAAAAAAAGGTGTTGAGAGTAAGAATGCAGACTCACTTTCCAGGTATGTAACTTTCATCTGTCTCTAATATCGACATATTTCGAGTTAAATTTTTAATATATTCAATATGCTGAAAGAAATTGTATTAATTTTCTGTTAAACATACGTGTTGGTAAAATTGACATGAAAATACCAAAAAAATATGTTATATTAAATTCAATGAAACTTAAGTTTAATGATTTCATAAGCATGATCAATGTCAAGCGCATTCATAGTTTTGGGTTGATTGTAGGTTAAATGAGGGTCACTTTCTTTATCGTTAAGTGAAACCCTATATAATTTTTATGATAAAAGTTTTTCATAATTTTTAATATTGTTTTTTTTTTTCCCTAAATAAAATTATCTATACTTTAAATGACACAAAATAGATTATTTGCTAGAATACAAAAAATTTTGTACTTTATGTGAATTATTTTTAAATATTTTAATTTTCGATTAACAAAAATTGTTAGTTAAATATTTGCTTTAAGAACAATACATTAAAAAAATTTATTTCTAATCAAAGTTTACTCGCTATATCTCGATATATCATATGGATTAAAAATAATTACATAATAGTTTTTTCAGCAACTTATTTTTTTCATAAGGTTGTAAACATTTGTAGAGGCATATTAAATAATTAATATATAGCACAGTAAATATTTGAAGTTTTAATTAAATTTAGCAAAAAATAAAGAAATATAAGGATGTTTTTGTAATATCCAAAAATATCATGAATGACTCTGTATATAGCTCAAAGCAAAAACAATATAAATACAATATACGTTTGTATAAAAGTTCTTTGTGTTGACAAAACACAGGTAAAATAAAGGGTTGTACAACACAACATGGGTTGTAGAACGAAAGGTAAATAAATATGGCACAAGAATACACACTTGGGGGTCATATCAATATATAAATTCCTGATTAGAATTAACAAAAAAATCGATAGAAATATACAGAAATACCAATAGATTTCCTTTTTATAACCTTCTAAGAAATATATTTTATATGTTTAGAAAATAAATATATCTTATAAACAAAAACTTTGATAGTTTTAATCAATAAACTGATGATTTCATTTCGAATTTAATATAAATAACAAAATCGATGATAAATATTGCTATTAAATGAGGTTGTTTATTTGATCTTTATTTAGCTTTAAGTAATATTAATTAAAATGAGTTTGAAAAACAAGTTTTCATAAAATATTTAAATTACACTTGGTCCCTTCGTTAGAATTCATTTAGTTCGAAATCACCCAAATATTTTAATTTCAGTACAATTAAAATATTGAATAACAAAACATTTATAAAAATATTCTTTTTCTATTTGCCCTTATTTTTCGTCTCGATTATCTCAATAACGAATTAAGATATCTACATGGAATCACTTTCGACGTGTAATGACTTAACTTAAAAGTAAAGTGATTGAATTAATTTTTAAAAACTAATCAAATCGCATAGAATGGATAATATTTTTCGTTTTTTTATGCCAACCTTGTCTACAAAACACCATTGTTTTATATTTAAAAAAAATAAAATATTGTAAATATAAAATATTATCAATAATGAAAATATGTAATATTAATTGAATAAACATTAAATGTAATAAATAAATATCTATTATTATAAACAATATTATTAGGAGATAAAATATTAAATAAATAGACATATTTAAAACCACGCTATTTCAATATCAATATCTACCATTTTATTTAATAGGTACTAATTATGTTTTAAAATTATTATTATTTTGCAAAATGTTGTGTAGCTGTATATGAAGAGCTACTTTTTGGTTTAACAGAGATTAAAATTAATTTTAATTATGTTTGAAATATTTAAATGAATTTAAAATATTGTTTTAGCCATTTTGGTTAGGTGATGTGGGTTATTTATGTTGTCGAAAATTGTAATGTTCTTGAACAAACGGCTGAAAAAATAATAAGAATACACAAACACAAACCTGAAGTTCTCGACTTATAGGTTTTTGAAAAGTTATTTCCAAAGCTTTTAGTAACAAATTACATTATTAAAAACAAAAAAAATCACAAAAATTTATTTTTACTTTTTTGAGGTTTTCTAAGAGACTTGAGGTTTAGTCAAACCAAAATTAACTCTTAGTTTATGATTTTGGATGGATATTTTTCGAGATATTACTGGACATTAGTTCAAAATATTGAGATATGGATCGGATATCAGATCATATCTTAAAAACTACGCATCCGAATAAAATATCTCGAGTATTCCAATTTTTGTTCGACAATTATCTCTTATCTGACAGATGATTTTCTGCAAAGAGAAAGCAAGTGTTTGACAAACCTGGCTTGCACTTTTTGTATCACGTCAAGACATCATATCGATCCTGGCTCACAGTTACCACAAATGATTCATACAACCACATTCCATCCCAATAAATACAACCAAATATTTCCAGAATGTGAATTACGGTACCAATCGAAGATTTCAATTTACTATTAAATATTTCTAATCGAAACGTTTGATAAAATAGTGTTATGTAACCATACTTTTAGAAATATGGAAAAACATTTTTAAATGTATCTTGAATTCAGTTACATTATTTTCTAATAAAAAGTTCAAAATATTTAATAAAATATTGTCAATATTAAATTTTAATATTGAATAAATATTATAATATTTATTTTTTATTTTATTAAATTATATAAATAAAATTGAAAATATCTATTTTAATATACAAATTACACTTATACTATAATATATTATATATACTGTTGTAAAATATATATAGGGGATGTTTTTTCTTTAAAAGTCGAAAAAAAAAGTTTAAACTAGAAATTTTCAAAAATAATCCATTAAAAGGCTAAAATAATTTTAATGGGTGTATTTATCTTGAGAGAAAATTTTTTCACACAATAAATTATAGCTCTGTAAATAGAAAAATTATATTTTAAAAAACCTTCTTTGAAAACTCTTGAGCGTATTAAAGGTTCGTAATTATAAAAAAAACGGATATTTATTAAATTATGTATTTTGTTTTAATTAATGTTGCAAATGATCTTAAGCTTCAATACATTTTTTTCAATTGCCATGGTTTTAAAAAATAATGCTTTCTGTCCTAGCTTACAAATAAATACCTTTAACAAACATTAAAAAAAAAATGGTTTAGGTGATTCTGATCCAAAAAATTTGGATCTGTCCAAAATTATTAAAAACTACACCAAAAATTATTATTGAAGTGGCAAAAAATGTATTACTTCAATTGAAGCGTATATTTTTACGAAATTAGCAAGATATGGACAAAATTCTTATTTAAATATAGAAAAAAATACCAATGTATGACGTCAATTATTAATATCTCCATATAAATTACAAGTTTAACACCGTTTTCAAGAAAGAGAAAACAGAGAAAATAATATTTTATGTCTTATAACTTCTCTGTTTTTCAATTAATTTTAATTTAATTTTCAGGATTTATTTCAGGTTAATGTTTATTTATTGAGTTTTTGAATATGTGAAGTAAAAAAAAAACACGTACCTTTATATACATTGATCATTATCAATGTTTGACTCTTTGTGAAATGTGATGTTCAATAATAATTAAATCAATGAAGTGTAAATATTATTTTCAATTCTGTCTCTATTTCTACATATTTATCATTTGAAACTTATCATAGTGAAAATATAATATAGAATAGCACAAAAATAATTTACAACTAATAATATAGAAAAAAATTGTTCGTATTTTTATTGTAGACACAAACAAATAATTTTATTTTTTGTGCATAATGTCAATTCATTTTCGTAAATGTGTTTCGAACCTTAAAAAATTTGATACTTTTCACCTTAAAGGAAAGTTGTAGATATTTGCTTTCGTTATCCATTAATTAACATGAAAAGAGTACAAATATTTTTAAGTATTCTTTTCATACGAAGGTTTTTAATAATCCATCTAAAATTTGTTATTTGGAAAAAACAAAAATATTAAATATTTCCTTCATTAATGTTAAAAATGAGCAAAGAATTTCCAATAAACATATCTCTGTTTCAATCTGTTTCATTGTAAATGTTTGATGTCACTTTGTATATGATATAAAATATTTGTCAAAGTAAGGCAATTATTTTTGCATATTTTAAATAAAATGAAAACTGAATATTTCTTTCATATTTTACTATTCTTTATTTAACAGAAAACGTAGGATCGTTTTTTTAAATGAATATCCAAAAGTCTAGTGAACATGATTCTCTTCGACGAATTAATACAATAAACCAATATAAATATCTGATGGTGGAATCGCAAATAAGTGTATATTGTATATTAAGAAGACATATATTACATAATTGACTTGCACTTCCACCATTCAACAAGCAATAGCAAAATAAATTGATGTTTTTGAATAAAATTTTCAGTGACTATTTTTTACAGGAAATTCACTATTTTCAAGAAAAACCCTTTTTTAAGGTCAATGAATCCAAAATTTCGTTAAATAAAATACGACCAAATTCTGTGCTTGAATATATAAAGAATTCAAAAATATATCAAGCGAGAGAAAACACCTTTAATATATTTTCATACAATTTTAATGTATTTTCCTAGTAGGCACAAAAATTGACTTATTTAATATGACTTCAAAATAATCGCTTTCTGAAAAGAATGAAAGGACAAAATGGTCTTGTATGACATTCGTATTCACAAACAAATAATTTTATTCATTATTTATCGTCTTATAAGTAGACAATTGACATATTTTTTTTTTATTTGATACATGAACATGTTGATGTACAGATAGTTGCCGTTGTCGTATGACATATTATGCTTCAATATCAGTTCTTTGAAGATTTTTTGATGATTTAGACCCACCTAAGTGATACTTAAATATATTTAAATCTAACATCTACTTGAAGTGATTCCAAGATAAATTGAAAGCACTATAACTTGGACACAATGTCTATAATATATACATACATTTGTAAATGATTGTTTATATCAATTAGGTAAGGATAACTACGTATTTTCAATAATTATCCTTCTATACATAAATTATATATTGTTAGAACATCTTCGTCCTTTTGTGTACAAACAACGTACAATATAGGTACCTACTTCAGGTACCTAGTAGCTATTGTAAACTAAGATATTCTATATATTTACTAATAGATTCAAGACAATATATAATAATATGTATTATTATTATTATGTGTAAGATCTCTTATATACTATCTATATATATATTGGTGTGGTTGTTTATTGTTTTGTATAGTAATTATTATCTTCATTACCATATGAACTAAAAACAAATATCATGTT
The DNA here is from genome assembly GCA_020423425.1 of Chrysopa pallens. Taxonomy (NCBI): domain Eukaryota; kingdom Metazoa; phylum Arthropoda; class Insecta; order Neuroptera; family Chrysopidae; genus Chrysopa; species Chrysopa pallens. The sequence continues at coordinate 20,338,236 of CM035593.1, read as the reverse complement.
AATTGTTGTTTTGCTATGGAATGCTTGTTTGTTGGTCAGTAAATGAGATGGGTTATATGTTACATTATTTGCCATGAAAGTATGATAACTTTTAAGAACACAAATTATTATTTTTTTACAAATTAGTTACATAATTGTTAATTAAATTAGTAATTCGAGATGATTATTATTTTTAAATGATAATTAATTGTAATTTTTGAAATTTTGAAGTTTGAAATTCTGTATGAAGAGAATCAGAGGTCTAATCAGTGAGCTCAAGGAGTTCCATATCTCAGAGTTAAGTGAACTTCAAAAACTGATAAAAATTTTCTACAAATTGCAGTCATTTTTTTTAGAAAAATAACTCCTTAAATACATGTCTTACTTCAGCATTTTTTTTCACAAATCATTTTTTTTCTCATTATGACTAATTTGTCTAATTTTTTACACAAAAAATCATTATTTTTAATACTAATCGGCTGTCCCTGTTTTTTCCATAATGTGGGTTTTATGCACTTCAATAACTACCATAGATCACTATCGACCCTTTTTTGATCATGCTGTAAATTAATAATACAAGCCATGCACATCCATAGAAAACTGATAGCGTTATTATTATTACTACAATTCATTGTTTTAAGTGATATATATTAGTGTAATCGTAACAGTGTATGTACACGTAAGTGCAGTATCCATCCAACTTCCAGGTTCTTCTTGAGAGAGGTACGTTTGAATCTCTCAACACCACTGTAGTACATATATAGGGTGGGGTAAAAGGTTGTTGCTATGTTTTATATACATATATATCTATTATTATGTATTTTAAACATAACTTTCAACCTAAGATAAAGATAAATAATACCATAGTATATTACTAAAGGTCCAACAACTTGCTTTATACACACATATATGTTGTAACGATAATATGTCTATTATTCTGCCTGTACAGGGTGTGGCAATAGACTCAGATAGTTTTAACTCCTGGAAAATCATCCGTGGCAAAATTTCATCAAAACATTATTAAGTCTATAATTTCCGGGAAATAAACATTTCCAAGGTAATTTTTTTAATGTATGCAACAATCCGGGGTTTTTACATCCTCGGCTCTATAGACTACAGATAAAATTAATTAGATTCTGGTTATGCTGGTAATGCATTCAAAGAGCCACTTTCTGCTCACTTAACAAAATTAGAAGGAAAACAATCTTGCTTCTTTTATCTAAGAGCAGTGATTACGAACGATTTTATTAAAACACATTTCATATAACAAAAAATTTAAATTTAAAAAGTATTTTATTGTTTGTAATTTGTTCCTTTACAAAAAACAGATTTTGCTAGATAAAAGTTTTGATTATATCCCGTATAAAATTGATGACACCAAAATTTTTACTCACCAATCTATGCATTCAGGGTCAAGGTAGTCTCTGTGAACTTTTGTAGCACAAGTTTCTGTTATCGAACTAGCAATACTTTGGGGTTTGAGTTTTAGTTGAGTTGATCGAGTTTTCAAATCTACATATTTCGTGTTGAGCTATTATATTCCTACAGGTTTATAACTACTTGCTATACATATATGTTATCCGGAGGTAAATTTGTCCTGTGCATGTTTTTTTCTTACGGATATTTTTTTCCGGAGATATTATGCTAGAAAAATATTAACGAAGAACGAAAGCAACTGAGTTCGTAGTAAAAGTTATACCTAACGTTCAATTTTTATGGTCCTGTTAGTCAAATGGTTCAGTTTACTTATCTGGTATTCCTCAACTCGAAAGTAACCATCTCCATCAACAACAGAATAAGAATACTAGTTTTACCTTGTGCTAGAAGGTATCTTGGCCCTCAGGTGATGAAGTGTTCTCAAACAGAATACAGAGGACCAAAAGGTCAAGGTGTATGGTACGCGGTTGTACTCTCCCTTTTAATAAACAACTTCATATTCATAATGTATCTAGCTATCTATTATCCATTATTCCTGTAACATCTTATCTAGTATCCATAAATAGACTTAACTATTATACACTATACTTCATATATAGTAATGTATATTACTAGAACGCTAGCAACTTGATAGTTTAGATATCCTACAATGTTTGTATAATAATGCACTCTCTTAAGATAATAGTAATATATTTTCGTAATAATATAAACAGATTATATTGTTGAAATTTATATATTATATTAGTTGCATATGAACTCAAACTATGCGGTTTTTATGTATATATATACAAACATGTATGAACTGTACAATGAATGAAACATGGTGAGTATATAAATTTATTTTATGAATATTAATGTTTTTAATAATATAGGAAGACAAAAAAAAAACTGTTTATATGTATGTGGGGTTGCTTGTGTTAATTTAATCATAAAATTATATTATACTGTTTCTTATTGCATATTTAGACTAGTAAAGTTACTCCGTACACCATATTCAAATATGTAAATATTCTTCTTCTTAATAAATCTTAAGGAAGTACGAGCGCCAGGCGGTGTGGGGATAGGTATCGACTCTAGCGCGGTAAGGGGAACGCAGTGACCATATGATTTTTTTCAATATATAGATATACATTTAACATTGGCTAGTGGCGGCATTTATTTTTCTTTTAATTAATACACTTTAATTAGTCGGGCAAGTGTAAATGTTTTTGAATTAAATTTATCACTAATATATTTACTTTCATCCATAAGTTTTTTAAAAATATTCACCGACAGTTTTACGAGAAAAATTCAGAAATGTATCAATGTTTGAAGGTTACCCCATAAGACCAATGTTAAATTGCTCAACTTTAAAGTTAATTATTTATTTAAATGATCGGGCAATCTCCTTCAAATTTTTGGAATTTGTTTAGACATATTTAAACTTTGTATTAAAAAAAAATCAAGCATTTCATCAAAAGTTGCCTTGGTGCTCGTACTTCCTTAAGTTTAAAGTAATTTTACAAAAATTTCGATAATAAATTATATAGAAATCTTTTCTGACAGTCCATTATTATTTACATAGTTAATTGATATTTTTAAAGTGAATGTGAATTTTTTTATGAGTTCGAGGCAAGAACGGAGGGCAATGCTATTGTCAATGAGTATGAGGTCAAAAATTCTCTTAGTCCTTCACAAAATATTTTAAAACAATAAATTCACCCCATTTTTTATAAGTAAATTTTAATTTTTGAGTCGCCAATAATAACTGTAAATAAATTAATGTAAGTTACCCAATATGTAAAGAAATATTAAATTTAGTTTAAAATTTGTAACGCTAGAATATATTACAGACACCCACAAAAATTGATTGTAAGTATTCATATATGGCAGAGTAGGTCAAACGAAGATTTTTGGATTTATTGAAACACGTCAGATAACGATATAGGTGATACCTTAGTGCTTGTTGAGTACCATCACCAAATCTTAACCTATTATAAAATGCCACGCGTATAGGGCAGTCGATCAGATTATTAAACAATAAAGTTAATAGTTGCATATACCTGAGCGCATCAGATTAAGATATGGTTGGTTGATTAAGTGCTAAATAATCTACATTTTACTAGTCTGGTCATTTTATCGTGACGCACATGGTGAGTCTTCTTTGCAAGTTTGTGACCCTCCTCAAGAGCTCAATAAATCTAACTATCGATTTTTTCGTTCTTATATTCTAATCTGATTTTACACGTGGCACCATATAGAGAGCTAAAATTTGGTGAAAGTAATCAACAACGGGTTAGGTATTTCCTATTTCTTAATTTGACTCACTCAAATAAGTCCAAAGATCTTCGCTAGTTAACCAATTTAACAAAAAACAAAAAACAACTGTCATTTAAAACTGTTTTAAAAAAGATTGACCACAACGTTTAGAAATTTGGCTTTCTTGCTCTTCATTTTTCATAATTCAATACTTGTTTTTGATTTATTATAAAAACTTATTCTGGATAGTAATAGCTACTATGCATGTATATCGTTTACATGAATCCAGGACTCTAAACAGTTCAAGTTTTTCAAACTACAAACATTGTCCGATAATATATTTAATATTATACTATATGACAAATAAATTGAGATATTTGAAAAAACAAATATGAGACTAAACGAAGACGGGCGTTATTTATTAGGTCCTCTTTTGGACTAAGCAGTAAATTGACCAAAATGAAAGCGCGACCAATACTGCAGCTATGTGTTTATTGTATTTTTATTTATAGCTTTTCACCTTCATTCTCAAATATTTGAGAAATATTCTTAAATAACAGTCAAATGAAACACGTCACGTCAAAAAAGTAATCTCAAAGAATCATCGGATAAAAATTACTAACGCTTTTTTTACTTTTCTTGAGTAATTATGGACCAGGGTCGATCATTTTTGAAAAAAAAAAATATACATATATAGTTGAATGAAACCCATTAAAAATGGAAGATATTATAACAAAAGGGAAAGGTAAAATAATTTAAAGGTAAAATACTTTTGTATTTACATTTTTTTTCATATGACCTCAAAATTTATGTAAAAATTTAAATAGTTTTTGGTTTTTTATCTTTTACAATAGAAATTTTTTTTTTTCACGAAATTTGTTAAAACTAATTTTCAATCAAAAGACTTTTAAGGTTATGTGAAAAATGTGTAAATATAAGTGTTGTAGATCATCAAAATAAATCAAAAGTGATATTCTAGAGTCATATTGAAATGATTCAATTTTGGGTAATGAAAATACTAAGCTAATGCTATTTTATTTTCTTTTAATGATGTAATCAAGAGACAGAAATTTTGTATTCAATTTATTCATTTTCCTTGCCATGAATTATTATTTGCCACAGCCGTATATAGGAAACTATATACCTATCTATCTACATGTGTGTATAACACCGACAAGTAAATAGAACACTAGTGACAGTTTTCCTGCATGGCTTGTAACATGACCGATAACGTAATTACACCATCTCGTTGCTGACTACACAGTGAGATGATATTGTGTATTTGTATTGGTTTGGGCGCGGTGTTACATACTCACACTCATATATACATAGTGTAAAATGTAATATTATTTTATATATTGTCATATGTTGTTAGCTTTCTTCAAATATTAAAATTGAAAATCATTTTAATAGTTTTACTACTCCATACTTCAAAAATAAACAAATTTCCGTTTATAATATATGAGAAAATGCATTAAATAAGGATGCTAACTTTTTGGTTATTAAAATTGAAGCGTCTTCACTTCACGAACATGGAAATGATGTTGTTTTTAAAAATATACGCTTAATATGGGCGTACAAAACTATTCATTTAATTAATATGGGCCAATAACGTGATTCATGCATATCTCCATATTGATTACATATAAAATTGTATTTTATAAGAAAGGTGTGAAGAATAATCTTAAAAATGCAATTGTTCTTCATTTTTGAATCAATCCTAAAGTTTCAATGAAATTTTTTTTCATTGTTTTAAAATTTTTAGCTTCCTGTAGGAAGTTATAATAATCTATCCGATTCGCTAAATCTTAAAACCTAATAACACAATGGTTAAAATGTATCAATTTAATTTTTGTGTATCGATTATAAAAAGTTCTCGAAAAATAATATTGTTTAGTTTTCCAAATCAATTCCAGATTTCAAACACAAGTCCAAAAATCTTCCTAAACTGGAGGGAAATACCCAACTGGAAAGTGTAGTTAAAAGCTCACTCACATCTATAAGAGATAGTCGCTAAGTTCCTCAATGGACTCTCAACTGCAATTATTATTACTCTACATGATTTTAAATAAATTTTGAGGTTTTTTGATGTTTTAATTTTAAACTTATTTTGATGAGATAAATTACCTTAGACAAATGTATAATGAATTCTGTATCAGGGAATTCTTCAGTTTGATAGCTATATATTGCTATTTTGAGTAAATAAAATTAATTAAAATAAGTGAAGATAACAACCAACAGAGTTAATTGTTAAGATACTCGATATATGATTGAATTTCACAGTTTGAGCTAGTTTTAATTAGCATTCATAATACACTATACGTATTCGTATTACAAAAATATGTATTGTTATTACCGATATGTGTTTATTATCCAAATTTGAGCTGAAATTGTGGAGAACTCAAAACACTTAACGAAAAAATTTTTCAAACAAAAATTGTTTGTTTTAAAAAAATTTACATTTTTTGAAATTGAACTTTTCTCCTATCTTTTATAGTTTAATAGTTGGGTCAAGGATCTATTGGACCCAATGGAGTGATTTTAATGTTTAGAATACGTCACCGAAATTTGAACTTCATATCTCTTTTTATTTTTGAGTTACCGTGTTAACGGACTGACATCGGAAATTAGATGTTTCGATGAACACCTATACTACAATTTTGTGCGGTCAATATTTCCTAGAGTTACAAAACCTTAGTCTAAAATTAATATGCTCTGATATATTATGTATGGTGAGTATAAAAATTGACACGCAGTATTACATTATCCATATACACACTATTATAAACAGTCCCATCCCACTCTAGGGCTTAGTCCATTTATTAAATATATGTATGTACTGACAATACATTGTCATTAATATGTACCGTGTGTAAATATATAATATATACACATATACGAATTCATTATACAACTAATAAACAAAACCAATATAATATGTCAAACATTTTATTGAATTCACGGTCGATATATCTTTTAAACAAAAGACAAGCACATAATACACACAATAATACAAAATGCATTTATTTAATCAAATTTTAATTAAGTCTCTGTATACGATAATTGAATGGAACGCTTTAAAATAGTTATTAGTATTGTCATTATTGTTACTGAATTATTTATTGTGTGTCTGTACTAAATTTTATTGAAGTTGAATTCAATGAAGCCTATTATATGTTGCAACCCATATTTTTTAGACAACATGAGTACATTATTTCATCTATTAATGTAAGCTTGCAAGCTCATTTTCACCTTGTTATATATATAAAACTTGGCTTGAGAAAAACCAACTTGAACCTGTTACCTTGTAAAAATGAATTTGCACAAGTCAATCGTTGTATGTAAAACAATATTTTCAAACAACTAGGAATTCAACTAGAGTAAGATCTTTAATTGTTTTAGCACTACTTGGCAAGTGATCGGGAATTGTTTTACATGAATATCAGAAAGTAAGTCTGACTTTCCAGAAAGATCTTCTTTTTTTGTTATGAAACTATTTTGAGAATTAATTTATTATGAAAGTATTCCAGAATATTAAACCCCAATTGTTCAAATTTGCATAAACAAAAGCACTATTACTCTTGTATTTTAGGGATATTATATCCAGATAATCAGTGACTCACCATATTAAGGAGTGGTTTCGAAAAGTATACATCAAAACTATGATTTTAGTCTCAAAATAAAAAACAACAAATTTTATCACTAAAAAAAAATAATTTTAATTTTCAAATTTGTTATAATTATTTTAAGAGTTACCAAAAATAATGCATTTACCCAATTGCTTTTTATTTTATGTAGCTGGATTTAAAAAATAAAAGCGGCAGTAGGTATGCCATTCACAAAAATGTTTTATGCATAAACAAAAATTTTTGCGAAAAAAATTAAGTACCTCTGTCATTATGAACTATAGAAGCGTACATTTTTACAATTAGGCCAGAATGTGAACAAAAAATTTATTTTTAACAAACTATGCACATACTTGACGGCCAAAAAAATATAAACAAATTGAAACATTCCAAATGCAATATGAATCAAATATACAGTAAAACATACCATTAGAATGTGACTTGATAATATTTGCACTTGACTCTGTATGTGACACTTTTTATGATGTTTAAAAATTGGGATGAGTACATATTACGTTTATTTCGACAACGAAAAGTTAGAAAATTACTGTGTGTTATATTCTGTTTTATGTGCATAAAAAAACATAGAACTAAATATATATATATGAAGGTGTCGCTTCTAATAAAAACATCGGTAACATATCAAACAAACTACGGATAATATGTACGGATAGAGAGTTTGTAAAATACTGAATGTTATTTTATTACAAATATTATTTCAATCTAAAATTTAGGGCTAACACATGCAGAAAACAAGTATTACCAACTGTAGACTAAAATTAATACATTCTAGCATATTATGTTATGTCGAGTATAAAAAGTCTTATATATTTTACAGTTACAGTAAAAGTTTGCATGGCATACAAGGGTATATTCAATTAAGTTTAAAACTCGTAACGCTAGACCGTTTGTCTGTCGGGCCGTCATTAAAATACGCCTGGCTTGGTGACAGAGCATTTTTCTAGACCTTTTTTTTATATTCATACGCTCTTTTCAAAATGATTATGAACTGATAATGAATTGACCGCAAAAAATTAAGAAATCCAATTGAGAATTCTAAGGCAACACAAAATTTTTTCCCAAATAATGGCTAATTTGGTTTGGTTTGTTTGTATATTAAAAAAATGCGATCCATTATTGAAACAGTACAAAGCATGATTTGAATTCATCATCGTAATTAAAACAACGGATGCCGAACTACAGATATTGAAACTAACCAAACCCTCCACAAACATTGCTGTCTGTTACTTTGTTATTTTACATATGGCGACAATATAATATATTATTATTAATCTATACCGGATCTCGATCGCATAGACTCCCATTTTTAGAAACAAAATTGTATACATGTGTCTTTTTTTTGGTTAAGCAACTGGCATATTTCACAAAAAAAGTTTACATTCTTTATTCGATATTTCGTAATAGTATATATAAAACTATCTACATTCATAATTTCTTGAACCTTCTTTATCAAAACATATGTGCCATTTTTGTCTGTTGTATTTATATGACCAAAAATTGTATGTATGTAGTTGAAATATAAATCTGATATGAAAGTCATATGGTATAGTAATTTTTAGTATGTCTAACATCATAATGGCCATACATAGTATACTACTAAAAATCAAAATTTATTAATGTACGGGTCACTTAAAAATATATAAAAACCTCTAACACGTTTAGACATAAATTTATTCAGAAAAGCGTGTCGTTGAAAATGATTTTTATATTCATTTAAAAAAATAGGATTCATTCCATCGAATTGTAAACAATTTCTAGGTTAGATTTTATGAATAAATGGATTGATTTGTTTAATGATCGATTTTATTGAAATTTCATTATTTTATTGTCTAATATGTTTTAAAATTCCAAAAAAAAAGATAAGATGTAGGCATATGATAGTTTTGTTTTTTTTTTAGTCAAAATTATTATAAAAGATATATGGTTTTAATATTATTGTTTAAATATATAATTCGTTTTTATATTTTGAGCAGGTGTATAAAATAATTTTGATATGGAAATAACTAAAAATCACGCCTCTTCACCGATAGGGAGTATATATTTCAAATTAATACCTTTTTATCAAATCGAATCGGGTAATCTTGCCAATATTACATCCAATCGCTCCTTAAGCATAATTTTTTAATTTTTTAGATCATAATTACTTTAGAAACAAAATGTTAATAAATTCGGAAACAAACAATATTTTGTGTTTTCTTCAATTTTATACAACCTCTAAAAAAATTGATAAAATATCCAGAAAAATATTATTTTTCTAAATTTTATTAAAATAAAATTTACATAGGATTATTTTGATCTTAAAAATTCGTCATGTATTTATCGATGGGTTGCGTAGTTTTCAAAATAAGCGCATATTATAGCTTGGAAACCAGTGTATGGAGACAAAAATTAATGTATAATTGGATAAAAATTATTATATTACTATAATAGAATAAATATTTGACTTATATAGGAACTTTTATAATTAGTTACAACGATATATAGTTATATAATACTATAAAGTTTAATTATATTTTACACGCTTTTTATAGTTACCAGGTAATTTGAAGTACGTATTCATTATCATAAATAAATTTTTCAAACGATAGATTTGGTTAGTTTTTAAGTATAAAATTAAAAATAATTTTTTTTCTTTAATCAAAAAAACAATTTTTTTTCTACTTAAAAAGTTGTAGGTGGATATAGATATGTTGTACGAGTTACAGTGTTAAAGCCACTTGAAGTTTCAATTATTCCCATTCATAATATTTGAAACTATATGTATACACCTTTTTTATTAGATTTTTATCCATATGCAAATAACTCAAGTGAAGTTATTGTTGCATTGCCAGGGTTGGTTTTAAAACTATTCAATTTATTCTTGGATAAAGTTTGAAAAATAAAACCACTGTTACAAAAAGGTTTCATTATATCCGCTCGCAAATGAGGGATAAGAAGCCGCTTGTGAAATAAAATGTAAACATACCTCCGGTTCCCGCCTTTTTTTATATTTTATTATTTTGATAAAATTAAATGTTCTTTATTATGCATTTGTTAATGTATTGTGTTTTTGATACATTTTTTCGACACAAACATTTGTTGCGTTATATTGACGACTTGGGTGCCATAAAAAGTGTTTCAGAGTGATCAAGAGAAAGATAGGTGATCAAAAATGCAAAACTTCGCGTTAATTATTTTACGAACGATTCAGTTTTTTTAAACAATGAAGTTGACTATTGTTAAATAATTACTATTCACCTACGTTGATAAAGATATAAACTTTTAAGAACCATAAAATTAGACATAAAAGAGTTTCATATTTTGTGTAAAATGTTTATTAACGACTTTATTTAGGATATTATAAATATGGTGTGGACTGATAGTGAGCGATTGAAGTGAATATGAGTAAATTTGTAATGGTAATTTTTATACTTGACATACATAATATGTCAGAGTATATAAAGTTTGGTTTAAAGTTCCTAACGCTAGTAAATATTGACCACACAAACAAATTCTGTCATAGGTGTTCATAGAATAGCTTAATTAGTCAATTTCCGTTTATTCATTCGTCCGTCCGTTACCAAGATTACTAAAACATTAAAATATTAACAACTGAAATTTTCGTATTTCATTCTAGGCGTTAAAAGTTAGACCAAAGTCGTGAATGAAAATCGGTCCATTGGATCCAATGGATGCATGATCCAACTTTTTCGCCATAAGAGAAAGAAGATAGATTTTAATTAAAAAAATGTTTGTTCTTGTAAACATACAACTTTTGCTTGAATCGTTTCGTAAAATGTTCGGATTCGCCACAATTTTAGTTCAAATTTAACTAATAAACGCTTGTAGCTAATTATAATACATAATATTATTATACTTTAAAACTGTATAGGCTGGATATTTATAGATAGTATTTTATGAATTCTGATTAAAAATAGTGAGATTCATTCAAATTTCGTGTATCTAAACAATCGTCACTTTTACTTTTTTTCAATCGAGATTTTGAGGTCCTTGCATAGTAAAACTAAAATTATTTAGTTATTTTTAATTAAAAAAATATTTATTATATTATTCAAATCATTCGTCATAGTTTTTCAAGCCGGATCTGTATAGAAATCGACATATGAAGCATGCTATTTACATATACACCCGTAGATTGTTAAAATAATTATTTTATCAATTCAAGATTACTCTTTACTATTCCCAATGTATAATTTTTTTTTATAAACTTGAGTCTTAATTAGTGCTACATGTACCATCATTATTTTTTCGAGTTAATTAAATTTTGTAATGTATGTAGAAATAATATTATTATTTTTATATGCAAATAACTTGGGATATTTATAGCTATCATAACATATATAAATAGAATTTCACTTAAATATCGTAGATTCTAAATAAATATAGTAGCTAAAATTTAAAGGCACAAGTGGGTGTCAACGAAATAATTTTTGGCCCAGAGTATGATATGATTCCGCCTTGAAGAGGCAATTGGTGACAAAGAAATTATTTATAATTAAATTTATTGAACTTTTTTAATAGATACATCAACTATTTCTTTAAAGTTTCGATCTAATAATATAACCCTCTATTTGTATTCGTACTAGTAGTATATGATTGACCTATTTTACAAAAATGGGCCACATTCAGATAAATCGACCGCACATTGTCTATAATATAAACTTTGTTTATAATAATATGATATATGGCCTTTTTATACAGGTGCCAATATGTGCAATTTTGATTATATATGCATATATTGCTTTTTTAACTGTACTGGTATTGCATAGTATTGAAAACATTGGTAGCAGATACCACAAATCCGTACAGTTTTACAATGACTGGGCATGAAATATGAATTCGATATTTTTCAAAAACTAATCATTCAATTATAAAATTGTTTTTTTTTTTTGTTTGTGGGTGAAAATTACCTTATTATTAGAACTTTATGCAAACAAGAGACAAAAAATTTTCTCGATTTTTCACAATTTGCGTTTCTTGAATTATGAGTCCAGAAAAATTTTTGTTTCCAAATTTGAATAAGATCCGTAAATAGTGTAACCTTAACTTCCTAAAATACATCTTTTTAACGAGATCAGGCGTAGTTTTTCATATTTCAAGCTATATCTCGAACATAAGTCATCCAATTCAAAATATTAATTAATATTGTGTTATAATACATTATTTACTCTGAAAAATCCAAAATGAGTTAAAATATATTTTTGGGGCTTTTTGAAGGTTTTATCGTAAAATCAGAAACAAAACATAAAGTTTGAAAATCATGGAAAAATAATAGAAAATCTTACTATTCAACATCGACATTGATTTTCCTATATTTTCACATACTGATCTTTCTAAGAACGATTGAATTCAGGATAAGCTTACAGATCGCAAGAATAGCGCTTGAATGTTTATCCATACCACACTGTACCGATCTTTGATATCAATCAACCATATAATTTTTTGAAGTAACAGATTGACAGTTAGTTAGATTAACAGTTTGACGTAAATTAATCTCAAATATCAATTGGCAGAACGGTGGTTAATTCTACAATAAATCACTCCGTTCCGTATGTCCCCAATACTTTGTCTGTTAAAGGTTGCATATTTACCATTTGTATCCTATCCTGGACGACTTTGAAATGAACGTTTTACTATATAAAAAATTCAGGCACAAGCGACGTTCGTTTTATTATAAAAATGAAATACATTAACTACTTTTGATTTCTTTTATCTTTTGCTTGTCCTGACAAGAAAAAGGTAACACATCTGAAAAAGGATACAATAAAATTACTTTTGGATTCCTGTGCTTGAAAAAGTAATAGAAGAAGCACAGTGATTCTCATCGTTTGTCACTTATAGTTATCATAAATTTACAATACAACCAGTTGAGTAGCTGAAAGAATAAAGTTGAGAGAATTTTAAAATCAGTAGCCCCAAAGATTATCCCCTACAAAAAAAAAATTACATCTTTAACTCTATAACTTAACGTAAATTAGTAGCATTTAATAATATTGTAAAATAATTTTCATTCCAAATATAATCAGTACTAAACGTTTAAAACTATAAAGAAAGTCTTTAAGCACTTTCGTAAGTTTCGATGATGATTATCAGAACGAGATATCAACAGACACAGATATCTCGACAGATAACGAATAATTTCATTTACAAAATTTAGGCGTACCTAAGTCATTCATATTTAATAATCTTTATAACCAATTTATACAGTTCGATTTTAATATTTACTATTCATGGTTCATTCAGCCATCATCTGAGAGTGAGAGGATGAGAGAGAGTGAAAGAGAGTAGCCAACATCCAACATAACATGAACCCAGCCACTAGCCATTCAGCCAGCCAGCCAATAGATACAGATATATTGGTTTACCAATAATATTATATTATCTGTGAAACATATCACAATTTATGCATTTTATACTATTTTGAATTTTATTTTTTGTATTTATTTTATTATTTGTACTGTTTTTTTTTTATCGTTTTATAAATATGAATGGATTTTGATTTATCTCTGTTCATGAATACATATCGTGGACAAAGTGATTCAGGATATGGGTGCATTATATATGGACAGCGTACATCAAATGGTTTTCATTCGCTACTGCGGTGACGAAACTCTACTTTGTCAATCAAATCAATTATAAGTCTGTGAATGGTTTGTGATTTAATATAGCAAATTTCTCAAAATTTATTAACAAATTTAAATGAATAATTATTATTCTCGACTTACATAATATGCTGGAGATAAATTTTGTAACGCAACTTAATATTGACCGAACAAACAAAATATGGTATTGATGTTCATAAAAACCTAATTAGTCCATTTCCGGTTGTTCGTCCGTCATCACGATAACTGAAAGACATAAAGGGATAACGAGCTGAAATTCTGGTCACGAATTCTAAGCATAAAAAGCGAGTTTATGTTCATGAATGAACAAAATCGGTTCATTGGATAGAATGGATCCTTAACGCAACTTTGAAATTATAAAAGATTGAAGAAAAGTTATAATACAAAAAATGTTTATTTCTTTGAAACAAAAAACTTTTGTATAAATAGGATTCGCCGCAATTTACGGTCTAATTTTCCTAATTATCACATATTGGTAATTTACAATACATATTATTATTCTACAAGTATATATTATCGTATAGACTGGATATTTAAAGTATTTCATGAATGCAATTTAAAAATAGTCCAAACACTTATATTCAATCATGTGTCGAGTATATAAACAATTTACTCTGTTAATTGTTATCGTAAATTATTTTTATTTGCAATTAATATTACTACAGCAATTCTTCCGAGCTTTCTTACAACTTTTAAACCTATAACTACAATTAAATAACATTTTTTGTAATTATCCAAGAACTTTATCAACCACAGAGTCAAACTTTTTTTTTTGTTGGTTTATTTCTTTTACTGGCACACCCTGTACAAATAATTCATTGGGTAGTCGATATTACAACCACGATTATTTATTTTCAACCTCATAATATTTAAGTATAGGAAGTATCAAATTATACCCAAAAAATGGTTTTATTATTTTTGACAATAAATGGATATTATTTTCTACCACAATACATTTGCTTTTTTTTTTCGTTAATTTAAATTTGTATTGGTGATTTTTTCCAATTGGTTTAAAATTGCATTTCCATTAATGTCTTTCGCTAATTCGCTCTTATTTACTAATGTTTTGTTGCACATTATGAATGCTTGGATTTAAATGTTATAAGTATAATGTGTAAATCTATATGCATTTGCAGATCTTTGGCATAAAATACCAATAAAAGTAGTGAAAAGTTAGATTTAAAGCATTAATAATTAGATATCAAACGTAAATATTATGAATTGTTAATATTGAAACTTTAAAACAACATTAGAAGGACTGTTGATCAAATATTTTTTTTATTTTATGTGTCCAGTGGTGTCATCAAGATAGTTGAGGTTTTCACTACCACTAAGCGATTGGCTACTTTCACTGGGAGGCTAAAGACTGTCGGTGCATGGAGTATCCGGCTATGTTTTGGATATCTTCTGTAGTTTCTCCCTAACAACTTCAAAACAATGCCAGAAACTTCCTTTAAGAGAATATCCTTTTACCTCACACCACCAATTTAATGAATCGAATGTAGTTTAATAAATCAAGATTAAAAATAATGATATAGGTGACCTTTGTATAAGAAGTTATTTTCTGAGGAACGAAGATAAAACTCCATTATTAATATTATTACTTTAATAAAAATAATAATGCGTCTATAATTTGTGAACATGCATTAACTGAAGGTGCTTTTTAAAAATCTTTAAAACTAAGCCAAAAATTTTTAAGATTTCTGATTTAACAAAGATGGAGATATATATAGATGACGTCATTTATGCATCTATGATGGTGTCATATAAAAGTGTGTTTTACAAGAACAGTAAGGAAAATAATATTTAAAAGCTAATAACATTTTTCAAATGTCAAATTTGATATTGCGCAATGCATAGCTTAGACCAAAGTTTATGGATGCGTAAAATCGGTCATTTGGGCTCTATGTATTTATGATCCATCTGATCATAAATAAGGACTGTTCAAATACGAATTACGTTTCAATCAAAAACAAATAACTTTTGTTTTTCACATATTTTCATGAGCATTTTCACCTCAAATTAACTTGCATAGCTTATGTCTATTGAACAAAAAATTCAGTGAATTTTACTAAATAATTACAAATAATTCAATAATTGATAATAGCCAGCCGAATGTTGAGTATTCAAAACTTTAATTAGATATATTGAGGTAATAGAGTGTAAATTGTTGTTGTTATTTTAAAAATTGTTTTTGGAAAATAACTAATTGAAACATACAGTGAAATAAATAGCCATACATGGTTTTTTTTTTTTTAATACAATATTGTTTTGAATTTAAATAATGAAAAAGAAAAAACAATATACACATAACAAATATCAGTTACATGTAATATATAAAATTATTTCATTGTTCTAACAAATATTGTTCAAAATATTTACAAACGGAAAATAAACATTAACGTTCAAAAATATAAAAATTAATCAAATACTGGTAAAATATTGAATAGTCAACCGAAACATTTAATTTTTTTTATATTATTTTTGTTTGGCATAATTTTTCTCTCTCTTAGGTATGTAAATATCTTATGCAAAAATTGTGTGGAAACGATCGTTCAAATTATGCTTTAAAAACGCATAGCGTGGTGGTAAATTATCACAATGGTTGGCAAAATAAAAATAAATAGGGGTGGTAATTGTATCTTGTTAATCAATTATCATAAACTTATTCAGATGGATGAAGTTGATTTGTCACAAGTGTTATCTCAAGTTGATTACTCCACTAGTTTATTAAAAATCAATGTTCTGATTCAGAAAGTTGTCCCACCACTCTTTAATCATAAACATATATAAAAAAATGCAATTTATATGACATTTACCTGTTTTTCCCTATAGTCAATAGTTTTTAACAGATGCCTTTAAAGTCAGTCATATAAAATAACAGTTATATAAAATGAAATTGTATTATATAACTTTCATTGTTAATAGTATACTGTCTGTGTATATCAAAACATTAAGAACCTACTCAGTACTTGACCAAATTATTAAATTATAAGTATAAAGGTGTTGATAATTAAACTAAATATTATGAACTTTATTATGTTTTTAACTTTTACGGTAGCAAAGCCTTGAGTACCAGATCGTTATTGTATAAATGGAACTACAACTCAAATTAAATTCAACACAATTATTTTATTTATTTTTTTAATTTCAATATAATTCAATCAGTATAATTTTAATCATTGTGAACTGTCATGAAATACAATCATATATATCATAATTTTACAAACAACGATTAATTAATTTGAATTCTTGGAGTTTACGAAACATTTACGTAATTCCTAGAGCTATTTTGAAAATTTTAATATAACTATCAAATTTCAACTCTGTATGTATGAATAACATTTGTACCTCGAATCATTGCTATTAAATGCATTTGGTATTTGTTACTGACAAAGCTTCATTGATTTCAATTCTTAGAATTTATGGATCAATCATAGAGTTTCCAGAATTTATATTAAATTGGAAATTTTAATATTATTATTAGATCAGGATTTGAATGGACTTGAGTGTGCAAAAGTGTGAGTGAGCATCGATTTAATAACATCAATATAAAGCTAAAACATTAAGGATCTGCCTGTTCACGGTTCAATTATTGGTTCAAAATGTTTTAGAAGGTTTTTTAGTTGGATTATAAGGTTGAGAATTATAAATGGACAAACAAAACATTTTTATTGCTGAAATAGGTAAGGCCAAACACATTTTGCGACATGAGTGGCACACCGCAACGCGATAGGATGCGATTGCACCACACCCGTCATATTGGGCAACGCGTATTGCACCGCAATTCTCTCATCTAGTATTTTTGTTTATTTTATGTTTTGTTTTTGCTTATAAGTTTTTTATTGATAAACTTGGGGTACTAGAAACTGAGTTTCGAGTCCTCAGTTGCGGACCCATTTATTTGTGTATGTTAAAGTGGCATATCACGCCTCGCTGTGTCATACGAGCTGCAATATGCGTCAGGTCTTAAGGTAGCAAAATAATAAAGAAATCCTCTTTTGCTAAATATTAACATTTTAAGTGTGTAGTTAGAAAAAATTTAAAACGTAATTTTAATATTTTTTCCGCGAAAAACCACCTTTAACTCTGTTTTAAAATAAATACTCGGCTAGTCCTTATAAATAAGTTCGCTTTATCCTAAAATTTCTTACAAACTTCATATTTTGAGGACTGTTATCATTATTTTAACACATTATGTGTACCTATCTAAATATTTCAATATTACGTCAAGTAAGAATATATATAATTCGTGTGATATCATGCAGCGATAAACATAAAACAGAGTGAAATCTGATATTGACAGTTATATAAATTGAATATAAAAGAAATATATCAAATGAAGATTGTAATCGAAAATATAATGATGGTAATATTTTTTTGTTTTTTGTTTTGCAACATGTTAGAAACAATACGCTCCCTGTGATCAAACGATAATAGCTCTCTTTTGTTTAAAATTTCAAAGCTTTAAGCTTAACAATATCGATTTTCATTACATTTCCAACTATATTCATTACACCAATAACTTTTTAAGAATGATTTTATTTTGTTACATCTGCCCTGAAAAATTTATATCGTGTTTTTTGTCCTTTCTAGGGTAAATACAGTTTAAAATAATACTTTTATTAGGATTTTATGGCAAGTGTCTAATTTTTCTTGCCCTTAAGAAATTTGCAAAAAATTTTTTTAAAAATTTGATGCTTCCTTTTTCCGTAAAACTATGTTTAGAGAGTAATTTTGATCCAAAATAACATCCATTATTTTAATGGATGTGTAGTTTTCTAGTTTTTGAAATTTATATTAAAGTTATATTTTCAAAATGATTTTCAAGCGGTTTATCGAAAAATTATTAGCCAATCGTTTAATAATTGTTATTTTTGGTTTTCTTAATTTTTAATTACCTTTTATTCTATTTTGATATGTTGATAAATTTTGGGACCTGTTCTACTATTGCCTCCAAGAATATAATCACATTTATAATTAGTTTGTATGCCAAAATACCTAATTATGTGAGTTATTATCTTCACAAGTTTAAGTATTTCGCAATTAAAATCCAATTCTCATTTCAATTTTCTCTTTCAGTATGTAAAGAACCTCTACAATTATTATTTTACAAAATTATTTCACACTAATTATTTATATTTAATTTTCGATAATATTCAAAACAATACCTACTTATTTCTTCTATTTAGTCAGGGTACCCATTAGCATATCATATCATTTCTAAATATACCTTTAAAAAATAGGCACCGTCCTATACCCTTCTTTCGAACTCATGAAGGCCAAAATACTGATCTTATCGAGACCAGTAGCGACGCTAAATGCCCACAGCTTCTCTGCAAGAATGAATCCTATAATGGAAGGATCTAGAATTTCAGATCTAAACATTCTAAATCGAACAACCTACAGATTTCTACAAGTTTAAATGACATAGATGGAGGTTTCATCGGCCACCAGACACGAATTACAAGTTGGATAGTCTGAGATTCCGAAATTATGAAGGGTTCCCAAATAGTTTTAACAACAACGCTTTGTTAAAAGACCCATTGCTCTTCACAACTGAATCCTGGTCGGTTTCAGCCGGGAACAGTTAAATGGTTTGTTTGTGGTAATACACAACTAAATCTGTCAAATGCCATCCTTAAAGTTTCAGTAATCATGGTGCGGTCAATACAGGTTCAGGCGAGAGGGGTATTAGTGACAACCCGCCTCTCGCAAGTGAATCTGCTATCTCATTTCCTTTTATATCAGGGTGACTGGCAACCAAGATCTTTTCGACTATGCTATTCAGTCACAGGCAATGCAGTGTACGTGGCATAGCTATGATGAGTGTAACAACTTGAGCCTTTTCTTAATTTCTTAATAGTGACAAAATTTAAGTTGACACATCCGGCTTTGTGATATTATAGTAAGAAACCAAATGTCCGTTGAGAATTGCAATTTTTATGTTGTCGGACAAAGAACATTCCGTTTTTTCATATGTAGGACAAAATAATTTTCACATTTTGTTTTTTAACAAACTACAACAATCAATTAAAAAACAGATCAATTCCAAGCTTTTGGGATCAGTCGAAAATTACACAAGTTACTAAAAAAAAAAATCGCCCCAATTTTTGCGAAGGCGAAAGTTGTTTAGCTCATAAAAATTAGGCCACATAAAAATTGTTTAAGCTTTATTAATCAATGATTAGATATGTTTATAGGTACCCGGACTAATACGTACAAAAGCTGTTATTATTTATGTTTAATATCCTTTTATATGTAAAGCCTTTCTAACCACTAGAGTGTGTACCTCTATCTAATAGATTCCATTCCATACCACTATATTACAATTGATTAAATATTAAGTACATTTAAGTAATATGGCAATGTAAAGATGATGGAGAGAGAATCGTTTAAAATTATAATGAGTTATAATTGAAAATTTTCAAATGTTAGGAAATTACTTTACATTTAATATTTTCTTCTAGTTGTGTATGGATGAGATATTAAAATAGTTTCTAAAATATAAAATATTAAGGTTGTTACAGTGGAAAATCAAATCAAATTCCTAATCACAAATAAATCAGGATAATTATAAGGAGACTAAGAAATCTATATCTAGTCTTAAGTCTTTATGCAGAAATCAATAATTTAGTAATTTGTGAACCATTTAATACAGAAGTGGTGTATTAAAAATTTTATATTAATATTTTATTTAAAAGTACTTTGAATTAACACAAAAAAGTTCCTCATTTTCAGCAAAAATGGACAACCGATATTTGCTAAAATCTCTTTCTCTTTGTTCATACATTTCAAGAATTATCAACATCGAATTAGTAAAGCTCAAGTTATTGAGATTCCGATGAATTTATTACGTAAATTCAACCAATACAACGCACGCTTAGAGATCATGTGTGACCCAATCCGGATCTTCGCAACAAATTTTATCGTAATGCAACAAGAATCGTAGAAGTTATCATACATATATGCGGGGAACCTGAATTGTATGGAGCCATCACCGACCAAACCAAATTTCATTAAAATCGGATAACAATTGTAAAGTTGTAAGCTATTACAAGGATTTGCCGATACTAAAACGATAAACAATCAGGGAAGCCGTCTGACTGACAAGCACAGACCCAAATTTGTTCAGAATAAAGCGTATAAATGTGAAAACCAAAAAATATATTTCTTTTGGAATATCGTGAAGAATATATAAGATTTATTAAAAGTTCTTTAAGATTTTTCATATTAAACCACCTTAAGATAATATATGATGAAGTCAGTACTGAAATTTTGTTTCATTTCGTATCCACCTTCACTTAGACATAACCAATGATTATACTAAAAATAATTACATAATTTGCGGTTCAAACTCTTCTATAGTACTGTAAAATTATATTCAAAATGTTATCCATTTTTGTTTGGAAAATTTTTAATAATGATTAAAGTATAATTAATGTGTGTATTCGTGTGCAAATATTCATATTCATTCCAGGAAAATTTACCATTTCATTTTGTATTATTAAAATAATTGGTTATTATGTCTGATAATGAAAATAATTGATCATACTGATTCACAAATTATTTAGAAAAATTTAAACAGTGTGCATTTGGAAATTTTAGCTCAATTTGAACTAATTTAAACACATGTATGTATAATTACAAAACAAGGCCTGCGAAGTCTAACATTAGCAGTTAGTTTACGATTGGACAAAGTATTTGTCAATGTATCACTTGAAATTCGTCCAAAATATTGACTTCCAGGTCGGATTTACGGTATTCAATCGTTGTTATTGTGTGTTGTTATTGTAAAGTGGAGGGAAAACTTATTTTTTAAGCATAATTTTTTCGAAATCGAAGACAAAAATAGTTTCTTCATTTTTCGATTTTTTAAAGACCCTAATTCAGAAAGATTTTTGTAATCGCAATCGGGAAAATAATGTTGGCAAGGATAAATTTGGCATGTGGGTTTTAAAAACAATAAGTAATTAATGATTGGATGCGCAGTTTTTGAAATTTTGCCTGAAATCCGATTTGGAAGTCAATATTTCAGACAACGCATCCACTCGTTATAGTTATTAGCTTTTCCTAAACTTTATTTACCCTAGAAAATATGTATTAAAAATTTTTTTTGATTTTGATGATATTTTATTCTTACACATGGTATAGGCTTACAAAATAATTTATTTAAATTGTACAAAAATCGATAAATCTTAAAAAATTTTATCAAAGAAAATTTCGGAGCCTCAAAACGTGAAAATTAAAGTCACAGACAAGTTTTTGTAATAAAAATGTAGAAAATATATTTTGTTACCTAATATATATATATAAATTTCATCTCCATCGATCAAACCGTTCCAAACATATAGCCGGTAATACATTAATTTATTATATTAATAATGAATACTTCACCTTATTAATCCTAGAAAATCGGCAACAAAAAATTTGTTTGGATGTTGATGATATTTTATTCTTACACGTGTTATACGCTTACAAAATAATTTATTTAAATTGTACAAAAATCGATAAATCTTAAAAATTTTATCAAAGAAAAATCAAAATTCGGAGCCTCAATAATACCTAGATTTTAACTCCATCGATCGAATCGTTACGAACATATGTAGAGAATATAATTAATTTAATATACAAATAATAGATAAGTCCACTTAAAATTCTATACATTGTTAGCCATTTATTCGATTTTGAAGAAACTGTGTGTTGAAATCGATCATTCTGAATAAGGAAAAAATGCAACCAAAATTTGCTCAAAAGAGCAGATATAGTTAGTATTCTGTCATGATTTAAATCTTGAAAATTCTTGATATACAACGATTTATGTTGACAAGTAATAATTGTATTTTTTAATCGTCGCTCACTAGAATTTCATCAAAATTCCACCAAAACCTTACACATCAACCATAGTTTATTACATACCAGTCAAAATCTCTACCAAACAAATAAATAAACATATAAAAACATATTCAATACGTTTCAAGTAAATATGTTTTTTTTTTATTTACTTTATCCATTTCGTCGCACAGTCCAATCACCTACTGAAAAAAAATATATAAATAAAAACTGTATAAATGCAACCAACAACACGAATAAACAAATAACAAACACAGATAGAAAATGTATTAGAGATGGACACAATGTGTTATTGGTCGCAAAACGGCAAAAAAAAAAACAACATAAAAAATACTGTATACACTTCGAAACTGAAATTGTTGTTTTGTTATTATTGTTGTATTGTGATGAGAACTGAGAAAAAATAACAGCATTCAGAAAAAAAATCCTCTATCAATAAAATAATGATAATTTGAACGGAGATTTCATCATTTTTTTCTGAGGTTTTGTTATGTGAATTACTTCACTCGATATATTACTGAAAGTACCAATAAAAAAAGTCCTAGAAAATACCCAGCCAACATTCAAATCAGAAATACTTCAAAATAGAACTCTTTATTTTGATTTCTTTAAGATGTTTAAGAATTATAACGTCATGATCACTTCTTTTTTAAGAAGTTATGGCTACGAGCTTTTTAAGTAGTTTTTGTTCTGATATCCTAATAATAATTTTTTTTTTTGCTTTACGATTATCGTCCAAATTAATTTTTAATAAACAAAAAGAAAAGCAAAGGGCATGAAACAAAAACTAACAAAATTGTGTAGGTTTAGAAAGTTTCTGGTCTCATTTTTGACTTTTAACGGTTCTCAGGTAAAAGACTTCTTATAGACCTCATAATTCTGACTTTCTTCGAAAAGTGGAAAGTAGACTACTTAAAAAGTTATTATTTAGAACTTCTTAATCAAGTCATAAAGATGTCATAATTGAGACTCTTAACAAAATCTTTTTAAATATTTTTGAAGTTTTTCTGATTTGAATGTTTGGTACACGCTTTTATCGCATTCTGAAAACGGTTTTCAATACAAGACACGAAATAGTGTTTTTTTTCTTTTTTTTTTTTTGCAATCAATACAAAATGAATACGAAAAACTCTTATAATTAATTGCATCGCTTTTCTTTAGTAAAACTTCAAAAATGCCAACAATTTTCCATGCAATGTAGAAAAATTTTTGGTATGAATGTGAAATGAAATAATATAATACTATTAGTTGCCTATTTTGGGCAATAATTTTGTTTCTATGAAATTTCAATTAAAATGTATCTTAGTGCAAACTTTGCCAAAAGCTCTTAAGACATTCTATACACTCATCTAAAGGTTTTTATAACACAAATATTGAGGTTTTTTATTTCGTTCGTGTCCTTTTTTTTCCTGTATACATAAATGTGTAGAAAACGATGAAAATTATCATTAAATATATTGCAATTTTACGCCCTTCCGTATCCATCCATCTATCCATATACCACACACTTCTATTATCATCATCTACTCCATTCTCCAATGATAATAATAATAATAATAATAATGATAATCATAAAATGAATATTGTGTCATATCTTACTTACCTTACACCATCTTGGCCCATCATGCACATTGGTGTTAATGTTGGTGCTATCGGTGTGTGTCGGTAAGAAAAATGGTGTACTGTAATATTGTAGTGAAGTATTGCTACTTACATAGAGCTACCTACGTCTTACCGGGAACGAAGTGCTACTATCTATATTGTATCTTGTGATGCGACACATGGAAAAAGTTCAAGCTAGAGATTGGATTCTACAAATAAATCGATTTATCAGTAATAATCTCATTCACATATAATATTTACTCTTTGTTACCTTATCGAAACTTAACTTTTCTTTAATAACTTTTGTTGTATTAACACATTATTTTAGTTACAAAAATGCAAACGACACTGCAATCCGGAGTCTGTGGCTTCCATCCAATCACAGAAACCTTATCTCGTAGTTATGGTCATTATTTGTATAACATCGACAATCCAACTATTTGGTATGGCTTTGAATATGTAGCAAATTATACAGACACATCACAAAAAGCACTTAGGTCTCAGGTTTGACTCCCAGCAGTAGCGTTTCAGGCTGTGAAATCTACAACTTGAATAACTTACAATGAAAATATTTTCCTAGGAAAGATTATAAGAACAAAAATTTTCAAGAATGGCTGTGCCTGTTCATGACAAAGTTAACAATTATGCCTCTCTTTTAACATGTAAATGATTCCGTGAAGTGGCTAACAAAAAGAATACATGACCTTGGGATTTTTATTTTGGAATGAGATTGTGTTTAATAATTGTACTCCTATAGGGTGGTCACCCCTCTGAATAATAACATGCAACGCTTTATTGTTTCTGAGAAAATGACGTTCGAAAATTTTGGTTTCGGCTTCATATAGTTTATATACCAATATAGTATTTAAATAGTGAGAGGTGAGATTGCCTAGTTGGTAGACGAAATGCGTTCGGAAAGGGTGTAAGATTACAACTTTACAAATTTTTGTTTGTTTTACAGTTAAAAATATATTTTTAACTGTAAAATTTTCCCGAAACAATTGAGCGTTGCATATTATTATTGAAACGGGAGAACATCCTACAAGGGTACAATAATTAAACGCAATCACATTCAAAAATAAAAATCCTTAGGTCGTACCATCCCCTAGTAAGTGCTTTTACTAGTAACCTCAACAATCCTCTGACGCATATGAGGAACGTTTGAGAGGTGGAATCTGTTTGTTATTACTTGATAGCTCAATATCAAATCTAGATAGAAAACATAAAATCCGATCTTCATACAGTCGTTATTAGAAAAAACATGGTATATTATTTTTCTTTGTTACCTGATATTATTGGAATTAAATATGTTTATATGTAATGTTGAGGCGACAATTGTAATCATCTCTCAATCTCTCATGGGTATTCTTACTAACCATTCAAGCTTGCGTAGATCTTTTTTTTTCTCCCCGTTACTATAGCAGTAGTATAGTCGGTGCAAGTGTAGAAAAAATAAAACGAAGAATTAAATGTGTATATATCTAATCCATATTATACACCAATTGGAGACTGACTGAATCATGTAAGTCTTTCTCTGTGAACTCGACGTGAATATTTTATCTCCGTATACGATGTGATATGGATGGGCTGAACTGATAGATTCGAACTGACAGATTCGATGATTTTCTCAGTTAAGATTCTATGAACTCTGAAATGTGTATTAGCATCATGAATGTGCCGAATATCTGCAAAAAAATTACGATCCGTATCGATATCCTTTTCAGCGGATCTTAAACGGATCTTTCGCATTGTTATGTTTCTATACGTATATAAATTTTAATTAAAGGTAGCAATAAAATACTGTTAAATCCTATTTAAATATTTTTCATTTCTTAAAAATATTTAGATTAATTAAAGATTAATTAAAAGCATTCTGGGCTAACTTTAAAATACAAGAGCGGTTTCTTAAGGTTAATTTGTTTACACTGAAAAAAGTTGAAACAATTTAATTATTTTTATGGCACAAATGGGACGTAATATGTTATAAGTATATGGAGGTTCAATATCACTCACACCAGAGATTCTTTAATAATAATTTCTTTCTTTTTTCCAGATGGTTTATTTAATGTTAGCTTATTATATCTATAAATGTTCCAAGAAAAGTGTTTGTAAGAACATTTCCTCTTCTTTAATATTCCTGGAACACTCAATTAAAATACTTGCACGTAAAAGCATTCGATATTCAGAAATATTTGATATTTGTATTCAATAACATTCTTAAATGTCTATAAACTTTATTATTTATCAGACGTTATGTCCATGCAGGTTGAAAATGAAAAAAATATTCATTGTATCAAATTCCTGGAAATATATTTATATCGAAAGCAAAATAAATTGTAAATTAGTTATTTGTGAGCGCATTGAAACATAAAAATTTCAGTTTTCTCTATATTATATAATTGAATTTTTTTTTTATATATACAAATATAAATAGATATATTATAGGAAGATTTGATTCTTCAGTAAGAGTTGACTTTCTCTTGGTGCCGGTGAAAGTTTATTAAAATTGAAAAGTGTTTAAATTTGATCACCATGTGCTAGGCAGATTTGACTATGGCTAGGTAAACTATACGAGCACTGTCTTGAGATAGTAAA
The DNA here is from genome assembly GCA_020423425.1 of Chrysopa pallens. Classification (NCBI taxonomy): domain Eukaryota; kingdom Metazoa; phylum Arthropoda; class Insecta; order Neuroptera; family Chrysopidae; genus Chrysopa; species Chrysopa pallens. The sequence goes on along the minus strand of CM035593.1, from coordinate 20,311,262 downwards.
TGTTGATTTTTAATAATTAAGTAAGGCAAAATATTTATTTAATATCCCAACAAAGAAAAAATTAAAAAAATAATAGAAATTACTTTACATAAATCTCATACTAGGCTAGGTTCGATTTTGAACCAAAAATAAAAATAGGATGAAACCCATTGGAAACGGAAAAGAATATAATAAAAATAATTGGAAAAATAATTATCGGGTGATCTGAGGTCGGGAAGTAGATGGGGGTGAATTTTTAAGGGTAAAACACGGTTTATCTTAAACTGTGTGTTCCGGTCACACTACAAATCGTATGAAAAAAAGTTAAATGGCAAAGTTATAGGTATAAAAAAATGTACAACTTTATGACATTCTTGAAGTGAATTGAAAACAAATATATTCAGTAACAGACCAAGGCAACTTTTCTCTAGGTACTTGAGGTTACGAAAAAAGTCAACATGTCAGCTTAAAAACCTTATCATTACTTTCTTATAAGCTATTTTTCACTTAAATTAGATTAATTTAATACAAAATTGGTCAAAATTGCAGTACAATAAAAAAACAAATAATTATATAAAGTTGATTAAAGATAAAAAACGAAATATATGTCTGTTGAATTAATGATTATTAATTAATAGATTGCCTGTGAAATCGAAGCTTTCAAAAAATGAGTCCAATGTGGAGAAATGAGAACATAGTCACTATAATTAACTTTCAATTCGATCGTTTATTTATATCGATGTAAAAAAATCTTTAAATTGCTTCATGGAATTAAAAAATAAATGTTCTATCTTATTAAATTACATGACTAAGTAAATTCAAGAATTTCTTTGATGAAATAAGAAACAAACAAAAAATATATATACGAAAAGAACAAAGTTATAATTGTAATCGGTATTAATTTTATAGGTTTTTATTTTAATCCTTTTTTAAGTGCTTTAACTAAGTGCTTGTATTTTATTTATCTTCTGTAAATCGTACCTTCTTATAAAATTTAACTTTCGACATATTTTTTGTTTTGTTTTTGATATTTTATTTATTATTCATAAATTTTATAAATCCTTTAGTTTTAAAAAGTTTTCAGCTAAAATAAATATTAAGTTATCATCAAAAAATTGGTTATGTTTATTTTATAATTTTTAGAATGAAGAAGAAAAATCGTGAAGATTTTAATTTAAATTATTATTTTACTTTGTGGTAGTTAAATCAACGAAATATTGATTTTGTAATAATGATGATATTTTACAAAACTTTCTTACATATAAACCGTAACCACATTGTAATCTCACTAAGCTATCAAAAACTAACTCAATTTATACGGACTCAATTCCATCGAAACAATTAGACAGGGTTGATAAATAATATAAATGAAACTTGTATAACAAGTAAATATATCAATTGATTGTATTAATAGTTTAAGTACCCAGCATATGGCTATGTATCAAATGAAAGTATAAAAATAACTAGCCGCCACACCTGTCTTCAAACTTGCCAATTTAGCTTTAAAGATTTTTGTTTTTATAGAACTTAGTTGAGACATTTTGAATAATTAAACACAAATGAAGAACTTTCCTTTTATCCAAATTTTGAAGACAAAAATGATTACTATTAATAATCGTTCTTGTAAAAAACAAGTATCGTATTCGTGAAGGGATAGTAATACTTTCACGCCTTAGTATCTGTTTACCAAATTAACGTATCCAAATTTGCATATTATAAATATATAGTAAAATAGTTTATGCGTCATAAACCATCATAATAGATTTTTTTTTTTTTGGTACGGACCATTAAATAACGGAAAATAGTCGACCACAGTGTAATAAAAGAAAATTTAATCATAACTAAGATCTGTACTAATGTTACTAACATACACAATATATTGAACAGTGTGTTTCGGAATAACTTCAAATTTGTATTAATCTGTTTTCATAACTAAGCTGAAATCAGGCAACACTAACCATTATAAATAATGTTTAAAGCCAAGCTTTATTTTGTTGCTGTTTAAAACTTCTTACAAATAACTACTATAACCTAACCAAGCCCAAACTTGGATGATTTCTCAACAAAGTCTGAAGTATAAATAAAAATACTTTCCAAATAAATTATTTTGTGGATAGACAACTTTAATTTGCACTCTCGCTAAGAAGCAACATGACAAGTCTATTTTATCTCTGCAATTAAAGATATTTTCAAATGGCCTTAAAATATACTTTTTAAAAGTTCCCTAACCACTCAGTATTCATTTATTATATATATACAATATCTATAATTGGATATTTTGCACATTGTTTGAAAGGTTTGGGGGTGTGTTTAAAGGTATATAGTATGTATACATTATACTTTATATTCTCCACAAATATATACATGTATAAACTCGTATAATGTATAACTTGTAGGGAACCACATACACAGATTGCTTATTCCTGTGTTTTTTTTCTCCTGTTTTACAAATTCAATATAAATGGATATATCCTGTAGGTCGTTATTACATGCATACATACATATATACATAGACCATAGAGTTTGTTATTCTCTATGGTAATGTCATCAATATTCATAAAAAAATATCAGACCATCATACCACATTTACCCAACTCGACTATGCTGTGTCTTCTGTGTTTGGTGTGTTATGTTTGTTTTTGTTTTGTTTTTGCACTCTTGTGTGTGTTGCATTGCACATATACACTCGTATATTGATGTTAGCTTGGCATTTAGCTTCGTTGGCATATGCCATGATGTAATTTTGCATGTATTTTTTTGTCTATAACCATTATTTTTACTAATAAGTTTTGATAGAAGGAAGAAAATTTTTGTATTGTATATGGGATTATAAATGGGAGTATTCGCCTTATTCGAAAATTAGAAATTTATTGTAAAAAAATTGCTGTGCAAAATGTAAAATTCAAAGTTATCGTTCATCCCACGTCATTTCTTTTTTCCTATATTTATGTCAACATTGTCGAGAGAAGTTCCGAAGGACCCTACAAATGTTACTTCAAAGATTTGATAGGCGCAGTAAAATTAGACCATTCTGCAGTTGCTATTATCTTGGTTTTGTTTTAGTGTTGATTTAATCTCTTAAACTGTATCGAGTGAGATTATTAGTGATGGTTTCTACATTTCTATTTATACTGATACGTTAAGAAATGGAAATTATTCATTGAAATATAAAATATATTTTATTCTGCCAAATTTATCGCATCACCTTAAAAAAGGATTTATTTATTTATTTTTGTTTATTTATTTATTTATTTTTTTTTAAATTAATATGATTTTTTTCGAAAAACTTTCTCTCTTAAAAAACGCAAACCTAGTAATTGTTTATCTACTATCTCATATTCTGCCAAACGTTTCAAGTGCACATCACCACTTTAATCGAGAAAAACTACAAAAATCGCCTTCAGGTTCGATTGACTGGTACATAGTTTTTTCGCCTTCGACTCTGTTGAACGCTGCATTTAACACAATGTATTCCTGAAATCTACGTTTAATTAAAAAAAGAAATAAAAACAAGAATAATTTTTAATGTATTTTACAACAAATAAAATCCTATATAAACTAATTTCAGAGTGATTGCAGATAATTGATACATTAATAGCTCCAAAAATATGCATGTGCCCAATGCTTTTCATTTGAAAGAAGAAAAATTATTGGACGTACTTTTTTGTGTTTTTAGTAATATTTGCAGTTTTGAAGAATGAAATATAAACTAATCGAAAAAAAAATTGGGAAAAAAGATATCAATTTTCTAGTTTTTTTTTTTTTCGTTTTGTTCATCGTTCTTTCATACTTTCATTTTTTTTTTTTTTTTCATACATTATAACCAAATTCTGAGCCAGAAATTTTGGTATACGGTCAAAATTTCTAGCTCTAGTATTTAGCTCATCGGAATTAAAATCAATCAACATACTTAAAATAAGTTAAAATAAGATTAATTGTCAAGTATATTTGATCAAAAATGCCTAATATTTATTTAATAGAGCATTATATTCAAAACATAAACATTTTTACATTTAATACTATTTCGGCAGAATCTTTTACATGAGTATTTATATCCTTCAAAATTAAATCTTATATCAGTTTTTATATCATAAAATGTATTTTATTTTTAATACATGAAATTTATTAAAAATTCTGCGTATTCTTTTAAAATGCCTAAATTTTTAATGAACCATTTTATTAACAGATAATTATACTGAACAATTTATAAGCTCTAAGTATTTTTTCTTCGAATTCATCTACAGACGAACACTAGGAGTTTGTTCTCATAAATATATCTGAACAATATAATAGCATTAAACAGAAAATATTTCTTGATACTACATATAGTAAACAGAAAATAATTCCATTACATTATGTAATTCCAAATGGAAATTAAATTACAGTTAAAAGAATGTAAGAAAAAAAATTGACGAAAAAAAAAAATATAAACAAGCCTGTTGGATATGATTCTTTGGCGTTCAAGCCCTTCTGATAAAATGAATTATTAGTCTCAATGCTTACATGCATATCAGTTGAGAAATATATATCTGCAAAATTTGTACAACAATTACGATTAGTTGCTGACAAAAATTGCTTCAGTTAACTTTGTCAGTGACAGTCAAATTAACGAACTTACGTTTGTGTTTTGTTATTGATTTAAAAGGATTGTTCGTATACAAATACAAAATTCATTTTTTCCGACGTGAGACATAACGGCTGTCTTGTTCATTGCTCGATAACCCGAAAATTGCAATTTTAACAATTTTCATATTATCGGATAACTGGCATTTGGTTTTATTACGTAGCAGACATTTGTATAATTAAAAAAAATTAATTAAAAATTAAAGAATTTCTTATCATAATTTTCGTCGAAATATAACTCATAACTAAACAATTCCCTCCTTAGTTTTATTTTAGTAAATTAATTTTTTAGTTTTCTTCTTTTTTATAATGATAAGGGAGCCCAAGCGGAAAGTTTTTGATTTTTGGAGCGCGTCAGATTCAGATATTAGTCTTCGTTGAGAGCCTCCATCAAATCGTAGCTCTCTATATGGTGCAGCGCTTATAAGGTAGCTGTAGGGTGCGCTTAAGTTAATTCCAAAATCCCCTGTGTGATTATACCGCAACAAAATCAAGATATTTAAAAACAGATTTTATACAGTGAGAGAGACATTTTATACAATGATACTGAAATAATAGTTTGACCGCGGGGGGATTTTTATTTCGGTTGTTGCGCTAAAATAAAGTAACTTTCGATCCCTAAGTTAATAAAAAATAGCATAGAAAGAAGGAAAAAATCCTATAAATAAGAGGAAATATTTTTTCATTCTTTCATATGTTTATAGGTATATATATTTATTTTTTTCTTTTAATGTACTTTTTTCTGTAATTTCTTACGCATTTTGTTTCTTTTCCGTGTGTCTAGTATCAGCCAGAAGCAGAAGTAAGTCGGTGTGCGGTAAATACAAAAAACACAGTCGGTATAAAAATGTATCGTCTGTTTTTTCAAGTTTTTAACGTCTGTATATAAGCTACAATAACAGAAGCGTGAGGCTTTTGTAGACTAACTTTTGTTTGTCAACTCAACGAAACATCAATTTTCTCCGTAATGGTTAAAGCGATAAATTTATTTTTTTAGAGCCAATTTCGAAGTTGATTGGAAAACATTGTAATGCTACGTTGACAGCTGACAGTGGCCTTACAAAAAATCAATGTTCTCTGTAATGATACGAATAAAAAAATGTATTTTTCCACAGTAAGTTTAGGAAAATTAACAGCTTATTTAAAATAAAAAGGTGTTTCGTTATGTTGACTGTCAACCTAAATTTTATCCGTTGTGGTTAGAGGGATTAATTTTTTACTACACCATTAATTAACGGCTAATTATGAGCTTTTTCGAATTTAACTGGGAATAGTTGTTTCGCGAAGTTCACAAACATGACTTAATTTTGACTTCAGTTAAACTTACAATTTCTGAGATATTTCTTAAAATATGCCAGTAGAAAGTGGTTCTAAATTTTATAGACTTAATCTAGAATAAAAATTTTTACTGAATTTTTTCTCGATTTTCTCAATTTTTGAAGTAAAAAATTGCGATTATTTTTGTTTTTACAGTTATTTGGATCCAAATTTTTGACAAATTTTCAGTTTGATTAAATGAAAGTTGGTCGGTTAAAACATTTGTGAACAAAGACAAAACAAATCAAAAATAATTAGGATAAACCTGGAATTTTGCTCAGAATAAATAGGATAATCCTTTTTTAAGTCCCTTTTTTATTATTTAATTGCGGAAATAAAGATGACGAAAAATGAATTTATATATTTCACGGAAATATTATATTTTGAAATGCCTTCAATATAAATACGGAGGTTGCCTATTATTTACAAGGTATTTCTTTGTTTTAAGATACTGAAAATGATTTCTTTTCTGTTCAAATAAATTGAACACATAAAAATATTTTTATTGTTATTTTTTGAAAGTTTGTTTGTGGTAATGGGAAGCTCTTAGGGTTTGATTTCAAACTTCGCTTTTAGTTCGTCATATAAATACTAATAATCTGTAAAATGTTACATTAACTTTCCCTATTTACATTTTGTTTTATTTCATGCTGTAGTGGGAATCTAAATGAAAATTTGTGTTACCTTATTAACCGTTAGCATTTTTTTTATCCCCTTATTTGTAACCAGTAATGTTTGAAAATGTTTAACTGGCGATAACAAATATAAAACCTTTAGGTAAGATTCCATCCTTTTAAAGTTTTCTGATTGAAAGCCTTCGAAAGTAAAGATATCTATAGGCAGAATACCATTTAACCATTTTTCTTGGAAATCACCAAAGATGTTCCATGCCATTTTCTTGAAAGCCAAATCAATAATAGACAAAAATACTCATTCATATGTCGAGTATTTGGACAATTTAAAATGTTATTTTTGTTATATGCCTATAATTATTACCCAGTTATACGTCATAATTGCGTACGCACCTTATATTAAAACAGTTTGTGCACGCATAGTATCTTTAAACAATATTGATACTTCAGTATATACAAGATATTTATACATGTAACACTGTAAAATAATTTCATATCTTATGAAATATTATATACTAGAATCTTTTATTTAATTTATTTGAATAAATGTATTTGTTCAGGTCTTACTTCAACCACTATCCCACCTATCTCGTTTTTTGTTCTGAAACCCGTTGAGGTTTTACGCATTATTTGCTTATTTTAGCAAACATGTTCTATTTTATGATATTTAAAAATAATACTAGACCAGGGTCGATAATTTTTGATACCAAAAAAATTATAGTAGGATCAAATCTATTAGAAACGGAAGAGAATATACCAAAAATGAAAATAATTTACGGGCGATCTAAGGTCGTAAATAGTTTTTAAGGGTAAAACATGGTTCATCTCGATTTCCGGCAAAAATGCAAGTCCTATGGAAAAAAGTTAAATGGCAAAGATTAAGGTAATAGAAAGATTTACTACTTGTATTCAAACGTTTTTCACATAATCTCAAAATTGAAATAATCAATTTTTTGGTCTTTTATCTTTTACAAAAAATATTTTTTTCTCGAAATTTTGGTGAAAATTTACTTTTTTACTTACCAAATCCACTGTTTTTTTTTTTATTTAAAATGTATATTTTTTCACCTTATTTTGAATAAATATCGAAACAGCATCATATTTTATTTAAATTGTTTTATTAGAAATATAACTACCTACATCTTTGCCATTTATTTTCTTCTCTAAGGACTTTTGCCCTTAAATCGAGATAAACCATGTTTTACCCTTAAAAACCCACCACTTTCACTCACCCCGAACTCAGATCACACGTTAATTATTTTTCCTGTCAGTTTTGTTATATTCTCTTCAATTTCCAAAGGGTTTCATCCAACTATATTTTTTTCCCTTTTCATCATTTTTAAACATTTCTATCCTGGTCTATACTCTACACCAATATTTTAGTGTTAAATTTTGTATATTATTTCCATGGTCTTACATATATGTAAGTATTATTTTATGGTATTATTATGATTATTATTTGGGCTGAAGGGGCTCTATTTTCTATGTGTTATATTTCTAAAATATTCTATCATAAATTATATTTTCAAAGGTATTATATAACCATATAATACCTATTTATATAATGTATATATAGAATAACTAATGTTTTATGTAAGTGAGAGGACGTAGTATGTATACAAAAATAAATATACTATTTATTTTGTGGTAAATATGTTGTTCAGTTGAAATATTTGAAAATAGGTGAAGAAAATGGTTTTAGTCGAGATGATTACACGTATCTGAAATATTAGCTTTATAATCGTTATTTGTTTAAAGAATGGGAAACTAAAACTGATGGATGATTTTTTATACTCCACAAACATAATATGTCTGAGTAGATTTAAGTATAGAAACACCACTTTCGACTGTCGGTCAATAACTCAATAACAAAAAGAGATAGTGAGCTGAAATAGTGACGAATTTGAAACTTAAATGAGCAAAATCGGTTCATTGGGTCCAATGAATCCTTTTCCCAACTTTGGAACTATAAAAGATAGAAGAAAAGTTCAAATACAAAAAATGTATGACCCCCACTGACGTAACGTAATTACCGATTTCAACCGATCACCAAAGTTAAGCAACAACAGACAGAACATGATGGGTGATCATCTAGGATTGATGTGTACTTTTGTTGTATATATTGAATATATACTCACTGTAGTCACTATATAACTTTAGTAGTTGGAAAAGTTGAAAAATGACTTTAAAAAAAAAAAGAAACAAAAATTTTTTTTTCAAATAAACAATCTATGTTTGAAATATTTTTTTATAAAATGATTGAGTTTTCCACAATTTTATCTCAAATTGGGTTAATAAGCTCATATATTACACAATACACATTATTATTATATACGTATACTGCAACTGTATATACTGGATATTTAAAACATTTTTTGAATGCGAATGAAAAATATTCCAAACAATGAAATTCAATAATATGTCGAGTATCTAAACACATAACTCTGTTAGTTATTATCTTCACTTTTTCATAAACTTGCATGTAAATCACCAGAATTTTATAGATATGTCATCAGTACGCTCTCTGGTTTACTTGTTTATATTTTCTGCTTGATTCAATTTACAATTTTAATTTTCCCCGAAACGATTAATTAAAAAATATTATCGGAAAAAAGATTTACTCATATTACAATATGTTTTTCAAAACTATTTTCAAAAAATAACATCCAAATAGCAATTCAGAGTTGCACATTCGGACGGATGTTGTAATCTTTGCTCAAAACAATCCGGGAAGTGAGACACAATCATTTTTTAATCTTCTTCGCAGGAATTCATCAAATAAAAAATTATGACAATAAACGGCCCAAAATCATAAAATATAAAGATTGAAAATAAGAAAATGATTTTCAATAAATCCGAAATTTAAATATGTCAAATTTTTCTAAAAGATTTTCACAAAATTCATAAAAAAAAAAAAAAATTAAACAAGGCCGAAACTATACTTGATAAATCATATAAATAATTAATAAATGGAAATGTATGTAAAAATATTTGATAATTGTTCGTTCGTTGACAAATAATTAATTTTATCTAAAATTATAAATTGTGTGTATTAAATTGTAAAACTAGAATTTAGTATTCGAATTTGAATTAGAGAATACAACTATCTACCACTCACTATTACATGAATTGAATGAATGAGACAAGCAACCGTACAATTCACAAAGTTAACTTGAAAACATATTATTTATATTTGCATATCAGTTGCAGAGTAGAGTAATCTAAATTTATGAACGAAACTACATATTAATAATACACATAATTTTATAGAAATGTGAATACATCGATGTTGATATTTATACTTAGATAATGAACGTATAAAAGAAAGTCTACGATGTTTGAATTGACTATTTTGAATAACTCGTTCCAGAATAAAATAAAAATAATAACCATAATAGAAATTAAGTTGCTGAACATTCAATAGTCTTTTACATTTAAAAAATTGTGACTAATATACCACAGTCAGAAAACTGAGCAACATGAAAACTCACCAGCTCCGTGAGTGACAGCTAGCTCCATCTTGAATCAAACGTAAAAACTTAGAATTATAAACAGTAGTAAAAGTTAGATTTTGCTAAGTTTAAAGCTACAGTGATGTCAAGGTAAGCAAGTGGGTAAAGCTTGTTGAAGCGAAGGGCCGTGTGAAGATTTGTAATAAGTTTGAAACATGTGAGAGAAGATTAATAGCATTAGAGAAATAACGTTACTGAATTGGAAAAAGAATCTGAATAGATAATTTAAAATGGTCGAATCCCGGTACTAGAAAATCCAATTTAAATTATCTAAGGGTAATGTTTTTAAACGATCTAGAAGAGATGATGAAATGAATATAAATACAATAATGAGCTACAAAAGGTTAAAATACTTCAAGTTCAATGTGAATGGTAATCTGCATTCTTTTACAAACCTAAGACTAAGTGATCTATAATTTGTTGTTATTACCATTTCTTTTTTTAGCGTGCTCGAAATCTCCAACTTATCCACTTTTGTTTTATTTACACATTATATCAGTTACAGAAATAGAAACAATATTTGTACAATAATGGCATTACAAACTTTCCGGGAGTCGAACTGGCACATTTATCTTAAATTTTGAAGGAAAGTGTAGTAAAGTACTATGGAGCTCTTACCGTATAATGACTCTTATGTGTAATCATTATGGAGACGAACATTTATGACGTAATTAATAAAAATCTTCTTCTTTATTTAATTAATAACTTTAAACGTCCATATTTTGGCTCTTTTTTAAGAATTTAAAAAAAATCATTTTCCTGAAGTACAGACGCTTCAATTAAAGTGATAAAAAAATGTTTGCATCTTGGTTATTGTCCAAAGTCTTAAAAGCAAAGAATTGCACCTATGATATCTTGTTACTCAACAATAGTTACTATCTCTGTATCATCATAACTGCAACGTTTTTTATTATTTATTATTTTAAACACAATCAAATTGTTTAAATTGTTATGTGTAATTGTCAGATACTATCAGTTTGATATTCAAATACAAATCGAATTTAAATATGATACATCTATGTGAACCCTATATGTGATTGTATTATATATACATATAATATTCTGTTGTGTATTTTCAATTCAAACAATAATATTATTACCATAAACCCCTCAAGTTAATGTAATTATATTGCTAAGAATAATTAACTATATATGATCATCAACATGTAAATTTATTACCTTTCATTCATTTTCAAAATGGTGTGCAAACTACAAAACATACACACTCACAATAAACAGTAGGTTGTGTGCAGGTTTGTATAAGGTTTGTGTTGATATTCTGTTCTACCTTCAATATTTTAATATTAACTACTATTCATTGTACACAATATGTGTATTATATAATCATCATTTGATATTATTATTGGACAATAATTTATAATTTTGATAGAATCTAAATATGTGTATATGTTACAGACAAAGTATAAGTTTCAGTTAATGGAAGATTCACTATTCAATACATGCTTGAACGTTGGTTATTTAATCATCAAATGTACACTTTATCGAGCAAAAGTATTCATTATTAAGACAATGTATCTGTGGAATGAAAAATGTGTCACTTTTATCTATTTTCATTTCTTACCTATTTAAAAATATTAAACACTCAGTTGTTATGTTGTGTTGATTTGTTTATCAGAATTCATTTAATTTATCTATGTATTATTTTCATTTTAAACTGAAAAAATAATAAAATACACCATTAAATTAGTGTATATAGTTTTAGGTGAGCGAAGAAAATTCAAGTATTTGCTTTTTTTTATTCCACGTGTATACAATCTGTTCAATATTTTTCATTTGTTAGTTAATCGATTTGATAATTTAGACAAATATTAAGTAATTTATTAATGCTTATACCGATTAACGGATTGGTCTTAACAACTGTAAACAATCACAATAAAGCTGTGACAGTTATTGAGGCATAATTTTACCTTTAAATAATCATATTATATACATAACGTTGCACAAAGGTAAAATTTTCGTAAATTATGGCAAATATTAATAAAAATAAACTAACTTTGATTAACAATTCGATTTTTTTATAAATTTATAAATAACTTTTTAGTGGCTTTCATATAATACTAAATTGGGCTGCGTTTAATTGCGTCTCCTGAATCGCTTAATCAATAATGAAGCAGTATACAAACGTAAACGCACTTCATGTAATTGTTGTTCAATTTCACCTATGGGGGGTTGAATAAATTTTTTCCCTCATAATATAATTGAGATTTCAATGTAGGAAATACAATAAAGATTTAACTGAATTTATTGGCAATACAATATCAATAAATTTAATGAAAAATGTTTTTAGTCCTTTTTCCGGAAAGAAAAGACTGTATACACTTTAATTTGATAGTGATAGAATATATATATATATATTTCTAATTAAATTATTTATAAAATTAGCTATGACTATCGTGTCTGATTAATTTAAATAATGCCTTCCTTTATTTCATACATTCACTAAATTAATACTTTAACGGTAACATTTTTGTATTCATGTATATAGATAAATGTGTACCTATGTTCTTAATTATTACTTCAATTTGATATAGTTGAAAATTATAACATCATCAATATTTGTGTAATATAATTTAGATAAGGGATTTATTATTATTATTATTATAAAATATATATTGGAATTGATGTACCGTGATGCTTAGTGCTCCAGTGAAGCAGTGATCATTAAGTTCCATTAATGTAAAGAACGTTTACGAAGAAATACGATGTAATTCGTAAAATTCGATATCCATTTTAAATGGCAGGGCACAAGACTTTTAAGGAAATAATAACCAATATAACGTAAAATTCAAGAACCTCAAAAAGGTCATTAAATATCTTACACTTCCAAAAGTACGCTTTTTCATCACATAACTATTTTTGGTTATTTTTTTACAATCTTTTAATTTGTTTCACGTGTCCCAACGTTTGGTTGTAATCAAATCTTTTAAGTTAAATTTGATCCACTTCCGGTTTGACGATTGAGCTGAAATTGAGCTTATATATGAAAATCGGATAATAATACAATAACATGCCATAATATAATATAAAAAAAATACGGTAAACTACTACTGAAAACTATTTCTTCTTTATTTCATGGCGCTTCCACCATTTATAATTAACGCCTTTAATTCTTATACTAACGAAATTCAATAAATAAAATTAGTTTAATAGCACTTTAACCTCTTAAAACTATAAAAGCTTGTATTTAAGAAAAATATTATTTTACTGAATAAGTTATTAAGTTGAAGCAGTTATACCCCCTCTTATTGGGTTTTAATTTAATTTTAAAACTTCATATTAAACAATATTGAATGTGCGAAACACGTTTAAAAATCATTTTAAAATTCATGTGGAACCCCCTTTAAAAGTGATAAAATTTAAAAACCTAGAAAATCACCATGAAGTAGCCATGTTAGAATACTCTCAGTGATTGCTTCATTTTCTTATAAATAATATATTTAATCTATAAGAATGTGTTTTTTATTGGAGCGTATTCAGTTGTACTATATATCTATAGCTTTTGTGTATGAGTATAAATAAAATGTATAAACGTGTGCCGTAATAATGTTCATTTAGGCCTTAAAATTGCCTATGTGTGCTCCTTCCTGATTCGAAAAATTTTTTAAAATTTTATTTAACTTGTTTATTGCATTCAAAAATTTGGTTTTTTTTTTTTTAAACCAAATTGTGGTAGAAACCTATATTTTTGTAAAGAATAAACTTCTCTAGTTCTTACTAGAAACCTAGCATGAATTTTCAGAAGTGGTCATTTTGAAAAGTGTGTAGGTACTGATGCTTCTAATATGAATTTAAAAAGAACCAATCAGAATCAATAATATTTTCCTGCCTCAAGTTACTTAAATTGATATCAAATATTGAATTTAATCATAATATGTACATTCACAAATAAAATTTCTTAAAATTTTAGATATGCTATCTAGAATGCATATACAACATACATATACATAAAATAATCGTTTGCATGTTATCTGAACTATAATATAACATTCATATAGGTATATACATAGTTTTTGGAATATGATATGATAATAGTTTTACATGAATATAATATATAATGCACTAGTTAAATTCAAACAAGGTACTTGATTATGACAATTGCTATTAGGTAGGTAGTATCCTATTTCTATATCTACAACGTAAACTACCCATGTTTTAATAAAACATGTACACTGACTTCATGCATTTCAAATATAAATTTAGAGAGCATCATCATAGTTAAATAATTTATATGAATATTATAAGTGAAATCATTGTATATAAATTTAAGAATTAACAAGCTCTGGTGAATATGAACTAAAAAACGAAGATTTTCAGTTTTGTTCATCACACGAGGAAATTTCACATTAAAGACTCATGTAGACTTTATTGATCAAACCTTTAGAATTGCCAAAAATGTACCGTTCACAATTTCTGAAACTGATAAAATTTTAATAAGAATATTGTTTAATTATAAATATAAAAGCAGATGATTTTTATAAAAAGATTGCGGCAACGTAGAGACTGATTTTAATTACTCCACAGTGCCACTTGTAAACAAAAAAAAAAGTGTGTGCGTGTAACCTTTACGCGCGATTGAAGTAAAACTTCTTATAAATACTTTCATTTGAATTGAGAGTAGCAAATTGAAGGTTAGATCAGCACATGTCAATATAACCTTGTTATTGAATATTATAAAATGTCGCAATTGTCAGAAAATTTATTTTTAATTTACTTATTTTAAAAGTAATAAATAAACAAGTATATTTAGAGATTTTCAAAAAATTTAATTAAGTCAAGAAGCGTGTAGTATATGACATATACTTACAACCAATCAGAATTATTTTTTTTAAATGGCGGAAACTACACAGGCTATAGTAAGCGTTACTTCCGTCAGAAAAAAAATCTGAGTTACTCCCTAGTAGTTATATCTTAGTGTAAGAAATATATTTTATGTTTATTATTTTTCAAAATGTGTCGTCGTTTACTGTATCTAAAAATTATAAAATTTTTTAGTTATTTTTGAAAATTTGTAAATCTGTCGGGATTTAAAGAATAAGACAATTTAATGATCAATTAATTCATATAAGCCGATTGAGGTTACGATGAGTCTGTATTTAAGTATCAATTGATAAATATTGGCTTATTATAAACATACCTATATGTAAATAAAAAATATTATGAATTTTTAAAACTGATTAGTTTGAATTTTTTTTTTTGCCTATTTGTCTATTTGTCTAATGTTTTCAACAATTAGACAAATATCAATTAAAAATATTTATAAAAAGAAATTAACCCTACCTGTATAACTTTACCAAAAATATGTTATTTCCTAAAATAATTAGCCATAATTATCCTTGAGAAGATAGTGACTGAAACACTTTTGAAACTCCATAAAATAGACTATAAAAAATATTGTTGTTTTGGAGTCTGTCAAACCACAGTCAGCATACAAAAACGATTTCGGTTTTCGGTATAAATGCAATAAGTGTCAACCAGAATTACATATATACGTAGGATTTTATAAATATGCAAATTATAATTTTGTGAAACAAAAGTTGATGTTTTTAATTACCGGACTGTAATGAATTTTTTATGATTTGTAATAATTTCATAAAATATGATCAATGAGTCTTGAGGCCTTAAACATTTTTCTACCGTTAAAAATTCTAAAATTTTGGACATCAAAATAAATATTTATAAATTTGTAGGAATAATTCTAGTTAAATAAATTAGCTAATAATTAGTTATTTGTAGTTTTGAAATAATTTGATTAAATGAAGTAGACATGGCTAGTACCATGGTTTATTTTAAATAGACTCCAACATAAAGGACGATATTCTTTATTTTCCCATATGTAATTTTAAGCTTTAATCGATTTTTTTATTAATATTTCGATTTTTTTTAAGAGTATATTTTTAAAAAAGCTCTATAAAGAAATAAATGGGTCCAGATAAATTTTTTATCACCCAGAAGGCAAATTATATGGCTGTATAATACATTAAATGTAAAATATTTTTGTAAAATAAAAGATAATTTTAAATTAAAATAACTAAAAGTAAACCTATAATTTTAAATTAAAAACTTCATAACAGTGAATAATATCCTTGCAACCAAGTACCTTTCGTATGTGTCCCTAACGAATCAATTTTAAGCTAGGATATGGATTATTTCCAAAGATTTTTAATTTAAAATGAATTTCTATTTGATAATTAGTTGTTCTGAAGATGGTTATATTTTTTTTTTTGAGTATAAAAAAAATTATTAAATGATATTAAAAAAAAAAAAATGTTTGATTAAATAAATAAAATTAAATACAATTTAATTAATTTCTAACAATATAAATATATTTAGAGACAAATTATGAAAACAATAAAATTTTGCCAAGTAAGCAGCAATTCATTTAATTTCATTAAAATATTATTAAAACCACTACAACAACGCAACCATGTTCAAATTTATTTTACTAAAATTCTATGGTCTAAAACAAAATACATATAAATGTATGTATATGATATTGTGTTTGAAATAATAATAATAAAGGGTGTAACACCAATTTAATCAAGTATTTTATAATTTATATCGGACATTGTGATCTCAGCAGGTGGGGAAGCGAATAAAACGGACCAACGATGACCAACACAATATACGTACGAACCAGTCAGAAGATCATGATATGTATTGTTTAATGAATAATATTCATATCTATTACATTATTTTAATATGTTTTAGTATTACAAATAAAATATTATATTTCTCATTGAAGGAATTAATTTATAGAATTATTATATATAAGAACATTTACTGAACTATTATAATTATATTCGGGATATAACAAATAATTCAGGGATATTGTTCTATAAATCAATAATTCTTATTTATTCTCATGCATTGTTTTATCTAAACCTTATAGTTCTTGAATATATTATTTTGAATATTACAAAACTAATGAAGGTAAAAACCAAACAAGTGAAAATAACAGCTAACAGAATTAATTGTTATAATACTTGACGTATAGTTCAGTATTAATGTTTGAATTATATTTAATCATAAATATTCATAAAATACTCTGCATATGCATTCCATTCAGTTATAAATACATATCTTTATAGTAATATGTGAAACGAAACTGTGTACACCTTTTTACGAAAATTGGGCGAAATTTGATATTACACTTATAGTTTATACAGAGAAGAACTGGAGACTGCTTGTTTTTTAAATTATGCCTAAAAAATACATTAAATCAATAAAAAAAATCATTACACATTCTATGACACAAACATATATAAGAGGTGTGGTGTATATTACACATACTACTATACACACGCATATATTCTCTCTTGTTAACTTTATATATTCTATTTGTTCTCCGCAGTAACGGAACTCTAGTAATAATATTAATGTTAGGTAGCTAATTTAGAGCTAAAATTGTTGCCAAACAAAAAAATTTACGAAAAAATGTTTAAAAAAAAATAAAAATTTAATTTTTAATCTTTCTTAGCTTGAAATTTTTGCAAAATATTTACCTTCAGATTAGATTTCAGGTGTTATAAAAAAAACCAAAAATCCAATCATTAAACGG
Organism: Chrysopa pallens; assembly: GCA_020423425.1. Classification (NCBI taxonomy): domain Eukaryota; kingdom Metazoa; phylum Arthropoda; class Insecta; order Neuroptera; family Chrysopidae; genus Chrysopa; species Chrysopa pallens. The sequence goes on along the minus strand of CM035593.1, from coordinate 20,293,620 downwards.
ATACCTATTATTTTGGAACTCTAATGGTCAAATTTTCTGATGAAGATTAATATCTAGAAATCGGGTGACAATAAATTTTCCGGTAACGAAAATTACGAAACAACGCGAACATATTTTTGTCACCATTTTGTCACCGTTTTGGATTCTTAATTTTTGATAAATGATCTGATATCTAGCCTGGAGAAATATATGAATTTCGAAGTTTCATTTATGGTTCTTCAAAATCTTAATTGTCGATGTGATTCTTTGTCGATTTTTAAGGCAAATAAAAATAGTTTCCTCTTATTTTATGACTTGAATAATTTCATATTATCCCCGTTTTTAGTATATTTTAATGTCATTTTTTTTTAAATACAAACTCAAGTTGTGATTATAATGAATTTGAAAATAATCAAAACAAAAGTAATTATAAATTTTTTTTTCTATTCTTTTATATTATTTTCAACTGTACATGATTTATACATTTTATAAAAGAGGAGATGCTTTTGAAAATGGTTGTATGTTGCACAAAGAAAATGTCACTGTAATTATATACTTCAATTTGATTGTACTTGTACCTTATACTTGTATACCTTGCCTTGTATCGTCTCTTATACAAACAACAGTTTTTTTTTTCTAGAAAATACTTCCGTTCGGTCGTTGTTACTTTTTTTTTTTTTTTTGAACAATACCTGATAATTATCATACTTAATTTGAAATAAAACAGTTTATTTTAATAAAGTATCTACTTTATTATTCTACTTGTCTTCTGTTATCGAGCAAATGTGTGTTTTATTCGAAGTATAAGATCGTTTTGCTGTTTAATAATTTACAGAATAATAATAAATTACTCTGACGGTCAGTTGACCATTGAATATCGTATTTTGTTATGTAAATGATATATAATTTTTATGCAATATTTTATTATTTATTTTCTAATAAAGATTTTAATTATTAAATATTAATATTATAAACGAGAGGTTTACAACTATAACAGAGGCCAGCCACTTGATTATTTTTAAACTTTGTTAATTAATTTGTATGCGTTTCATTCAATCCATGGCGTGGATGGAGCAAAGAATATTGAGTGAAGATTAGGTTTTGGCCAATTGTGCTTTTACTATAGAGCTTCAAAAATACAAATTTGTTTTGACACACACCAGAAACGTATGGTTTTTGCAATGTGCAATAATTGTGGGAAATTGGAGAAAAAAATATTGTACTTAAATAAAACCGTATACTTAAACGCTTGTAGTGACAATTCAACGGGACACTGGGGAATTTTCATCTTCATTTATTTTCTTGTGAGTTATAAGCTTTTAAGTTCCAAGAAGTTATTATTTACATTTTATTACGTTTAAAATGAGTGTATAAAAGCTTATATTAAAATATATATTTAATTTATAAATTCATTTTTCAAATTGAAATGTTTTTATGCCAGTATTTATCAAACATTTGGTTTTCCATTTTCAGTTTCAATTCTTTTCTTTCCCAATATATTTTAGGAAAATTGGAAAATGAGAAACAATAATATTTTTATCATTTTGAAAAAAAATAAATTAAATTCTAATTTCAAGATACTTATTTTATTGGTGTTTAATTAGAATATTTTAAGCAAATCGAAGAAATACAGTCATAGTTTGAGAAAATATTTCGATACTGCGTCTTAAAAATAATTGAATCAATAATAACACATCTCTAAAAAAAATTTAATGTGTTAAAATTATTACCAAATAAATAAATATAAATAAATAACATTTAGTCTAAATTTTCAGAACAAACATTTGTATGGAAAAAAATGCTTGGTAAACCATCTGTGACAGAAATGACATTTTGAACTGTGAGTTGATATACCTTCTACATAAAGTTACAGTGTGTTTCTAGATTAATAAGCATTTGTTTCTGTATATTCTATCAAGAAAATGATGACATCGAAACAAAAATAGGATAGGCGAAAAATTTTATGGAATATTCTCATAAGTGACCCAGATTGTCGAACAAATTGGAGGGAAGATTACTGATAATTTTATCAATTTAACAATTCTCACAAGCAAAGTATAAATTTTAAACGAGACAGGAAAATCTTATATACATTTTATAAAGTACTCGGATTAAATTTGGAACTATTTCACAAAGCTTAAACATTTAATTTTGTTAATTAAGCAACGTTTTACGCCTTAATTACGAGAAGATATTTCTGTTTTAGTTATTTTTATTAATATACCCCAACTACTTCACAAAGGTCTCCCCTAGTGATTAATATTTGAATCTTTGTGTAACTAATCATATTGTAGTATATTATTACATTTTAATTTTTTTTATACCTCCCCTTCGCTTATTGATGTATGGTAATAGGTAAATTTTATGAGCCCTTCATCGATCATCTATCATCCTAGCTATAAAATTAACCCGAAATTATTGAGATTTACGCCAGTGAGCTTATCTGACTTTCTCTGACTTTGAAGCTTCTTATTTAGTATTTCTATACATTTTACTTACTCCATTTCGCCAGTCCTTGACAGGATTTCATTAATGACGTTGTTTTTGGGGTCAATAAATAAAATATTGCCTTAAAATTACAAAAGAGGGCAAAGGCTTCCTCCATCAAACGCCTTAGGCTCTTATTCAGAGCTTCTTTCGTACACTGTCCATCATCCGTCTTTTATTAGGTCTTTAAGTCCGGCCCACGTTCAATTGAGGATCTTTACGCTCACTACAACATATTTAGCCTGACTCTTTTTACGAATTTCAGAACAACACATTTTATCATTTTTACGTATATTTAGTACTAAGCTTCTAACAATGTTCGTGGTTTTCTAGATCAGTATTCTTATAAACAGAACACATGTATCCAGGACTTTGATTTAAGCTCAGAGGTAAACTATTTCTAAAAATGTGTTTCTGAGACTAAAACCTTTTCCACGCACTACTCATTCGTGCCTGGACTTCAATAACATGTCTATTACCAAAGGAAATAGTTTGACCAAGATATTTAAATGACTTTACTGGTTTTAAGGATACATCTTTTAATTTAATGTTGCCAGGGTCCACCTTTGTTGTTGGGTGAATATTGAAGTCTAAGTACTGCACAAAAGAAAAAATAAAATGCAGGAACTTGAAGACTTTGTATTTTAGAGTTAATGGAACGTCAGATTTATTATGATGACTTTTCCTAAAGACAATCTATATATTATTTTAAAAAAATACCTATAAATTATAAACATTTATTTGGATTTAAGGTTATTTAGTTTTTAAATCACATGGAATGATATGTTAAAAAACATTTTTTGTTTACTGATATAAACACACTCAAACATACTCCAGAAGAAGGTATACGAATGGTTAACGAAGAACGGAGTACAGACTGAGGTAATTCAGTTTTTACTTTATACACACTTCATTTAAAAAAGCAGTGATTCGAATCATTCGGTTCACCAAAAATGTTGTTCAAACTGAATGAATCCATAAATTTCCACATTGTAGAAATAAATTCACTTCAATCGTACGAAAATATTCAATTTATCTTTATTACGCTAATCCTTATAACGTGTGTGCGGTGTTTGGAAGGTATATATGTACAAATATATACAATAAATACGTATATATCAAGTGGATATCGTTTTTTGTACTTTTTGTTGATGCTTTTTCCGTGGTCTAAAAATTTCTATTATTCTTTATGTATATAATCACCAGCACACTATTTTTGTAATTAAAAAAATGCCATGGTAAATATGGCCGTATGCTGGCAAACCGGAAAATATTATTTTATATATTTTGAGTGAAAATTGTTTTTTTTTATAAAATACAATAAGTAAAGAATTCATACTAAAAATATGTTCAAGTCTATCTTTAACAGCGTACTTTCAGGAAGGAAAAATAAATTATGTAATTAAAATTTATGTCGAATTATACTCAAATAATCAATTTGTGTCATAGAAGCACATGATTAATTTATTATCTTAAAATTAAAATTTGTTATTTTTATCTTTATATCACGTGACCTAACACACAAGATTACCTTTGTGCGGCATTATTATATTGATGATTAAAATTATAAGTTATCATCTATGAATTCAAGCCTAATTAATAAACAAAAATTAAAAGAAGAAATTAAAACTAAATTTGAGTAATAGAAGCTTAAAATTATTTTATTATCTCAAAAATAAAATTTGATATTTTTATCTTTATATCACGTGACCTAAAACAGTACGCTGTTGTGGTGTGACATCATTTTGGTAAAAGTAAAGTTGTCATCTGTCAGTTTGATAAGTAAAAAAATATTAATTGCGTCACCAAAACGGCAGCATGTTTACAGGAATAAAAAAGGTTTAAATTTTAATGTAATTGTATGCCAATAAAGTGTTAGTTTTCCAAAAATATTAATTTTGTTTTTTTACTTTTTATCATGAAATTAATATCTAGTCCTATTATTTGTTGATCACTTAAATTTGATTTTCAGGTCTAAACACACTAGGAATGGGTTCTAGAAATATTAATTTAATATTTTAATTCAAAGTTTCAATAACAAGCTTCCTGGAATGTCATGTGTATATCAAGATGGCTGGTACTTTTTTAAGGCGGCCTTCAAAAATTAAATTTCCAAAATCATTTTCATACTTATTTATGACTTTGTTTCAATTAATCAATAAGGGCTTATCTGATTTACTCACCTAAAGCGTATTGCTCGTATAACTTCATTTTATTCTTATGAAAATTTATCATTAAAAAGGTTCGTCATAGAGCCTCATTAGAGGTTGACTTTTCAGAGTTTTATCCAATAATTGTTTTCGAGTCGTTTCATACGACAAAGACAAGTACCCATGCATTTCATTATTGTAACTATTAACTCAAATAATACTGAACAAACTTTGATTTTTGGGATGAAAACAATAAGTTTCTATCAAGAACTTAAAAACGTAATTCACTTTTTAAATTGAAAAATTTAAAAAAATAAAATCAAATAGATTTTTTGTTATCTATTTAGAAAAATTTTGTATATCAATAATGGCTAGATTTTAAAATGAATCTAAAAACAAATGTTTTTATAATTATTTCAGCCCCTTGCATTTGTATGTTGAAATCTACATCGTTGGCCTCTTTAATTATTATTCAACTCAGTTGAAATGAAAAAAAAATCTGGTATATATTTTATTTCCTAAGTAATCACAAAAACTCATTGTCCATTTGAATATATAACCATTTTACTGTTTCCCAGAAATAAAAATGGCAGGTCCATATTACTTCAATTATAAAATACAATAAAATGTCATTCGCTTCGATATAGGTATATTAAATATTATTATAACATTAAATTACGAAATAAATAAATAAAAAATTTTTTTTTGTTTGCGTTAAGAGCATTATAGATAAAACATTTTCATTTTGAGAATATTTTTTTCTCTAGCATAAGTATTTATTATATACTGTGGTATTTCATATAGAAAGAACCATCACATATTATATACAATATATAATTGTATTCAATGTTCGATGTTCATTAACATTTTAACAAAGCGTCATTTTAAGCTAGTTTTTCGTTAATTATTGAGGAAGTTTTTTGATATGCATTAGATTTCAGGATATAAAGTTTTATATATTTTCATGTAATTTTAATACGTTTTTAGAATACGCAAAAAAACGGAAAAATTCGTATCTGGAGTTTCTTAGGCTTAATCGTTAAATGGATGCTATTTTTGAAATCTAGAGGCTCAACTACACACATAAATAAACTTTTGTCAAAATACTTTTAAGCCAAGTTTGAGTGAAACTTTTATGATTCTACAAAATCATATATATTGGCATGATATAATTATCGTCTTTGTTGGAAAACCTTTAAAGAGTGATCAGTTTCTTAGGCTTAATCGTAAAATGGATGCTATTTTTGAAATCAAGAGGCCCAACTACACACATAAATATACTTTTGTCAAAATAATTTTAAGCCAAGTTTGAGTGAAACTTTTATGATTCTACAAAATCATATATAATGGCATGATATAATTATCGTTTTTGTTGGAAAACCTTTAAACAGTGATCATTAGTTAGCTTTGGAGTAATTGGCTTGACTAGCTAAGTTTAATTTTTCAAAGTTCATACCTTTAAATAAGTAACATTAACCAACTATGAGGCCATGATAAAATGCTAAGTTCGGTTAAAAGTTAAGCTCAATATGATTTTGCAGAACTAATCTCGCAGAACCAAAGGTATGTACATGAAAGATGCATCTTTGATGACGCGTCTTGGAAAAAGAACACAAAATTAGATCGTTTCTCGCTCATACCTTCCGCTATTACTAGATGGACCCAACTACCAAAATTCTTTGTACATTGTTTATTACATCTTGAACTTCTCAACATGTTTTCTATCTCATATATAACATAAATAATATTATATATGTATATAATATATAAACAGTACTACATAATATGTGTATACATACAAACATACATATATATTTATATCAACCTACCATAAAATATTTACTTACAATTTTACCATTTCATGTGGAAAGTATATTTTTTTTTTTGAACCCAAGCAACAACATATAAAATGCACAGATCGTTTGATGCATCTTTTGATATATTAAAAAACAAACCAGGCTAAAAATAGAAAATTACAATTTTTATACATACATATAAATACTCAAATACATTAAGAAAAAATAGATAAGTGTGTGAGTCAACTGATTAATGTGTTAAGCATTATTATTTTCATACTGCTAACGATGGAAATCACTACTAGATTGAAGTACAACTGACAGATTTATTTCTTTATATACAAATGACAGAGTTATTTCTTTATATACTCGACAAATATATCAGTATAAATATTTATGATATATTTATGAAATATAATAATTTTTCAAATATGAATGATTTCAGTCGATCAAATGGACCGATTTTATTCATTCGCGAATTAAAATCACTTTTCTGACATATTATACATATGTTTGGAATGATAAAATACATATTATATCAAACCATTATATCAAAGTATACAGAAAACGAGCTGTATACCATTCTACTGCGATACTATTTATTTCTATATATGCCCAAAATATAAATATATTAAATGCATACATGAATATATATATATATATACATACATATATATATATATATATATATATATATATATATATATATATATATATATATATATATATATATATTATTTTATAGCACGCTTTTTTGTAAGCTATTCATATATAATCAGGCATTAGTGTACTGTAGCGGAGAAATCGAGAAAAACTATAAGAGTTCATAATTCAAAAATGTACGTAAAAAAATTCTTTTAAAACTATAAATTTTAATTACATTAAATACCTGAAGGCGCTTAAGTCTACTTCATATGTATTGTAATTTTCAGTGCCTAAGCATTTTAACAGTCATACAAGTTGTCATACAATTAAAACCTTCATTTTTAATTTACTTTTAAAATTAAGACTTGTGAATATAACAACTAACAGTATTAATTTCTGAAACATTCGGAATATGATTCAGTCGCAATGTTTGATCTTCCTGGCGTAATCCTTCATTTTTTTGGGATGTTTTGATATAATATACTTTAATTTTAAATAAACGGAGTGGCCGAGCTCCGTAAGGCATCCAACACGTCTAACCGTTTGGCTACTTTGACGGGAGTTTAAGTATTTGAATATCAATTAACTAGTAGTCGACTATGCTTGTGCAGATTTTTAGTAGTTTTCCTCTCAGAGCCTCGTGTATTGGGTTTTTGAAAAAATTGGCTGATGATGATATACCTTCCAAATCCTAGACTTCACTCAATATCTTTTTCTTCATCAACAAAATAAATTTAATATAATAGATATTTAATTTAAAAAAATTAAAAATAAAGATGTGGCTGAACTCATTTATAGGTATACATATCTGAGTTACGGAGTTAAAATCCTAATTACTATATTTTAAAATTAGCAATAGAGAAATAATATCTATTCTATTTTTCTTATAATTTCTTTCACGATAAAGGATTAAGGAAGTCTAGAAGAACTTAAAGGATTAAGTTTTTCTAGTCTACAATCACAGTTCTTATGCCTTGAAAATTTTCCTTTAGAGTATTCAAATCATTTAATTTATTTTAATTTTTAATCGAATACGTGTCGGAGACAAAAGCTTATGCTAATTTTAATTTCGATTGTACAATGAAATTCTTCAGAGTCCGGTGAAAGTGCATAAATTTTAACACAGTTTGCAGGTTATTATTTTTACACCTACATGATCTTAGACGAACCACGCTTTGAAATCTTTTTATCTACACATTCATTTAGTTTGGAGTTGGTAAGAAGTGTTTGATATCACAAAATTCTTTAACCATCGATTCTATTATATAATCAAAATTATTTGAACACTGATTCCACAAAGTTTATCGGTTGAACATTCATTCTACTATAGATAATTTTTAAGTCAAGTATAAATAATTTTTTAACGTTTTACCCCATATAATGTATTATTTAAGAATCGAGTCCACTTAACATTTTTTTTTTTTTTATTCATTTTTTTCTAAATACATACTTAATCGATTAAGGATGAACATGAGTATTTTTTTTTTATTAAATATGTTTTTAGACCAATGAAAAATGTTTTTTTGTATATGCTTACAAAAAAGAATATGTAAACATAAAACATCTTAATTTCCATTTTTTTTGAAGGACATAGTAAAACTGGTACAAATACATCACTATTTGAACATTATTTATTGAGTTTTTATGAGCAATCTGGGCTCCTGAAAGGAGAATGGGCTAACGTTGAAAATTTTTGTGACTGAAAAGATGTTGTAATAACCGCCTTAATGGTCTAGGTGTTTTGCTACACATAACTTTTTACTGGAATATATAAAAATTAAATTAAACATCAAATCCTTTAAAATTTAATCACCATCTACCTTTATTGGACTTCTGATGAACGAGGAAATTGTGAATAGCGCTAAGAAACAGGGAATCATTAGTACTATAGTGTTGCTTCAGACTTATTCTAAGTTGAGAAATATATCAATCGTATGTAAAATTGATAGATTATTTTATAACAATGTCGTTTCGTACCCATTTTAAAACGTATTTTTCAAAAATTTGCATAATGGTGACTTTTGAAAGCTTACTCGTTGATTTCCAAGCAAAACACCATTTTTGTTTAAAAAAAGTGTAAAAGAAAGTGAATAAATTTTAATCAAATCCACTTAGTAGTTTTTTAATTGTAGTGGTAGATATTTGAAACATATATATATAAAAATTTATTTGAAATTTGAAGGAGTATTAAGATGTATTTAGTGTTAATTTTGGACGAAATACTGAATAAAAAGTCGTACAAATGAAATCCAATATCAGTTAGAAAGTGTTACGTAACTAAAGTCGATACAATGACCAATAGTTTCACTAACATGCGAGTCAAATATTCGTACTTACACTTAGCTGAAATGAAAGTTAATGTATTTTCATTCTATTCAATTAATATTTTTAATAAACATTTTCACGTAGTGGGCTAACTTATTACACAATGTATTTTCATAAAAAGGATAATGAATTAAACAAATCATAGCAGTAGTATTATTGAAATTATGATTTAATAATACAAAAAACTTTTTTTTATGTTGATTTTTTGTTTTAGAACAAGGGTGAAATCATAAAAAACAATTAATTTTTTTTTTAAACATCAAATAGGTGTGTCATTTTGACATTATATTATGCTCATATTATTGGAATAAATTATAGGCATTATCACATCATTATCAATAAATAATCTCTGCTAAAACAAAAGCATTATTAATTCTAATATATACGCATTATGTTTTGTTTTTATTTTTTGACCGAACGAAGTGGCGTCTATGGTATAACAACGATTTTGACATTCGTTTGACTGTATCTATTTATCTATGTTTATGACGATGTTATATTCGAATGCCATGTTCGATTTTGATAAAGTTTGGTAGAAATTGATCACACAAATAAAATTCACTGAATAGTTTTTGGAAAACTTTCATTTTCTCAGTTGGGGGAAAAAATAACTTTTTTCTCAAAAATTAAATTTAAAAATTGTATAACCGTTTTCGAACACGGTTCTCTCAACTACTGTCCTATGTATTTAAAAACTTTTTTCTTTTTATTTAATCCATATTGTATTTAATTTTTTGACATCATTTTTAAATTGTCCAAATGAAGTTTTATGCACCCAAAACATGCATTCAACTCCAAACCATTTTTTTCTCATACAAAAATTTCTTCTCCTACCCCATTTTACTTTAAATTAATCTAGTAGTTCTGTGACCTGTAGATCTCACTCGGAAATAAATAAATAGTATATAATCAATACACAAGATTAGAATACTTCGTACACAATTCAAAGTAGGATTTTTGGGTTAAAGAACCCACTTAAACAAAAACGTACTATATGTGAAAAAAATTTTAAATAAAAATTTCTTTTAATAACTTTCTTTTCGACCAATAACCTTTCGAAATTGGCTACAATCACACTCTTACTTATAAATTGAAGGTAATTAAGAACCCTGAGAGAAATGTCTCTAGAAGTTTTTTATTAAAAATTATGTCACACTTTCAATTTTGTTTATGTGGATCCGTTTTCGAAAAATATAGAATATTTTATTGCAAAAAATAAGAAGTGAATGCTGAAAAAATTTTCTTTTTAAAGTCTTAAGCCCGATTTATACGAATGCATCAATTAGCTTGAATTATATGTTTGAATAAATTGCCCAAAACCCTCTTAAGACAATTATTTCTTGTCATTGTTACTTACCCACACACAAGTCTATCAATATCCACCAAATAATAATCCTTGTACTTACATATACGTCTCATAGTCTTATATTTCTTTACATCCTGAATTTGACAGTGACGGCACGTGTACATAAATCACTGTACCATGATGACACCAGAAAAAAAAAGGAAAACCTTGAAGGAAGAGGAAAAACAAGTATTGCTTAAAATGTTGTTGGATAATGTATCATCATTGCTGTTGTGATGCTACGAGAATTCATCTATATCCTCCAGTAAAATATACCGAAGGTGTAGAGTGTGTATACATATATATGTATAGGCAGAAGCTGGTGGTGTAAGACAGGCAGCGAACTGAGTATCATAGGAAGCACTACTAACAGACGCGTAACGTAGGTGAAAGAGTATGTAGAGAATTGAGTGAGTATTATCACACACTCGCACAGACACCAACGATACGATAGATCTTGTTGTGTTCGCCTGTGATAAAGGAGAACCATATTTGAGAGTATGGTGATACTGGTAAGTTTCCCCGTTGATATCAGGGATTCGAAAGAAATTGATACCTACATCAATATATCTCTAGCAGTTCTGCGAATTGCATATTTAACTTAAAAATATCAAAACAATTTCATCTTTCGAACTACCATAAAAGTGACTAGGAGGGCTCTTAAAGGAATCATATATTTTCCAATTTCCGCTGATGATGTCATTATATTTCACATCGATATGAAAAAATCGCAGCAGCATGAAAAAATTTGAAAATTTTCCTAATTACACATTAGTTGTAAATACTGAGTAAAATCAGATCCGCCAATTTGGCTGGCTCAATGAAATCACTAATGGAAGATTGTGATTTTAAAATTTCCAACTTGTGAGATTCAGATAAGATCTGATGACATCTTCTTCAATTGTGGCTTTACAAAAGCAATAAGATGTTATTGATAGTAGCTCAGGATTATTTTCCACTTTTGTGAATGGTTCGAAAGAATAAAACTGCTTACGTCACTGTCAATTACTTCAGTTTCATCTTTGAGATACATTAACGAAACCTCTCTAAGCTTACATTTTTATGGCAAGTATTGTGATTGATATTCAACTTAAATCTCGAAACTTTTAAACTACCAACCAATGGAAATAAGTTTCGTTTCATTATGAAACAAACTCCTTATAGAATAGAACACACACGACCATGTATATATCACCTTGGATGGATGATATTACATTGCCTCAAGTCGTTGTTCCACTGTATGGATATGTCACTCACACAGTGTAACGCTGTAACACACACATAGCCTAACACCCTGATAAAGCTTCGTCAACCACCAGAGCCACTAGATATATATCTACTTATTCATATATCTATGGTTAAATATACTACGTGTAAAACAAAAAGTCGGAACACGAAAATAACGTGAAAAATAATGAGTTTGAAAAAAGTATAGTACAAAAAAGGATATTAAAAATTGTGTTTGCGATGAACTGAAAATTGCCCTTGAAGTTGGTCGCCAAGGATATTTTCCATCAAACTTAAAAATTTGACATAGAATCACATTTTTTTATATCGAAAATGAATCGAAGATGCAAATTTCTGTTAACGGTGTCTAGAAATAATGGTGTTTAACTGAGACTAAGGGTAATTTTTATATTAAATATGAATTTGGTGTAAATCGATTATATATATAAAGTTTAATATAAAAGTTGGAGGGCTTATAAAAGGTTAGTGATGGAATAAAAAATAACTTAATATTCAAGGCTTTGTTTATGATATCCGAAATGCATGATACAAGTCTTTAATTCATCTTTTATGATCAATATTTTATTATAAAATCATTATCATTGTAGTAATAATACTCCGATCTATTTACTCAAAATCAAACTTGATCTTAAAGCATAGTTTCACTCCAGGACATGTTAGCATTTTCAATCACAAAATTTCATAACAGATTTAATTCTTATGTCGAAAACAGTTTCTTTTTAATTACGAAATTATCTTCTAAATAAACTCTTAGGTCACATCATTGTAAAATTTAAAAAATATTTCTATAAGATCGTTTTCTTAAGGTCATTATTTTTCGAGTTATTCAGATGTGTCGATCGTTTCTTACACCCAGTATATATGTACAGGGTGGGTCGTAAAATGTACTCACACTTTAACCGACCCTATAATTCATGCACTTTGTTTATATATTTCCTTGCTCTCGGCGAATACGATCCTTACCTAAGAGTTAAATTTTGAGAATGGTATCTGGCAAAACTTGCAGCCGATATAGGGTTTCCATATAAAATTATGTTGAGCGATGAGGCATCCTTTTAATTAAATGGCTTCATTAATCTCTATAATTCCACATAGTGGGGTCCTGTCAATCCTCACTCCTGTAACACTTGTACACCATGTAAACTTACAAGAAGTAACAGTGTAGTGTAGAAGCATTGGGTAGCAAATGACCGCTTTTTAATGGAATTGTCTTACTCGCCAGCGGTATGCATCAGAAGTTCAATTTTTTCACAAATTTTGTAGATGTTTGGTGATAACGAGATTTATTTTCAGTAAGATGGGGCATTTCTATACTACCATCGCGATGTAGAAACTAATCTAAACGCAGCTTTTCATGACACAATCATTGGACGATGAGGTATCATTAAATACCCTACACGTTCCCCAGACCTCACACTGAAGGACTTCTTTTTGTTCAAAGATTAAGTTGACCACACCAGACTACGTAGAATTGATGCATTGAAATAGGAAATTGAAAGATAATGTTGTGATATTCCTACTGATCTACTTCGTAATGTTTGCGAATTTATTAGTGCACGTAACCAGCATTGCCTGAACAATATTTTCTTCTCAATTTGAAAATTTTCGAAAATGCTTCTTTGTGTTCTGTATTTGAAGGTATTTCATTTATATGCATGCTAATAAATAATATTTTTCTCGTCATTCGAAGTGTGAGTACACTTTTTTCTCAAACACTCTGTATATACATGTATATTCTATGACACTCACGTTTTCCATGTAAACAGACACATAGATACACACACATTTAACTTTACACCCAGTCCCACCACTTCTCACGTCTCTTTCTACTACTTCCCATTCCAATTATGTATGTCGCTTCCTCTCGTTATAAACTGTAAAATGTATCTTCTTTTTGTGAAAGAACTATATCGAATGAAAATATATAGACAAAAATTCTGATCCCGTACATTTTTTTTTCGACAATGTATCAGGATTTGTCCATAAAATAAAACAAAAGTGTCAATGTATTTAAAAATTATTTGTGTCACGTGATTAGATGACATAATAAGAATTTTGGACATTTTATTATTTGAAGGACACTATTGTCTGATCTTGCATCAAAAACTATAAATACTCCTTTTTTTCTATTTTGATTGAATTAATACCAAAAAGTAATAAGTGAATTAATCTAATTGATTAATGCATTCAATAAGTTAAACAAATTGTGGATTACAGTACGCTCATCTATTCAGGAAAAACAATTACAACAAGTACCAAATCATGTAATGGCCCATCCATTACAAGAAAACAAATTGTATAGAGGAAACAATTGTTTAATTATCGATCTCTAAGACAAAGCACTTTGAGATTCAATGTAATGCAATAAAATTGGTAGTAAAACAGGAGAATTTAAAACACTGCTTTTTAACTACGTTTCTTGGGAGCATTTTTTGAGGACCTGTAGCAAAAAATCAACAAAAAATCCTCATTCCTGAAAATGGTTTATTAAAAATTTAAAAGTTTGTTTACTTACCTGAGACATTGGAACCTTAAAAAGTTTGGGTTTCTGTAGTAGTAATTTGAATACACAAGATTAAAACGCTAGAGACCACTGTAGGTAACGCATGATTTATTAACCTTATTCAAAAATAAATCATCGGATATTAGAGTGCTATGCAGCCCCGCGTGTCAATATATGGGCCAGTTTAACGAGCGCTCTGTAATTTCATTTAAGTCAAAATAATTTTAGTTCACTAAAACAAACGTTTTTCTTACTTAAATTTTGGAGTTTAAGAAATTTATCTAGTTTTTTTCACACCAAATATTTATACATAAAAAAAAAAAAACAGCCAAAAACCAATTTTATTTAAGCTTGTAAAATAGTATCCGTTACATACTGTGCAAAATATATCCAATAAAATATAATTCTAGATAATATTGTGGAAAACCCAGGGAGGTAAGAAAACTTTATGGTTTATATGAAGATTCACATGTCAATATTGATAATGTATTTTAGATATGTGTAAGTACAGTAAAATCTATTTATAAAAATTTAATATACATGGATGATATATGTATATCGTTTATATATGATTATATATATATATAATATACTTTAAAATCATCAAATCGTAACATTATACATTTTAAGGGGACGTGGGTGGGTATGTTTTGTGGAGAATGGAGAGAGAATGTTATTATTTAAAGGGTGTTATGTCATGTTGTGAGATGGTTCAATGTTGTTGTGACCTAAATTGAAGAATATTTCATTATAGTGTTGTTATATAATATATATGTTGATAAAATTTGACTCGATTTCATTAATTTTTATCTGATGGTTTCAATTTTATATATTTATATATTATAAAAAATATATTTACACATATATTTTAAATTTATTTTGTGCCCTGTAGCTTGTTCATTTCTTTTACACTGACAAAATTTTTCAACGATCAAATTACAAAAAATATATGGGAGACGGTCATTTAAGAATTATATTTTCCTTGGATGGAAGACTTTCTGTCAAACAAGCATAAGTATTATAGCTAGCAAAAACAAGATGGAACTTAAGATTGTTTTAAATGTGTAAGGTATTTGTATGTAATAAAGTAAAAAAAAAAAACCTTAAAAAAACATCTATATTCAAGAGAAATAAACGATTACGATTAAGTGTAAACCAATTCAAGACCTTGAAAAATGGCTTTTTCAAATTAAATATTGCCAGAGTAACAATTTCAATTATCACGAGAGCCAAAGCCAAGACCAATTGTCGTCATTCGACGATATATCACAATTTTCAACAACAAAATAGAAAGAATAAAAACCCTTAAAATTGAATTAACCTCCATGAGACCTCCATTATAGAGAGAGTTTTTAAAGAGGGGAACCGCAACCGTGTTCCTTCTATCTAGACATTTGGTTTTCTGTATCTTGTTTAGAACACTTCATCACCTGAGGGCAAAGATGGCTTCTAACACAATGTGTTAATTATGTTATATTGTTATTTTCTTGTTAGTGGATCCGGTTACTTCTTTCTTATACAAGCGATGACAATGTGATTAATTAGCCGCGCCTTCATTTATTTATTTTTATAATTGACAAAATTGTCTGGATACGAACTTCTGGTATAAGTAGTCAAATGGGTAAAGGTCTTAGTAGCTTTACTTACTTGTCACCTAAGCCGGTCCTTTACTTCCATTTAGTAGAGGATCTATACAAATAATAATGAGAAAATGCGGATTATACAAGAGATTATTGAACAAATTTAGGATGATTTAAACTTCACATCAGCATGGACAACGGTCATCATGTAACCACAAATGAAGAATAGAAGCTATCGATGTTACGAATTGTTACGCATATTCAATTCCTGATTTGTAACATATTATAAGAAAAGTCAACTTTGATTTGCAATAAGGCTATTGACCACTTGAATCCACAATCCAAAAAGTGTACGGCGTTCATAACTTAAAAGCTTCTCCACCAATTTTAGGTTTTTGGTTCGGAATGAGGAATATGCCTTCTTCGTTTTAGAGTCCCAACTTTCATATCGAACGACATATCGAAAAATTAACTTACTCCATCTGTATCTCGTGTGGTAAGGACTTGTAACAATTTCGAGGCTGAAACAGCTGGAATTGTTAAGAAATTCTGACACTTACTACAGAATTTTGGAAAACAGTTAACCCGACAATTTTGCTTTTGTCCAATCATAGATTGAATACTTATTTTTTATGCAGAACTGAGACCACTGAGCCATTTTAATAATAGTTCACTATAGATTTTACTGTACTAATGCTAAACAAAATTCATGTTTCGCACACAATGTTATAGTAATCTATGTGCATATTATGTGCAGTACAGTTAAAACATCTATACGTATATATTTGTGTGGCCCTAACAGTCAAACGGTTTTATATTATGCATAGAACATAAAATACATTTCCAAGTTATATGACATAGAGCTTTAAAATTACAAAAGCGTAAAACTGTCACTAAGATAACATTATCCACTAAACAAATACGATAATAATTAATTTATGATACAGAAATATTTTCTGTATAATATGTTACTATTTTACTGCTTTAACTATCTAATTGTATTTATTTAACATACTACATTGTGCATTTTATATATTTATTTGGTTAATATTCACTAAACGTAAAAAATTTATTAAAAAATTTTAAAATAGTCACCGCGTCTTGCATGACAAATTGTTTTGTTAAGAGATATAACTTCGGTTGAATGTGAAACTGTCTTATCCATTTGTGATCATGTAGAAGCAAGGTGTAAATGTATAAAACAAAGTTCAGACAAAATTTCCAATTTGTCGTCGTATCTTGGAGAATTGTAATAGATTTCACGTAATCATTCGCAATAAATGAAGAAAACATATTTAAACCTGATCGAATACTCCACCATGCATTTATTAAGAAAATACAAAAATTTTATATAATCAATATATGGAATCTATAAAAAATAACTTTTATCAATCAAATGTTATTCTGGAAAATATAACTCAAATAATAAATTCTGTCGAAAAATAAATCTGTTTGTGTTTTTGGCTTTTATATTTAGATGTTTTGTCAAACGAAACAATTGTCAAAAAATTGTATTTCACCTCCATTTGATCATTAATATTATAATATCGACAGTAGTTTTACGAAAATCATCTGGTTACGGAATCCTAGTGAAATGTGCATTTTCATTAAAAAAAAAAAAAAAAACAAAACAAAACAAAACAAAAATAGTAAAAAAATTAGGACATTGTTTCGTATTTGAGACATACTATCTACAAAATAATACCCGCAACTTTAATGATACTTAAATATTCAGTTTTTTATTCTCTCAAGATTAGTATATATTTTTTTTAATGTGGTTCACGTCATGGTCATAGCTTATAACCATCCCTGGATTATTCTCTATCATTTATTGAAATCCACATCAAAATTTGAAAATCAGTTTTGGCGTAGTATCTATGCAAACATACACGCAGACAAATAGATAAAAAGAAAACTTTCACGAGTAGTATACTTAGCAACTACTTTTTTAGAAAAGTTTTTCATGTACAGAATTTTTGTATAATGGATAATGGAGGTTATCTATAGAACGAAGAATGTAATAATTTTAATAGAATGTGCACACAACGACTAAAACAGACAACTCTTTTCTAAATCTTTAAAAAAAGTACTATTTGTAATTTTTTAAAGAATATAAATATTCAGAAAAAATGAAACTATAAATAGTTCAAATTGAAAAAATACAATTCACCAAGGCTTCGAGATATCGCTTCGAAATATTGAAATATCAAATGATATATCAAACTATATAAAATTTACATAAAATCTACGCATCCATTCCTTGAAGGGACTTTTTGTGAAATCTACAAGTCAAACTACTCTTTTTAGCATATCAGTTCATAGACATTTGGAGACAAACATTTATTCGGATTATCTAGAATTTTCAAAGGGGTGTTAATAAAATGACGAAAAATCAAAACAAAAATATTGTCTCCGATTTGGTTAAATGATAAAGATTTTTAGATAGATTTCAAAAATAATATTACTTTAATGATTGAATTTGTGGTTATTCATTTTTTAAAGAAACTACGTTATTCATTTGTGAAATCTGCATGTGAAATTATTGACATCGTTTTATCCAAATCTGGAGACAATTCTCAGACTTTTCTTGATTTTTCGTTATTTTCTTAGCAATCTCTTTGAAACAATCTAGAACATCGATAAAAATTTTTCTTCGATTTCGAAAAACTACTGTTATAAACAAGGGTAGTTTGACTTGTAGATTTCTGGATGGTAGTTTCTGGGTAGTTTTTTAGATATCACCGGAAATCCGATCTGGAAGTCAATATTCTGGAAAATTTTCCAGCGATATTTCCAAAACTGGCTATCCAACCGTAAAATAAATGTCAGCTTGGGTTTTTTCTAGACCTTTATTAATCCAAAAAGTCTAAAACAGCATAAAAAGGAGTTCACAGAATTCCTAAAACTATTTAATGTAGCCAATCGATAATTATTTATTAGTTATTCCAAAATTATAATAAAACTATCATTTTAACACAGAAAAATTTAATTTCCATTTTAGAAGGCTTAAAATAAAAAATTGAGTGTCGTATAGATACTCTAATAAAATTAAAACAACGTGTTGGGTAGTAAGTATAATCCTACAACCGATTTTTACATATTTTCTATGAAAGATTGCAGAACAATTGTACATTAAAATTTGAAAGATTTGTATCAAGTTTCATTGGTACGCATACAAAAAGGAATCTATTATCTATTTAAGTTATGTTACAAGATGAATTTTACAGAAGCAGATTGTACATTTTGATTTTGAAAAATCATCAACCAAATAACTACTACTATTACTTTTTTTTCAATAAAAAAAAAAAAACCACTTCATTTTTTATCGATGGATGTGAACTTCGAGTTTCTTTTTTCTATTCAATTTTGCACAATATTCACTCAATTGTAGTAGATAGATATACTCTTGTTATATATGTGTAGTATATACAGTTTGGTAACAATTTCCTGAAATCGTTATCTCATTCTGCTACCATTAATCAAGGTAATCTTTTAATACTGAAAGATGAGTTTAGATATATATTTATGTATTTGAAAGATTTCGTTTCTTTATTGAATATTATTTATTTCATTTTTTTATTTTATTTTTTAAATCAAAACACATTAGTGGTAATATTTTAAAATTGATATAAATATTAGCTTTTAACTTGTAGTCGAGTAATTTATAAATAAAGTATGGACTTCATTTAAAATTTCACAATTGAACTGATTTGATATTTTGCTTTTGTAAACGGATTCTTGAATAAAATGACTCAAGGATATACCCAGCAAAAATCCAAAAAGAAGGCTTTATTCAGACTTCTTAAAGATGTGTCAATTGCGACATCGTGATGACTTCTTTTTTAAGAAATCATAATTACGAACGAATCATAATAATTTGTTAAATAAATAGCTCGAAATTACTTATAAACGTAGTTTTATCGAATTTAGCAACAAAAAGTTTATGATTTTTCAAAGAGATTTTGGGTGTCAATTAGTCCCTGAAATTTTTTGTCACATTTTAGAAAATAGGAAAGCTTAGAATAAAGAGTATTTTTTATTTTGTAATTTACTTCTGAAATTATTTTAAACAAAGTTGTATCAAAATCAATAAGAGAAAATGCTAATTATCTCTTATTTTTTACTCTATGTCAAAAATCAATACAAAAGCTTTTATTTTGTATTAATAACCAAAGTGTATGAAGTAAACATGTTTTTAATTTAAATGAGAGAAATTAAGAGTAAAGATTTATTTTGGTTTAGCGTCAACTTTGTACCTCCATTTACAGACTTTGATGTACTTTCTACTTTAGCAGCATTTCTACTAATATTAAATTAATGCCAAATTCGTGTAAAGCAATCTTACTAATTTTTATTCCTCAATATTTGATTGACTTAAAAAATTAGAAGAAAATAAACACGGTCTACTTAAAATGACCTGACTAAACAACACTACTTAGCGAACCACCTTATAATTGAATGTATAAAACCAACAAAAAAAACACAGCATTTTCAAAAATATCTCAGATCAGATCTTAGATTTGAGCTACTTCCTGATGTATTTACCAGAGTTTTGATTATCAGTAGCTTCAAATTAATGTAAGTAGTAGAAACGTTTTTTTATTCTAAATATTTAAAACTACCTACCAAAATTTCGGTTTCTTTCGCTCTTTCATTATCAATTTTTTTTTGTATTGTAAATAAATGAATAGTAATCATTCTCATCGTCAGCAATTATGAAATGTCAATTGAAACAAAAGATTGTAAACCACCAAGAAAATAAACGGAAGAAAAAAACACATAATGAATATAAATAAATAAATAAATAAAACAAGATAAAAAACAATATAAAACAATTTGTGTTTGCTTGATTTTATTCTTGAAACAATAAAAGTTAATAGACCTTTAGATCATCAGGAGAAGAGAGATTCATCCGTCTCTTCACTTCAATATTGTAGTAAAGCTTCTTGGCTTTATATGTTCACTATTGGTACTTATTATTACTATTCTATACAAAATAGAAATTCATTGTCAAGACGCTGCGTAAACTTAAAGAATTTCTTCTTAAAAATATATTAACTCACAATGTAAAAAATATACGTTGATTTGTTTCGATATATAAAATACCGTATAATATAGATCTTCACCGTAAAAGTTTCAAACAAAAGTTTTTTGTTTTTAGGAGACAATTTTTGCATTTGAATTTTTCTACTTTCATTGACCCATTAACCAGACCAGACTTTTGATTTTTATTATTCTTGGGCGTAAACTTTCTTTTAGGTTTGGAATACAGCTTCAAAATTTCTGCTCGGAATCTGTTTTTGATTTTTCTTTTTTTTTGAGACTTTAATATTTTCTATTGTTTCAAATTTAAGGCTAAATTTAAACTTGTTATAGACTGTGATTTTTTCCGTCTACGAACTTATCACTTCTTATTTCAATTCTTCTTCTCGAGTACTACAGCCTGTCACAGACCAAGGTTGTCTCTCAACAATTTTCATCATTCTCAAATTTTTGGTTTTTCAAGGTATTTTTCATCCTTGTAGAATCTTATATTTCAATGGTAGTTGAAATATGAAATTTATATACATAACCTTATATTTTTCAGAAGACATTCACTATGAATTTACACTCCTGTGGACTATTGTGAAAAGCACACCCCACAATCTTATATCGTCCTGTCTATTTATATTTTTATGTATGTTCGTCTTGCATTAAAGTTCGTTTTCTAAATATTTATAGATAAATGCCAATAGTAAGTAGAATTAGTTGCTTCAAAATTTAGGATTCCGTTATTATTTATATCAATATTGGATGCTGTATCTTTTGCCCATTCAAATGACATGAAAGTTAAAAGTATTTGACAATCTAACCTTAGAATAGTATTTCTTCCAGTGGTGACTTCCAAAAGTAGGAGTAAAACCTAATTTCTCACCCATCAGGCGCAAAGAGATGACAAAGCTACCAAATACTATTTCATTTCAATATTTCAATTTTTAACACAGAGTAACAAAATATACCAGTTTTTTTACCAACCACAATAATATCTTGCTTAAATATAAGATCTTCAGATCCTGATTTGTTCATACAATATTAGTGCATTTTTTAAATGTATATCAGGTTCATCGAATGTTGAATCTTATATTATCCTTGCCTAATTCCAGAAATAATTCTTCTGATAACGGTCATTTTCTGGCCAGTTTTCACCAAAATACAAATTGGAAGAAACTGTTATATTTACAATCATGTCTACGATTTCGTCCGTGTTGATTGATACTTTACATTACTGAAGACTCATTTCTCACAAAAACGACTGATCTGTTTCGTTGAAATTTCGCTAACAGATTGTTTCATCTAAGATAAGAGATATTTTTTATCTTGGAATAGTGTTACATAATAAAGCAAACTGAATATTTCCTCTAGTTTGTTTTTGACAATGCCACAGGAACCTTACACGTAATTAGCAATCTATATACCAAATTTCACCCAAATCTGTTTTTGCGTAATCAAAACATCCAAAAATCTAAACATACAAATTTTCACATTTATAATGCTCCAGACTCAGAATCCTGAATACCAAAATCATTACCACTTAATCGATTTATCCTCCAAAATATATTACATTAAGTTGATTTACTTTTGTCGTCCAACTAACTCTAATAGAAGTACGTATAAGTGTAACAAATACTCGACTTCGTATGTTTGGCACGTACAGTTAAAAATCTTCACATATCACAATATTCGTTGAATGTACGGTAAACTTCCACAATATATATGTATTATGCTATTCTTGTTCCAGTGTTTTGTTTTTCTTATGATTGTTGTACTTCTATCATTCGAAAAGTGTGCCTTATTTACCCCAAAAATCGAAAATTTTATTTTATATGAAGTTTCGAGCATGAATAGAAACGAGTATATAAACAAAGTCTACATATTTGAGAAATGATTTACATTTAAGATAGTAATTGACCCCGGACTGACGTAACGTAATGATAGGCTTAGACCAATCTATAAAGTTAAGCATCAGCAGTCACAATCTGTATTTGGATGAGTCACCACCTAGCAGTATTGTGTACTGTTGTTGTATAAATAATAATAATAATAATAATTGCCCCTTTGGTTAATAGATATAGCTGAAAGTAGCTAAAGCCAGAAAAAAAAAAAAAAAGAAAGATAGTAATTATTTAGGTCACCTTTTTTATGTAAATAATTCCCACAGCTCTTTATTTTTTTAAATATTTACCTCAGGAAACATTTTGCATCATGTAGAAAATAAATTGGACTCTAATTTGCTCTTTTTATTTCCGTCTCTTTTATTTAAATTTTATAATTTATTAGTAATACTGATGATATACAATCCGATAAACATTTAGACATGTAAAATTTCCACTATTTCTATTGGTACCATTATATTTTTTCAATTAAACATGGTTTTTTCGAAAATTTACTTTCGCGACCTATAATTTTTCATATTTTGTACAATTTGTGTCAATTTTAGGCAACCATTAAAATGCTAATACAAGTTTATAGATAATTATCTGACAATACAATAATAAACTTTTTTTAGTCTTATTTAATAGAGTATTCCGCATTTTTTGAAACTAGCATTTAATGTATGTTCAGAAAAAAGTAAAATTACTATTTACCACTAATTAATACTAGTCAGGAGTCTCATGATCATACCCACCAATGGTTGTTCCTCTATTTTGTTTTTCTTAATTGTTTTCTTATTGTTTGTTGTATTGCGTTCTTTCTTCACTTCGTACACATAATACGTACATTCTTATCCTTTACCCAAATAAACATTCGAATTCTTCTTCACTATTACTCGAAAAGGTATCATCGTATTGACATATAAATTTAATAAATAATTCACACATATCGAGTAGCAAACATTTAAACTTGCATAATATGTATGTGAGTACCGTTTCGAATGAAGGTAATCGAAAACAAAATTTATCCATTAAGTCATATAAACCGGAATAGATAGCCCTTATGCTCATGGATTCGATCCTGAATGCAGTACAAATTTTTTTTCAAATCATAAATAATACTCAGGACCTTACAATCAAGTACATGCGCTTCCTAGGCTAGCCAAAAAATAGGTTCCCGATTTTTTATTGAAGATAAAATGCGGAGGTCAGGAAATGTTCTAAATCAAACTTCGTTTTTATGTCTTAGTTTTCGTTATAATGTAAGGCTATTGTGTATCGAATTCACGGAAGAAAACACAATTGTTCAGAAAAAGTTTCACGATTAGCATCGGCAAAAACGCCTAGTCATACCGATAAATATTCCATATTTCCCTGATTTCAAAATTTTCCTAAACACATTTTTTCCGTGCATCTTAAAAATTATTTTGACGAAAGCGCGTAGCTCCAAAACTACTGACATATACCTAAAAAATGTTAATAAATATTAGCGGAGGTATTCAGGATCATTTAACCAATCAATAACTGTTTCGAAGAAACATCTCTCACGTATGATTCCTATTTTATTCCTGCTTGAATGTCGTTGTCACACGAAGTGAACCGTTCATCCATAATTCATGAAATTTTAAATATACATTCGTAATATAAGTTTCCATAATAATATTCAAATCGATTATTTAAAAAAATCAATATATGGAAAAAAAAAAATAAATCGGAGCAAAAAATCGCGCACCAAGTTGTCAATTTATTGAAATAAAAAACACTTTTTTTTAACCTTATATCGCAATATTAGTTGAATCATTTAAACAGTTCCCAATATATAGATAATTAATATGTACTTTCTCAAATAGGTATTTTCACCCAAATGCTTAAAACCCGTATCTTCTTAGAATCTTCCTAACCCTATATATTGTGTGATTGATACATAACTTGATAAATTTATGTATTATTTACAAATCAATAAGTATTCTCATAAATATAGTTTAATTTTGTATTTATAACCCATGTGGAAAAAATTATCTCTATTGAATGGAAATTTATTTCATATATTATTGTGTATTTTTATTTTTTGTGTCTTTCTATCAAAAGATCTTCTTCTAAAACAATATTCAAACATCAATAATAAATACTTTACTGTATAGAATTTCTACTTCAGTTACGACATCATCATTCATGGGTTTTAATTAGAATTAAATAAATACGTTTCTTTATTTTATTTTCTTCAATAAAATTTGTCTGGAACAAATCAATTGAATGTTACGCGAATACATTTTATTTGAAATTAAAATGAATTTTAATATTTGTATCGTTTCTAAAGCCTTGTTTACATTGATGAAGTAATTTAGTAAAGAAACCAGTAGCTTAGTACTAAACACTTAATACTTGCTCAAAAATCGTTTACCCTTAAAATTTAACAATTGAGTCAAGTAACAAGTAATTTATAACAAGTCACATGTAATATAATTTCCTCGTTTACCCTTAAAATCGTTTACCCTTAAAATTTAACAATTGAGTCAAGTAAC
The DNA here is from genome assembly GCA_020423425.1 of Chrysopa pallens. NCBI lineage: Eukaryota > Metazoa > Arthropoda > Insecta > Neuroptera > Chrysopidae > Chrysopa > Chrysopa pallens. The sequence continues at coordinate 20,268,129 of CM035593.1, read as the reverse complement.
AAGTAATTTATAACAAGTCACATGTAATATAATTTCATATAAGACTGTGAGTGGAATACTAATTAAATGACAGATTCCTTCATTTAATTATTGTTGTATATTAGTGACAAGAGAGTGGTAGCGGTACTACAAAATATAATTTGAATACTTGACTAAACAAGCTTACTAAACGCTTGACTAAAATGTTGTTTACACACGTTAAGAAAATGTTACTTACTTTGTTCTATTATGAAAGTGTATTATTTTTATCATTCTCAACATATCGGAACATGATTAATTTGAAAATTATACGTTTGGATGAGCAATTCTGATTTTGATTTCACTATGTTTTCTCCTGGGTAGGTCTTGCAAGTAGAAAACAATGAGTGCATCTTTAAGACCTCACGAGAGAAGATAATACTTTGTTATGTCGGAGTCATGATATGTTTTTTATAATCAATACTATCTTAATTGTGCTGAATAGTTAAAGGAATACAAAATACGTGGTCAAGATGCGATCCACAATGTATGCATTGGTCTATTTATTGACTTTTTTAATCCTCTACAAAAATGCTGATTCGAATAAGTTTACGTAATTGCTCATCGAATGCAAATGGTCCAGTTTGATATTATTAGTTGTTGTTGAGATTCAGATAATCGAACTAATTACAATAACTTCTCATTGGGAAATAATAGGAATGTTGGATTAATTTACAAAGCGATATTAAATATAAAGTAGCAGTCGGGCGTACTGTGTTTAGAATCTTGATAAAATATTCACTTAAATAAAAATGTGGTCGTACATTCGGCTATCTATTTTGGAATTCACCATCCCGTAAAAGTTCAATTCCCGATGAAAATTGCATTTTCACATGCTGAATGACAATTAAAATAAAATAGATAATGACAATTTTTGCACCAAAATGATCAATTAACGTTTTTACATTAAAATTTGTAAATGAAAAATTATAGGTTAGAAAATATTTTCGTGTTCATTAATATTTAATATTTGTTTATTATACATACACCTACACATAAAATTACTACATGGTTTTGGTCATTTAATTTGTGAGAAAAATAAACAAACAAATATTCACACACAAAATTTTTACTCATTAAACGCTAATTATATGCGACCATCTATGTTTTTTTGAAATCAAGGTTAGAAGTGAAAAATATAAGTATTTTAATGTGGCTTCTTATTTTGACAATTTCATTTCGTTATCATAAATAAGTTGCTCACAAAAAACTATCGTTATAAACTGTACGCATTTTAGTTTCTTGAATATATTACGAAACAATCAATAAAAGGAAATTTAGGGGTAGTTCAAATGAAATAGATGAATCAAAATTCTTAAATTTTCATTTTAACGGTAAAAGAAAAATCAGGTAGTGTGAAGCAAAAAATGCTTGTACTTGAAAATACTACCCCGATTTATATTAAAGAAAATAATTTAAGACATAAAATAGGAGAAAATTTGTTATTGAAAACCGCTAAGCCTTATAGTAGAATTTATTAGGTCTTATTGAATTGATATTATTCAAAGATATTTTTCCAAAATAAAATTATTTTAATTTACACAATTTTGCCTTAAGTTTTTTATTTCAAATATAATATTTTGAGTGAATTACTTTTCCGGGAAATCATTACCATATTTTTGTCTCATTTTTTAAGATAATTTCTCTTAAGTGTAATATTGTTCGTATTTATCATTTATTCCAAAGTTACTACCTTCTTTAGAAAATTAATTCAATATTACAAAACCATTAAGATTATCTTTGTTTTCCACCCACAAATTCACAATATTCACCACATCCCTTGTTCTCAGTATTGTTCTCAGATTTTCAAATTACAATATCTTTTTCGAATCGGCTCTGGTTTTTAATTGAAATAATCTCTTTATGACAAATATAAAAAAGCCTTAGTATCCTAAATCAGTTCTTCAAAGATAATGAGTTCTTTCTTTAATTAATATGATCAGTTAAATTTAAATGTGTCTTAAATTAATATAATCATTAATTTTTTCATTCCTATCGAATTTACGAACTTTTGTAATTTCTTTAGAACATTCCATTGACCGTTCAGTTTCAGCTGAATGTACAATAATATGACAGGGTAAACTTGCAGAAGAAATGCTCACAGTTTAATGATACGTACCTGCTCGAAATTGTCCTAACTAAGAGAGATAAGACTCGTGAAAAATTAAGATTGTCTACGTTATTTTGAATGATCTGTACTATAATACCAAATACAAATATTTTTTTTCTGGCATTAAATCGTATATTTTATTTACATAAATATGGTGGTTTAAATAAATCAATGTCAAAAAATAAATTAACTTCAGTTAGTGTGTTTATGGTTAGTGCGGATGTTTCTACTTAATTAAAATTAATATCCTTTAGTGTTATCATTTATCAAATCTCAAAATTCTGGTATGATAATTATAGTATAGTATTATGTTATGGGCATTAGGTATGCATTATTATTATTATTATTATTATTATTATTATACGTATATTCTTAGGGTACTTTAGGCGCCAACAATATATTACAATATTCATGGCCTCATTTTTTTTGGGTTATTATTTTTATTTTTAGTATAGCTACAGGTTATTAAATTACATAGAATATATGAGGAAATGATTTTCAAATTTTTTTGAAAATAATGAACTTAAAGTATGTTTTTTTTTTTTTAATATACTACTTAAGGTATACTAAAGGAATGAAAAAATGCGACACTTTTACGTATTTTCAATTTTTTTACCAGTTTTAAAACATTTAATTACTACAATTTTTATGTTGTGTTGAATAGTTATTATGATAGATAAGTTTTATTATATGTCAAAAACATTCATTTTAAACTGAAAAAATTATCATAATCATAAAATAAGTTTATTTTATAATTTTAAGTAAGCGTGGAAGATTCAGGTGTATTGATTTAACGAGTCAAAGGATTTTCTTCAAATTGTTTTTTATTTTATAACAAAAAATATGATAGTTATTCGATTGAAATTAGCATGCCCAAAAATAAGAATAAGGAGATCAATGTTTTTTAATTTACACATGGTCTCTTTGGAAGAATTTCATTTTAATGTGATTTTTTTCATATCAAGTAAAAACTACCTATTTTACAAAATACAAATAAAAATTAATATATTAACATAATATATTTATAAGGTAAGATAAGAATCACATAAAACGAGATAAATTGACCACATCGTTTGGATTAATAATTAAAATAAGTTAACATTTAAAAGATTATGTCCATGTCTATTTATACTACTATGAGTGAGTATACGTGTAAATTGTATATAGTATGTGTAAGAGCTATAATAAAATTATAAAAATTTAACCATCAATATTGACACTATGTATATTACATATACGTAAATGCAGAAACTAAGTTAATACGTATGCCATTGGACTGTTTCATCTATTAAAAAAATTTTGTAAAGCAATAAATTGTAAAAAAAAAAATAAAAATAAAAAAAAAAAATCAAATATCAAACAAAAAGTCAAAATATATATTAATGTATTTTAAACGATGCCCCACTTAATAAGATTTCGAATGAAAAGCTGCAGTTTTAAGATTTTCCTGGTATTTTCACCATCAACAATTTCGAATTTCGACGCTTCATTATTTTGAAGTTTTTTTTTTTTTTTTTTTTTTTTTTTTTAATTTATTAAAACTGGCTTCAGCTAATTCAGCCATATAGCCAAAACAAATAAATTAAACATATCAATATACATAATATTTATACTATACATTACATAAATAAATTAAAATTAAAAGAATTCTTACATAAGATAATAACAAAAAAAAAAAATATTTAAAAATTAACAAAAATTTTTAATAATAATACTGTTTTTTATATATTTCTAGCGTTGGCTACAAATTTATCATAGATGTTCAACTATCGAATAAAGTTTTCATCATTTAAGACACATTAAGAAGTTATCATTAACGATCACGTTAATAGTATAGGTAAAAAATTTAACGTCATAGTGGATAATTAAAAACAAAAAATAATTCTGAACATTAGACTAGAAAAGACAACTATTTTTAGAGGTTTCAACAATAATGAAAGAAAACGATAAAATGCTTCTTTTTTTATATAATTGCCGAAACTAAAATATAACATTATTTGTGTGTATTTTTTTATTCAACCATATTTAAATATTTTAATATATACAATGCACAGAACAATGATTTTTGTTTTTTTATATGTACCTATTTATTTTTATACAGTATTTTTTTTGTGTGTTCGTTTTGTTTGATGAGAAGAAACGTATTTTACATCATTTATTTATTGATCAAATATTTATTTAAAAATATTATTTAATATAAAATTGAAGTTTTCTATACGGTATTTAAATTTTTCTATATTTCTATTTTGTAACTATTCAAATTTTTTTTTTTTTTTTTTGAATATTTACATTTTGTTTGGTTTTGTTTTTTTATAAACCGACAAGTGAAGTTTCGCTTTTATTTCTGTGAATATGTACATATAAAGAAGAATTTATAATTCGTTCTATACTTTTTTTATTGTATTTGTAACGTGTATTATTATGTAACGTTTAGTTCTTCATCAAGAAAACTCGAACAAGGAAAAAGGTAGCAAAGTCCTAACATTTAAACCATTATTTTGTAAAATTTATAAATTCGCTACAATTAACCTACAATATATATCTTTATATATTATGTGTATTTATTAATATGTTAAATATTTAGTGTAATGTTCAAACATTGATGCTGAATCATGTGTCGAGTATCTAAAAAATTTGCACTGTTGGTTGTTATCGTCACTTATGTTGGGAAATTTTGAGTTCTTAGCAAAGCCTGGACATTTTTCTGTATTTTTACAATATCTATAAAGTATGATCAGATTTTTGTGTTCTTTAAGGCCCAGTTTTTATAGTTTTTGTCTCTTATCTATCTTAATGTTAATTAACAACATACTTCTCCACTTATGCTTCCTGACAATTTAAAAAGATTCAGAGTTATGCCTTAAATGGTATCTTAATTATACCTTAAATGGTAAAGTTTGTAGAATAGTATACTTTTTGCGAACGTTTTAAAATGCGGTGTTATACAGTTGAAATAAGATCTGAAAAATTCAAAAATAACATTTATCTTACGATCGGTCGATTAGTGCATGGAATACATGTGCAAAATCGGCCCCTGGATAGGATTTTTGGTGATATTTTTAAAACTACGCATCCAATCTTCAGTTTAACAGATATTATTTTTGAAATCTACACGTCAAACTACCCTTTAAAATTTTATTGTTTTCGAAATCGAATAGAAAATTATTCTAGTTTTTTAAGGGGTATCCCTTATAAAATATCTAAAACAAATATTAAATTTTTGGATGAAGTATTTTCTTCAGTATTTTTGACCCGCAGATTTCAAAAATAACCTTTTTCACGATTGTATATGTAGTTTTTAAGATATCGCTGGAATTCCCATACAAATGCCAATTTATCGGATAAATTTCATACAATAGCTCGAAAAATAGTCGACGGATCATAAAATAAATATTATTTTTGAATTTTTTTCACCTCAATGATCCTAGAAAAACCATAAACAAGGAACAAAAATTTTGAACTTTTCCTCGAACTTTTGCTTTTATAATCGCAAATATTTGGGAAAATTTAAAAAAATACAAATCACGTTTTTGATAAAATTTATCATTTAAAATATAACCAAGATATAAAAATACATTCAACAAAAGTTGAGAATCGATGATGTTACATCACGTCCCACAAATTATCCGTAAACTTAAATCGCATCAAAAGATGTTGACAGGTGGGGTGAAAAATATGAGGCAATATATGTAAAGACAAGACGTAAATATTAGTCATTTTTATCTCAATTGTATTGGAATAAAAATGAAATATGTAGTGGAACGAACAAAATACAATTCAATTTATTGTACTTTATGAATAAAAACAAATACTTAAATTGAAGGTGCTTTAAGCTTGGTAAACAGATGGAACGCTATGTAACACAAAGTAACATCGATTAACCTTATGTTACACCTATAAACCTTTGGTTTCGTAACACAAATCATGTTATTCGTAATACTTAATATTTACAATACCGTGTTACGTTACAAACGAATGTTGAATGTGTGTACGCTGCTTTATAAATAAATTGTTTACCCCAAATACCATGTTAACAAATCGGAATATAAAATTTCACCAATTTGTTTTTCATATAGAGAAAGTTAATATTATCTTATCTCAGTTTTTCTTTATGCATTTGGTATTCTTGCATTCTTAAAATGATTCTAATTCTTACCTTTTTCGATTGTTCCAGAAAAAACCAGTGGTTTACGTCTCATAGAAATGTCCGTTCCAACAATAGCAGATCCACGTGAACCAATGGAAATCTCCTGTACATTTGATATGGGTGGTGAAGAACTGAATTCCGTGAAATGGTATAAAGATGAGGAAGAGTTCTTTCGTTTTATGCCACTACAACATCCACCAGTTTTAACATTTCCAGTTGCCGGTGTTCATTTAGATAATCATATGCACCAGCAACATTCATCGTATTCCTCATCTGAAATCTTGTATGATCATCAGAACGATGATCATCATCATTCAAATAGTGGTGGGGATATTGTTGATGATAATCATGGTGTTGTACAAAGTTATCATGATGGTATACAAAATAGTTGCACAACATCATATTGTAAAGTGATATTACGTAATTTAACACGAATACATAGTAGTGGAGCATATAAATGTGAAATATCTACGGAAGCGCCAACATTTAAAGTGGTATTTGGAACGACAAACGTTACTGTAGTTGGTAAGTTATATTATAGTTTTAAATTAAAAGTACCTAGCTAGCTTAAGCTTTTCATATAACATAACAAGACATATTTTCCAAGACATATGATGAAGAAATTGTATAATTGGTTGTCACTATGTATATATCCAGGATTTCTGTTTAAACTCTTAAAAAACACGAAAACATGGAAAAAAATCGAAAAATATGGTTATTCGAGAATACTGATTCAAACAAATCATTTTAAATGTTTGAATACACTTTAGTGCATACTTACTTTTAAGGAGATGAGTTTTAGGTTAAATGACGGACAACACGGACAACTCTTTTTTTTTTAAATACACTTCTAGGAATTTTTGGAATTTTGTATTACAGAATTGGATTTTACAAAGACCCAAAAAATTCGATTAAATTTTTTTTTAAAATAAGGGTACATTTTGAGCTATTAACAAATTTTTTTTTTAAAATTGTCTATAAGAGATATTAAGCTCTTTTTGACGCGTTTAAAACTAATTCAAAAAATTCTCAAAGAATATTTTTATTATTTAAAACAATTTTTAACTTTTAAGAATCATTGTAAAATGATTTATTTTTAAATGAAGGAATAATGAAAAAATTATTATGTTATGTTCTGACAATATATCCATCTATTTGTTATATTCAGTAAGAGCTAGTGAAAATTACGCTATGCACATTATTTATGTGGCAACCAGTTATAACAAAATAGTGAAAAGGAACTTGACAATTTTTTTCCAGCAGTACAAGTGATAATTATTTACCTACGTCTTTTAAAATAAAACTAAATACAGTAGCGTACTGGACTGATTTTAATTTTGCTATATTTCATATCAAAATGTGAAACTAGATCCAATACCACAACAAAACTAGACAATAAAATTAAAATTGATTAAAAAATATCAAAGTTCATTTTGAAAAACGATGTTTGACATATAATTTATATGGAGATACTAACAGTTGTCATCAAATATAAGTAATCACCTCTTTGTCTAATTAGGAGTTTTGAATGTCCATATCTTGCTTATTTTTCGATTTTTAATAAAATAATTTCAAATCCATGTTCGTGAAGGAAAGACGGTTCAATTGAAGTAATAAGAAAAGCCCGTAAATCGTAAAAAAATTAAGTTTTCAATTTTGATTGTATTGTCATAAACTTTCTGTATTATGTAGGTTTCAAACTTCTAAACTACTAAAGACTAGATATACAAGATGAAAATTAAATTTTATATTCGATATTTGGTTAGTGGATCAAATAATACCTTCTAGAAACTATATTACATATAAAGAGAAATATTATTATGTATTGCATAAATGCATGAATAATGAAGTATATATATTCTATCGATGTTAGATAAGTATGTAAAATGTACCTGGGAAGTAAGTTTAAAGTTCTATACAACAAGACTACTTCTTTAGAGTACTAGACACTGGCACAAGCTAGCTAACTATAGTAAAGTTAGTATGTCAAAACTTATGAATTATTTTATGTTTTGCAAAACATTTGTAGTTTGTTCTTAATGCACTATATGACCTGAATTTATCTTAAACTTATATATTGAGTGTAAATAAAAAATTAAAAAAAAAAAAAAAAAAACAAGTGCGCAGTTCACACGCAATAGAAAAAATAAGATAATTGCAGGGATAATTTCTAATGATACCAACTTATACCATTGAGTATTGCGTTCATCATTACCGTAAATTTTGCATACACAGAGTGAAATGAGAGTCTCCAATGTATGCATTTGTCGTCAATAGCAAATCCAGTTGTGTACCATCAAATGTGCAGGTTTGATTGATTCTACTTCATTTGTCACTTACCTGATTGTGATCAATTACACGGTCTATCTTTCGTAACTATATTTATTTCTATCTCATTCTCTTGTACATAATATCCTATAAGATATATGTAGTAGTCTTCTTTTACTGTCGTTTTTTCGTTTCATCGAGTTTGAGATCACTCCGATACTAAGGAAGTTCTTCGCTTTACTTCAATAATAAAAAATATAAATAAATAAAACTGTTTCAAAAAATTAATTAAAAAAAATTTTTTTTTAATTAAATTATTATTTCTATGAATTATTTCCTTGTTAACTTGACCATTCGAAAGCGGTCAAATAACGAATCCATTTTTTGCGAACAATATGTTAAGCGAAGACTTCGAATGGTAATTGACAAGAAATTATTTGTAGAAGTGATTCTTCAAATCAAAATTATTTTTAATATTTAGTGCATTTTTTTGTGCTAGGTTCTATTTCGTATTTATTACTCTAAGTGTTCATTAAAATTTGTTTTTTGAAAAATAAACTTTAAAATCCTTTTCAAGGCCAATAAAACGGTTCCGTTTGAATAAAATTTATTTTTCTTTTCTCATTATTTTTCGAGATTTTTCATCCCCCTTTTTTTTACACACTGTATACGAAGGTATTGTTGTTTTATACACTATATATTATAGTCCACATTATTCATACCTTTATATCAAATTATTAATTTTTTTAATACATAAATAGTCGACTTATAAGCTTCGTTTTGTATTTATATAATTTGATAACATTATTTATATAGTGAAAACTAGTTAATTATGCAATATGTCATGTAAAGCAAATATTTACAATTACAATAATCAATTGGTAAAAAATCCAACTTAAAGTAGTAACTGCTTCCGTCGATAGTTGAAGCTACGCTCCCGGTAGATTTCCACATATGTATGTGAATATAATTAATATAACTAATTTAAAATAAATTTATAATACAATTTTATTAATTAATTTTTTTGTTTGTTTGTTTTTAAATGTAATCATATTTAATAGAATATTCTGTTTTATTAAATATTAAATTTTTTTATTTTTATTTTATTATTATTTACTATAACTAGTTATTATTATGATTCAATTATTACCTATAAATTGAACTATGATAATGTTTTTAAATTAAAATATTATTATTTTATAACAAACACAAATTTTTATTTTTAATATCTATTATTTTTATATTATTAGGCATATAATGAATGAGGGTAGATGGCATGGGGAAGTGTCAGAGTGTTTTTTGTGTATTTTAATTATAACTTTGATCGTTCTGAGCATAGACTCAATCTACGTCAAGCAGTAGCTTCACAGCATAGGAAATAACACAATGTATTAGGCAGCGTTAAGTGAATCATGTTCTCACTAGAACAATTAATTGCAGAAATTTTGAATAGTTGGTGCTCGGTCATTTTCCTTTATTGAAAAAAATTGATTTTAATCTTTAACATCGATTTGGAAAGGATTGTTAACTTTATAAAATAACGGATATACTTTTGTTAATTTTAATTAATTTTTTTTTTCATTCATATTCTTGTAACAATATTGGTATAATCCTAATTGCCTTGTTTCTAAGGTCATCGAGCTACTAGGTAATACATAAGATAAAAGCGAAACGGTTGGGGATTTCTATCGAAGACCATAGCATTTCTGAAAATATTATAACCGAAGAAAAAAATATGACTGCTTATGTGATAGCAATTTATCACAAAATTGACTTATTGGGCTTTTGCAATTAATTGTAGTTTTGAAATGTAGGTAATATTATTTATAAGAAAACATGGAAACACTGAAATTATTTATACATTATCACGCCATAGTGCGTTTTTAGTCAAAAACTCCCAAAAATTAATTAATTTAAAAATGATAAAATTTAAAAAACGTAAAACGATGCACTTAATTATTTCACTGTTTCCATGATTTTCTTATAATTATTTTTACCTGTGTTTCAAAAGTATAACATTATGCATGTGCATCCAAATATGACGACTACAATATATGATATCAACATTGTTATTATTGACATCATAATGTAGATGTCATCCATAAAAGTTATAATTTCAAAACACAAACATTATAAACATATATAAATTTGTAAAATTTTGGTTCAAGAACGCTGGTCATGCCTCCGTACTGGTTCTAAAAATTATTCAGTTTGTAATTATAATAAAAAAAATGTTTTTGTCATGTAACTTAAAAATGATCATTCCAATTATTGCATACCATTTTTTTTTTCAAAAGCCTAATCTAATTTTAAATGCAACACCATTTTGTTATTAATTCTTCAATTCTTCAAAGAAATATGTACGCTGTTAATAGTTTTTAAACTATCTATGCATCTTGTACAACGTAGTTGATAAGTGGCGGCAATAATGCGTTTCAATATTCTCGAATTCAGGGGAACTTCCTCGTCCAGTTTGACTCTGATATCTTTTATACCTCCACAATTTTGTTACATTCTATACAAAATAGAATTATTGTATAGTAAACTAATATTTTATGATTATTTTATTCATAATGCTATTGTTTAATATAATTGATATTTAATTAGTATTTTTAGATCGTAAAATGTTTATAAATGAGGTTTTTAAAAATTAAATGTTCATTACGGCCAATTCATCTATGTTTATATATTTTACTATTGTATAGTAAAGGAGCTACTGATTATGTACCATTTTGAGTAGATAACATAAAATTGTATAGAAGTAATTTTTAACATTGCCTTTCTACAAAATCAGGCGAAAATAATGTTGAATTTTGAAATTAATGGATTTTTTAAGCTATAACTATTTTTTAAATAGAAATATGTCTATATTAAAAAGAATAGGTGATTTAAAAAAAAAAAAACAGCTGATAGTATAATGCCAAAACTTTGCCCAAATATTTATGAAAAATTTTGATTTTCATAGAATAAAATTGCATTTTTAAAAAAGTAAAAAATACATATTCATTAGGACCATTTTGGTGGCATTGTATACTTACCGGCTTATTGGGATTCAACGAGATCCTCGATATGTGATTTGAATACAATTTTGAAGATGATATACAAAAATTATATAGTTCTCTCAATTTTCTCCTCAAAATTGTCTACCATTTTTAAGATTAAAACGCTGATAATAATAGCAAAAAACCTTTTGTATGTAAAATTATTATGCTCTACAACTTTTATTTAATTATACTTTTTTCAAACACTTTCCATTTTGACTATATTTCAATTCCATTATCATACCTTTTAAACTCTTAAAAGCTGATGACATATAGAGCTGATTGCACCAGAACGTGGTTTATGTGTTTCTGTGTTTCCCATAATAAGATTCATCACTGAAAAAAATTACTGCCTAACAGAAAAAAACCTTACTCAAATCTCCCACGAAATTTAATTCTATTAGCCATAAATCAAGAGCATTTATTGATAAAAGGTGCTAAAAATTATTAATAATAAAACACAATTTTTTAGTTTCTTAATTCCACTGACCTTGTTTTGATAATGTCGTACAGAATATGAAACGAGCGGCAGAAATTATTTTAAATTAATAATTAAATGCGGAATAAAACAAATAAAAAAATGTGTTTTATTATTAATCATTATGGAATTCCATCAATTAATGCTGAATACTATTAATAAATGCCAACAATTTTACAATAAATAAAATATACTAGACTGAGAAATAATTTCCGCGTAACCATGCTATACACTTCCTGCATCAAAATGCATATTCACCACGTATTTATTATGTTTTTTACGTATATTATTATCATGTTCAATGTTTAGATAGATAGATTATATGCATTGAATGTTTTTGAAATCAATTGTAGTATGGTGATATCTATTATGCCAAATGACCTGTGTTTGTTTAATACCCTAATTATTTATCATTCTATTAGTGATACCTTTAAAAGAGCCGTATTCAGTTGTTATTTGTAAAACAATAGATGCGCTTTGTTTGGAAACTCGCATGCGTTAAATCACATAGAAACTATAATTTGAATAGTGTACATCAAATGCTTTTTTTATTTAATTCGATAATAAGCAAAGTGATTTTGTATTCCTATACCCAAGATGTACCGTTATGAATATACGGTGACAAAATAAATTTGGTCTACATATTGTAAAAAATGTTGAAAGTACTTAAAAAATTTTTGTTTGTTTGTCTGCTTTTAATATAACACAAAAACGAAAAGAAATAGCTAGCTGAAATTTCCATGATATTTTCTAGGCTTTTTAACTGAGTTTAAATTGATATGGGTCCAGGATGCATCTTTAAAATCATAAGAGATAGATGGTAAATGCAAATACAACAAGTGAAATTAACAACTAAGACAGTAAATTGTTCAGATACTCGACATATGCTTGAATTGATTGGACTATTTTTAATTAGCACTCATAAAATGCTATAAACATTCAGTCTATACAGATATATATGCATACATGTATAATAATATGTATTGTAATTACCAATATGTGACAATTAGCTAAATTTGAGCTTAAATTGTGGTAAATCCTAACATTTACGTAAAAAAATTCAAACAAAAGTTGTTTCTTTCAAAAAACATTTTTTGTATTTGAAATTATGTGTCTTTTTTCATTGTTTAAAAGTTGAGTCAAAGGTCCATTGGACCCTACGGAAGGATTTTGCTTATTCAGGATCATTTTATGTTTAGAATACGTCAACAAAATATACGCTCGCTATCCCTTTTTGTTTTTGAGTAATCGACAGACGGACAGCCGGAAAAGAACTAATTAGGTGTTTCTATGCAAACCTTTACCAAAATTTTGATTGTGCGGTAAATATTTCCTAGCGTTACAAGAATAAAATTAATATGTTCTGATATTTTATGTATGTCGAGTATAAAAACTATCCATTTCGTTTGATTGTGCAGTACAATTAACATCCTATGCTACCTTTTATACTAAATTGTAAATGATTTTCATAAGTGTATCAAACAAATAAAACATAACCAATATCGAAAAAACAATTTATTTTTAGGAATAAAAAAATTCAAATCAAAATAATAATATGATGATATAATAAACTATATATTGTTAAACTATTATTGACTATGGCACAATGGTCGTTAAATAAATATACTTCTACAATATACTTATACGACCAGAACCATTAAAGACATGATATGTTTATGAGGTTCGAAGTATACGTGTAATAAATATTCATAGAAAATTCTAACACAATGACGCATAAAATAACGGATACCTTTGTGTACTCTATGCAGTAAGCACCCTCCTCCGCCCTATAAAATAAAATTATTTAAATATTTACTCAGATGCATTTATATACTTTAGTGTTAGAGTATATAAAGTGTGGAATCGCAGACGCAACCCTTGTACCTAGACCTTTTGGTCCACAGTACCCTCTTATATAATTCTCATCTGAAGGCAAATATGTCTCCTAGCACAAGGTGTCAATGATATTGTGATTATGTTGTTGATAGAGTCGGTTACTTCGTTCTTATCCAATCGACGACAATGTCATCAACGTACCGCCCAAATTATTTAATTATTATAATTGAAAGTGATGACAGGCTTAGACCAATCAATAAAGTTAAGCAACAGCAGTCTCAATCTGTATTTGGATGGGTAGCCACCTAGCAGAACTGTGTACTGTTGTTGTGTAAAAATAATAATAATAGTCTTTGGTTAATGGCTATATAGCTGAAAGTAGCTGAAGCCAGAAAAAAAAAATAAAAATTATTGTAATTAATCAAACTACAGCAGCGTGGATTCGAACCCGCAACTGACTTTTCCACTGAGCTGGTAGATCACATGCAAATAAAAACATATAAATAAAACATAAAACCTAAAACAGAAAGCAAAATGAATTTCTTATATCATATTCCAGGCATTGGCAGTGATTTTTGAATTGATAAAATCGATGATTTGGTATGCATTCAATCAAATTCATAACCAAAATTTTTAACCGTAACAAATAGATGAAAAACCCAAAGATAAAAAATGTTTTTTCGAGTGTTATTATAAAATTTTCTTATTTACTAATAACTCGAACTATTTTTTTAAATTTGGATATTCAATTCTAAATGGTAAGGGCTAACTTCACATCTTCTCCGTGTATTGGTGGTAATGTTTTTTTTTCCTGTGTTACCTTCTATACAATGCAGGCTCATTGGTACTACTGGTTAACCACTTATCTGTCACTTTGCTTATAGCGTGTATATGTGTTGGAAAAAGCAGAACAAAAGAAAAAATAAAATAATAGGCGCTATTATCGTTAGCCTAGGTAGGAGGTTTATAAATGTAACGATATTGTTTTGTCTGACGATAAACTGTAATGATTTCATTTAATAATATATCTATTTTTACCAAATTAAGGGTAATTAAAGTATTATGAAATGATAATCAAAACGCTTAGGTAATAAGTAATTTGTTAATAAAAAGAATATATAAAAATAAAAAAATAAAAAAAAAAACTAATTGAAAGATTTTTTTCTGAAAAATACCACAACTATTTCTAAATTTTTAAATATAACGAATATAATTAATTTTAAAGTATAAATTTTTGCAGTTATATGCATAGCAGATTAAATTGCTAATTCAGTGACCATGACTTTTAAAGGTTGGAATAAATTTCGAAGACTGATTCGCTACAATTTCAGCTCAAATTTAATTTATACCTTTATAATAAATAGTATTATAATATATTTATGACTGTATGGATATGAAAATAGTATGAAAATAACTCATACATTGATAGTCAACCATATGTGGAATTACTGAACGATTACCACTGTTAGTTGTTATCTTTATATATTTAAAATGTACAATTTTACTTAAAAAATCGTAGAATTAAATATTTTGAAAAATAAATTCTGTATTTTGAAATTTTAATTAATTAATTTTATAAAATTTAATTGATAATAGCTTTATTTATCTGCAGTCATATTTCAATATTAAATTATTTATTTTTAAATACAAAGTGTTTACTAAATATTCATGGTGAAATTATAAGTTATCAATAAAAAGTATGTAGAAATTATTGTTTAAGAACCAAAATTATGTTAAGAACCAAAAATGTTCGATGGGAGTTTGATAAGAAAACTCTTGTGAGAATTTTTTGTAAATCCAAATTTTTTGATTGATAATATACAACGTCTTTGTAGTTCCTAGATCTGCATTATTAAAAACAAAAACATTAATTATTCAACATTGGTAGTTTACCAATTTGTCAACCAATTTTGTGAGTCATAACTTTCGCCATCATTTAATGGTCTCATACTTTTCTCAGAGTTATCAGAAAAAATAATATTTTTGCAAGTATTAGGTACTTGTTTTTATTTCTACAGCACCTGCTGGTAGACCTTTTTTGTAATTATAGATAGACCAGTAATGCAATAACGGCCATTGTATCCTAAAGTTTTTTTATAACGTGCTTACTATGGGCTCTTGTGAAGTTACTTTTACATAATCAAAATACGAAAAAAAAACATCAAAATTGAAAAAAGATACTCATTTTTGTCTCAAAGCTGTCCTATAATGACTTTTTTACAAAGACCCTGTTTCATTATTAGAACAAAAATAGACCATAGCCATTATTTATTATTTCGACCTAATTACCTGGAATTACTTTTTGGTACTTAAATTATAATAAAATTAATATATTTATTGATGGAAAGATTCATTATTTTCTAAAAGAGGTTAGAGATTTGAGGTCCCAATTATTTTATTATTAGAGAACTTTCTCAAAATCATTATATATGGCGAAATATGAGTTAAAATTTTAATCCGATGAACTTATTATCATGAACATTTTACGAAACGTTGTATAAAATGAAATATGTAAACAAAATAATATGAACATAACCTTATTAATTAATAAATTAATAAATTAATAAAACAAATATTGTTAATTAAAATAATACTGTAGGTACAGGTATTTATATTAAATCAATATTTATGACATTTGAACCGTTCACTAGGGAAAGTATATGTATATAAATTTAATTGTATACCCTTAGTTTGTTACAGATATTAAATTCATTAATGATAAAATAACAGTTTATATTATATTAAATACATACCTCCAGTTTATTCGAACTGTCTAAATATGGTATTTTGACTTTTGTATTACTCTATATTCATTTCTTAAAATAGTAAAATTAATAGTCGTGTGAAAATCTGACTAAAATTCACATGAATCTGCGAAGTTTTAAGCATGGCGCCCTATCGTTCACCACCACGAAAACCACCATATAAAAAACGGTACACATTTTAATATATTATATTTATCGATATTTGAAATTTGTTTAGTACTTTAAAGAAAACGATGAATCTGTTCGATAAAACGATGAATCGAAAAATTAGCAAGTCAATTAAAATTAACAAGAATTTCATTGTTTGGATTATATTTAATCAGCATTCATAAAATACTATAAATATCTATACAGTTATATACAGTTATATATGTATATACAAATGCGATAATATATATTGTTATGGCCTTTATATGTTTATTAGCCAAATTTGAGCTAAAATTGTTGAGAGCTCAAACATTTTAAAAAAGGGTTCTTACAAAAGTTGTGTGTTGTATTTTTATATTGTAAAAATTTTTTGTATTTACAGATTTTATTCTATCACGTTCGGGAAATATTTTTGGAGTTCTTAATTTTTTTCATATCTTTGACGTATATACTTATACTTACATACATAATATGAAGTAGATGTTCTCTCTGAATTAATCCACGAGTAATATTAAAACTAGGATTAAAATTTACTTATAAAATAAATACAATATCTGTCATTCTAATGTGATGTCAGAAAAATTTATGTATTACTTGAAATCAAAATCATTCATTACGAATTTTTTTTACATATTTTAATGACTGGAATAATTCGGTCTAAATTTCCAAAAATATCGCTCCATTCAAATTATTTCAATAATAATAATTGAAGATTATAATCTATATTCAAACAAAAACTATTATTGAATTAAAATTTGATTGAGTGTATATAGAATCGATCTATATACAAAAGCCTTTTTAATGTATTATTAAGTAGTATTAAAATTAGGCTTTTTATGTATATTGAAAATTGATAACCAAATAATTGGAAAATGAACATGTATTTTTAATTCTAGGTAAATAGGGCATAAATTGATAAAATCTTTGTTCAATAACTCATTATATTATTTGTGTTATTGAATACTGATTGAAAACCGATTGAAAAATTAGAGATATTCACCTAAAGCAAATTCCGTTTTGAACTACTTGGTTTTTAGTATAAGCGAAGAATACAAACGCCCATAGAAGCTCATAAGTTTTTGTGTATTCAAATAAATTGAGTACTTACGCTGAATATCAGCTGGCCATAATTGTTCAATGTAAGTATTTAATGTGATTACCTGAAGTAGGCCATAGCTTTCAGCAAATAATGAGCTATAGCTCAAATAATTTTGTTAAAACGAATGCAATAATATTTAAAAAAATAAATGCTTTTTCTCAATCGATGGAATGCACTCTTAAAATAACAGTACATTCAACAGCATCGCCATAGTCACTCTTGGTCACTACTGGTAGTAACATTAAATAGCCACATTGAAAGGTCTTAATTACCTAGTGTTCAGGGTACGTCCTTAATTTTTTTTAATTCACAAAAATTTGACTTTTGAACTTTTATAGCCTTTTGTATTTTTTGCTATAACACCAAAATCGTAATTGATTAAAAATAGGAAAAGCGTTTTGTTAGTTTCAAACAACTTGTAATAAAACATCACTTTGTATGTCAATTGGTGAAAAACTTTAAAAACAACGGAATACATGCGAAAAGCTATTTTAAGAATTGTATTGTTTAATGAATGAAAAACACATACTTGATCTAATTGATTCTGGAAAATAATTTTTTCTTTAAGAAGCCCTAAAAGATTTAAACCCGTATGAAAATTGATATCCCATTAACCGTAGTAGGCTTCACGGTTCAAGAATGAGTTTTCTTGTTTAAATTTTTAGAAAAAATTTTTGTAAAACGGTATTTCATTTATCATTATGAATATAATTAATATTAATTATTTTTGATTACAACTTCTTAGATGTAGTACAAATATAATTGTAGTTTTTTTTTTTTTTAAATACATTCTAAAATATTAATGGATATACATAATGCATATTATATGACTAAATTGTTTGTTAAATCATACATTGTCACTAAAGTCTATAAAGTACATTAACGTATCATATATTAAAGTTTGAACACTTGAAATTCTGTGTCTTGAACCCTTGAACCCTTACGAATAGTATAATTGAGGAAGGCTTTTGTCTATCTTCACAAATAAGCACCTAAGCAGCTCAGCCAATTCAGATGAATTAGGATATAAATGGGATCTTAGATGCTATACTTTGCGAAAAAGGGGGAAGATGAATTAGGATATAGATGGGAAGCAACTCTAAGAAATAGAAAAATGAAATTTAACAAGCGTATTAGATGTCAAAAATTACTGTGAATGGGGACAATTATCTTTTGGATTACCTTAAAATATCTTTTCGTAAATTGATTAAGCACAATTTCATATCCAACAAAATCAGCTCGTAAATAATCTTTACAAATAGTATAATTTACGGAGTTTTTTTGTCTGCATCTTACGAATTCGCGCTTAAGCAGCTCAGCCAATTTAGATGAATTTAGATATAGATGCTATACTTCGCGACGAAGGGGTAAAATAGAGATTTATGGATAACGAATCATTTCTCAATTTAGGGTTATACAAGCTAAAAAAAGCTAAGATTTTAGCCGTGGCAGTACGAAACTTGATCCCGTGTGAATCTGTAACAGAAGTCCAGTATTATTTATAATTGTTTAACAAATAATCATATAGGTACGTGGTATATATTGTATTTTATAAATGTTATATAGTAACAGTATACGTATGTATTTTACGTTAAGTGCACGTAAATAACACGTTAAGTTAATTAACTAAATTCGAATTGGTATATGTAATTAGTTAATAGCCAGTTTATGTTATTCACTCTAGCTGAAAATTTCAATTTTAACTAGTTTATTTATTGAACTAACTACATATGTAGGTATGTGTATAAATGGTATATAAGTTACAGCTGTATATACAGCAGAGATATTATAAATCTTCGTATCCGTTACCGAAATTATTGGATATCCGAAATAAAAATATATCCGTAACTGTAAGCGAATCCGAAATACAAGTTTCGGATAATTTTAGACATGGATAGAATCTTGAGTTTAAAGGATGTGATACATTTTTAAGTAGTAGATAAAACTAACAATTCCACACCTGGATCTGTATCCGTATCAGAAATTTTCTATTCTTACAGTTTTTGATGAACAGAAAAGGATGTGAAGATAACATATTAAGGTCAAGAATAAGTTTTATTATTTATGGTTGTAAGAAATCTTTAATCGTCACCAAAGCTGTGGTTCATCATTATCTTACAAAACTTCAGAACTTAAAGTGTATTTATTTAATAATAAATGAAGATAACAACTAATAGAGTTAATTGTTTAGATACTCGACATATGATTCAATTTCATTGTTTGGTCTATCTCTCATTTATACTTTAATAGTTGGGTCAAGGTTCCATTGAACCCAATGGAACGATTTTGCTAATTCATGAACTTTTTATGTTTATAATACGTCACCAAAATTTCAGTGTTATCTCTTTCTATTTTTGGAAATGGACTAATTAGGTGTTTCTATGAAGACCTTTGCCAAAATTTTGTTTGTACGATCAATATTTCCTAGCGTTACACACTTTACACTAAAATAAGGATACATTGACATATTACGTAGGAGAAGTATGAAAATTTTTTTATTATAAGCAGATGATAACAGCTTTGGGTCATTTTAAATCGCGCTGGACTCATTGAAATTTCAAATCCATTAATAATGGCAAAATTTTGTTGTAACAATACTTTTGCCGAACATTCCATAAACGTTAATTTGTCCTTCCATACAAACATAATAAAAGTAAAATATTCAAACAAGCGTCGGGAATCGAACCCTGACCATCATGCTAAATAACTTTCATCCACACGGTTCCAATAAGTTTGAAAAGTAAAAAAATGATTATGAAACATTTAACGTTCAATTTCAGTAAAACTATTTGATTATATATTTCATAAAATTCGTCAGAATTAAATATTCACCTATATAAATAAATGTTAAAAACTTTCTAAAACATGTAATTACTTAATAGTAAGGTATTTTGTACATATTTATACAAAATATATAACATATAATATATATATTATCCAGTCCAGCGTATCGACAATTCGTCCCAAATTTCCATATTCCCTAGTTTAATATATATTATTTCTATATATGTATATGAAATACATGTATTATAAATTAAACTGGGCTAAATACTATGTATAAATAAATATAACCCAGCTTGTACTACAAAGGGTTCAACAAAATTCACAACATTAATTTATATTTGTTTTGTTCAACATGTATTTAAGGACGTTCACAAATTTGATGTGAAAAATTTATTTTGATTATAAAATTTTGGTTCCACTTTATATTATAAAAGATAAAACTATTCGTAATATTAATAATACACATTCCTATATTAATGCTAAATATATTTCGTATATAAATGTTCTCCAAAGTGGGATACGCCGAAAATGCCACAATTCTCTTCAAAACTATACCTTCGATAAACATGTACAAGTTATATTTAAATTAATAAAAAAATCATACTTCGATTAAAAAACCAACGAATACAATTTTATTGGTATTGAAAGACTTTTTATCGACTTTGTTGAGTAAAAAAGGCTAAGAAACACAGAAATAATACATTAATATTTGCAGATTCCTTTCCAATATATCTTTCCAAATGAGACCAATTCGATTTATGCCTTCATACTTACTTTACCAAAATACGTTTTTCATCAAAATAAGAAGGTAGTTTCCCTTGAAACAGGACACACTGTACATGTATTGAGATAGTATGACAGGTTAATATAAAATTTTTTTGCGTATAAAAAACCGTTTTCTAGTAAAAAATTTTGTTTATAAATAAAAAATTAAATTGTAGAATTTTTTCTTCATATATTTTCATAAATCATTATTTAAACATATTTCTACCTAGTTTTATTCGAATAAAACATATCAGTCCACCAAATATGTTACAAAAATATTTATTAAAGTTCGTTGCTATTTTATTATTACCTCTATATAGAACAGAACAGAGATCTATCCATTCAGAAATTTAGTTTCGAAAGTTTTTCAATCTATAAATATAAAAATCACTTGATTCAAAGTATCATGGAATTCCATAATTTATATCATATTCATAGCCATTGTTCTTGTGGATAAGAAAAAAATTATTTTAGTTTTACTCATAAGAAACATTTGGACGATTATTTCTTAAAAAAATTTTGCAGGCTAAACTTGGATACTTACAAGAAAATTTTATATTTATTTAATGAAAATCTTCTTTATTAAAAGCACGAACAAAAAAAAAAAATAGAAAATTATTGCATTTTTTTCAAATTTTATATAACAAAAGTAAAAGATAGGTAAAAACGTATCTTGAATACATCAACCTGTATCGAAATGTGACTGATATTTTCCAAGCAGCTAAAAAAAAATATCGAGCCACCAATAGCTTACCATTTATCTAAAATAATCTTATAACTGTTAGAAATTAATTATTTCATATATGAGACAACGATGAGATATTATTTGATGATTTCAGTACCATCTGTAATTAATATACAGTGGGCCTCGATTTAACAAAGACAACTGCTGTCTGTAAAAAGGTTTTCAAGCTATCGTGAGATAATGTTTGAACTTAGTTTTAGTTTAAAACAATACATGCTGTTAATTATAAACCTGATCCATTTTTGATGCAATATTTAACCAACTTAATTTTTTTCAAAACGTTCATATGGCTTATTCGTTTTTAATATAAATTCATAATGTTTTGTTTAAATTTGTTTGCTTAAATATTCCTAAAAAAAAGTTTAACTCTAATATTATTTTTATCAAAAAAATTTGCTAAAATTTTTCTTGGGTTTGTGTATAGAGGTTAAACGACGTTCGTATCAATTTTATTATTTTTTATTTTTATTTTTTTTCTGTACAATAATCTCTAAGGTAAAATGAAGGTATTATATAATATTGTATAGAGTAATATATAATATAGACATGGGTTCCTGACAAAAGCGTTTTCATGGTTGAAAGCTGTCTAATTGCATAGACATAGTATGATTTGATATTTAAAATTAAAAAGTATTTATCATATTTATGACTATCAAGAATTTTTAATATATTTTATTTGATCAAGTTTTTAAGATCCGTTGCTTAATTGACGTTCTTACATACAGAAAAATACTAGGTATTGTTAACTTACTGTTGACTTGCTGATATATTTTGCACTTCCATGGCCTACATTCAGGGTGTATTGTTCACACCGACCATTCTGACATAGTTTTCTACGGTTTCCCAATTTGTCACATGTAATCCTTTAAGGCATTCTCATACCAGCAGTCAGTTCAATATATATCCACTGTAGTCACTGTATGACCTTAATTATTAATTTTTTTCTAACAAATCAGTGGACATAATCTACTTTAAATTGTTTACTTACCATGAAAGCTCTCAAGATAGAATAGAATCTAGTTTTATCTTGTACGATATCATAAAAAATTTTGTAAAACACAATTTTATATAATTTGGTAATTTTCCATAAAATATAGAGCCATATAATTATTCTAATTAAATAATGATATCATTAAAAGTGTTCTTTTAAATTGTTTATTAAATTATAATTGAATAAAATCTACATAATATTGAATAAATTAAGTATATATATATTGGTATGAATATATGTTTTGTATAGTAATATATGGAGCTAGATTTAGTTACTTACAGAAGAAAGTTGAACTGTATAACGTATGAAGTTATTCTAAAAACTATTCACTTAGGCAGTCAAGTCTGGTGAGTTAGTCGTCAACGTATAACACGACTAATATTGCTTAGTATTAGTTTATTTTATATAAGAATTTCTTTGTTACAGGATGAATAAACAATATTAATTAAACGGGTACAAAGCAATTTAAATATTATATTCGTCGAATAATATTTTAAAACACAAAACAGATATATTACTACTTAAAAATCTTATTAAAAATAGGAATGCATTTCTTAGCCATTTGCTATAAGAAGATTTCTATAATAGCCTGTTGTGGTCTTAACCGTAAGTGTTTGTTGAAGAATAGTTTATTTTCTATATTGCCAATTTTTTTAGTTTATATTTAACAGTGCTTTTCAGTATCCCAATAAAAGAACGTTTCAATGGGGTACTTGCAACCGTTTTGATTCATCAGCCTTTTCATTGCCGTCGATTTTCGAATGTCAAGGTAATCAGCCAATTATTTTGTTTGGCAATATAAAAATGTCGTATAAAAATTTATGTGGGTATTTGCGACAAAATCACAGTCGCAAACGCTATAGATTTTTGTGTGCTTATTATCCGTTTCTTCTGCTTAATTTTTAACATGAAAAAGTGTTATAATTATGTAAAATGGTTAATTAACCTCACTTTTCATATAATTAGTTTGCTACATAAAATATATCTGTTTTTATTGAAGTTTAAGATTGTGGAGTTTACACTGATTTTGTGCCAATCAAAATATTTTTTCAGTAGATAATCAACAGTAATTTTATGTGGAATCATTTATTCTGTGGACGTGTAGATTCTTCAGTGATTCAACACACTCAAAAACTATTTTGAATTGTATAACAGTTCTCAAACGTTATAAACACAGTTCAATTAAAATATCTAATAATACATTAAACATACCGTATAAAAAGTAAACATTTAAACAGTATGTATGTATGTTACATAGTACATTTTATTTTGCAATGTATTTAAACGAGTGAATTATGCAAATTTTATTACTAATGAGGCTGATATAAGAAGCTTTAATAATATTTATATAATATTTATACAAAACTGTTGTACATGAATAAAAATGTTGACAAAAGTTTTTATATTACTTATTATCAAAGATAGGAAAGTATGACGAGGGAAAGGGAGTGAGAGAGGG
Source organism: Chrysopa pallens (assembly GCA_020423425.1). Classification (NCBI taxonomy): domain Eukaryota; kingdom Metazoa; phylum Arthropoda; class Insecta; order Neuroptera; family Chrysopidae; genus Chrysopa; species Chrysopa pallens. Next base: position 20,243,476 of record CM035593.1, on the reverse strand, counting down.
TTAAGAGCGGGTAACAATGGTAATAGACTATATGAAAAGACTTCATGCAGTTTACTCAGTAAAAAAAATATTTGTTTATAGCTATATACTAATATGTCATACTAGCTGTCGTCCCCGGGTTTGCTCGCGCCCCTGTCGCATACACTGTATTTTACGTCTTTTGTTAAACCTGAGTCATTTTAGATCGAAACGTAAATAAAACATGACCTATATGAAAAACAAATGCAATGTTTTCTTTATACAAACCAGAATAAATAAAATATCTACTTTTATCTATAAATATTATGAAAAATTTTACGTAAGAAAAAACTTTAAAAATACGTCTTTCTGTCTTGAATATATAATATTCAAAATTTTCGAAGATTATCAAACGAGAAACTACAATAATTTTTTTTTTTTTAATTTTACACATTTCAATTATTCTTAATATTATGCATAAATATCGAATGATAAATATTAAATAAAAATATTTTTCTCATAGCGTAGATGGAATTTTTTGGATACGATTACACCTTTAGTACAATGGGATAGCCGTGTTAAATTTTAACTTACAGAATTATGCTTAGGTTATCAGATATAGCCTCTCGAATTCGATAAGAAAAGTTTTTCCGTAAATAAATTGCAGAATATAAAAATATTTATCTAATAGTAAAATGAAGTGGACTTTTGTCTTAAAAAAAATTTTTGACTATTCAATTTATAAAATAATTTTTAATTTTAAATAGCAATTAATGTAATACTTATTTTGTATAGCATATATCCAAAAAAAACATCAGGTAATTGATACCTGAAAAAAAATTATAATAGCTGATGCACAAATTATAAATTCATGAGACTTAATGAATCAAGACTGCTGATTCAAGAACTTTAACTGACAATTATATATATATATATATATATATATATATATATATATATATATATATATATATATATATATATATATATATATATATATATATATATATATATATATATATATATATTTATTCGTTCATTAGTGTGTGATTTATGTGTGTTAGTCTAATAATGATAAGTTTCATTGACCGACAGACTTACGGACGCGAAAAAAAAATTCCTCAAAAAGTTTCAAGTCGGAGCAAAAAAATCTATTTATTAAATCAGGAAATAATACTTCCGAAATTTGACGTAAAAATACTGAGCGTGCACCCATCGTTTGTACATAAAACTTATTTGGCATGAACTATTTTTACTTTTTAACATGATAGAAAAAAGTTTTAAATCTCAGATAAGTTTTGATAATAAATTAAATTGTTTTCAAACTAACCACAAACTCGTCACATGTATATTTATACGATAAATCACAATTTTGGTTAAGAAGATTTTTCGTTTCATACATATTATTGTATATTGGTTTCTTATTTTCCTTTTCTCTTGTTATTGTAAAATAGTTTCTTCAATTTCGGAAGATTATCGGTGATAATCTGATTTATTTCTTAAAATTGTCAGGATATTTAAGAAAATGCACAGTACATTTTTTACCATTTAAATGGAATGGAAAAATATTTTATTTATTACTGTATAGTATGTGTGTGGTGTTTGTGTATAAGTGTGTATGCATTGAAAATTTTACACAAATTCATCAAATTTGGTTTGTTGTCTTCGTATGACCTTCAGTTATGCCGCCTTTTGGTTAAAGCTGGACTACCAGATATCCCATTTTATGCTTGTGATTTTCAGAGTTTTACGTTTTTCTTGAAAATGTTTCAAATTATTAAGCTATTGCATAGCTTCTATCGCGGGCCTTGAGCGCGGGGACCGAATCCAGAATTTCCGTGACGAAAAAACCTCACGCTCCCCACTACGACGGGCAAGGAGGTGTGGCTTGAAGGCCGTGCATTGTCTAACGTCGTTTCAGTTCGGCAGTCTACGTCTTATCGGTCAACACGCTCAAAAAGTGTAACTTGAATTAATATCAAAGAAAAAGCAATACTGCATGAATAAAATAAATAAAGAAATAAAAAATTATAATTGCATAAGTTGATACAAAATGCTATGTAATAGCTTTACCGCGGCAGTCCCCGAGTGCCACACGTCTTTTTTCTTCTTCTAACTTTGTGTGTTTACAGAACACTTTAATTTCTACTTCTTTTATCTAAAACATTTCTCGGAGAAAATTCATTTCATATGTATAATCGTTAGATTTCAAAATCGGTTCAAGTACAAAAAATATTAATTTTTTTGAAACAAAAAACTTTTTATCGAGATATTTTATCGTAAAATGTTTGAGTTCTCCATAATTTTAGCTCAAATTTGGATAATACCACAAACAGATAATAAATAACATAACATATTAATATTATACATGTTTGTATTAATATTAGTATATAATATATATATATATATATATATATATATATATATATATATATATATATATATATATATATATATATATATATATATATATATATATATATATATATATATATATATATATATATATATTAATATAACTAGATATTTATAGTATTTTATGAATTTATGAATGCTAATAATTAAAAATAGCGAAAACAATAAAATTCAATCAAATGTCGAGTATCTACATTTGATTACCGCTCGTAACGATTACCGCTATTAATTTTTATCTTATTTAAATACAAAAAGCTTTCTTTTTTTTTTGGCATTTTAATTTTTGTATTTTAAAAATTGTCACAAAAAAACTTGTTTTTGACAAATTTTTACAAATGAATGAACAACGTTTTTTGTTCACAAATAATATAAAATAAAAAATAATAAATAAATAAATATTGAGTTTAAATTATAAAAGTGAATGGAATATAATATATATATATAAAAGCCAATGTTGTCATATGGTAGGGAATGATGATAAACATATTAAAACCGAAATTACATTTATTTTATCGTTTTTTTTTTCCAATAGATATGTTGAGAGCCATTGGCAATAAAAATTGGGAAAATGTATATATACTAAATGATTCATAAGTTGTTTACCATTAAAGTAAAAATATTATTCGTAAATGTAAACAAATCGTAATGAGTGCGACTCTGCTATATCTGCTGCTTTGTTAGCTGTAATTTAGCTAGAATTTGGAAAATTTTTCTTAAGTTTATGGAAAAATGTTTCAAACAGAAGTTTGAAACTTTTATTTTTGATAGCTCATTAGTTTAAATTTTGCCGAAAATCCAATGGTTGTGATTCTCCATAGACAAGAAGCTGTTGAACATTGAAGTTTATGGAATAACACAGTTTCTTATTTCTGTAAATATGATATGTATAGTATTACAGCTCGTTTTAGTTGACGATTTGTAGAGGAAAATTTTAATAGTAGTGTTAAGCGTTGAATAATATAAACACAAACAATATTTCGAAGAAAACATACAGGATCATTGTTTAAGCAAGTAAAAAAATCTTCATGATTTTTCGTCAAAGTTGTTAGTCAAAAAACCAGCGAAGTTCTAATGAAAATAAAATTTGTTTTGTATGTTCGATATATAATTGAAAGAGTGTATGCGATATGCTTAATATCAATTTTAAGAGAAACACTTTTGATTCCTAAACTATTTTTTGTTATAAAAGATTAACAGAACAGTTTTGGACTAAAGACTTCTTCCAAATAACGGAAATATTGTTCGTTTTAAAATGAGAGAATGCTAAATGGAACTTTTAAAACTTTTCTCCACGAATCCGCACCTTTAACGAGCTCTAATTCGATTTATATGCTTCAATTTTGTTGTTGAAATTTTTTTGGGTCAAATGTAAAATTGTCGAGAAATTTAAGAAAAATTGAAAACTTTGTCATTTGATTGATTGGTTCTTCAATTCAATTATAATCACCCTAGCGATACTATCTTAACGTTTATCTCGAATGTATCCATAAGATTGATATAATCCAATTTATATCTTATATATCTCTGACAAGTAAATTATATAAAAATTAAATAACATTTCCAATACATATATAATTATATAATGTAATATATAAATATATATGTATTATCATACAACATATATTTAAATATGTATATAAATAAATAAATATATATATATATATATATATATATATATATATATATATATATCTATAACAGATTTGTTGGATTCTATTGTGACAGGTCTCTCTAATATTATATTTACATAAATATCTATGAAGAAGATTGATGAATATTTAAAATAAATTAATCAATGCTGGGCTACAATACAAATATATATGTATGTAAATTACAAATATTTACGTACATGTTCTGTGTGTGAGTGTGTGTGTGCGCGTGCATAGCTCTAGTTAGCTCAATCCACTGGATAGTGGAGTTACATGAAATATTTATTGATACATGGTATTTGAAATTATTTATGATTATGAAATGAATTATCAATAACATGCTGACAAAACAACCTAATTTTTGTATTAGTAAAGTTTATTTAATAACTACCTGATTCATGGTTCAAAAAATTGATAATTTGTTTTAAATTTTCTTTGTAATTTTTGGGCAAATATTACACATAATATTAATCACCCCTCTTTTACTTTTTGGGTGCATGATTTATAATTTATATCAATTCTAGTTATCCACAAAATGATTAAATAAGAAGAGTTTAGAACGAGGTTTTTAGTTATAGAGCTTACTTCGTTTTCTTCAAATTCTTAAAAGAAAATCAAAGATACCTTTGGGTATAGATATATAATTAACAATCATAAATATATATTAGGTATAGATATACCAGAAAACTTTTCTATCACTCAGATTAAAGTAATTTAATTAATGACTACGTATGTTTAACGCTGGCAGATTCAAAATACTACACGATCAGAAACTCTTTCGTCAGTATCAGTAAGAACTATATAAATTACTTACGGAAGTGGATAAACACGAGGAACATGATGCATATGACATAAGATAAGGGTTAAAAGTTTATCCGTTGCTTTTATTGAGCGGAATTATGAAAATGTGTTTGATTAAATTCGTTAAATGATGCATTGTATTTTGCTTACCGCAAGTCAATAAGACATTCGTCATTTGTTGTATTTGGCATCAAATAAGTACAAAAGCCTTCACTCTGCGATTGACATCCAATTACGTTCACCCTGCGATTACAACTTAGCAGTGTCGACTAGATGCAATATTTGGGATTGAAGAACGAATATGTGAACGGTTTTCATGTTTTGTGTTCGTTACTTTCACCCTGTGACCTGGGTCGTTTGACGATATTTGATGTTATGATATTCTGTGATGAAAAAGTATCATAAGTAAATAATCACATGCTCGCATAATAATCGGACACTGTAATAAATGATGATGATAAAATAGTTATGAATTGTTTAGCCCATTTTCATTTGGTATTATTCAGTACTTTATTTTCATACGCTCAGTACTATATATTATATACATTTACATCATATCAGTATATATATATATATATATATATATATATATATATATATATATATATATATATATATATATATATATATATATATATATATATATATATATATATATATATATATATATATATATATATATATATATATATATATATATATATATATATATATATATATATATATATATATATATCACAATGTTTTATTTTATCTTTTCTACCATAAAATAAATTTGATGGCTTATTCAAATAATATTTGGTTAAAATTTTTTATGCCTCAGTAATAGGTAGTAACATTAAATTTTATAATGCCATCATCATCCATCCATGCTTTACAGCATACGTATATCATGTATACAGTCCGTTACAAAATTGATATTTGGTACAGCAAATGTAGAAAAACTTTTTTCTTTTTTTTAGTATGCTGGTTTTTATTAGGTCACATAAATTCGATGGCGTGGTAATAGTCGAACGATACTTGATTTGAGTTTTTAAATGAGCTGCTTATGTTTTAAGAATGTATGTATGGGCACAATAGTATATATATATAACAAAAAAAAAAAAACAGCCATTATTCAATTCATTATTATTCCATCGCTACTTCTACTAAAAAAGTATTTAGCTGTTATTTTTGACTTAACCTTTTGTAGCTTTTTATTATAATTTTATATAATGATTTAACGGTTGCCAAGATTTGACTGCTGATTTGAGTTTTAATTTCGCCTGAATAATAATAATACTATTTCCTCCTGTGATGTCATATCTTTTTTGTGATAAAGATTATGATATATTTTTTTATTCACACTAGTACGAATACTTAAAATATCACTAATTAGAATTTTTGTTGTATTAAAACGAGTTTGTAAAACGATATCAATTTTGTAAATATTTGAAATCTATTTTCATATAAAACAATAAAACATTTCAAGGTTCATTAAATTTTTATCAAACTTTTGACATATCAAATCTCAAATGACACATGTAATTTAAATAATTTTCATATTTTATATTTAGATATTATTTATTTTATACTAAACACTATATCAACCCAATCCCTTACTTACTTACTTACTGCTACACATATTATTATTATCAGATGATTGTCTAACCCCATTTCACTTAATGTGTTTATTCATATGTAAAATCAAAATCATGATACTATACTATATAAAACCTTATTAGCTATCTAATACAAAAGTAATTGATTTCATCACGAGAATAGAAATATTTCAGGGAAAAAAATATGAATTTGAAATAAAAGTTTAGAATTTGTAATTTTACCTGAGAAAATTTCTTAAATCAGGCAGTCTTGCAGCTTTCGACAATATTTTAAGGGCAGTAAAAAAGAAATTACAAAAAATATCGGGTATTTTTTATTTTTCTAAGATAATTTTAGTCTAAAAAACAAAATAAAAATAACGATTATTTTAGGATTGGGTGGCTAGTATATGAGAAATTACTTGGTATTTGTGCGGATTAACGACATTTGATTTCCGTCTATATTCTAAATATCTTCTAAATATCTAATATCTTCTAAATTGCCTATCAAATCGTTTTCAATTCTCTTAAAAGAGTACCGTACCTTGAAAATTGCGAAAAACATTATATGTCGTTAATTTCGATGAAGTTATATTTACAAAGTCAATATTTGGAACAAATTTCAAGCATCATCTAAAAAATTTGCCATGAAATCTTTAAAGAATTGTTATTTTTGGGTTTTTCTTAATCCGAATGACATTAGCAAACCAATAAATAAATTTTTTTGAAATTCTTGTTATTGAAGGATTTACAGAATTACAAAAATCACATTTCCGGTTAAAGTGCATTACGATTCGTTCCGATAATCATTTCAACATTACTTGCAATGATACCTTTCAAAGTATCGCTAGCATGTCATTAAAACATATCTAAAATCTACTAATTTTTATCGGCGTGGGGAAATTAATTCTCAATTTCTTAGTAGAAATACTTAACTTTGAAGTGATAAGAACTAAGTAACCAGCTATGCTTATGGAGGTAGTTTCTCTCTCATATTTCGAGATACATGTCAGGATAGTTTTTTATTAAGATGGATGCAGCCGCATTGATCGGCAAGTCATTATCTTTCCTAAATATCTTTCCGTCCACCACTATTATTTCGATTGCCAATGTGAATTCATTGTGAGATAAGCGGGTCCATAATAATAATTTTCCAAAATTGTCAGCCCTCTTACATTTAGCATGTTGTAGTGTTTAATATAGATATTGCAATTTCATGTTTAGAAAGCATGGCTTATATTTTGTTCCTGTAGTGAAGAGGTTGTAACCGTGGGTGAGTTCAATCGCTCAAGACATGTTTCAATATAGTAAATCGTCCACTAATACTCATAAAATAATTTATTAAAACTTGTAAGCATTGCAATTTTAAAATACTTAATTTTATCAGAAAGACATTCATGTAATGTATAAGGGATCATATTTATCTCAGGTTTGATTAAATAGGAAATGTTATCAAACATGTTACAATGTTGGAAGAGAATTGTCGTCATCAGTTAACCAAGAAATTACCTGCTGTGAATTGTATATTAACTTTTAATAAATATTCTTCTACGTTTCAACATCCCTCTCTACACTGCTTCCTTGATAGACAATTACTTGTAAGAAAAATATATTACTCTATCTTTCGTAACTTTTACAGTATTTATTAAAATTTATAAATTACCTTCTGGGTTAGTTCTAGATTTCATTCTAAATTAAATTACAAATGCAAATTAAATATATTCTTAAGGCGAGTACGCACCAAAAAAGTGACGTTTTTAATAACGCACCTAGCAAACAGCCAAATCAGCAAGGCTTTTAAAAGAAGTATTAACTAAACCGTCTTTAATAAATATCAATTCTGAAGCCTTGAAAACTTTTTTATATGCCTGAATTATGACGCCATGACGACTTCTTTTTTAAGGAGCCATTCTTAAAGATTTCTTATTAATGAAATCTTAAGGTGTTCAATAAGTTAAACATTCTACGTCTTAATGATCTTTTAAAGGGTTATTTTTGATAACAAGTCTCACGTCCAAATCTTAAATAAGAATTCTTCCACAAGTTATATTGCTATTTTAACATTTTTGGTTATAATTCAAATGTAATGAAATTTTGTTATGCACAATTTTGACATGAAATCGGAGGACTTGCCAAAGAGTTTTCCGAAAAAAAAAAACGTTTCAATAGTAAACACTCCTTGACACTTCATTTGTATGCATGACAATTTTTATTTTTTTTTTTTTTGGAGTAATTTTATCGCATTTTTTTCTATAATTATATTTAAATATTGTTTTACTAAATATTCAGAGATAATTCTTTTCTAATCAAAGATAATCTATATTTAAATAATGTATATGTATTTGGTCTCAAGTGTGTTGAAAAAGGATATATAAATTAAAATTAAAATAAAATATTAATATAAAATACTCAAAAACATCATACGTATGAATTTTTCTGTAAGGAATGTTTGATATTCCATAACGGAAATGAGGTTTTAATAAAATTTTCCATTTGAAAAATATTTTTTATAAAACGATTTACTTACTCGATTTCAACCCTTTTTCTAATTATGTGTACCACATAATTGAAATGAATGCGTTCATGCATGATAAAAAACAGATTGTCGAAATGTTTTTCCATATCAAAAATCAAAGATTTTATTTCACACATTCTTTTCATTAAAATCTTTTACTCCATTTAAAAATTATTAAAATAATTAAAGTGAATGTAAAATATTTATAAACGAATATTTAATTAAGACTCGGAAATTTATTAATACGGTTCTGTAAGACTTTTCATCATTAGTATTTTTAATTATTTATGACAACACATTGTCATTTTAAATTGAAGTAGAAGAATAAAAAACTTTTTTTTATGGTAGAATCTATAACTGCGACTAAAAAAATGAACTAACTACTCTTATGTTAGTATTGTGAATAAAAAAATAATTCAAATATTTTTTATAAATTTTTCCTTTAAAATTGACTAGAATGGATTTCTAGAACAGTGAAATCATCAAAATATTTATCCCGAAATCATTAATATTTAATACGTTAGTAATATTGCTTATACATTAACAATTAATAATCTACGACTGTCCGAAAAACAGACTAAAAAGCAAAAAACAAGTTGTATTAGTTAATCTATATATACAAACCGAAAGCTTAGTTGCTGAATAAACACATAAAAAGTGTAGTTTTACATTTTAGACGGGAGACCGTTCTTAATACAACTCGTTAGATAAGTTTTTGAGCAGGGAATTCGTGTTTTTTACTCTTTTAATTGTCGTATTGACTTCGTTATAGCCAGAATTATTCGGAATGACTGGGTCGACTTAGTAACCAAGTGAGAAAAGGCACTAAAACCTTCGCTCACTATGCCTGGAGGTCGCAAATTTGAATCCAAGCAGTTGTAGTTTGATCAATTATCATGAAAAAAAGGTTGATTGATCACACTATCGTCGCTAGAATAAGAACGAAGCGACTACCTCCAACAACATAATAATAATATAATTGTGACCATGTACTAAAAAGCAATTTTGTTTTCAAATTGATTGTTCTAAAAGAGAGTCAAAAGGTCTAGAATACAAGGGACGTAGTTGCATTTCTCCTCTTAATATACACTTGTCAAAATGATATAACGATTCAAACGATACTTCATAATTTTAAATCAATTTAGGCGTTTAGAAACTATGATACAATCATGAACATTGAATACATTATACTCCTATTTTGGGAGTAATGAATAAACGTAATTTTGTGATATTTTAATAAAAATTCAGACTCTTTATAGTTATTTAGACGCTTATCAAATCTAAGTACACTGATACACTATAGCAACACTGCTTCGATCACGGCCATACTTAAACCGCACACATAGAAAGTTCTCTGAAGTAAATTTTTGAAAAAGATGTTAAATTGAGTTTTCACGGGTGATTTTTTTTTTGACGCCTCACAATAATCAGTGATATCAAATTAATGAATAGTCTATTCACTTATATTTTGGTAAAATGAGTCAAAATTTCACCCACAAAACAGTCTAAAAATTATAATGTATAAATAAAAACTACAAGTATGCGGCTTTATGATTCAAAACCTAAAACTAGATTTTTAATGGGATTCATCATTTCTACCATTGCTAAGATTAACCGTTACTAATATTGCTAAGATTTCTCAATTCGATCAAAATTTATTAACAATTCTATGAACAATGTTTATAAGTTGAATAATATTTGCTAAACAGCGATACATATCTTACTGTATTTTACTGTATGTTATTTATGTGTCATATAAAAATTATTCTTGAATAAAAATAAAAGATTTTTTTTATTTATTTATTATATAAAATTTAATTTATATAAATTACATTGAATTGGTTTGATGGTAGTCAACAAGAGTTCCCTTTGTCTTGTCTGTAATTTGATTAAATGGTTCAATCATTATTGAATTATCTATATAATATCATTGTGTATGTACTGTATATATGTATTGTATGTTGGGTAATTTACACAGAGAAGCTGTTGTCTTTGTCACCATAATCAATATTCGACATACCAAATTATAGTCAAAGAGAAAATGCAGAAATGGGAATGTATTCAAAAAATGTCTTATTACTTTAATTGCACCGTCTTTACTCTACGAACATAGAACTTGATTTAAACCTTTTTTTAAACATTTTAAAATAAGTAAAATATGGACGTTAAAAATTATAGATTAAACAACGTGGTTGGAATGAATCAATGTAACATAAAATTTTATTTTGCAAGAAATAAATGATAAATGATCTGTAAAAGCCCATAAAGCTTCTTCGTTTCGGAATCAATTTTCGATGTTTATTATGGTATTGAGACTAACTTCTTAATTTTATTTTTTTTATACCTAGTATCCAGTAATATTAAAAGTACTATAAATATATCATGACTAATATGCGAGTTTGAACGGTAATCTACCCACTGGTAGTCCAATTAACGATACAATACTAAAATTAAATGTTATTAACTTAATCTATAACTAGAAGTTATCAATCTATAACTAAGAACTGTTACAAAAAATTTAGATTTTAAATCTAGAGCATTTTACCTATTTAGTCTGTTCGCATTATCAGTAATGATAAAAAGATTTATCACTTCAATTTTTGATTACCTTTCGAGGTGAGACAAGTATCTGTCACTGTAAGGATAATTTTTTCTCGCACTATGGCCATTTATAGACTCGTAAATATCGTCATTACGCATATACCACGGAGATTCACTGATTGTTGCACTTGTAATTGAAATCTTTGTAGAATTTCTATATTACAGTTACTTGTAATTCCTCATAGTTAAATTCCAAAAGTCCATATCGGTTTAAGAACTATTTTATATACTAGCACTTTATTGACTCATTATAAATTATTTTGATTGAGTAAAATAACAAATTCACTACCAGTTAACTACCCTATTTAATTATGTTTTGCATTATTCTTTATTCCTTAAATAATATAGCAAAACATCTCTGTTTATTTCTTTTTGGATTCGTAGTATGTAATTTAGTCAAGGATTGAACTATAAAACAGAATAACAGAAAACTAAAGAATAATTCCTAGTTTACCTCCTTACATTATAATACAAAAAGTAGACCTGACACGGAAAAAACTTTTCCCTAGATATTAGGACTAATACATTTGCATTTGATTCTCGAACCTGCTTCTTTCAAATTGGCGTAATCATAAAAGGGAGTTTTAAATTTTTTCAAAAAAAATTTCAGAAGGTCACCATTATTGACGACTCTGTAAAATATATTATCGTTCATCAACTGAACTAAAGACCTAGACTTTAATTATTCTAAACACTATTACATACACTGATAATTGCATAATTGCATTTTACTGAGATACTGTTTTCCAATTACGGTATCAAATTTTCCTTTAAATGCTGTTCAAATTGCATTAAATTCGATATCTATTCGCAACATTTTCATCTCTTCGGAAATAAGAACCACAAATGTAAATCGCCTCTTTGGCTATATAATATGGATACCATAAAACATATTGAGATACATACAGCAATATCACCGGATATCCTGGTTTGATGAAGTGTTGTAAGTACCTACAGCTTACAATATACAAGCACATTGATCTATCAATCCAGCCATTCATCTCATCTTTGTATGACAGATCATATCATATGACAAGAAGGTATGATTTGTCAAATGTGTTTGATTACAAATTTTATTATTCAATAACGATACAGAAGGCTTGTTTAAAAATCAAGTGTGTTCTTTGTGTACTCTCTAAACTTTTTACTTTTGAATTTGCATTAAAATTAATTAATGCAGTATGTTCCTTAATTTGATAACAAATAAATTTTTTAATTAAAGCACATTTTTTAAAACTTTTACAAAATATTTATAGTATTAAATTAAAATAATAACTTCATAGATGGCTTAAAAGCTTACAAAGCTCCAGAATGTAAATTGGTTTAAATTAATCTACCTCCGGTTTTATTTGTGTTGCTTGCTTTTAAACTCTTTCATTATTTCAAAGCTTGTTTTTAATAACTTAATTTTATTATAAATTTTATCAGTAAAATGTATCGAGATGTGGCGTAAAGATTATCGAAAGGCGGTGGAATAAAAATTGTCAAGCTCTGATTTCTCCTTATCACTTCACATCGATTGAAAAAACCACATTTTCCTAACTAAGAAAATGTTGAAATTTTTTGGGGATGGTGTTTTTGGGAACTGAGCAATTGATTCACTCTAACAATCGAGTTAAATAAAATCTTGTAATTAAATAGATCTTGAAGGAAAGATGGCGATTAAGTGCAATTTTTTGCCTTTGCTTTCAGACTTTTTTTAAATAAATATTAGGAAATTAAAAAATATCATGCATATTCAACAAACTTACACATTTCACGATATGGTAGATAATATTAATTTAACCAATTGGCTTTCATACGAGTGCTAAGCTATTTTCACTGAAATATCTAAAAATCAATTTTTGGTTTTATTTTTTTTTTTTATGGCGCGCACACGAGGGTACTAAATATCTTGAATTTGTAGTGTGGAAAAATAAGATGTATTATAACCAAAGCTGTAGTCATATGCGCCAAAATAGGGCCTTTGTCGCTTACAATATGACAGTCAGAAACACAAATAGTTACACAGATATACAAATACATGGATACCAATGTAGTCAGTCAGATTAATTTAATTATATGCTAAATTATGACTAAGAAATCTATAATGACTATGAACAATAACATTGGATTTATTGTAAGTTTCTTTTTTGCTGCTTGCCTACCTAAGTGATGACGCAAATCTTAATTATTTTAAATTATCAGTTTCGAATAATTCCAAGATTCTTGTCTCCAAGAAATGATTTTGTAACTAATAAAATCAATCAATCGAAGAATATTCAAAGGAGATGTAAAAAGATGCACCCAAGTACTATTTCTATCAATGAGCCGTTAGAGCAAATAGTTAGGGCTGCGTATATTCAAAACCAATCCCTCCTTATAATGGTCCTTACTCGAATGATCTACAAAATTAAATGTTGATTGGAGTATTTCCAAAATTTCATGAATTAATTTTATTTTCAGGACAGGCTTATATCAATGTCACTATTTTGAAAACTGTTTTAAGCAAAGATTCAAATTGTGAAGAAAAATACAAAAATATGCTTTAATTTTTGTTTTGGGTAAATTTTTATGATATGGATAGACTTTTACTATTTTTATAAACAAAGGAAACTCATCATTACGAAAAATTTCAAACTGTTGCATATTTCATATTTGTTGCAAAAATCATAGAATTCGTTTAATAAACAACAGAATATAACAATAATACAATTACATATTCTAATTATTTCCAAGAAATTAATAATAAAACAAAAATAAATTGTTTGTTTGTTTGAAATATACAAAGCAATTATATAACATACCATTTCTCCATAGTCCACAAGTCAATTCGAGAAGATTCATTTTGATAACCCTTTCATTACAGTTATATAACATATATAGATACACACATACAAACATATATAAATATATACCAACCCATACATTATTAAATTCTCGGAAAATTTAATATCAAATTGACAACAACAATTTTGAATTGTAAATTGTTTAGTTAAACAAAATATATAATCAAATCAACTTTCATTCGAATAAAATGTACGATTGTTTGTACACAATATTCAATTGTACAGACGAACTTAAAAAAAATTGAACCGCTATGAAGTAACAAGGATCCGATAACATTAACGTTTTAAATAAACTGAAGGTTGTTCGAGCATGAAAACACTATTTGACTGATTTTCCCATTTTTTTGACAGATTTATGATAACTATTCGAACTTGAAGTTGCTGAATTTTTGACCATTTAGATCGTGAGTAATTCAAACACAAAGTTCATCTTTTGATGGTTACTTCCTATTTAAAGCATGCGAGACTTACTGCCCTCCCAAATTTTTTCTATTATATGTTAATAAACTCCCGAAAGAAGAGAAAATAAGAAACGACTAAGTACGAGTCGGGGTCTTGTACGAAGGTTCCATATCATTATCTATAAACACGGCAAAAAAATCATGCCTGTTAATTTTATTCTAGTTGTTATAGGATCAACAAAAATACATCATCTGTGAAAATTTCAAATGTCTTACCATCTCGGTTTATGAGATACAACCTGGTATCTGACGCTCAGGCATACAGGGAGACAGCGGAGTCCTAGTAATAGGGTCAGTTTTACTCTTTGGATACAGAATGTTTAAAAGCAGGAGAATATGTAGAAGTCGTTTTGTTGATTAATTTTTATTTCCGTCATGTACTTTGACTGTCATAACTTGAGTGATACAAAAGAAATTTTCACATCTTAACCATTATTTCCTAAATTTATCTTTTATTTACTCAAAATTTTCCTACGGCAAAACGTCATGCTAAAATTCGTCATTGCTTAGTCTTCCCTACTTCCCTACTTCCTCAGTCTTTAGCTGCATACAACTTTAAGAATTCAAACGAAGACATGTTACACGCCTATAATCGGCTATTTTGTTCATTATCTGTCTGAGTTAATTCTCTCTTTAATAGTTCAATTATTTTGATTTGAATAATACTTAAAATAAAATAATTGAAACGTATGAGTATTAATAAAGACCACCAAACGTATAAAATAAATAAACATTCTTAACAAATAAAATGTTAATCATATAAAATATTACATTGAAATAATTATTGTCAAAATACCATATTTTTAATAGACCCACAAAATATACATCCTTAAGGGATAAACACATTAATAATATATCCTTAAGGTATACCCGAAATTATATTATTTATTTATTATTATTTTGTATCAATTCGGTAGGGAATTATGTAATGTACAATTTTACATAATCATAAATATTTTGGTTTACAATAAAATATTAAACTTTAATTTTTTGAAATGAAAAATATATATTTATTTTCAATATTATAAATTTTAGGCTTTTGTTATAAAATATGCTGTGCTGAATTTAGATGTTGATTGTGCCTTGACCACAATAATTATTTCAATATACAGATTGTTTTTTATAAACACGACATATGTAAAGTATCGGATTTAGGCTTAGCCTCGTGTTGGCAAATTTTGAGGGGTACCAAAATGGCTAAAGTTAAAAATCGATTTTTTTTTAAAACTATAAGACCAAATTTTTAATTTTTTTTATTGCTCTGTTATTATCGAAACATAGTACCATTTGGAGGGTAGAATTTCTTTGTTAAAATAATTAATCAAGCAAGTACTAAAGTTTGAAATATCTAATATATAAATTATCGTCTTCAAACCTAAATACACTACTGTGTAAAAGCTAGCATTTCAATATTTTATATTTCATACATACAGTTTTTATACAAGAAATCCTTTCCAAAAAATTTAAAACGGAAAAACTGCAAATATTCATAGAAATGAGTATGCACTTGAGATTATAGCCGAGCATTTCAAATACATAAACTTTGGTTTGAAACAATTTTCTCTATTCTAGTTATTTTTTCGAGTTTTTATGAATCAACTCAAATAATCACTCTGTATAAATTTTTAATTAGATTTTATTTTTTGGAACTTTACATTAATTATTAAACATAAATAGGATTATCTAATAATGAAGTGATATACTGATAATGAATAATGATGATACCAGGTTGTTAATTTTAATTGGCAATACTGATTTTTCAATAACATTGTGTATTGGTAAAGTATTTCTGTGTAGTTTATGGTTATTTTCTTTGTAAGCGGTACGTTTTAAAATGATTTTAACCCGAAATGTGCCATTAATTTGCTGGGTATAATTTTAATTAACCATATGATGATATTTGGATATTTTTTATTAGACATTTTTGGATTTTCTCTTGAACAAAGAATTTAAAAGAAAGAGCAGAAATTATATATATATTTATATATATATATATATATATATATATATATATATATATATATATATATATATATATATATATATATATATATATATATATATATATCAATATATATATTTATCAATAGTTATAATTTAAGATAATTTTATTGTTTATATTTAACAATCAACCGTTATATACCTTATTTATAACATTAAATTTTTATTATGTTACGAATTAACTAACCACTTTAATGGGCATTTCTTTTTTTAACTATTTACATTTGAATATAAGATAAATGAAATAAATAAATTAAAAAAATTTTTTTTTGTATTTATAAGTAGAACGCGTGGCCAAATAAGCTAGTATAATATAAATTAACTGATCCCAAACTATTTACAAACGCACATCACTTCTTAATATGGATTCGTATATATTATTGAATGTTACAATATAATATATATTTTATTTAGATTATATATTTATTGTTACAGCATTGCCTCGAGGAAATCCACGTATCGAGGGATTAGCACCCTTATACACAGTTGGTGATTTAATAACAGGGAATTGTACATCAGGACCAGCTGATCCACCACCAATATTAGAATGGCAATTAAATGGTAAACAATTGGTAAGTAAAAGTTATAATAATTATTGTTTATTTTTTATATAAAAAGTATGACTAAATGCATTTTTAAATATTAATGAGATAGTTAATTTGGTTTCTCTTATATGAAAAGAGACATTAAATGTTGGCAGAAATATATATTTTACCTAAATTACAATAATTTATAAAAATTACTATTACTAATGCGGTTGTAAACATCAAAAGTTTAAATATAAAAAAAGAGGGTCAGAAAGTACTGCAATATACAAAAATTGAGACCCGCATTAGTATAGCTCAAAGGACCTAAGCCAATTTTTGTCGAAATATTTTTATAACTCCCTGACACGAAGTTAGACAAAAATAATTACTTTTGAACTCGTATTATTTTTGAAATTATGAAAAATGCTTCAATTTCGTACTTCAAGTCATTTTATATTGACAAAAGTAATACACGACAATTTAGATTACGCAATGTCTACTGCAATGATTTTTTATCCTTTTTGTCTATTTTCTTTAAATCAGTTACATTATATTACATTTTCATTCTATTTCTATTTTCATTTTATTTTTTCTAAGGATGTTATTTCTTTCTTTTAAAACAGTTTTTAGCCATTGCTAAAAAAACAGTAGGGCCTAAAGTTGTTATGTATAATGAACCAAAATAAACACAGAAAGCCCATAATGAATTTCATGCTAGTCAACAGGTAAGTCAAGAAGATCAATAACTCCTAACATCCACTACCTAGACTAATATTATGACTAAAAGGACTATAAAACAATACGAAGACTGATTCCAAAACTGCGTGATCTAAATTTGTTCATCATATACAAACTAACTAGGAAAATGAACTTATTGAAAATGGCAAATTAATTTCAAACAATCAATTGAGCTGGTTGTGGTCAGTAGAGGACACGCTATATTATATTATCGTGAGTGTATATAATATATTGGATTTCATTTTCCAGACTTTGACAACATTGTCGTTTCGAAATCGTTCACATATACTTATAAAAGGATACCTTCTATAAATTTTCCATATATTATGTCTACATTAACGTATATATATATATATATATATATATATATATATATATATATATATATATATATATATATATATATATATATATATATATATATATATATATATATATAGAAATCTACGTAGATATATTGGTAGCATTATAATACATAGTTGCTAGTTTTCCACACGTAAAATACATTAATGTGCGGACTTTTAAGCCAATAGAGGATATTGAATTATCCAAATGGGATATAAAACTTTTTCACTATCCTACTATACAACAAAACGGGTTTGCTTGTATTCTGTGCCAACTAGATAGTCTCATCTATTTTAAATATATTATTATGATTTTCATATACATTATGTTTTATGATAATTGGACCTTAGACATCTAGAAACAAGTCAATTAAGAGCTAGATTAAATTAAAGATTTTCAAATACTTATACAATAAGCTATATTAGATTTGATCCAAATGTCAGACTATATAAAAATTTCATAATTGAATTACTTATTTTACTAATTTAAAAATAATTTAGAGTAAAAAATTGTGTGTATTAAAGTCAAAAACGATCGATGTTTAATATTTTTCCAACGATTTTTGTGTATCAATTTGTCTGTTTTCTTTAGTTACTTGATTTTTAACATGGAATATGTGTTTTAATTATATAAAATGGTTAACTTACCTCACTTTTTCACATAAAAAGTTTGCTAAATAAAAATATATGCTTTAAGGGAAGTTTAAGACTTGAATTAAAATTAAATAAATTAAGTAAAATAATTTTCCTAATAAGCATTAAATATGTCTTTAATTTTAATTGATTATCTAACCTACGTATTACAACTCAAATAATAATTGTCCTAACACTGATTTTGGATTAGGAATTCAACATAAATTTCTGTTTCAGACCGTTTTCTAAAACCAAAATTGTGTCGACCTAACACCCAATTGTTTTCTGTGCTGAAACAAATAATTTAAAACAGTTCTAATTACCTGTACGCATATACAAAAAAATGTACATATTAAGCTTTACATATTAACCAAGAATAGTCATGTAAGTTGGTATAGACATTAAATGCTATAAAAGTCTGACCAAAACTGTTATAATAATGGCTACGCTTATAAGTCGCAGGTATTAACTACAACTGATTCACATTTATTGTCATACACACATGCCACTGTCATCATATACACTCTATTAAAACATTATTTAAATTTTTTTTTCGAAATTAATTGATCTTTATTAACATCATAATAATACTAGTGAACATAAAAACTATACCACCTAGCCTAAGCTTTATCTACAATACATTAACTTATAAACTAGTTACATCGAGAAAACAATTTTTTATACATCGTTAACATACTTATCCATTGTCCATTTAATTATTGTCCATTTAATCTGTTAAGACCGTGACCGGGAGTACATTTACTTCAAAATAAATTTAAAAACTATAGAACCTAGCTTAAGCCTTATCTACAATACATCATCTTATAAATCAGTTATTAGATGTTCAGCAATGTTTTTACAAAAAGATTCAAATGTTGTCCATTTAAGCTGTATTTTATTAAGGTGTGCAGTATATTTTCTACACAATAAACCATAAACATCCTATATAAATACAATATACACAATTCAATTTCAATATGTTTATATACGTATATACTATAGGTATAGAATACCTTTCTACTATAAGTATATATACATAGATATTATAAATCTATTCCCATTTTTAGTTATAAAACTATTATAAATTAAAATAATTTTAAAATGACTTTTTTAAAGTGAATTATAGTATTGGATTAAAAAAAAAAACTAAATATAAAATGTATAGGTATAGAAGAGATATATCATGATATATAAAAATAAAATAGGTATGATATTCGGTATAATATCCTTGTCGTTGAAAACATAGTTGTGAGCAAAGTACCAAAGTTTGTGTTTTAGATAAATCTGTATAATTGTACAATGTGAGTCAAAAATAATGTTTCAATTACAATTTAAATAGTCGCTCATTTTACTAGAAAATGGTCCAACATTTTGGGTTTTATTTTCACACATAGCTTATTTAGGTGCTAAATTTTTACGTTGTAAAATGATATCATACACATAGATACATTCTTGAATGGATGCTCGTAATAATATAAAAAACTACTCAAAAATGCAGGATTGAAGTAAATGATTCATAAATATTGGATCTCTAACTGTTACACAAGCTAAAGAAATCTGTAAAATATTTATTTTCAACTGAAATAATTTGGAAATTTATTTAAGAACTTTTCATTTTCATTTTGGACCAAAAAAAAAAAAAAATTGCCAGTAGTGGACACAAAGTTTTCTCGCGATGTACGTATATGTTCATAAAAATGTCCCCCGTATATCAACGAATGGAATGCAATTGGGACCTTAGATAAAAAAAATGTATTTTCTTCATTTCATTCATGTAATATTTTTTGTAATATTAAACAAATGAAGATAAAATGAAAATTCAAATTACTAATCTAAAACTAGTTTATTCATCTATCCTGGATGAACGATTCATAAGATATTATCATAAATGGAAAAAAAAAGATACTTAAACTTCGAGAGCTATATCCATGGAACGGAAATTCATCGAAAGTTATGAAAAAACGTCTGAATTAGTTTTACAGACTAGCAGACCGACGGATGCGAAATAAAAATAGCTTAGGAAGTTCCAAAACGACGACATATATGAAATAAAATTTTATTATTTAACCAAGCAAAAATACTTCAAAATTCAAAAGTTTCGAACTCGCTATATGGCTCGTAAATAACTAAATATATTGTCTGTATATCTTGGAAAATATACCTAGAAGCAAGACTAAGACGAGAGACATATTCAAGTAGTATCTTTTTTTTTATCATAATATATTATAAATATTGTACATTATTTGATATATTCAATTTTATTTTATGAATAAATAAAACTTGTTTACGTTAGAAAAAAGATTCCGATCTTATTAACTTTATCCAATAACAAAATAAATGTATTGTTTAGAAACAAACCTATGTTGATTATAGTCAAGTTATAGTATTATTTACTTTAGAATGTTTGGGAGGTGTATAAAAACAATGAGACGAATAGAAATTTTTTAGAACGTCATTCCATTCAAAATCGACCGTATAAATTACAAACCGATGACTTAACTTTTAAATAGTTATAGCAATTTTATAAAACTGTAATTCTACATGTAATCTTATAAAGCTTCCTTAACAAACTGATTAAATTTAATTTTATTTACTGATAAAAAGCTACCAGAAATTTCATTTTTATAATAAGTAACTTTTACTCCAGAAAACTATTTGTTCATAAACTTATTAAAATTCACTAAACGGTTGAAAAAACTAAAAAACTGGCTAATAATGTCGTTTGGGAATATTAATAAGTGAATAAGAAAATTTTAGTTGTCATATGAAACCAATAATGACTAGCAATTGTTCGTTTTTACTCATTTGAAATCGTTATATTTCGTTTGAATAATTTTTGTGAGATATTATTTTATTCTACTATCAATACTAATATTTGTAAATGTTTTAATTTGACAGCTTATAGATAACATTCGTTTTATCACAAACACAATGTATTAAAAAGAGCACAATATGTTGTCTTTGAGGATTGTACCAACATTATAATTAAATAACTACTTTGCGATGTTGACTGGATTTTATACGATTAAGTTATATAAAAGATATTTAATTAATGTATAAAAATAAATTAAATTTGAAAAAAAATAATAATAAATCATAACCATAACTATTCGTTATGTATTCTAAAATAGTTTAACGATTAGTTAAAACTTGAATATATGTTTCTGTTTGAAGTTGAATTCAAGTCTACATGCTGTGCCAAAAAAAATTTTTTTTAACGATTTAAAGTATTCATAATTTTTTTAAAAAGACGTTGAAAACAAAAGAATTTATTATAATTTTTTTATCTACGAGTTTAATATAGGAAACTGAATTGGATAATATAATTGACATTTAAACTAGCGCATTCCATACACTTTTGCCGCTACTTGTACCTCCCAAGCGTCCTTAAATTTGAATTTTATTAAAACCATGAATTCAATGTATACTGACTGCATTTTAGTCAATTAGAGATCTTTAGAGATAAGAGTCTTTATTGTAGAGCTCGCAATTTTTAATGACATCATCATTCCCAATTATTTTTTACGTCAATTTCTCTTAATGTTATTATTATCGTCAAAGCTAATTTGAAAAAAATTATTAACCCTATATTTTTTACAGAGGTTTTATTAAATTTAATAATTAAATAGATTTTTTTATATGTAAAATAAAAAAATTAAAAATCAGTAAACATTTATATTTGAAATTTTCCAATCAAAATCATTTTTGTATTTGGTAATCGACATACACGAAAAAAAAAATTGTAATGAAGAATAACAAAATTTAAACAAAAAACGTTTCGAATAATTTCACAAAAGTTTATTCTTCAATTTTTTACCATAGTTATTCTCATTACACTTTAATTTGACTACATTATAGCTTAAATATTAAAAAAAAATTGGACATTAAATTTTCGGACACGCATTAATTTAAAATCTTATGAAACTTTTAACACTTTTTTTTAAATATATAACTAATTTTTATTTTAGAAACTTTTTATCGAGAAAAACTGTTTCAATACTCTGCCATTTTCATTTCAAGGTAGTCTAATAGAAATGTATTAACCTCTGGTAGTCACCTTAATCAGATAATACTAAAAGCATATGTTATTAACTGAATCTATAACTAGAAGCTATCAATCTATAACTAAGAACTGTTTAAATAAATTTAAATTTTAAATCTAGAACATTTTGTTAATTTGGTCGGTTTACACTATCAGTATTGATAAAAAGATTAATCACTTCAGTGTTTGGATGCCTTACAAGGCGAGACAAGTAGCTATCACTGAAAAGCGCATTTTTGCACGCACTGTGGCCTCTTCTAGGCTCATGTGAATATCGTCATATGCCCATACCACAGGCATTCACTTATTGTTCGTTTCACTTTTGATTGAAATCACTTCAAAATTTCGATATTACTGTTACTTGTAATTTCCCATAGTTGAATGCCACAAGTCAACACCGATTTCAAAAACTGTTTTATATAACACCACTTTATTGTCTAATGTTTACTTAGAACCTTGTTCCAATAGCCAGTATATTTTGGAAAATTTCAGGTTAAGTTGTATTAAGCCGAATAGGTTTCTTTTTTCATGGTAAATGTTAGTTGAACGCATTTTACCTTTTACATCAAGTATTAGCATGGACTCAGTTAGGAAGTACAATAGTTTATTTATCATATTAATAAAATTAAAAATTACAATAATAAACTAATATATACACGATGTAATTGTAAATTTAAACTTGACTAAATTGATATTGGTGTGAAAGACTGATTCAAAGAGGTGGAGGAGGATTGTATTTGAATGAATGTAGTTTAGTTTTATAGACAACTCTACGAGATTGAATTGATAGTACATACACATAACACATTAATGCTACGCTGCAATGCACTTGTAGTATTTTTATTCTATATGCTTTTTTTTTTTTTTAATTAGTGTTAGTATTTTTTTGTTTTTGTAAACCGAATAGCATGAATAATACCGCATATTACATTTGTTTGAATGTGTGCATAACTCTCAACTTGTCGCATTCAAAATGTTTATCTAGAATCGGTGGTAATAATCGACATTATGTATAAAATGTCTGGTTTAAAGTCTAAATAGCTATTAATGTCTAAAATCTAAACAAACTGAGATAATGTCGGTTCTATGAAACCGCCTGAGCACTAATCTAAAAGTATGTTAAAATTAAAATTTACGATGCGAAAGACTAGCATAGGAGCACGACTCTGTTAAAATAAATGTTGATCTTTAGAATTCATTATTTCGCATGTTTTAAGAGAGAAAACAAATTTTGGTAAATAATATATAGTGGAATAACTTTCTATAATTATAAATTTTGAATTCTGTATTTAATAAAAATGACATTTTAAATAGAATAAAATACATGACGTTAAGTATAAATTTAAATAATTTATATTACTAAAATAATTTATAAATAATTGGGAAGAACCAAATTCATTAGTTGTTTTTTACCATTTCTGATAATGTTGTGTCCGGGATAGAAAATTCCAGTTTTATATGCCATGTGAACGTAGCTTTATATAAATGTTATGCGACATTAAATGATATTGACAAAAGAGCTTTTACATATATTTTCTATTTAAATTTTCATTTGAAAATTGTTGTACTTTTTAATTTTATACAACAGTGAAATGCCAAAAAAAAAAACATTTTATGTTTTTTAATTGAAACAAAATCATTGAAAAAAAACATTTTAACAGACAGTATAGTTAGTATATATAATTACTTGGTTTTGAAAGTGTTTTATTAGGGTGTATTGAATAACTATTTTCAATAGTGTTTTCTGTCTCTTCGGAAATGAATATTATTACAGCATAGAGAAATGCAGTTGAAATTGAACAATTTTTTTTATACATTTATTAGAATGGTAACGGGAAAGTCAAACTATATCTAAAGCTAATCTCTTTTCGACAGGATCTTATTGTTTGACCTGCTGATGACAGTTTTATCAAGTATCCTAGGCGGGGATACTGCGTTGTCTGTAGATGCCTAGAGAATAAAGTTACTAGTCGAAGATGTAGCCTTGGTGTGTTTTCAGTACACATAATCTTTCATCTATTTGTCAATTTAATTGGTTCAGTTTTTACCTTTCTTTCACTAAACAGAATACTCACTTATAAGTACTAGGATGTATGATTAATAAAATTGTTTCGATTTTACGAACATTTTACAATCAAAGTTATTATCTTACCTTAAGTAAAGTTTCCTTCTTACGTATTTTTAAAATGCACAATTGTTTATTTTGATTAATAAATATAAAAATAATTTTTTCATATCCATGAGTTGATATTTTCAAGAATAACTAAGTCTAAAAAGCATTTTTAGTTTTAAAGTTAGTTTTTGGTGCAGAATAGGTCTGTAATGTATTGTTTCAATTGAATTCACGCTCTCTTAAGCCTTGTTTACATTGATCAAGTAATTTAGTCAAGTAGCAAGTAGTTTAAAACTAAACACTTTACAGTGAATAAAAAAGCCTTCACACTTATAATTTGATATATTAGTCAAGTAATTTATTATATCCATGTAAACAGTCACAGTCATTTAATATGATTTCATATCACATTACTGTTTACATTATATGACTCTGACTGGAACAATAATTAAATGTCAAACATATTACTTCATATGTTTATCATGATATGTTTGTGATACAAGAGTGGTGGTGGTGGTACTACTAGCACACAAAAAATAGAATTTAATTAAACTACTTGACTAAGCAACTTTACTATGCAATTAGCCTTAAATGTTGCTGTTCAAATACGTCGAGTAACAAAACTACTTGCTACTTAACCAAATTACTTGATTAATGTAAATAAAGCCGGATAAAAATAATCTTCTGAGTAAAATCAACCCATTTCAGCTGAATAATAAAATGCTTTATGAATGCTACAAAAATTGTATTATATTTTCAGTTTTTCTAAGGAATTACATTATCAACTCTATTATCTGCATTGTATTTCAGCATTTATTTTTAGATATTTCCCATTCGCGGTTATTTAAAATAATTTTGGTTATTATGGAAAAAATCTAGCTGCATCCCAGGAACACAGCCAGAGACTTCAGTTTGTCATATCGCTCATTTCATAATATTATAAACAAAACCCTAATAAAACATGGACTACAGAAAATTATTTGTAATATGATTTCTACAATTTCAAAATATTTTTTATATTTGAATTAAATTAGAATTCTAAAGTTCATAATAATAAAAATAATCAAAAGAATCAAAGATATTATAAAGACCAATTAACCAAGCGAATACAAAGAGTAATTACATAAAAAAATTATATTAAAAAAATCAATAAATTATAATACCATCTTAAAAGGAATTTTCTTTTGTTTTTTTTTTTTCCTTTTGTCGCTTGAATCTGTGTGTGTGTGTGTGTGTGCACTCAAAAAAAAGTTACTCAAATTTTTTGCTTTGTTTTGTATATACTGCATAATTTACTTAACGCTCTCTCTACGCATTTTTATAATATAAATAAATATAAAAATAATAATGATTATGATAATAATAATATTCCTTTTGTTTCCTGTCGGAGAAAGAAATGTGTGTTGTGTTGGTATTTTAACAATGTTTTTTCTTCCTATTAATGTACAGTATGTGTCTTCATTCTATTATCATTTATGGATTACAGATTTGGAGCTTTACGAATAAATTGCAAAATAAGTTGAAGACTTGGTACAGAGCAATGTGGACGATCTATCGTTGATTTTATAGGAACAAGCCTCATTAGAAATGTAGACAATAGAATCGATAACAAAAATAGAAAATGTATTAGAGACAGCAAAAATGTTGTAGGGGAATTGGGTGAATGGCAAATAATAATTGGGAAAAAAAAAAAATTTTTGCGTTAGTAGCTTGCAGGTTGAATCACTTAAATGACCTGACTGAATGAAGTAAAGTCTGATGTATAATAAGATTGTTTTGCATTTCGTTTATCTGTATCTGTCTATAAATATCTATGTATGTTTTATTCGCTTTAAATTTCGAATTCATTTTCGATTTTGGTGAAGACATTCTGAATTTTTTAAAATTTGATACGAATGGAAATTACATTGGGTAAATAGATGATCTTGTCACCATCTCTTGCGTTCACTTGTGGGGAAGTCTACAAAAACTCCAAGTTTCTTATGTGCTAGCTGGGAATATCCTTTTTAGTTTATTCCTAAGTGGTCTTAATTATAGAAAAGTGGTGAAGTATTTATCCAGTTGATACCCTCAAGTATTTACTACTAGCTTAAAATAGCCTAGCAACATAAGGGCGTGCTAAATAGAATGGTATTTGCTCAAAAAATTACCTCTACCTCAACCCATCTGTTCCAATCCCATGCTTTAGAACAGCAATTCGTTTTGCGTTGTAATATTATATCATTTATCCATATTTTCCATTTTGTAAATACTTTTCCTCAATTATATTTTGCCATCCTATTAATCTGGCTACTTCAGTTTTACTTTTTAATAAATCTGTCCGCTTCTCTTTGAGAAGTGTTCAGCTTATACCATATTATCGTATTATGATACAAATAAAATGTGTATTGTTCACTTTTTCTATACAATTTTTACTCGAATAATCTCCTATAGACATCTTATGTTGAGAGGATTAAAATTTATTTGCACAATAGATGCATTTATCATATACCTAATGATTCATTACACATACTGTGGTAATATTTCTTTATATCAAACAGGAACACACACCACATACAATATTCATTCGATTTCACAAAAATACACACACAATCAGCCCGTCCCCACACACCCACACAAACATACATATAAATGTCTTGAGTATTCCGTCAAATAAAGTACTTACGTGTTGTGTACGCTATAACGCTACAACAATGTGCTACGCGCTACTTACTGCTTACTACTTACGTACTTACTCCTATTATTTATATAGAAAGGATGCTGAAAATAGATGATGATAAAAGAAAAGAAGATTAAATTCCACAAATAACTAGACAAAGCAGAAAATGAACATGTGTAAGAGATACATAAAAATTTCATTACATTTCTCAACAGAAAAAATAGATAGAGTTTATAAGCTAAAGAGCTTCAAAAAATATATTTATATATATATTTATTATTATTATAGTCATAGTTGAATATAATGAATACGTGGGCACACAGAAAGTCGTTGACTGCATTCAAAATAAAATTTATCTGTGAAGATATGAAACGGGATGAAGAATTGCTAAAAATGGTCAAACTAAAATGATTTCTGTTATTATTAAATAATAGTTTAAGAGAACAAAAACTCTACTACTACAATTTCTTCAAACAAGTACGAAACTAGAGTATAGTCTTGCACGATATTAGAACGAGTCCGTGGTTGCATCTCTAAATTATAAATTGTTCAGAAATTATTTGCCCTTGAAGATAAATACCAGCTCAGTAGCCCCGCGAGTCCTGGCAATAATACCTCTACCCATTTGACTACTTGCTAGAAACTAAACTAGACTGGAAGTTGCAGGTTCGAATGCAGACAGTGGTATTTTGATCAATTATAATAATAAAAAAAAATGGCTGTTGGTTGAAAACACTGCCATCTCTTAGATAAGATAAAAAAACCGGCTCCACCAACAATATAATGGCAATATAATTATCACATTGAGCTAAACGGCATCTGTACCTACAGATGATGATTTGTTCTAAAAGAGGATACAGAAGATCAAAAGATGTAGGTACAAGGAACTCTGACTAACTAACTGACCTTGTTCAAAAGCTGTAGGAGCTATTTAAACATCTCAAATATAACAACAAATACTATGAACTTTTTTCTAAAGTCTGCAGTTTCAATAAAATCCAAGGTTTCAATTGTTTTTGGGTTGTACACAATTTTAAATTTAGGACCATGTAATTTCTATTTTATAAGAGCTACAACAAATCGTCAAAACTCAACAAATTAATCCTTGAAAATCTGATTTATTTCCATTTTGGAACATTCATTATAATATTTGATTGATTTTTCAAGGACGAAACTCCATATTTGGCAATAATGCTTTTCATTTTGAAATGTAGCTGAATTCAAACATACATAATATACTAATTTTGCTCTTTCAAAAATTTCAATTAACAACAAGTGAAGATAACAACTAAGAGAGTAAATTTTTTATATACTCGATGTAAAGTTATGTGTCAATGTTTAAACGTTTTTTAATCATTAGCATTAACAAAATACCATTATATCCAATCTATACAGTTATAAATACATATATAATAAAATGTGTTGTAGTTAAATTTTTCAATATTTATTAAACTCAGTTTTCAGGTCCAAAATACGAGAAATACTTAAATTTCAGCCAGCTTTCTTTTTTCGATTTTGAGCTATGTTAGCGGACAGATGGAAGCCTTACGGAAAAGGATTAAATACTTATTTCTATGATCATCTCATAGCTTTGTTCGAGCCTTTAATATTTGCTAGTATTATACACTTTAGACTAGATTTAATACACTCTGACTTCTCAAGTTTCGAGTATAACAAGCTGAAATATGTTTTTGATTTATAATATTTATTTTTCTTGACGACTATTATATTTATTCATTAAAGCGTATGTAGTTGATATACTTATTTTTAAATAAAATTTGATTTTTTCCTTATTTTCTGATTTATTTTTGATGGTTTAAAAAAATATAATTCTGCTATCAACAGACAACATCTCATGAAAATATGTTTAAACATTTTTTAAATTGTTTGAAATATTTACATAATTTTCCATTTAACATTCCAGAAAATAAATGATGTAATACTTTCTTGTTTTATAAATGATTTGTGCTGAATCTATTTTACATCATAAAAATTCTCAAAGAATATCTTGCCTAATTTATATTTAGGTTGCAATATCTTGGAGTTGATTAAATCAATAATTATACATAGAACTTATATTATTTCATACTCCAAGTTTTATTTATCCTGGAAAGATTTCATTCTTGGAAGAAACAAAAAAAAATATTTAATTTAATTACTTTACGATTTTTTTCGTTTTTTATTGAATTTATTATGATTACTTTTAAAATAAGAAACCAAAATCAATGATTAATTCACCCAGAGGAATATTTGTGAATTTTTTTTTGTTTTTTTTTTTTTTTTTTTTTTTTGAAATGGCCAGCCAGACTTTTTTTGAAGAGTTAATAAGTAGGTAATAACATACGTACTGATGTTATTAAAAAACGGATATGCTCCGAGAAAAATAGTCTTGTTCATTCCATAAATATTACTTACTAAAAATCAAATATTTTCTAGAACGATTTCGATCACTTTGTATACAGAATAAATCTCCTTTTTGATTTTTTGGTTGGCATTTATGGTAACAAATATACTAATTCTTTTGTAATCTAATGAAATAGTCAGCTGATGGTAAATATGAATCATCCATACCGGACTAATGTGAAAAATACGAAGGCCTATTAAATTCAGTCCAAAATTTCTAATGGAAAAAAATATGATAACTACTAAAAAATTTTTTGTAATGGTTTTTATACAGCCTCTATTTTATAAATGCATTGTTACATGTCTACTCTTTTTAAAATAATTCAAAAACGAGTTAGCTGAGCTTTGGTCTTATATTCTAATCCTAAAAAGTGTGTTTAAGTTAGTGAATAAGTAAAATCGATCAACTAAGTCCTATGGCTCCCATGGATCCCATGATCAATCAAACTACTAGAGAACCAAAAGAAGTTAATAGACAAAAATGTTTCATTTTAAAAATCAAACAACTCTTGTTTAAAACATTTTTTGATTAGATCATTTGTTATTTTAAAGTTAATATCTATAATATATAGTACCGGATTATTTGTTTTATGTTAATACTTGGAAATATCTCAATCATATGTCAGTTATTTTCACATTTAGCTCTGTTAGTTGTTATATCCATTGTTTTATGTCCATTTATTTACAGTTTTATTTATGTTTTTTTTTTTTTTTTTTTTTTTTTATTATCTTATAAAAGAGTAATTTATCTATCAAGATATAATGTTACAAAAATCAAAAAGATCTAATTCATAAATTGAGTTTGAGTTTTGTTGGTAGCGTGCAATATTTTTATGCAATTTTATGGTAAATAAAGAGTTTATCTGAAAAATGTTATGAAATATATTCCATTAAAACTTTACTATACGGATAAAGATATAGTTATTATCTAGCAAACTATATATATATATATATATATATATATATATATATATATATATACAAATATAATATTAATAGCCATTATATCGACGATAGTTGGTCGATAGTTGAAGGTAAAAATATTGAGACATAAATTTAGACAATTTAATTTAATGGTGTATAAAATAGTAAAATTGAACGAACATCTCTTTAATAAACTATAAATAATCGATATATAAATAAATAATTGGTTTCTATTTGTATGACCATAGATTTAAAATTTGTACCATCATAAAACAAAAATTACTAATCAAGACGGGACTTTTTTTTTTATTTAGAGTAGTGATGAGACATTCATTAAAGAAAAATGTGGCGTATGCTCTAAACATACCTTGCCATACCTGCTACGAAGAAACGTAGAAGTAAAATAGATTTTCCGAATACATTATATTTAAGATAATGAACATTATCAAAATAATAAAATTCTTCTAGTAGGTGTTTTTATCTCATTGCCTTATCTTAAATATAAGGAGACAGATATATAATTTCAGCAATAGGATAATTATAGGGTTTATTTCTAATGATATTAATACTAGGTTTAAAATTATTATACATTTTATTCACAAATATTACTTATCCAGTAACAAATTACAAAAAATATTACTTATCCAGTCTCCAATTTTAGATAAATGTTAAAATAGTCGTTAGGTAACTGAACTTTTTATTCATAAAGTGTTTATTTAGACAATACACGTGTACAATACACCACAAGCAAACACACAAACACATACTTAGACCAATACAACACTTGAATCCAGTAAGAAACACAGTATAAAGCCTTCTATCTCATTCTCCCATACGCTAAATTCTATAGATACTTCTATCTCATAGCCTCGCACGGTATAGATGTATGTGATTGTGTCTTTTGACTATCGCTTTTTAGTTTCATCGAGTTTCAAAACACAATGATGCTAAAGAAGTTGCACTTCAAAAACCCATAAAAATATAGTTTTATTTATTTTATTTTATTTATTTATTTATTTATTATTATTTATTTTTTTTTTTTAGTTTAATTATGGTCTCAGAAAACCAAAAATCATTTAATCCCTTATATCCTTAAATCATTTCACTTTACAAATAACCATTATTGACTACCCTTAAAATATGATAATTAATATTTATAAATGCCTCAAAACAGTTTTTACATCTGTCGTGTTAAAAGTTTTATTATAAACATACAAAGATTATTAAATGCAGGGTACTATTTTTTTTTCCTTTACAACCTTAATAAATAATACCTAGGTGTGTTAATTATTACTTGAAAAGAGCTTAAGGGTATTCAAACATAATATGTATGTATGTATATATGTATGTATCTCTCTATATTTAGATACATTTTAATATAATTTAATCATTTTACGCATTTTATATTATAAATTTGTTATAACCGTAGGGGGTTGTGGTATTGTTTTATTAAAAGTTTTATTATTTTATTATTATTTTTTTTATATTTTATATACAAATTAATATATTTCGTGTGATAAGTAAAAAATCATTTAGAAAACGCTTTAATTTAATTAATCTATATGAAAATTGTATGCAAATATTTTTTCTTGAAAAGGAAGTTTTTGATTAATAATCTTTGATAGATAATTTTTGTTGAAAATTCCTAAATTCAAGAGTTTCGATCGTATTTAAAAGTAATTTTCAATCTAAATTGAAAATTTTGATCACATAATAATTTAACGTTTGTATTTAAATATTATCGAAAACCATAAATTAGAAAAAGTTTTTAATAGGCGCATCATTTTTATATTTCTTCGTGATTTTATTGGAAATTTTTTTCTTGAAATGTTAATTTTCAATCGGGATCTATAAAAAGGATATTTATTTTTACATATGAACTCAGAAACTTTGTATGCTTAAAATATTAAATCAACCAAGCATTTGAACATTTTTGGGTATAATTTTTAAGAAGGATTACTGTCTAAAACACAATCATTTATGTAAGGAGCATGTTTCTAACTATCTGATAATTTAAATGATATGCTATTTGCAATGCATAATATTGACAGGAAAACGAAGGACTTTGTTTGAAGAATTTTGTTGAGAATAAATTTGCAAGATAAAAACCAAAATTTGATTTTCTATCAAAAAATGTTTTTTTCGAGAAAAATTGTTCGGCAAGTTAATTTTCATGTCAATATTATACATTCCAATTTGCAAAACATTTGGATCTGTATATTTTTTTAAGCTATTTGTGCAAAAAAAATTGAAAGATTTTACATAAAGGAATGTGCTTTAGTATAACGTTTCAATCACCCTTAAGGTCATCATAAATATTATCGGCTTATTATCTATTGTAATGTATTAATTAAAGAGTTTAGCCTGTGCATAATGCCAAAAATTAATATTTGACCTGTCTTTTAAACCAAAAGAAATGAAAGACTACTTTTTATAAAAAAAAAAACGTAATACAAATTCAAATAAAGGAATTGTATGCAAACACTCCATTGTAATCAGTTTTTTTTTCAAGTAGCGATCATTTTCAACTGGCGATTACATAAAAAATCATAAATAGAATCTGTAAACTAATCTTAAATTAAACTATTCAAAGTTGGATATTGATAAGAAAAAAACAGGATTGAATTAAAAACGACTAAATTATTTGAAGTTTTTAAATTTAGTTCATAGATTATTATTTATTCACAAAAAAAGGTAAGGTAAAATTTTTTTTACCTTATAATATCTGATTATTTTTCACATATAATACAAAAATAAAAACACCTGATAAAATTTTTTATTTGAAAAATAAAACCAGCAAACTCGACTAATTATACTAGAAAGTATTTACCCAAAGAGAAGAGAAGCTTCGAAGTTTGAAACAAGAAAAAAACAATTATTAATTACAAGAAAATATTAATGAACATATATTAATTATTATATACATAAAAAAAAATATTCGTTTTTATAAAAATACTTTACCAAAACACGTTGAGTAACAAAAAACCAAAACATATATATGAAGGTATATTTAGAAAATATTACCTCAAGAAAAATATCATCTTTAATGATTAATTGATTGCGTGTGTAATCGTTTCCATTGTTTCCATATTGGTAATTCTTCTATTTTTTTAAACATCTGTCCTATTTCCGTTGGTAAGAACACCTCCTACTATTTTCTTTAATATATAATAGATGTATAGGTAGGAGGATCTGGTTATTAGACGTAGAGCTGGGCACTGTAACCTTAATAAGGACATACATTGAGATGCTCTGGAAGTATAGGTTTAAAATAAAATTAAAGGGTAAAGTAGCATTGTTCAATTTTAATTGAATTATTTTACAGGATATTTATTTTATGTTAAAATATGCTAAAAACTCAAAAAATAAAGTTAATTAAAACATAAGTTTATTCATTCTAATTGCCCGTTTAAATTCAAGTGTATACTTACTTTTAGGCTGATAGGCTCCAGGTCATCACCTTCTTGGTTATTATTGGACATTAAATTTTTTTAATGAAAATTGTAGACCCTGGCGCCAGACTGTTGTTTAAACTAAATTTTGCTTTTCATTTGGTGGTTTTAGTAAAACAATGAAAATGTCAAAAAAGTTTTTTTCTAATAAATTACGAAATATCGGCAAATACTTTTTGTTTTCGATTTCAACAAATCAATATTTGTATATAAGGACAGTTTGAAAGGCGGTCTGAGCCTTTTTACTTTAAAAAAAAAAGAATCACAATTAACGAGTGGATGCATCATTCTGGAGATATCACCTAAAATTTGATTTATAAATACATATTTCGAACAAATTTAAAGTTATAATTAATATCCCGAAAATAACCATCCAATCGTAAAATAATTATCATATTTGCTTTTCCTTCATCATAATTAGCCAAGAAAATCTAAAAATATAATTTTTTGGGGATTTTTAAAGCTCCTTTTTTCCGAAATTGAGTTAGAACAATGAATACCAGGATTCAAAATTTTATATAACTGTATCCTTTGATATTTTAAAATATCATTTTACCCGTATCTCGTTATTTCAGTGATAGTATGAAAATTTAAAAGAAATTTTTATTGTCACATTTTTAATCAAAGTGCCATTCATATTTTGAATAAAAAGCACAAATTTTATATTCTTCTATGAGTTTGCTCAGCTATAATTGCTTTCCAAATAGTATATATCAAAAAAAAAAAAAAAAAAAAAGAAACTAACAACAAAATGTATATTGACACATGGGGTGAAAAATAGCTTGCAATATGTGAACCACACGTATTCCATTTTACCAACCTTATAATAATAGATGATTCATCTATTGGTTATTGGCAACACTAAATTATGTTGATGTGTTCGATGTTATTGCCATGATGAAATAGCATATATACTTACTTACTTCATATAATGATGAAGTGCAAATATTCGAAAACATTTTTATAAAATCATATTAAACTCTATTCAGAAGTCATCAAAATGTTTTCGAAATTCATCAGACGTCATTTAGTTTATCATTTAAGAAAAGGAAAATTTATAATATTATTCACCAATAAAATTATTTGCTTTTTTACCTATATTACAACAAATAAGAAATCATTATAAGACGTGTTTAAATTTTAATACCGTAAGAGCAGCATCCCCGCTCTGGTAGAGCTTTAAAAATTAAAGATTGCTTCAAAAGTAAATAATTTAAAATAAAAAGGCATTTGCATACATAGAAAGTATTTGAATAACCCGTAAACAAAAAATAAGATTCTTTTCAATTTGTGCATTCGTTATGATTATTATTATTTTTTTAACAGTTCATATCTAATTTTAAGGTTATTTTTATTTTAAGCTGTCACAGTAATTCATGTATATTTGTAACTTAATTAATAAGTTAATTATAAATTAGATTTTGTGCAATTATATTAATTATAACATAATTTGCTACGTTACTATAGTTGAATCGATTGTATGTAAATTTTTCAGCTGTTTCGTTTTGAACACAATATAGTTATGGAAAGGAAATTATTTTGGAAAAGTGTTGGGGGTTATTACATATAGGACATAGATTTTCAGTTTAATTTCTTAGTAAGAAATTGAAATCAAACACCAAAAACCCGCAACACTTTGTGATTGAAATTGTGAACAAACGGTATTTCTAAAGAAGGGATATTTTGTAGGATTAACTTGCTTTTATAGTTTATGAAAAATTGATCGCAATAAAAAAGTCCAATTCAATCCTATAAAAATTGACTAGGAAGTAATAGGAAATCAATAGTATTGAATAGGAAATTGGTTTGAAAAATAATGGAAAATGGAACTTCCTATTAATTTCATTCTATAGGAGTGAAAACGACCTTTTTTATCAGGGGAATCTATTAAAATTAAAAAGTATGACCTCTCTGGAATCAGCAAAAGTAATGAGTGTATTTTTATGGGGCCTTATTTGCTTCTGGAATCAAATTCTGAAAATTTGTCAATTTCTTTATAGTGGACAATTGACATTCAGAACAAATGGAAAACGTAGAAAATGATTTAATAAAGAATTGTATCTTCGAGTTTATAAAATATTTCTTAAATCTTTGTTCCAACTAATTGGATGTATTTGGAGATTCAAACTTAATTATATTTTACCACACACACTTTTTGTTGTTGTAGAAAACCATAGTATTGGCGTCACACTACATGTGTATTTACGTAAATAAAATGACACTGATTTAATAATATATCGAAAATTACATGTTGAATAATGTTATATGATTCATGTTCCCAATTTGTATCGATGATGACAGTCATTGTTGGGTTCATCTTCACGTTAAAATAGTACAACTGTTGTATTCATGTAATTTGGGGATGTTATTTAAGCTCTCATGAGTTTTACTTATTATTAGAATTTCTTATTCGGTGTCGAACTATTATTATGTATATAATGAAACATGTTTTAGAGATGGAAACTGGATGTATCATAATAAGGTCGCTAACTTGAGATTAGAGTATTTTATTTTAATTTTGATTTCATATTTATATCTATAAAATATGTTTTATAAGTTTAAAAAAAATTAAAATATTGAACTTTTTGTTTCACTTCCTTTGTGGCTTCACAGTATCAAAACGAATTGTATGCTTAAATTAGGAAAAATCTGAATAGAATATGTCCTAATAAAATTGAATTACTGCGAAAGTGTTAATTGAGACTAACGACTTGATTACCTTACCCTGAAATTTTTCCTTCAATATCGAAGATATTCTTCAGAACGAAGAAAAGACACCCTAAGCACTGAAAAAATTGGTATTTTCTACGAGTTGCGTGTCTAAAAATATTTTGTAAATATCATACCCGTGTATGTTTGCAAATTGTACATCTTCCCCTATAAAAAAATTAAAACACTAAATTAGTATCAAATGGGACTTTTCGTATGACATTTATTTTATATATAAAAAAAAAAAAAAAAAAAAAAAATTTATTAATTAAATTAATTTTACTCTATGTTATATTAGTAATGTTAATGATAATGAAACACATATTAAAAAAATGTCTTAAATAGGAGTATTCCGAAAGGCAAGAAAAATATATATCACTTTTCCATTCTATAGACCTTTTCATTTTAAAATTTGTTTCGTACTGTTCACAGTAAATTTGACAAAGAATGGAAATATTTGCTTTCTAATTTATTAAATAAGGTTTTTGACATCCAGTCCGAAATAAAATCGAAACTCAAATTAAAATGAAAAGGTCTATTCATTCACGTTACAAATAGTCGAAGATGTCGCTAAAATATAGTTTATTCATCGTCAATATTCTACACTTAACTCATCCTGTATGGAAAATGTATGTACGAAATCAATAAATAACTGATGTGATATGATCGTAAAATAGGGGAAAACTATATATACACAATTAGCCCTGTAGCAACGTAATTAAAAGGATTTATATTAAGTGTAGAGTACCATATATAGACTATGGCTGGGCTGTCTATGACTGACTGTGTATATATTAAACAAGTGTATATTGATGGACTTAAATGAAATTGTTTCTAATAATGTAGATTAAAATCTTTCTCATACCACATCGACAGTCAGCCAGCCACGTCATTCTAATTAATATTTATTAAAATTCTTTATAAAATACTTACTATTCAATCTTTACAAAGATATTTTATTAAAAAGCATTCTTCAATCAAGAGTTATTTAATTTGAATTGGAAAACTTAAAATTTTCAATAACGAAGTTTTCTACTTTTTCTTCTTTATAATAATCATTTATGCCATTGGGCAGAGAAGGAAATTTTCGAAAATATTGATTATAATGTCGTCATATTTGGGAGTAGAATCGGAAACTAAAAAATCGGAAACGATATATTATCATAGACTTTAATTTCAATGATATTTAAAAATTCATTTTGATTTCTAGAAATTCAGTTAAAGCGAGAATTAAAGTTGTAAAAACACCGCATGTACATTGCAAATACTATATAAATGCTTCAAAGTAAATTGCACGCAAATATGCCAACTAATAACTTAACTTAAAAAAAAAAAATAAAACTTAACTTAAAAATCAGACAATACATTTCAAAATTTTTATTTCTTGTTTAAAAGTTTTTTAGGAGAATTAAAGTCTAAAAAATTCATAAATAATATTTTTTTTTACAATCGGATGACTAAGTTTTGAG
This sequence comes from Chrysopa pallens, assembly GCA_020423425.1. Lineage (NCBI taxonomy): Eukaryota > Metazoa > Arthropoda > Insecta > Neuroptera > Chrysopidae > Chrysopa > Chrysopa pallens. Next base: position 20,204,654 of record CM035593.1, on the reverse strand, counting down.
ATATCGCATAAAATACATCCGATAAATCGGTTTCTGGATGGGATTTTTATAGGTATCTCAAAAATTACCTACCAATCGTCAAATAGATGTAATTTTTGAAATCTACGGGTTAAAACATGCAACATGTATTTGATCCAGATCGGGAGGAAAAAATTAATTCGATTTTCTCGATTTTTTCAAAGGGGTTGTTCCACTGAAAAAATTGAAAAATTTTGAAAAATTATTTTTGCTATCTGATTTCGAAACAAACTATTTCATGAAATATCTCAAAATCTCTCAAAATCTCAAATTCTCAAATTCTCAAAATATCTCAAAATCTCAAAAACTTATCAACGGATCTTAATTATCCGAAAACAACGAAAAAAAAAATTTTAATTTTTCGACCGATTTTGAAGTTTTTTTTTTTTTTTTATACAATCACAAATTAAAGAAAGCAATCATAAAAAGTATGGTTTTCGACAAAATTCACCATTAAAAGGAATGATTAATATTCAAAATACACTAAATCTTATTAAATAGTAAAGAAACATAAGGGAAGAAGCACGTACTAAGTGTACTTGACGGTTAATAACCAGATTTGTGAAAAACAGACAAGAATTCAATAAAAAATTTTTATAAAATACTTGATTTTTTTTAGTAATCCTTTGAGCCATAAAACCTCCCATACCAGACACTTTTCTTAACAAAACAGAAAATTTAAATTCAACTTTGTTTGTGACAAAATAAAATAAATGGAAATATTACAGTAGGTGTCGAATTTCTCGTTTCAAAGAATACAAAATGAACTGAACTACGTAGAAAGTATACCTTATATATTATTATTATTATTACTCCCTTTAGGTAATATCGAATAATATAAGAGAAAACCAGCAAGCTCTCAAGTTAGCTCAGACATTCAATAAAACTATTTATTTAAACAATAAAATATATAATATGAACGTGATTTTAATAAATATAAAATCTGGAAAAACAACTATTACCAACACATTGTTGGGAAAATATTATAGTGGAGAAAAATATGATGGCGGTGGAATGCAATCAAAACATATTTAAAAAAATAAATAAAAAACTATGAAATCGTTTAAAATCGTTTTTAAAAATATGATTTGTTATCGATATTATTTTATAATATATTGAAGGTATGTTGTGTGGAAATATTAGTGTTTTTTAAACAGCATATAAATATGGGAAAATATTATAGTGGAGAAAAATATGATGGCGATGGAATGCAATCAAAACATATTTAAAAAAATAAAAAAAAAACTATGAAATCGTTTAAAATCGTTTTTAAAAATATGATTTGTTATCGATATTATTTTATAATATATTGAAGGTATGTTGTGTGGAAATATTAGTGTTTTTTAAACAGCATATAAATAGGGATGCAAGTAATGTATCGATTAATCGAGGAACGATATTTTAACATCGATGTATGACTGTTAGAATAGGGCTTGCCACTCTAATTGATTTCCGGTTGTCATTAATGACAGACAGTAAATAAGATGATAACTCAAATTTGTGGATTTATTTATATTTATTGTTATATAATATAACTGAACGATTTTACATTTTGTTGATTGTATTTATCTATCTATGAATATTTGTTCTGCTACATGTTTCGAGATCGTTGTCCGATTTTGATTTAGTTGACACATTTACTACATTCGCTAAAATTTCTGTGTTTTCTTTTGGGTTCATTGCGCCATTAAAGGCTCTGATATTCTTAATTTTCAAATTTATTGTTCCTTTCACTTGCTCTACTTTAAATTTTATTATTTGACTGTTGGAACAGATTTGATACGATACAGAAAAGTGGCCAGAATTTTTTTCCTAGTGAGAACAAGAAGTAATCCTAAGTATATTCAACCGCTAAACGCGATAATCTGACCATTAAACGCTGGTCAGTTATTTCAATTATGATTATTGATTATCTATACAAATGAATCTCGAAGCAAACTATCATATAATATAAATTGTGTACTTATAAGTAGAATGAAAAAGTCATTATTTTTGGTAATAGAGCATTTAAATTAAAATTCGCTATTCAAAATGTTTTTTTGCATTTTATTTATTTTTACTTCTAAGTTATCGCTGGATAACAAAAAAACTCCAAGTAGATTGGAGCAACGGAGATTATGTTCAGCATCTTATTTCTTTTAAAATGGCATTCTAATTCTCAGTAAGTCCTTTCATTTGATACCCATACTGTAAGCAAGCATTTGATAAGTATATTTTATAGTGGATTAGAAATAACTAGTCGGCTAAGCAATCTTAAGCGTTCTGCCATTTATACCAAATTTTAGTTCAATCGGTTAAAGGTATCTGAAAACCCACCCAACTTTTTCCAATCATCAATCGTTCGAATACATCGAAAACATCGATACAGCGTTCAAAAAACGCCGAAGGTTTTAACATCGTTGTATAATTTTTAACAAATATCGATGTTTTTGTGAACAATATTGCATCCTTGCTTGTAAACAACATTTGTGGTTATACAAGATTAGCTCTGAAAATAGTAATGGATATGATCCTGAGGGAAAAAATCAATAAATATCTTGCAAAAACAATTAAGTTTTTTGAAAAATTCCAAAATTAATACATAATTATTCCAAACTAGAAACAGTGGAGTATTTGTTGTCAAAAGGGCGTTGCAGATAATTGTCATAAAACTTTTCTCTATCAAACAGACATTTATGCCATGATTTAACTAACAAATTATCAATAGGTAACAATAGATTGCAAAATGGGAGTGATATTTGCTGGAGTCAATTAAGAATTTAGCAGCAGAAGAGATTAACTTCGTATATAGGCTATGAACTCACAAATAAAAAAATGCTTAAATGGGACATCAAAAATGTGTAGTTTCCGTTGTCTGGATGAAAGCAATAACTTGATATAAGACAGTAAAAATTTATAAATAATTTTTATTATTAAATTGTTATTGTTATTCGCTATGTTTCAAGTTGCTATTTATTATACATTTTTCTTGTTTTTCTAAAAATATTTATTATTACTGCAATTCATGGTTTGTAGTCAAGTCAGCCACTTATAGTTATTGAAATACAATAGGCGAAGTATTGAATCATGTAAAATCTTTTTTGATTCAATAACAACGCATTTTTTTACTTTATTTTTCAATTAAAATGAAAAAAAAAAAAAAAAATAATCTTCGGCTTACATAATTTTGTTTATTTAGGTTAATATTTCCCTTTTTATCCAAAACAAAATAAAAAAAGTATTTAACAATATTTCCTAAGAATTATATTAAAATCTAAAAAATTTTTTCCTCATATGAATTTTATTAGTTTTGATCTATTAAATGTTGCTTAGGCAGTAGAAAAAAAACAATTAAAAATATTTTTTCGTAAAAATTATTTTTCGAAATTTCTACATCAAATCATAAAACATTCTGTATACAAAAATTTTCCCCACATTTTCAATACTAAAAACAAAAAATAAAAACCATTAAAATTTTCAGAAATTAATATTATTAATAAATTTAATTTGTTTAAATTTGAAAATATTTCATTTGAATATAAATATATAATTCCAAGCAGTCAGTAAATCATTTTAGTGGTGAAAAACCACATTAACCAATATTTTGATATATTATTCATAATTTTAATATCAATTAAACAAACAAAAATATAATTTGTCACAAATATTTTCATATTTTAATTTCATTCTGTTGATATTTTGCTCCAATGAATAGTAACCAACATTTAGCTAGAAAAACCTGAAAATTAGCCGAGCAAAACATTTTACGTTGAAATATATATAAATGTCCCGGGATACATTTTACCTTTAAGGTCTTTTAAAGGTTAAACTGTATTATTGTGTTATTAGATCGAACCGTGTCATTTCTAAAAAAAAATTGAAGGTAAGCGCCTTCAATAAGAGGAGTCGTTTTCTATCGTCTTTTGGATATTATTTCACACTTGATCCTTTACTTATATACTTTACTTGTGTCATTTGTTTCAATTTCAATCGATAAAAGAATTAAATATAAAAATGCAAATTTCATATTAAAAAAAAAATAACAATTTACAATTTTCATTTATTTTCATATTTCACATATGTATATATATATATATATATATATATATATATATATATATATATATATATATATATATATATATATATATATATATATATATATGATTTAAAATTATGAATATTTATTTTTTGCATGAATAATTTTTTTTTGTACATATTTTGTAAATTATTTTCAGTTAATGGTTAATAATTTTTATAATAACATACTGGTTTTTTTTTTTTTTTTAATATTTTTTCAAAACTATATATCCAATAATGTATGTGTAATAGGCTAAAATAAATATCGAATGTAAATATCAGTTTATGATTAAAATGAAAAAAAATCAAAATTCACGCTCTACAAATAATATTTACCTAAAGCGTTTTATTTCACTTGTATTTAATATACAGATATATTACATTTCATTTATATTTATGTTAAATTTTTGGTTTCGTTTAGAAGAGATCTTAACTGCAAATTAGCTGACAAAACTTTGTTCTTTTTATTCTCGACGTATATAAAATATCTCAGAGGATATTGATTTTTCTTCTAAGGTTTGTAATACTAGAAATTATTTACCGCACAAACCAAATTTTTGTATTATTGTTCATACATTCATTAAATTGGTCAATTTTCGCAAGTCCGTACGCCTGTCGGTTCGTTCGTGTCCAAGATAACTAGTTGAAATTTTGGTCACGTATTTTAGACATAAAAAATAAGATCGTAAATCAGCAAAATCGGTTCATTGGATCCAGTAGATCCAATGTTGGATAATGGATAAAGATCCATTATCCATCTTATGAACCTTTATAGAAAAATTCAAAAACAAAAAATGTTTTTTCAAAAATAATAATTTATATTGATGGAATATAAACTTTTATGAGTGAATGTTTATTAGAAAGTTTTTTTTTTTTGTTTGGTACATAGACTCAGGTATTTTTAGTTATGTTCATGTAAATATTTAAATAATCTTTCATAAAATAAATAAATAAATACTAAACGATCGTATGCAAATCTAAGTTTTACACATATATTATTCTAAAATTATTTTATCTGGATGCTGCGTAAACTAAATGAACTTATTTTTAAATATACTCTTTAAGATTATACTATCCAATACTCGTTATGAGACAATATATGATACTTTTTTGGACTAGAATATACATACCCAAAATTTCACAATGCTTTTTTGTTTTTGAGTTAGTTTGATGACAAACTTTATGGTAAAAATAGTCGACTATCATGTATTCTACATAAGTTGGGTATAAAAATTTCCTTGTAGAAAAATGAAAAGGTTTTCTTTACAAAAATTAATGGTTTACACCCAAGCAATTACTAACTTTTATTGAAGACAAAGTTCGCTAATCTAAAATACAAAGTATTAAGGTTTGGAAAGCACACACGTGTCTATTGATCTACTTTACTTCATGTGTAATGCTTTATAGTCTAAGAGCTCGTGGGAAATTTGAGTATGGTTCTGTTTAGTTGTAATTCTTTTAATAGAAACCACGTTAAACCACAATGCTAAAAATCAGCCCTGCAAATCATGAGCTCTTCTCTGTTGAAAGAGAAGAGAATTGGATCAAAACGGTAATAGTTTAAAAAAAGTTTTAAATGTAAGTTGTTTTTTTGTCAAATATTACAACTAACGAAATATCTAAAAGTTTTTACTAATACACTCACAGAATTTACATATGCATCAAGTATATGTAAAAGCTTTTAGACTATCTAGATCCGTTATGCTTAATACTACCCAAAAAGTGCAACGAACATAATATTATGCCCTACAACTTTCATAAGAAAAATTTTACTAACTCTTATCGTTTAGACACAACTAAATTCTTATTTCTTTCAAATAAATAAAAGTTGATATCATGCATTTTGTATTCCTTCCAGAATCTGGTTTCTTAACTTTTCATACTACAATTTATCACTGAAAACAATAGTCATACAGAAAGAACCTTACTTAAAACTTCCACAAGCTCTTCGTCTATTTAAAACCTCCCTTTTGTTTAGCTATAAGTAAGTACATAAATGATTATCCTAAATAAATAGAACCTAAAAATTTCATACCATATATACACATACATTCATATGTATTATAGAGAAGAAAGGTTGTAGGTCTTTTAAAATTATTGAAAATAATTGATGAGATATTGTAGAAAATGAAATACATGTCAAAAATATTATATTATGATTGATATTAATGAAAGATATTAGATACTGTATGTATATCTATCCTACTTCTATAACGCGCGTAAGTTTTCTAAATATTTTGATTTTAAAAGCAATTGAAAGAAGGAACATGTTGAAGAAAGCAATGGAAAGTGTTAATTGTATAAATATGCTTAATATGAGTATCAACTATTTTGTAGTAATAAATACATAGATAATAATAAAAGCATGGAACTAAATAATCCAATAATTGTGATTATTAAGAAATTTTCGATTATTTAAACAAAAAAAAGTTTTAAAGAAATGTTGATTGTGTTCGAAAAACAAACGCTTTTTGTATTTAAATTCGCTTTTGGTTTGAAAGTTGGGTCATGGATCTATTGGAACCAAAGGACAAACTTTACTTATACTAAAACAAATGGTCATAATTTCATTATTTGTTTATGATTTTTTATAAAGAAATAATATGCAAACAATTGAAAAGTATTAATATCCGAACTTATATTATAAAAGCAAAAGTGAGTTTATTTGTGTCTTTGCTTTCCCGTCTTAACTCCATACATGTTACCCAGATTCAGAATAGATAATAGGCTTCAACTTTTTTTTGAATAGTCTCCAAAACGGCTGAACCGATTTCAACACAACTCCTTGAACACGTATAAAGGGAGTTGTAAAGACTGACATAGGGCACCGTCTATTCAATCACTCACGCAAAAATGTTAAAGAGATTAACCTTTGTATGAAAATAGAAAATTTCACGTACACCGCATTCCACTCACTAAAACTACAAAAGTATGCGTCGAACTTAGGGTAAAATATTTCTAGGAAAAATTCCATTCAATTGAGATTCTACAGTGACAAAATTACGGGCTAAGCTAGTTCTTTAAAATTGAAGGTTTAACAATATATATTCAAATCAACAAAAACGCGACGGCCTGAATATCCAAGGGTTTGTTAAAATTACAAAATTATTAAATTTCAAGGTGTATTTTATAATTTTTTCAGTTAAAATGATAAACAAGTGTCCCGAATTTTTTGTTTTCTTTTTTTTTTTTTTGTGTAAAGATTATTTACGTACCTGTAGCTTTACAATCAATAGTGTGATTTGTATTTCATATTTGATAAAAATTATTCCTGATTGTTCGAACGCATTATTACAAATAATGGAAGTAGTTAAATAAAAACATAATAATTTATTATGAGATAAACATTTATAAATTTTATAAATAAAATAAACATTTTGATCGTATAATAAATATATATGTGTTTTTAGTTTTGATTATATACATAATAATATTACACAACAAAAATAATAACAAACATGTAACCAAAATCTCACAGATTGTTGAATTATTTATGTTTAAATGCGGTAAAAATGATAATAATTATAATAATAATAATAGTAGCCGACGATTCTAGTGCAATTATTTTGTTTTGTATACATAATAATTTACACGTAAAATAATTATATATAGTTTTATACCTTAAAGCTTTGTTCACATTGTTCAAGTAATTTAGTCAAATAGTGTAACACTTGATCAAAAATCATTTATACTTATAATTTGATAATTTAGTCAAGTAACAAGTAATTTATCAAAACTATGTAATCAGCCACAGTCATGTAATATAATTTTCATATCACAAAACTGTTTATATTATATGACTGTGACTGGAACAATAAATTTAAATCAAATTGATTTCTTCATTTGTTTATTGTCATATGTTTGTGGTACAATAATGGTGGGGGGTACTACTTTCACACAAAATTTAGATTTGTACCAATCAACTTGACTAAACAACTTTACATATCACTTGATTAAATTGTTGGTGTTGACATACGTCAAGTAACTCAACTACTTGATAACATAACTTGATCAATGTAAACAAGGGTTTATACACATATACAATAAAGGGGGATATTTTCAAATAACTCCAAATAATGGAAGCAGAAAGCAAATTTTGATTTAGTTTCTAATACAATAATGTAACAATTAATCCATTCACGATTAAGACAAAAAAATTATGCGATTTCACAAGATTCATAAAATTGAAAATTAAACCCAATGACCAAACGTACTAAGATCTAAGATTAAACTAGGCTTTGAATTTATTTTGTCCTTGCTGTGCTTATTTTTCCGATCCAACTTCCAAACGCATTATCTTATCTTGATGAAATTCGGGAGAAAAATTTAAAAGGAACTTAACTATTACAATTGTTTTTGAAAATTCCACCTCGTCTCTTTGAGGGAAATGTTCGGATTGGATTATTAGTGATATATCAAAAACTATGTACTCGTCGGTCTTGAAATACACGTTATAGAACCCTTAGAAATATAATTTTCTTGAATCGATTTCCTAAGTTTTTTCAAACTTTTCAAAGAATTTTTCATTACGAAAAACCATCAAAAATATAATCTCACAATTTTGAATAATTTATGTTATTAAAGATATTCTGACCTGTTGCTATAAAAAAATATGATCCATTAAACTATTGGATGCGTATGTTTTGAGATATGACCTGAAATACGATCTGTAGATCAATATTTCAGGTCTCAAGCAAGATATCTAAAAAACAAGTCATACAATCGTAAAATCAGCTTAAATGGAACCTAGAAAATCTTAAAACTGCGATAAAAAATTGTGTAATAATTGAAAACTCAAAAATTTTTTTGCTACTCAAAATTTTAGAAAGAAAAATAGTTTCTTACCCCGAGCACTCATTTGAAAATATATAAAAAAAGAAACTATAGTATTTATGATACGATAAAAAATAAATAAATTTCTAACATCACAAATAATGATTTGAAAACATTTTTTTATATATAAATAAATCGATTTTATTTTTGCCAGAATCATTTCTTCTTTTTACTCTTTAAATTTCGCATGTCATGCACGTTTTCGATTCTATCTCTCAACAGAGAGTATTACCACAACAATCATTGTTCCCGTCTATACAGTTCCTATATATATATAATTTTTATTTTTTACTCTTCAACAAGGCCCTTCATTTCTCATCTTACATGTATGTTGTATATGTTATAAAAATGAACATAAATGGCTGCTGAAAAACCCCCTCAAGACAAGGGATGAAATTATGTTTGGAAAATTGCTAGTGTAACTGCATATAATATCGATAGTACATACACTTTTATGGACAGAATTGACTACAGTATGCATGATGAATATTTATTACAAGTACTTTAAAAATCAAATTAATCTCAAAATTGACATACATGATATTTTTTTGGGGAAGAAAAATAAGACAAACATTACGTGCGAAAATGGAAAAACGTTAGCTTCAATACGTTATAAGAGAAAAATATGAAATATATACAAATGAGATAGCTTACGTTATCTCATAAAATTATAATAAAAATTTTTTTTTTTTCAAACTTTACACTTTTTTTATCCATTTTTTTGCGAATAATAACGGTAGCAGCCGTTATTGTGATAGATTCTGATCAATCAATATCAAATCTTTATGTGTGTGTGTGTGTTTTTATTCATAAATTAAGTGATGATAATTGAATTTTTTTAATGAACCCATTATATTATTATTCACATACTTTATCAAGTCGTTTTCAAAGAGAAATGTGGAATTTAAATTAAAAACTTTGAAACTCCAAATTTGATAAGTTGCTATGAACAGTTTCCACAGCAATTTTTATTTTTTTTTTTTAATTGCAATAAATTTTATAAAAGCATATTTGTTTACTGTCATACTGACGACATGATCAAAGAACAACATATGAGGCCTTACATTTCCGTAATGAGCTGAATTTATGTTCGTGTATGAGCAATATTGGTCCATTGGGTCCAATGGGCCCAGGACTCGATTTTTGAACCATAAAAGATTAAAAATGTTTGTTTTTTAAAAGTAAATGACTTTTATTATTATTATTATAATTTTTTTTTTTTTTTTTTGCAAATTATTAGGTTTGCCATAATATTATCACAAATTTAGTTATTAAGTGCATGTATAAGTTAAAAGCTTAGCAAAAAATTAAAAAAAGTACATATGTAAATACAGTGCATATATATTATAATAAAATGTGAATTTATAGCTGGATATTTAGAGAATTAAATGAATGCTACGAATTGAAAATAGTTAAAAAAAAAAAAGAAACTCAATCATATATTGAGTATCTAAACAACAAACTGAGTTGTGATATCCGCTTTTTAGGTTATTTTAAATATTATTTCAGTCCCGTTTTGTGAATTAAAGACTCTTGAAGCAATGAAGAAAATTTAATCAAATATCTTATTAGAAAAGTTATCCTTTATTTTTATGATATGGTCTGATCTTAAACTAATAATAAAAAATTGCAGTGTAAACCTTTTGATTTTTCGTAAAAAGTATATCTTAATATTATATCCCAATATTCTTGGTGTAAATTTTTCATCAAACATGCTGTATTACTAAACGTTATATAAAATTGCATCACGAAGATTTTTTTTTTTTTTGTATATTTTGCTCGCTCGTAGTATTTGCTTGTTCATTCATCAATCTATATTCACATAGTGCACGGTAAATTTATCGAAGTGTTGTTTGTACATACAAACACACTATCCACATATTCGACAAACTCAAAATACACTACTGTATTTTAAAAATATACAGTGTGATCTAGAAAAAAAAACTCAAATCTTCATTTTGTACGACGTATGATGCTTTATGAATATATTCTAACAAGATTTTGGATAAAAAAATTCATATTTTATACTTTGATGAAATGTATAAATAAGTAAACGAAATAGAATTGTAAATTTAGAAAAATCAAATAAAATTTCGATTATTCTCAAGGATGGATTTTTGGTCATTTTTTCCACTGCCATTCAAGTATATGTACAAAAAAAAATCATGTAAAAACAATAGAAGATAACATCTAACAGAGTTAGTTGTTTAGATACTCACCATATGTTTGAATTCAATCCTTTGGACAATTTTTAATAAGCATTCATAAAATACTATAAATATCCAATCAATACAGTTATATATGTAAACATGTATAATAATAATAATAATGTGTATTGTTATAACCTATATGTGTTTATTAGCCAAATTTGACCTAAAATTGTAAGGAACTCAAACATTTGACGGTAAAATATTTGAAACAAAATTTATTTGATTTAAAATAAAAATTTTTTGTGTTTAAACGTTTCTTCTATTTTTAATAGTTTAAAAGTCAAGAATCCATTGAACCAAAAAGACCGATTAAGCACATACATTCACTTTTCATATTTTGAATACGCCATCAAAATTCCATCTCGCTCTTTTCGTTTCTGAATTATCGTAATGACAGACGGCCGGACAGTCAGAAATGGATTAATAACGTGTTCCTATGAAAATCTATACCCATATTTTGTTTGTGTGGTCAATATTAGGTAGCGCTACAAACTTTAGACTAAAATTAATATACTCTGACATATAATGTATGTCGAGTATAAAAATTCGGCAATGCTCGTTTAATTATATTAAGCAGATAGATATTTGAAAGAAGTAATTTCATGAATCATCCCATATCATTAGCATTTAATATACCTTTATTATATATTCCGTATCATCTCCATACAACATATATGCATACTTACTTTAACGTAATAGCACATCTATGGTAGGTAGACAAGCTAGAAGATCTATCCTTATTAGATAGAATAGTAAGTAGGTTTCTGAAGCTAGTTGTTGGGGCTAGATGTAGTAATATAGAGAGCATCATAGTATAAGCACAATATATACTATTAGTTTGATATATATCACATCATCAATAACCTATCAAACATTTTAATGTGCTTCATAATTCACTAAACTGTATGTAATGATTTCTGGTTTTAAAGAGCAACTAGATGCTCATCAAAATCAAAATATTACTATATGTAATCAATTTCAATATAAATTAATGTTTAATGTTAATTATTATACGTAAATTTTATGCTAAATGTTGGTTGGTATTACAATATGCAAGTTTAATAATATGAAGTTGTGCATATGAATTTGAATGAATGTTACATAATCATATTATCAGTTTGGTTTATATTGTGAGTACAAATGCTAATAAATTTAAGGAATATTGCTCTATTTTGATCAATCAGCCATCTTCTTTATGCTGTCTTTCTGATCACTAAGTGTAATTTAAGTCTTAACACCTTTATAAGACTTTAAGCACCCTCTATGAGACAAAACTTTAGTTTACACAAAATTTTTGTTAAAAATTCAACAAAAAATTTGTGTACACCTTTTTTCCAACATTATGTTAGTTTTACTCAAAATTGTTTAGTGTGTTCCAAAACATTAAGAAATATTGAATTTTCACAAAGAATTATTTCCTATGCATAACTCACAAATAAAACACGGATCAAAATTAAAAATTATTTGTAATTCCTCCATGAATATTTCATAAACTCACAGTTAAATAATTAATAATTAATATCTGTTTATATTATTTTATTTCAAAACATAAATGCTTTAAAAAAATTGACATAAAATATTACTGCAAACAAAAGAATGAAGGGAAAATACGCGTGTCTTTAAAACATTACAAACATCATTTATAGTAATATAAAATAATAATAATACGTACATACAAACAGACAGAGGGAATCATCAATTCAATTCAATTCTATTTAGTTCGTTCATATTTAATGATGACAATATAAAACTGTTAAATTGAAGCTATTAAAACATTAACAGAAAAATATGTATCTATCATTGTTAATATTATTTTTTATTAAGAAATATTATTCTTCTATTTTATTGTCTTTTACAGAATGTAATGATTTTCTTACACGATATTTACATGATGTGGTTATAAAAGCTTATAAAAGCTTGTTAAACGATTGCTTTTCAATAAAAGTTATAAACTAGTGAAAATAGAGACATTTTTTGACCCAACAAAGTGAAGTCTATGATATAACTGGAAGATTTTGTATTTAGTTTGTCTGTTTCCTCCTATGTTTGTGTAGGTGTAACTTTCGAACGCCGTATTCGATTTTGATGAATTGAGTAGATATATTTATTGCACTCTGAAAGTTTCTGTATAGTTTTTTGATAATTTTTCAATTTTCACTTCGGGAAAAATCAGTTTTTTTTTCTAAAAATGTGTTTTTCCAAACAAATAAAAATAATATTTATAACTAGTTTTGAACAAGTGGCTATATGGTTCCAAATAAGATTCTCTCACCAATATGCGACTGTAATTTTGTACTTTTTATTAAATGCATACAATATTTAATTTTTTGACATAATATCTAATTTGTCTAACTAAGATCATGTTCTGCATTGTGTCAGATTTATTCTAAATTTTGAGTACGTATTTTATTTATATACTTTTTATTTTTTTTCTGAGTGAGGTCTACAGTTCACAGAACTACTTGTTATTGAAAGTTCGACTTAATATATTACAAACAAAAGACTCCAAGCAACCAAAGAAAGAAGCATAGTATAAAAATGTATATATTTCAGTCCAAAACGATCTGCGTAGAATATTTGTGTGTTAATTTATGATTTTTCTTTTGTTGATTTTCTAAGTGTTAAGTTGTTATAGTTTGTGCTACGTGAAAAATATCTGCTTTGACTTGATTGAATTTTAAATAAATGAAGTAAACTGATTTTCCTAATAAGCATAAAATATGTCTTTATTTTCAATTAATTACGTAGCCTCTGTATTGAAACTCAAATAATAATTTAGTTAACGTATTTCGTGTTCAAAACTAAACTATTCAATATTCTAGACTGCAGGGTTCTGAGAGTCATACGAGCTATGCAAAAATATATATTTGGAAACTTAACATTTGCTTTTACATAAAAATAAAAATTTAACAACATTTCAAAATCCATAATTCCCATGAATAAATACGACTATTCAATATTCTAGACTGGACTATATTATTAAATTTTATTTAGATACTAGGAATATATATGCTATGGTTATTATTAAACAAAAAAAAAAAAAAAAAAAAACGGAGGGCTTTTTGACTGACCCCAAAAAATATAATATTTGATCCCTCGAAATAAAGCCAATGTAGAAAACATTCATTATCACATAATAATAGTCATATTTTTTACCAGTGTTCTCCGAAATGGGATGATGTAAGTAAGACAATGTAAATACAAAACTTATATTATTAAATTTTATTTAGATACTAGGAATATATATGCTATGGTTATTATTAAACAAAAAAAAAAAAAAAAAAAAAACGGAGGGCTTTTTGACTGACCCCAAAAAATATAATATTTGATCCCTCGAAATAAAGCCAATGTAGAAAACATTCATTATCACATAATAATAGTCATATTTTTTACCAGTGTTCTCCGAAATGGGATGATGTAAGTAAGACAATGTAAATACAAAACTTAAAACGTATACAAAATTTTTGATTACCCTTCTGTGATTTTATGATTTTAAGTTATATCTCATACAGCACGTATCAAATCAAATTTTGTGAAAAATAACATCTTTTTAGCGATTTGTTACGTCCTTTTTGCAATATAGAAAATCGTTTGAAATATCGCAATCGACGGATATCACGAACTTATTTAAAGCGATATCTCGGAAACTAGATATCAAAACCTTAGATAATTGTGAACTTTTTTCGGGTTATAAACCATATAGGTAATAATTACCGAATAAAAATCAAAAAACTAAATTAAAACTATTAATTTTTGGAAAGGTTACTATTTTCACAAAAACTATTAATAAATTTATGTGTGTAAAAAGTTTTGAGATCACTGTATTTTTTGACTCTTGCTTTGTTTAAGACGTATACGTGAGTTAGAGTGGGAATTAGGGTATAAATGTGTAAAAACACATATATTTTATTTGATATTTTGTATATAATGATATAATGTCCGTACACAATATTATTATATCTGTAATGATATATAAAAAAAAAATATCATATTTCCTTTCTATACATCTAATTCTATAATTGAATAAGGAACGTGTTATTATTATAAATAATATGATCTAATAATATATTACTTATCCTGTGTACGAATATTCATTCCAATTGTAAAAAAAGACTTGGAACTCCAGAATATCCTGAATATTATTAATTTTTACAAGAAAAGATTTGTACAAATGAATTAAATATTCATGAAATTTTCAATTATACTTTTTAGTAAATATCCTTAAAATTTATCGAATTATTTGATTTATAAATTTAAATTTTACATTCTATAATTAATTAATAATGGCATTTTTCATAATTGAATTTCATGAAAATAAACACTTTTCACTTAAATTACAATATAAATAATTTCAAAATTTCAATAAATATAAAAATTTAAGTTCAAACAATTTTACGTACAAACCATTTTAATGTGAGTCAATAAATTAATTATTTTATTAATATATACAAATTTACTGATTTGACATTTTTGACGAAAATTTTTTGTTCAATTCATCTAGCAAAAATTATAAGTAACAGGTGGTAATGAAGACATATCTCAGAAATAGATTATACATTTTCAAGTTCCATACAGTTATAAAATTTATTTCGGTATTTAAATAAAAACTTATGTAACTTTTTATAGGGACGAAAATAATCTTTAGCCATTTTTCAAATATTCGATTCTCTTATCATATCAAGAAATCATTGCCCAATGCTTTTAATACTTAAACTTTGTTTTTGGTATGATATTATCACCCAGGATGTGTTTATACATCTTTCACAGTAAAGTTAATTACTCGATTCAATTTACACTATCAAGAAAGTGTTGTTCTGTTTGAAACTTCAGTTAAAAGTAACTTTTACTATTTTTAAGTTTGGTTGCAAAAACGAATTTCAAAGATATCAACTTTTTTTAACGTTCAATAATATTCAAAAAATGGATGCATTTTAACAACGAAAATAATTATACGTACTTCAATTATTAAAGTATTTCCTAATCACTTGTAGAGTATTTAAACAATTTACATTGTTGGGTATTATCTACACTTGTTTTTTAACGTAAAGTTCTTTGTATTTTAAATTAATAATATTTTAGTTTTAATTGCTTACCTGATTTTATTGTAAAGAATTATTTAAAACAAAGACTATGTTTTAAACAGTTCGCAGCTTATACTACATAATACCAATATGGAATAAAAAAAAAAGCGTTTCATTAATAATTCGCAACGCATACATACATTAATTAAACGGTAATACCTTCTCTTAATTAAAAGAAAAAGAGAATGAAAAATAAAATAAAATAAAAAACATTTAATGTAAATGAAAACATCATATAAAAAAAAATGTAAAATTCTATGAATATTCAATTCATTTACAATTGACACGAAAATCAATAAAAGGCATGTAATATAGAGCTTATTTATTTATATAATACACAACTAATTTGTTTTAGAATATGATAGAATGTTACTTGAGAGTGTATGGGTAAAGTTGTAGAATCCAAATCGGGTGCATATTGAACACTATTTGGGAAACATATTAATAAATGAATACACGAACATTAATTACACAGCTGTGTTTCATGGAACGCAGTCTAAAGAAAGTCAACTTTTTTTATTGGAAGCTTGATTTTATTTGCGATCTTGTTCTATGATATCATGGGTATATTTTTATCTTTGACCAGTATATTTTTGTAATCACTATATGTAATCTATTTTATTAAGATCGGATGGTTAGTTTTTAAGATATCGCTTGAATTCAGTACGAAATATCGGTTCAGAATTCGATTTTCAACAATTTCCCAAACCTTCAGATCCATTTGCTTAAGGGATATGAGCAAATATAACCAGATACACAGGGTTTTAGCGAAATCTAAATGTTTCGATTTTTACATTTTTTTCTGCATTGAATAGATTAAGAAATTAAAAATTTCGTTTCTAAATTCCTGAAATTTTATTCAGAAATAGAATAAGTTATTTTTGTAGTTTTTAGATCATATTAACCTTCTTCTTTTGATATATTTAAGATTTCTTTGTTTAATTCATCTTTAAGTATCTAAAATAGAATTTTTTTCTTTAAATAAGGGATCGGATTGATTTTAAATTTGCCATATTTCACACCAACATATGAAATTAGGCTCAATACTTTAATTTATTAAAATTGTTTCAAAAATAAAGAAATTTTAAGCACTCAAAGATTATTTTCTTTTCTATCTCTTTCTTGAAAACGTAGTTCAACATGCAGTGTGTATGGAGATACTAACAGTTGTCGTCATATATAGAAATTCCTCTCTTTGTTTAATAAATTTTGTATGTCCATACCTTGCTGTAAATTTTTAAAAATAACATCAGATCCAAGTTCATTAAGTACAGAAGCTTCAATTGAAGTAATAAAAAAAATTTTTTCCTGTCCCCTATTATAAGAATTATATAATACAAGGGTTGGCCGCACTTAATTATCATCGTTACAGAATAAAATTTGTTCATATTCTGAAAACAATTACACAAGACAGCTACTAAATTTTCTTCGTATCTTTCATATCTTCATATAAAACTTCTTTGTCTATGAGTTTTCACATATTTTACTAATCATATTTCGTGTTATTAGATAAGAAATAAGTGAGCAAAGCAACAGAAAATAAAATTAACTGTTAGATCATAAATTTCATTTGAAAAAAATAAATAATTGCTGCTTCAGCAAAAATATGAGTACACCAATATATTTCTTGTTTAATTTATAGCTATTGTGTTTCTTTTATGTTGGTTCAAGCTAAAAAAAAACACTTTTACGCAATTAAGATGATTAAGTCACGTCATTTAAACATATGTCTTGTTCTATGAAATCCTTTATGAAATACCTACGTCATATAAAATACATTCACGTACACGTAGTTATCAATTACTTCCGAAATAATTCCTGTTTATGGATGTAACTATAAATCAATTTCCTTAAAACACAGTTTATCAATGTACTAAACATTGTAAAATATTTAACTTTAAGATGCCGTTTCGTGATTCAATAAATGTATGTTATTTGAAAATAAACCTAGTCAAGTAATATTTGTTTTTAAAAGCAAGTTCGAGTATGATTACACGAGCGTTTCTTTTGGAAACGTCCGTGGAAACTGATGTGCGTTCGGGCGTTCTATTTTAGAATTAATTCGTTGATTTCTTCCAATGTTTTACTCATGAAAACTATTTGTTATGTTTTAATGATTCTGTCGACGTTGAAATCTTTGGAATATTAGAATTAGCTAGTTATTGAGACAAAAATTCTAATATAGGTCTCCGACAATCACAAACACATAGCCCTTTTGCAGTTTATTTTTTTAGCTCTATAATAATTACAACTATTAATCTACAACTTTTATATTATGTTCTCCTAGTAAAATACTAAAAAAATATGAAAAAACAGTTCAAAATAAATAAATAAATAAATAAATGATAAAATAAATAAGTATGCGGTATTACTTACTCAGTCCTTCAATGTTGGAACTATATTTAATAAAATTAATGAAATACACTAAATACGTAGTCCATACTGCCATTGAGAGTGAGTGCATAATAATGTTTGTTTTTAATGAGCTTGTATATTTTAATATACAAATGAACAAGATAGCTTAGTCAATTATAAGAATTCATAAATGCAAGTGTGATAAGCTATGTTTAATTTAATAAAATGACAGACTTCTGTTCGTTTCCACGAGCCATACGTCTCAAAAAAGATTGTTCAGTACTCTTTTTTATGAACACAACTGTAATTTTATAGTTTCCTTCGTTTCGAAGTCCAGTATTATATACGCTATAAATAAATTGAATATTGGTCTTTGGTATCGGTAGTTAGTTGTTAGGTTGGTAGTTATGTACCATATGGATGTTATATATTTATTTATAAATTGGTTAAAAGGGTGTTGTTTCTTGTAATTAAGTATATTGAATGTTGTTAAAAGGTAACAAACAAATATACAACCTTTATAAGGTAAGTAAAGGTACCTATAACTTTTGATTGTAGTTTTATGTACTATATACATAATATACAATGTGTAATAAGCTGCTTCATGTTTTAGCTCTTATACAATGTGTATTAAAATTGATTCAAAAACGAATAAGTTATAAGCTCTTAAAGATTGTATATTCCTTCTCTTCTTTCTATGTTTTTTGGGTGATTCTACGATAAACGACGATTTTCTATGGAAAATACCTCAACAAAATTTTTGAATGTTAATTTATACAATATTTTTCTTCACAATCAACTCATTTGAGCATACTAATATTATTTATCTAAAATTTTTAAGGAAAGTGAATGTAAAGGCCAAGGTCATTGATAGAATCTCTAATTATTGAATCACCCTTATGTATAATCACTTAGGCTTTTCTTAAGATTTTTAAAAATTCATGTTCATGAAGAAAAGACGTTCAATTGAAGAGATAAAAAAATCTTCCCTATTGGAGGGATGTCTAACAAAATATATTGAACTAAAAGAAGATTATATTGAAAATAAAAATTCTGAAAAAAATTTTTTTTCAAATTGTATGATTGTTGAAGAGGACTTGGAAGAGAGTAAATCCCAAAACAAAAATTTCTCACACAGTCAAAAATATTAGAATAATAATTTTTGAATTTTTTATGCTTGAAAATTGAAAAAATACAATTTATGTAGCATTATAATACTTTTTCGGTTCGTATTACGCGTAAAATGATATAGCACGCAGTTTTGTTCACACTGTCCAAGAATACACGGTTCCGTATTTCTTCTACCTATATATTATAATTATTTTGTTCATGTGGTTTTGTAAATAAGTTTCACCTCGTTGTTTATGTTTTGTTTACAATTGCTAGTGGCTTTCATAACTTAATAATTCTATATGTCTTTTGTATTTTATGTGTATGTATACAAACACACAGGCAAACTAAGGTGAGGAATAATAAATATACAGTAATCTAGGTGCCTAGCAAATGTAGCCGAAAGATTCGTGGGAATCAAGTTTATATAGCAAAATAATTTTTGTTTATTGAAGTCAGTATAATAAGGAAAGAGAATAATGCGTTTGCACATCAAAGACTACACATCTTCTTAAGATTTATGTCTTCTGAAGATAGCTTTCCTCTTGACGGTTTGATATGGTCTGGTCGAGTAGCCTATACGATCATGAGGCAACACAATCTTTGCCTGTTTCCCATATCAAGGAAACATTTTTCAAGATAAGTACTGGGTGACAAGCGCTTATCGTTCAGTTTCAGAAATGACTTTATTTGTTAAAACAGGGGCTGCACCTATTATTGTTCCATCTTTCTAGCAAGAAATTCTATGAAATTTAAACCAGCGGTGACAACACGTCTCCAGCCAGATCGAATGTGAAGGCAGAAACGTTGGAGAAATGTAAAGACAGATGGAAGACCGATAGGAGTCCTTGAACAGCTCGCCTGATCCTAAAAAATATTAGAAGTTGGCTTACACGAAATCACAGAAAAACGACTTGCTACGGAGAGAAGTATAAACAAGATAAGAGAGGAAGTTCCTTTTGGGTGAAATTACGATACTATTGACTATAATCTTTAAGATTTTTCATCCTCAAGAAAAACAAACAAGTTAGGGATAGCTCTATCTCTGAATTTAATCATAAATGAACTATTAAGTAAAAACAAACAAGAAATTCAAGATGTCTGTCTGATTGCGATCTGGATGGACGAATCGATCACTAAGTTAATAATAATTATAATAAAATTTATTTATTATTATTAATTTCCTTGAGAGCTTCAATTTTTAAGGACCCTTGAGTGTTCCAAAATTTAAACATTCTGGTTTACAGAGTGTAGATAAAAAAAGTATTTATAAAAATCCTGCCAAAGAGTATTTGTAAAAATTTTTTTTATAAAAATGCGTTTAATAATTTTTTTTTACCAAGCATCTGTAAAAATTAACTTAAGTAAATAAAAAAAAACCTTCAGCTGCTATGGGTATTGCAAAAACAGGTTTGGCGTCTAGAATAGAAGATATACATATACATAATCCTTATACACTATAGTTTTAGTAAATACAAAAGTTTTATAAACTATCGATGGCATCTGTTCAATGTGTTATTATTTGTCTTCAGATTTACTATATCTACTTTATTTATATATACATAAACATACTTACTATATATAATAATATATATCTTAAAACTATTTTCTAGGTTTGGTTCATATACCAACAATATATCTAGAATCTATCTACATATAATACACTTTGTTTTGATTTCAATTCAATTATACCTTATGCATACCTTTAAAACGTGTATGTACATATTTACATTCACATAAATTTATCATTGTTTGATTATATAGAGTGATTCAGTATAAACACTATTGTAATACTAAGGCGCTATAAATATATGACTATTTCTACGTATTACTGACATTTATTAAAGAGGAATTCATTACAATGGCAGATTTATAATACAAATTTAAATTTCATAAAAAATGAAAATTATGTGGTTTTTATGGGAATCATAGCTGAAGCACTTTATTCACTTTTCTGTTTTTAAAGACAATTAAAAACGGCTAATATTTGGTACTATAGCTTTGTTAAATTGTTATAAGCATTAAGGGAACGTATAAAAAGAATTAAGGAGAATATCCTATTAGTAGCCTTGTATTACAATTCATGCTATTTCTACTTCGTAATAGCCAAAAAATTTGATTAGTGATTATTTGAGGCTTTTTAGGAAAATTGTGTACTCGGAAAACTGAACACTTATTTAACAATTAGATGGCTATTTTCCTTGCTTGAAATTTATTGGAATACTCTTGATATCTCAAAAAATACGCATTCAATTGTTAAATGAATATTATTTTAGCAATCTACAGAACAAATTACTCTCATAAATATGATTCTATCGAAATCAGAGATAAAAATTTCTCAAATTTTCGTAGTTTTCTTTTTCCATTAAAAATTTTAAAAATAACATTCATTTAACGATTGGAAATTTTGAGATATCGCCTAAAATCAGATGCAGGAATTAATATTTCCAATAAATTTCAAAAGATATCTCTATAAATATTCATCCAAATGAGGTTTTTCCAATTTTAAATATCGAATATAACATTTAAGCTGAATTGCGCTTCAAGGCTACAAGGAGGACATTTTGATTTGTTTTTCTGTTCTTAATTCTGTTAATAATTTTCTCTATCTTTATCTTTATAAAATAGTGTGTCGGGTAAGAGACTGGTCGTTTTATCCAATATTGAAAAGAATGATTTTTGGATTATAACCTCCAAATATAATGAGAAAAAATTAATTTTCTTAGCTCCATAAAAAAGAACAACGCAAAATGTTTTCGGAGAATTAGAATCTTTCGGATAATTAATTTAATAAAGGTATATATATATTTTTCAATGACATTCTGATGAGAATGTAGTTTGCTCCTTCGATACATTCTTTAGGAAAATATTTTATGTTTATATGAATTTTCTCTTCTTAAATTCTCTAAAGCTATGCGTAAAAACAAAATATTTTTTCATACATTAGAAATAATTTGATTTATAAAGTCAGATTTACTATATAAAACCTGACTCATTTTGTGATAAACACACCTGACCATATATTTTTATCTATTTAATTTCACAAAAACTCCATTTATTTATTCTTTTTTTTTTACTTAAATATGTATTTCTAAATGTCAAGTAAAATTTTCATTGATAAATTACCTTCATCTAGAAAGTACCTACCATTATAGAGATAATACATATATATACTACATCGTTTATATTATGTTTGTATATTATTATTTACATTTTAACTTCATTAGACACAATTTCACATACATAAACACATTGACTGTGTTCGTTCATACACTAAAACAAACCAAAAAAATATCATATGTCTGTTTTAAGTCACGTTATTTATAACGTGAAAAGACAACAATAATATATATTTCCAACATATATACATGTTTATCTCCATTGACGAATTCAATCATTCAATAGTCTTTTGTGTCCACAGCACGTTTTTGTAAAGCATACTCATGCATATTATTGACTTAAATTATAAAGAAAAAGTCTGTTACATACTCGTAATATCCAAAAATAAAACAAAACCACAGATGAAATAGTAAAGTCCAAAGTGTTTTTGTTCTGCTAGGAAACGCACAAGTATTTTAAAGAGGATACTTTAAATAATTAAAAAAAAAATTATAAGCTCATCGTATATGGTACCAAATTTTGGATCATTGTTTTACATTACATTTGTATATGAAAAAAGGAAATACATTTATTATTTTCACAAAATTTCTGTCTTCAAAAATTTGAATCAATAATAATTTTTACTGGATCAATTACTTTTAAATGTCAATAGATTAGTACAACATCCTTGACTATATGATCCGTTTCCCCTAATTATATACAGGTTTGGCTACCTTATTCACGCTGTTATCACACAACTGAAGTATGTATACATAACTGGAACTATTTATCTAGAATTAAATAATTCAATTTGCATTATACCCTTTTTCGCAAATTATTATTAACTCTAAAATTTGACAATATAAATAATTTTTTGTTGACGATTTTAATCTGTGTTATATAATCATTAGTAAAAATATTTTGAATTGCTAATAAAATTACGGGCATAGATGTATGTTTAAGCAGTGAATTTAAGTGAAATACGTCAATTTACATCAACAAAGCCCAGTTCACATGGCAAAATAAAGTATAGTATGTTCAAGCAGAAGTAGTTAAGGAAATTGATAGTGTGTACAGCGACATTTTAGTAAAAATTTGAGTAGATATGTTTATTCCAGTAGTTAAGTAAAACACTTTTTTTTTTTGTAATACCCACATGACTTTTTAATCCCAAACATATTAAAATAAACAAATGAAAGTATCTGTTTGAAATTTGACTAGTTGCCAAAGTATAATTTTGAATGATATTTTATCAATTGTTAATAATTTTTGAGCAAGTGTTTGTAATATTTACTAAATTAAGTCTGCAAACGTCTCGCTTTAAAAACAAAATGGGTTCGTGTATTTACCTACGCGCGTCAGAAGTGATACTTCTTTTGCATCATTAAACAAGAATTTTTTAATTGCATGCAAATAATTAATAACAATAAAATAATAAAAGGACTGGAGAAGGGTAGTGAACACAGTCAATAAAGCTCAGTTTAAGTTTGAAAAATTTTATTTATTTGAAAAATAAATATATATATATTTTCTTACATTAAGCGTTGCATAAATTTTAACAACAGGTTTACCCTGTGAATTTTGTGTGACGGTGATTCACGTGCATCTTAAATTTCACTCGCATCATTTTTTCATAACGCGTCTAAAGAAGTATAACTTCGAATAATAATAATAATAATAATAATAATAATAATAATTATTATAATGTTCACGTTCAATGTATTACATACAAACAATAATATCTAACAACGACAGAATTCAGTTACCGCGAATAACGTATGATATTCACCATTATGGAATGGGCTTAGATATAAGTGTGTATGGATGTGAGTAGTGTATGTCTATTTTCATAGAACATTAAACAAACACCCCTGAAAAACAATTTCATACAAAATAAATATAATGACCATTCTACATACATAAAACTAACTCTCCTCATGTTCTGCACTGTTCGGTCGGTATCAGTTGGTTAGTAACTTTGTTCATTATTATTAGGAAACATAGTCAGTTTTCATAATATATTTACCCTTATTTTGTCTGCATGTGTGATGCTAGGTCATACTGAGACTGGACTGGACATACAATGGACGAGGCATCTGTTTTCATTATCAAAAATAACTGTATTTAAGTCAAAATACATACAGGAATTATAATTGGGAAAATGGAAAATAATATACAGAATGTTAATGAATTAAAATTAACGTAACGAGGGAGTAAATTTTTTTAAATTAAATTATGATTTTACAAATTAAGTTCATGTCAAAATAGTACTCTTTAAAACTATAATGGATATTTCGAAAATTAAAACGGACCACTTCGAACTGAGAAATTTTAGCTAGTTAATAGCGTCTTTTTAATTACATAATCGAAATTCTCATAAATCATTGGTTGGCACTATGTTTGCTGAAAAAAATTGTTCAATAAAAAACAAGAAATAAAAGGATAAATAGAGAAAAATGTACTCATGTAAAAGGTTCCTAATCTGTAAGTTCCATTCTTATTTCAAGAGCATATTTATTTTTGAGAGGATTGGTTCAAGAAAGTCATTTTCATGTTGGGTTTTCTATTTATGAAAATTGAGCTTTTACCTGAAAATCATTTTTTATGCATCCTAAAATTACCAAGTTGATATTTGACAAGAGTGGAAGCACGGTTTCAGAGCAACTTATTAATATTTGAAACGCGTTTGGCATCTATTTCAAAAAGTACGACATTCATTCAAAAAGCAACAAAATTCGAACCAAATTGAGCCAAGTTGGGCAAAAAAGAAAAAATATTGTCAGCAAAAAATGTTGTTTGTGCCAAGTCCGAATTGATCATAAGAAAATTATTTGTATAAAAATTTTGTATTTAACTAAATAATAACGTTAACTGTTTAGTCCTTATTTTTGAAACACGGCTCTAGTTTAAAAAATGCCACCCGGTATATATAAACAATTAAGTAAATCATTTTAGAAGCTCTATCCTCCCTAATTTTAACATTTTGTAATGTTTATTTATAGTTAGTCAGTCATTGGTAATGGTATCAAGTATTAGATGGCATTTAGCGTGCTATAGGAACCAAATAAAAATAAAAATTCATGTTGAATAAAATAATTTTGGTTCACAAAAGTATTTAAAATGTTTTAATAAAATTTTATTGGACAAGGGATTGTTGAATTTAGATCGATTGGATGATTTTTTAGTTCTTGAACATGTTTTTTTTCAGTTCTAAAGACTCTTTAACCTGGACGGCATTACTAATTAATAAGTTTCTGAAGTGAGACTTCTTTAATGTCATAGTGATTTGAAACTGGATGAAACGTTAACGCGACAATAAAAAGAGAAAACCACATACATATATAGCATATAACATGTTAAAGAATGCGAAATAAATATTTATAGGGTTTATAGAGCCAGAGTATCATATTGAAGTATCTATAGGATTTAACGTGGGATAGAATGAGATTGAAGGCATTATACAGTGTTTATTATATGGTAATTATTGTGTGTGTATGTTTATGCGAGAGCCTGAGTAATGGCATCATTACAAACATTGTAAGGTGTATTCGTCGAATGTTTTCTAATGACTTCATAATTATTTCAAATGGGATGTACTTCATTATTTTAATAAAAATGGTTGTGGAAAATTCAAATTTGGAAAATAGATAATTGAAATGTTTTAATTTAAATGAGAATTAAATGCATAATAACTTAAAATTTAGTATCAATATTATCAGAAATAAACGCTACAATAATGCAACACCTGAAATTCATTCTCCGTATCTTGAAGTTTCACATCGTGTAATTACATACATTATTTTCTTTCTTAATTTTTTTGATATAGAAATCTTATGTTCTTATAAAAGAAACATAAATTGTTAATTTTAAAGAAAATTTCTTTACAAAAATACACGGCGTGTCAACCACATAATTTATTCTTGACAGAATTATCAGATGGCATTATCACATTTGTAAATAATCATTATTAACAAACAACAGATATTTAACATTTTTCTGGTGTTAAATTGTGATCAAATTTTGAATACTAAGTCAGAAGAAAATGTTATATTAAATCCTTCAATACATTAAATATCGTAACATTGTCCAAATGAATTGGGTTTATTTTCCATCACCTCCGCCATATTTGGATACTTCCGTTCACTAATAAAATTCCAAATTTTATGTATACACATTATGAGGTAAAAATTGATCAATAAACATAAAATATACTAAAAGTAAAATAACAATTTATTTAAAACGCTTGAGATTAATAATAATGTCAGAATCAGGCAACAAATCTCAACTAGAAAATTTAAAAATAGATCTACAAGCCAAGCAAAATATATTTTCATATAATTTATTTTTAAATTATTTTTCTTTGCTATTAAAAAAAAACTTTAAAAGAAAAATGTTATAATAATGCTTTTATTATAAACTTATTTAAACATTGAGGTTAGACGGCAGACATATTAGCAATGGATAGTAAATAATAAACACTGACATATTTAATGTAAGAAGCAAATAATCTGGGCAGCACAAAGTAAATCAACTCTTTATGACAGGCGATCTTTGCACAATCTAGTGTTTTATTTTATAATCACTGGGTATACAGAATTCATAGTACCGTTGAAAAACAATTGAGGGGTAAATATGAAATTTAAAAAATGGTAAAAATGTATAATAATAATTTGTACTATATTCTATAACTAAATTGAAGTGTTTCTTCTCGCAAAAAAGACCCAAAATTCATCGAGAAAAATTTGCATTATTTTCTCCTTTTGGCGTTTGAGAAATAATAACTTGAACATAATTTTATTCATTTGAAAATAGTCTTTAATCTTTAATTCTAACCTTTAATTCTAATCTTTAATTCTAATTTTGTAACCACAGTTTACAAAAAATACCACAAGAGGGCATGTACGTATGATTAGCATATTTATTTCTTCAGTTTTCTTAGATAAATATTCAACCAACTTAATATTTTATATACTTGACAATATGAGTAAATATCAATATTTGAACTATTTTTAATCAGTAGCATTCGTAAAATACTCTAAATATCCAGCTCAAACAGTTATACATACGTATATAATAATAATAATATTTATTGTAATTGTTTGTATGTTTTGCAGATAAATTGGAGTTAAAATTGTGGTGAATCTAAACATTTTATGAAACAAAGTTTCAAACAAAAGTTGTTTGTTTAAAAAAAAAATTTTTATTTCTCATTCGTTTTTCTATCTTTAATTATTATAAAATTAAAAGCTTGAAAGTACATTCTATTGGACGAAACAAATTTAAGTTTTAGAAAGGTTTATGCCCAGATTATCCCTGTATTTATAATATTGTATATATTATAAATTGAACATATACAATGATTGAATTTATAATAAATAATAATAATAATGAAAGTTGAAAGTTTTATATAACATAAAATATATAAACACTACTAACTTATTATATATATTATGCTACCATATATAAATATAAATAATATACAGTGGAGTTTGTTTATTTATTTCATAAATATTTAATATTTAAGTTTTATGTATAATAATAATATACATTATAAAACAAATTCGAATAAAAAATGACACCAATTCTATGAAGCAAACTAAAAAATGCAAAATAATTTATAATTAAAAACTCTTATAAATAATTTCCATATGATCAACTACTTTTCGAATAAATGAATTAAGTTACAAGCGGGAATATTATTGGCTTTGAAAGGTAATTATTATTTATAGAAAATTTTATTTTAAAATTATTATTATTTTTTATTAGTTACTGCTGAAAAATCATCTTTGTTTTGATTAATTATAATATTATAATTTTTAAGAGTTGTACCTTTCCGTTTCCCATAATTTTTTTTAATTTGGCATTATCTTCGAAGTTTACCCTTTCCAAAAAGAAAAAATTCAAGTCGGACTATGCTATGGTTTTGCCATGTCATTCGGAAAAAGAATTTATCACGGGTCGATAAGAGCCCGTAAGTGGTAAGAGCCTTTTCGATATTCGAAGGTTTAATAGAAAAATGTAGGAATATTAATAATAATTACATTTAATAAAAACAGGTTATAAATAAATATATGTGTTTATAGGCGAGTAGTAAAGGTAGCAGAAGTTTTTAGGTGGGACCAAATGCTTAAAAAGTAAACGTTTGTATGCCTTTTTTACTAATAGCCGGCCATGGCATTCTAATTATAGTCATCGTCAATAAAAAATTTTTTTAAACAGTATATAGAAAACATTAAAAGAAATGAACCAAGTGTGAAGTTTACTAAGTGGAGATTTTTTAATTACTTATAATTATGAACAGTAATAAAATACACAAAACTCTTGGGCGATACACGTATCACTGATTTGTTACATGATACATGATTAAATTGAATTTGACCTGGAATGGTGGAGAATATATTATGAAAAAATGTTTGAATTAAGGAAATAATCGATTTTTGATTAGTGTTTGATGTATTTAATGTTTTCTTTGGGTTATTGATTCATAGTATCGAATCAATTTTATTCATTTTAGTAATAAAATTCTCATTTGACATTTAGAATACGCCATCCTAATTTCAATAAGTCATACCTAAATGTTTTTTAATTTATTTGGTTGATAGCTAAAAGGCAATGGATTAGCAATAGAATTCCATCATGTTCCCCATTTCATATTATTTTTATATATATATTATTTATACAAGCTTATTATCAATAGAAATAAATGGAAAAAATAAATCTGATAAAAGGATCCAGTCCAATCTACCCAATTGTTCAATTCGTTTATAAATATTTTGAATGAAATATTTATTCAAATGTAATATGCAATGAAATATATTGTTTATATCTCTGTATATAAATAGTAATAAATACCATCACCTAAAGTGCCTAAAATAATGCGACAAAACACGCGTATATCTAATAATACATACATACATTCATGCACAATGCATGTATGTATATTTGAGAATAGCTATGCGTATAGTAGATTCAAAAACACCAACATGTATGATGGCATTGTTTACTTAATTAGTGTTAACTCATTATTTAGCTAATGTTTGATAATTATAGATTGTGCTTTTTTATAATTGCGTAATATTGCTCCTACAACTTATTTGAGCTATTTACAATTTGCGACATTTGCTCCATTTGTGTAGAAATATTCGTGGTTACGGCAAGAAAAAATGGTCTTAGTTGATAATGCAGAACAACAAGCAATTACTTTTTGTAGGATATGAGACGAATAGAATTTTTTGTCTTGTCAACTATAGACTTATCTGAACTTAATTCAACACTAAATATCTCTACATGTGCTATCGTTTAAGTAACTTGAAGAAAACTTATTGATGAAAATATTGTTTGTTATATAATTAGTGTATATTTACTAAATTTACAAACCTCATAGGAATAATAATTA
This sequence comes from Chrysopa pallens, assembly GCA_020423425.1. Classification (NCBI taxonomy): domain Eukaryota; kingdom Metazoa; phylum Arthropoda; class Insecta; order Neuroptera; family Chrysopidae; genus Chrysopa; species Chrysopa pallens. The sequence continues at coordinate 20,174,493 of CM035593.1, read as the reverse complement.
AAAAAATTCTTTTTGTTTTTGGAAATTTAAGATAATTACTAAATTTTTCCTAAACTTTTTAATACACTTTGCGTCAAAGCCAAACAATGAAGAAGAATGAGGCTGATCTATATTGAAAAGCCATCGATGCGAAGTTTATATTTAAAAAATGATTTTACATTTCATTTTCCTGAATCTTTCAATTTTCTTCACCAAAACTTTCGAGTGTTTTGTCTGATTTTGATGAAATTCCATAGACAAATTTGTTAAAATTTTTATCTTCTCGATAGCAGTACCTTTTTTCACTAGTCAGAAGAGGGTGTTACCATAAATGAGGTCTACCGTTTACATAGCTATTAGTTATATTATTTTAGAATATAGCAAAGCTATTAAGGTGAATAACGTATTATATAAACGACAGACACCATATTAACCAATGTATGTGTGTATATGCTTGTTACCAATGTATTACAATATAGTATTATTATTAGTTCATACTGAATCAGCAGCTTAACTATGGGCTTTAGTTGCTAACTCTCTGTATGTATAGGAGTTAATACTCTATAGCAAGCATAGTTGTTATATAACGAGTTTAAAATAATTGTCTATATACGTAACTAGTGGTGTTATTAATTGGTCTAAATATTGTGTATTATTAAACATACGAAAATCATACTATACAACAACATATATTTATAGGGTATAGGGTATAATATGTTATTTGAATACCTGAAATTTGATCTCAAGACATATACTGCTAAAAGATGGACCATACTATTCTAACCAACTTTTATATGCAAAATTTTTGTAAGCAGTACACACTTTTGGGAATATTCGATTAGTTACTGGCTTACCCAGTGTATAAAATTATTGAAATCGAAGCAAAAAACATTTATGTTAGCAAAATAGTCGCAGTTCTTTGAATGTCGGTAGATATAACTGGTAAGTAAATCTGAATAATTGTGACTTCATCGTAAAAAACGAACGCAGTGTTGAATTTAAAACGAAGCATTAAATTGTTGAAACAATTGAGTACAACTACATCAGTTAATTATTTAGATACTTGTCATATGGTTCAGTATCAATGTTTAAACTATTATTTGATGATTAGTATTCATAAAATACCCTAAAATAATAACCCTAAATATACATTTATAATAATAATAATAATATGCTGTGCAAAAAAATGTGCTTATTAACTTAAGCTGATATAAATAATAAATAAATTTAAGCTGAAATTGTGGCGAACCTAAACAGTTGCCAAAAAAATGTTTGAACCATATGGTATTTGTTTTGAAAAAAAAAATATTTTTTCTCTTTAGATTTTACTTTTATCGTTAATGTTTCCAATGTTGGATCATGGATCATCATGAATATATTCATCCAGTGAACCAATTTTGCGCATTCACGACACTTCAACTTGCTATATCTTTTCGTTTTTGAGATTTCTTGGTGGCAGTCAGGCATTTGGAAATAGTCTAATTAGATAGCTCTAGGAACATCTATACCGAAATTTAGTTTGTGCGGTCAATATTTTCAGGAGTAACAAACTTTTGAATAAAATTAATATACTCTTACAAATGATATGTATGTCGAGTGTAAAGATGTTATATTTATATACAGGATATATACACATTTAACTCTCTGTTATATGTATACACAGGATATATACACATTTAACTCTCGTATTGTCTTTTTTTGGCAATTAAATTTATTTCTGTACATGAATCAACCACAAATTACGTGAACTAATTACAGTGAAAATCACATTTGATAATTTATATGATAATAAATACAAACAAGAGTCCCGGCCACCTTGTATTTTAATAAACTGTTGGTCCCACATAGCACAGCATAACTTGGATATTGTATACCTATACCTATATCCAATACATAGCTAGCTAGCTACTAACATACAGCTAGGCTAACTATTTAATATACTAAAATTTCACATCACTTGCAAAATTAGTTGAATTAATTACAGGATTATGCAGGAGGGTATCCGACATATCCTATTAAATACGTTCTGTTTTAGAATTCAAAACACTAATTTTATTATCTAAATATAAACAAACTATCATTGAATTTCTATTTATGTTGTATAGTTTTAAATCTACATTCATACCCCCATACTAGAGATATTATCGTTATACCACCTCACCTATTAAGGTAATACATTCGTAATAAACAGTGAAAAATATTATGTTCGAAATCTACATTGATGAATTTATGACTCGTGCAGATATACCTCTAATAAAATCTAATAATTGCAAGATTATAAAATATTTAGCAAAGGCTAGAAACTGATGGTTAATGTACCTGTAGGCGTGTCTTTATTAGAATTAAGCTTTATTAGATATGGATTTGTGAGATAGAAAGTACAATAAAAGTTCTACAAGCCGTTAGCACTGGTAGAAGTAGAATGAGAGGCAAGCACCTGGTAAGTCGGCCATCCGTCACCTTTTACACCAACTGCTAGCTAACCCTTTCTTTCACCCTTTTTTGTACACCTGGAACATTTACTTTAGAGGTATGCTCACTATAGTTACCCTCCTAACTTTCTTATAAAATGTACGAAAGACCTCCGTTTTAGTTGTCTAACTCATTGGATATGCTAAAACATTTCACCAGGAGATTAAACAGTTTACTATATACCCCCTCGAAGTCTACACAAGCTGCCTAAATTGCCGTTCTATGTGGTATAAATTTCTTTTGAGTCCACATTGACTGGTAAGGGCACCGACTGAAGTGTTATATTTCTTCGGTTTTCGTTCATAGATCAAGTTAATTACCAGACATTATATGCAGCAATTTGCGTACAGAATGCAGTATCCTTTTATTTTCTTTTCATAGTCTGCTGAGTGTTGCTGGTTAATTCTTTCATATTCAACTATCTAATCCATTAACCACCCTGTTTATTATGACTCTCTATCCAATGGTTAGACGCTTAATGACCGCTTGAAGTCTATCGGCTTCTCAGCTGTTCTACACTTCGCTTATTTTATTAGTTAAACAATGAGAACAAAAATTTCCAAATTCAATTTCACAGTTGACTGTATACTTTATCAAGTTCATTTAAGCTTTCAGGACAATCTTTTAAGAAGGCACCATAAAAATTTCAGCCATTTGATTGATCTACATCTTTACATATCAATCCTACAAATATGTATGAATTAAGAACAAGAATTTCAATAATTCTTCTAAAACCTTTCAAACCCTGAATATAGTAGTTAAAATAATAATATTGATGGTTCTGTTATCAATAAATTGTACTTGATACAAATAATAAACATATGAGAGATTTACCTTAAAATATAAGAGATAAATTGTATGAAAGGTGGTTTGATTCGGATGTGAGTTAATATTATTTTATTCTCATTTTATATTATATTAAATGTATTTCATATAACTATTTTACAGTTTATGTAATAAATAGTATCTGTGTTTATAAAGTATACTTCCACGAACCCCTTTTAAATGGGTGTAGAAAGGTGATCAACAAACTTTTTTGATTTCGTATCGCGATGAAATAATCATAAAAAGTACAACCTTATGACATTTATTTCGTCCTTTTTTTTCGAATTTTGTAAGCGAACAACAAACTTTTTTGATCTAAGCGAAAGTACTTAAACTGTTTAAAAGGATAATGTGGTGTAAGATGCACTAAAATCACCCTTTTCTGAATATTAAAGGAAGTAAAATTTAATAAAATTTGAGTAGATTTTGTGAATAATACCCAAAATAATTAATTTTGTCAAAATGGCATGTTTATATTACACTGCAAATATGTTCAATGAAAGCTAAAAATTGTTTCACGATTGAGTGGTTAGTATATATTAGTATCGGTTTGGGAATACGCACGAAATCGTTAAATGGTAATTTTTCTATTTTGAAATGAAGCTTTGTTTTAACCGAATTTTTATCCACATTGGAAGTAATAAAATTTCGATTTATATCTACAATTTTGTGAGTGCACATCGGAGTTCACTTAACTGTCTTTGAAGACCACTGGTGTAGAATAAACATTCCAAATAGATAAATTATTCATAGACGTTTAATTAATTAATATTTATTATTTTAAAAAGTAATTATATGTTTTCTTCTATATTTGAATTTGTTATAATAATAATGGTTATAAATATGGAAATTTATTTAATATAAATTTGTTTTTAACGGGGGGAGAGGGTCCAAAATGTTCGTATCAACTTTTATGGAATGAATTTTGTTGAATTCGTTTTACAACATATTTCAGATACTACATCAAATAACATAATTGTCTTTTTGCATAAAATGTCATTGATAAATATACTAGGGGACCGGTCTGCTGTTTTTTTATTACTTCAACTAAAGCGTATATACTTAACTTAACTTAATTTATGATGGCTTATAACTTTTTAGTTGCCGAATCAATTTTAATTTAGTTTTCATGTTTTGTTAGGTTATTGAGTGTAGTTTTACATTTCTGTGAATTATAACAAATTTAGAATCATTTCGACTCTCTATTGATTGCTATACAAACGTTGGTACAGTAATTTCAAACTGGACACTTGAATCTTCAAAATAACTGTTTGTTTCATTTCGATACAGGTGCTATATAAATTTTTATGCTTCTATACATTTAACCTGTAATAAAAATTACATGATTCCGATGAGTAAAACAATATCCTAAATAGTATTATATAGTCTAGTATCGAATAATTACTATAGAGCCCCTGTAATAGTTTTCGTTGATAAATTTCAACTGATTATATTATTTCATTAAAACCGGGGAATATTCAGTGGTTTTAGATCGATCTACTACTATATTCATTTACTCACGTTCAATTACATGCGATTTAGTATTTATATTATATATGCATACATGGACTGGCACTGCTGCTATGTTTATTTAGATAATATTCAATCATTTGTATTTTGGATGTATAAAATTATATACATTCAATATTGGAAAATTTGATAAGAACAGGGTTGGACAAAATTAGTGTATGAGTTTTAATTTTATCAATAAGTTTCTTATTTGTGTTGCTTATTTGAATTAGTAACAAGGGAAATCACTTCACCTATAGGTGATTTGTAAAATACTTGTTACTATGTATTTAAATATTTATATATGTTAATATATAAATAATTCCTCATACTCATTTGATTAGAACTAAAGTTTCTTACGATATGAAAAGAAGTACATTCAAGTAGTAATTTGATAATAATTTAAAACAATTTCATGTAATAACTACGCATGAAATTAAAGAAAGAAAGGCTTGTACGTATAGCTTCAAAAGCATTTGTATAGAGCCTTCGATAGCTGGACTAGTAAATTTAAAAAAAGTTTTAGTAAAATAATACTTCACTAGCTTAAATTAGGAAAAATTTACTAGCAAAATAATGCACAAATTTTTCATCCTTTTTATTTTATTTGGATTTTCTTTTTCCCAACTTTTGACACATCTTCAAGTATGCATGCTACAGTTTTTAAGTGATTAATCCAGACGTTTTTTAGGATTAATTTTAAAGCTCTAAATAGATAAATTTTAATATAGAGATAAGTCATCATTTTAGCTTCATTTCTACCGTTATTAAATACCAAAACTGAAAACATTTATTTTACTCATATCGCTTTGAAATACTGAAGATGACCATAATGGCTTGAAATAAATTCTGATTAAATTAGTTGTTATTATAAACTTTGATAGATAAAAGCAACTATATATCACGGTTTTTTACTAATTATTAAAGTTAAAGTACGAATTATTAAGTATACAGTGAATCAATTTTGAATTCTACATAACAATTTGTTTCAGTCATTAAAAGTCAATAGCTCGCCGTAGTGAAAATCGAAGATAAAAAAAAAAATAAAATAACTAAATTTTGTAAACCTCTTACAAAATAGCTCTGAAGTATTTAATGAAAAACTACCTTTATATTAATTAATAAATCACATAGTTTTAATGTATCATTAAAGTTTAAGCACTAATCGTAGGATTTAGAAAAAAAAGTCATTTTTAAAATGAAACTCAATATTGCTCTTTACTCATAAAGTTAGAACTCCGATAGTAACACTCTCTAAATTCGGACAAGACAATTGGACGTTCGCCAGGTACATGTCACACGTACCAATTTTGAGTTTATTGAGGTGACAACACCGCCTCTTTCATCCTCGATTCAGCAAGAGAGAAGACAAACAATGCGCTACGCTTGTAGAGAAAAATAAGAAGATAATGTTAGTTAAAGATTGATTTAAGTAAATAATAAATATATAAAAATGGTATTAAAATAGAAAGGGAGATGAATTAAAGAAAATTAAATAAAGAACGATGTAGAAAAAATGAAAGTAAAACGATGTAGAAAGGAATAATATAAAAAATTTAATGATATAAAATAAAAGTAATAATGGCGCTTGCGTGCTTAGATGTTATGTCAAGCCCAAACCAACAGATATATAACACGTTGACCTCCAGTTAGCTTCGCCGTATCACTATCTTCTTACCAAGAAGACCCAGCTGTTCCATTGAAAACCCAATTTTGAAAGGGTAAAAGGCTACATTTAAGATTGAAATAAAAAATAACACTGATCAACGTATAACCAATTTTAATTCAACAAGAGTTCATATATAATTAAATAACAAACATTTATAATCTAATAAATAAACAAAAATATAAATAACTTAACTAGCAACACTATTAACACAATTAAATAACAAAGAATATAATAATCTAAACAAAAGGAAAAACACGTGGTCCTTTTTTGACCAACACGTGGTATTATACCCGAATTGATTAGAAATTCGTAGTATATGAAAAATATAAAAAATTAACTAAAGCAGAGAAATAATAATTTATCTTCACCTACATACCTATGTACTGTAGTAAAATTATATTAAATAAACATAGTTACGGTTAGTATGTTATGTCCAAAATATTGCGACTTGGTATGATGTAGTATATTGAATATGTTTCAAGCAGTAAGCGCAGTTCACCGAACCTTGGTTGTAACAACACTTAAACGGATCAGAAGATAAGAGAGTAGTTGTTACCACTTAAACGGATCAGAAGATAAGAGCGTAGTTGTTACCACTTGAACGGATCAGAAGATAAGAGTTGTTACCACTTCGACAGGTCAGAAGATAAGAGACCGTTTAATTGTATATCTCAAGGAAGTAAGTAATATGTTATTGTAAAATGGTAAAAAAGAAATGCGCACGCACATCTCTACTGAATAATAAAAAAATATACACAGTGTCACAATAATTTGAACATTATCGCAGCGAATTGGTATGTAGCGACTTTTTGCAATGAAATTATATTTGATTAGTATTTTAAATTGTGTAATGATAAAAATCGCTACACGCTGCAAAATAAAAAACTGGGATAATAGTTTGTGTTTTGCTTACGTCTAAAAATCTTTATAGAGTAAAAGAGGAGCTGTAAGAGATTTTTCGACATATCCACAAGTAAACATTTATCATTCATTTAGATTATCATAGTGTTTTGGTCATTCATCCTAACTGGCCAATAAGATATAGATATTATATTAATCTTTCGATACCAAATTTATCCCTTACTCTTCTTTATAAAATACAAAACATAGATATTATTCAACATGAGAGAACAATTAAAATAAAAATAATATTTCTGTCAAGAAATAAAAATTGTTTGTGTAATTCTTTGTATGAATCAAAGTTACGGAGAAAACTTACTTTGTTATTACTTTTTCATTATACTTACTCAAACAGTATACAGTTAGAAAATCAAACAACCTTTCACAAGTACTCAAATAATACGAAATTCACAATTGAATGAAAAAAAAAAAAAAAAACAAATCCCTACGAAGATACCACACGTCTATTGAATCAATATAGAGAGATATAGGGTACAATACTTTATCCTTGTTGGTTGTAAGTAGCTTTATGATGGTGTTCCATTAATACTATCGAACTCAAAAAATCCGATATAAAAGTCGAGTTGTATATCGTATTTACTGTGTCCTTTGATGATCACAGTAAAGATTTGTCTTACGGAATTCATTTTAATAGGTAATATGTAATGTGCCGTAGTGCGTACTATAAATTATAGTAAACTATTATTAGTCCAAGGTAAATGATTTTTGAAAGGGAAAAAATTATAGTAAAATAAAACCAAGTGGAAACGGAAGATAATATGATAAAAATGGAAGGACAAATAAATTACGGGCCATCTGCATTCGGGAAGTAGGAGAGGGTGAGTGTTTAAGAGTAAAATTCGGTTTATCCGAATTTCCGGAAAAACTACAGGTCCAATGAAAAAAAGTTCAATGGCAAAGTTGTAGGTTTAAGCCACTTTTGTATGTCATATAAATACATAAATTAATATTTTGTATGTCATAAAGAGAAAATATACAGTAAGAAAAGCATAATAAAGATTTCCATTTTATTATGCATTATTTCTTTCCCGCAATTTTTAAAAACTCCTAAAAACAAAGATTTCATTTGAGATTAATCGGGTCTTTAAAATGATTAAATTTCTACATTGTAGTTGATTGAGTCTATTTTCAATTTTTTTCGCATGTAAAAAATATTTATATATTTAAGGTATGAAAATACATGATTTCGAAGAATCAAAGTGGGCACACAGTTCCAAAAAAATGTATGTCCTTATACACTTATTTATTTTTTGTGTGTCATTTTTTAATTTGTATATTGATATACCATAAAGTAGGTACACACTACTACAATCGAACAAACATGTTAAGAATAAAATAACGTTTTTCTACCTACATATAGATTGAAGTCGTCAGTTAATAACCAGCAAAAAAGGAACTATTGTTCAAAGTTTTAATTATCTTTATATACCGTAGTATATAAGAAAGATTACGCTTTTGTTCAAAGTACAAGAAGAAGAAAAAGAAAAAAAATTGTTTCTTACTTACATCATCAAGAAGTCTCAAATTTCTATGTCAAAATCTTTATCGAAGTATGTGTACTTAATTGTTATTGTTTTTTGTATATATTTTTGATTTAATTTTTGTTTTATGATATCAATTAAGGATTCCGTAGGTTACTGTTCAGAATGGTCCCAGAAACAACTCATGTATCAATTGAATTCAAGAACATCATTAGTAAACAAAATCGAAAATTGGGAAATTATAAAGTCAGATTTTTGTCACATACAATTATGTTATAATATATAAAAATAGAAAATATATTTTTTAAACTCATGTTCAAATAACTCTATCGATCAAACCGTTTCCAGATATGGTCATTTATGAAAATATATTCGAAAATGTGCCTTTTCAGATCAATATCGATGTATCGTGAGTTATTCATTCGAATTTGATGAAATATAGTTTTTTACATCAGTGAGTTAAAATTGATTATTTTGGATATTTTTAACAAAAAATTGCAAAAAAATAAAAGTTACTTCGTTAACTTAATGGTATAGAAAATTGTATATGGTTGAAATGTAAAAAATGATTGTTTTTAACTTATACCCAAGTTGCTCGTTGAAGATGTACCGTACATAAAGCTTAAGTGATCATATTCGTACATCACGAGGAATGTTTGCGCCCTTGGCAGAGATTTTATAATAGGCGGCAGTTTACAATGTTGGGTAATCAACATTTTAAAATAGCACTTCAAAATGTTAACTTCCCAAAAAAAAAAAAAAAATCATAATTCGATGTCATGCTATAAAATCGTGTTTTTCCACTCTCGTGATGTAATACTTAGTATATTATATTGAAAACACTAGTATAACACATTAAGAAGAAAATATAATTGAACACTTTCAAATATTTTGTAACTGAATAAGATAACTGTTTAAATTCAATTGACAAATGACAACTAATAGTGTATACCTAAATGACGTCACAACATGGCCGATCTTACTTGGGTCAAGTGATATAAAAAATTAATATATCAATTATTAATTTTAATGAAATTGAACAAAAATGTTCTTTTATTCATTGAAATTCAAAATAATTTAGTTTATTTTTATATAAATTTTAATAATTGTCAAATTTAATAATATATTTCTCACTACCTGAATGTATGCTATTATTTTTATAAATTTTTTTACAATAACTTAACATTTATATACAACTACATATTTTGTATAGATATAAATAAATTAAAAGGGATAATTAATTTTCCTAGTAAAAATTGATCAAATAAAATTGAATTAAAATGATTTAAAATGTTGTACATATATAAAATATATGTATTATTTATTATATTAGTTTACCCAGAAGTCAATGTGAATATTCACATACAGTTTTTTGACTCTTCATCGTTAATCAAATATCATTTATTATCATTGTTTTACATTTTAAATGATGCGATTAATCATCAAATTATTTTTAATTAATTTACTTAATTATTTTAATTAAATTTGTTTGTTAACATTTTATTTTTGATAAATTGAATTAATTAAATATGATTTATTATATATTTATTTATATATATTATTAAATATAAATACATTTTATGGATAAATTTTATTATGTACCTGGTTTTATATGTATTTAATTTTTCATACTGGGTGTCCCTCAATCTTAAACTTGTCTGTGTGATTTGGTGGCTAGTGAACGAGTTATAGCTTAAAATTTGCCCAAAATTTTGATGATATCTCTAAAACTACGAATCCCATGGGTGTGAAGTTTTCAATCCACATGTTCAACTACACACAATATATGTTCAACTATACAATATTTCGGAGTAATTTGAATCAGATTAATAGCTTGAAAACAAGACACACAATTTTTTTGTGTCTAAGCTGGAATAATTGTTACCATTATATTTATAATTATCAAGAGAAAAACTTGTTTAACAGATGTTAAACATGTGATGTCTGAGGCGAAATAATTAATAATTTTCGGTGCAACGCAGTATTCAAATGACTAATTTGAAACTATATTAAGAAAATCATTTATTAAGTCAAATATGTATTATTATTAAATTTGGCAGAATAGTAAAATTATTTAGGGACAGTAAGGGACAAGATAAAATATTAAACTAAAGCTCACTTGATTCTAAATAAGTCAGTAAGATTTGAACATCACTACAACCATTTCACGCTTCAAGTGCACCTTTACTTAAGAAATGTGCTCTAAAATCCGATAGTCTCCCATTAATTAAGATAAGTATCTAGATTATAAATTGCAATTTTGTGTAACAAAACAAGCTAATTGGTTAAGTATCCTGTTTTGTAGCCAAAATATTTTTTGGATTTTCGAGATGCCTTCGGTATATGGTTTAAAATTGATTTTATTTACTTTATTTATAGAGATTTAACAGTAACTCAATATTTTTTTCCAATAAATTCAATTACTATAGTAATTAAATACATTCAAAAAATTCTATTTGCCTGAGGCTAAATGTTTTTTTAAACTAATTAAATAAATTTTTTTTTTTCAATTTTATTGAAAATTTTAACAATATTTTCTAAAACTACGAATTTCTATAACTATTTTCTATAAAATTTTTAAAACTTTATATTTAAATTGTTCTTGATGAGTTAAAAAAAAAGTTTCTGATTTCGAATTTTTCATTTATCTTTAAAGGATCAAAACGTGAGTAGTGGACCATTAGGCCCAATTTTGGTCATTTACGAACTGAAACTAAGGTTTTATATAACCACCATTACATCTCTTCGTTTTTGAGTTATCTTGATGAGGAACATTGTGTAATTTATGTCGAGTATAATAAAATAGTGTTCTAAAAAGTTTGCAAGTTATTTTTTCTTATACTCTTATAGCCAAAAACTTTATTTCAGGCATCATCCACTAAACGAGAAGTCTTACTGAAAAAGAATCATCAAGAAATATGTTGAAACATAATACTTATTTAACATACAGTAGATAATTTAAATTTTGTAAAATAAATTTATCATAATTGATATATACAATATCTTGTTACTAATTAGTCAACCCCTCGTCTTCACAAAGTAAAAAATAATATAATTTCAAATTAATCATTTGCTTAAAAATAGAATATATATCTACAACAAAATTATAAATATAAATAAATATACCAACAAAATATTTTTGTAACGTTTTATAAAAATTTAACAGATCATAAAATTCTTTGAAGTTAATCTCACGTATCTAATTAAAAATTATTTTATGTATTTTATTATATGTACCAAAAATATAATTAAATTATAACAAAATTATAAAATTTTATATATTTTAATAACAATAGAGAGAAATAGTAGATGTTTTCATTTCTTTTTTTTACATATTTTTTTTGTATATAATATGGGTTTTTGATCAAAATATCCTGCAGTCAATTTTATCAACATACAGAGGTGAAACAAATTTACATAGATTATGGCCAATATTGATAAAAATAAAGTTACTCTGATTAAGAAGTAGTCCTAAATTAGGAACAAGGTATATGATGCCACCTATCAATCACCTGTCCAACATTTGTCACTTCATATTTAATTACCCACACGTTTGAAAGTATATTTACGTTTTGGTTTCCCTTGATCTTAACTAGTCTAGAAATCACATAAATTTAGAACATTTTTTTAGATTTCTTGTTAATTTTTTAAGTTTTTTAATACAGATTTCCAAAAATTATGTGATTTAAAACATGATTAAAAATCCTTAAACAGTGGTAAAAAATACTAATTTTCGCGATAGCTTTCGTAAATGTGAGACTCTTTATTTCAAACATGTCTTTGATTAATTTAAATTCCATTTTCAATATTTTATGATAAGTAGTTTTAGCTTTAAAAATTTGTTTAAATGGTCAAAAGTGCTGAATTTGTGATTTTAAATTTTACTTTCGGATTGAACAGAAATTTGAATTTTAAATTTGATTATAAAATTGAAAAAACAATGAATTTTCCATATCAACCATCTTTCGAAAAATACCTAAGTCAATGATGTCAATTATTTCCCATTGTAAGAGCACTGAACCGCAAAAAAAAATCGTTTGTATGCGTTCGCTCACTAGCAGTGCACCTGAACCGAATATGAATAAATTTCATTACCTCACATTCTCTGTTATCTGTTTCACGTCAAATGTCCCAATTCTCAAAAATTACTGATCTTTACCTGAATTAAAACAAGTTGTCATAAAATATATACACTAGGGTTTATAACTCTGGCCATTAGATTATATCCATTTATGTCCTGTGGTGTTTTTTAGTTGAAAACAGATGAAGATTCTATTTAAAAAAAGGTACAGAAATGTCAACTATCACCACTGGATAGGATAACTGTTCGAATCTCAATATAATCGCTCAGTAAAGTTTTCGTCAACTGATCCATTCAAAACTGTTTTGATTAGAATTATTTTCCTATGAAAATACGAATGATAAATAAACAGAACCAAAACGCTCGGTCGATGTTTGTGGTTTAAAAGATATAATACTGTACGTGTGTCAACCGTATTCCTTAAGGCATTTAATAGAGAACTTTCAATCCCTTATTAAAGGATTTTAGAAAGTCAACTGTATAGAGCTACTTCTTCTATAACATCTTTCATATTTTAAGCATAACTCACACGATGCTGATTATCCTGCTAAATTTCTTCCTTGATTTTGTAGATGGGTTCCTTACTAGCTCTCGTTCTGGGCGTTATGATGACGTTTTTAATATATTATCTTCGGGCAATGCTTGATTTTAGCGACGTTCATAGTCGGGCAACTAACATTAGGCAAACAAGACATGAAATTTCGCAAAATTCTAGCAAGCGCCTATACAACTGAACCAACCATGAGGACATTTTCCAACACAACTTCTATCAAAGCAACACGCAAGTGAGTCAGCGAGCGAATCATTATCGTGTGAGCCAAGCTTTATATTGTTTACATCGATCACAGCACACCGAGTACTACGTAAACGTGCTTGATATAGTTTAGGTATCTTCATACAAACCAACGAAGACATATCTAACATCAACGGGGTATTTACTCTAAGACGATGGTATTATCTAGATATATGTCCGACGTCCAGTAAAAACTACTTACAGAGCCCTCATAAAATGATTTTTAATCAAAATTGAAATAAGAAAAAAACATGACAGCAGAGATATTATTGTAATTAGGCTTTGTGTTTAGCTAAAGCCTTGAATATTTATTCAAGATTTAAAGGTTAATTAATGAAAATTACTCAATTTGATGTATAGTGTAGAATTTTACTTTTCGATTTATCTGCATACAATTGCAGTTCATGAAGTGACTAACCTCTGCGATCTTCCTTTTTTTATGAGACTTTTCTACTGTTTTGTTGTCTGGGATTCCGATTTTTACTTCCTTTCTTTTAATTTACCTGTCGCAAAAAGTTTTTATATGAAATTTTAACCAATTTCCCGAGATCAATCGACATTTTGCAAGTAGACTCGTGGCGACGATAAAAATTAATTATAAATTGAAATAATTTCTAAAACATATAGTCTTGGCACTTATACCATGTTTCCAGCCATAGTATAAAACCATAAAATTAATACTTTTTTATCATTTATTAACATTTAGAGTACTAATGATTAAATTCTGACCATTCATTGTTTTTCAATAAATATCCTGACTACGGCAATGCCAAAAAGGAAGTTTATGATTTTGACATTCAATATATGTATCTCTATATACCTGGCGTTGTGGCGATAAAAATGTTATACCACATTTTCGATTTATAAAATTAAGTTCGATAAATAATTTTGGATTTTTTAAATTAAATTTATAAAGAAACGGAATATAAAAACATGATTTTTATAGATTAGTTTTTCTAATATGTTCTTATATTCTTTAATTCAAAAAGTTTGTTTATTGAATACACAACACTATTATTTTATACGACGTTTCAAATGCATATTTTATTCATCAAGCTTAAATAAAACTGATTTAATTTTCAATGAGTTTCAACTTGTGTAGTATGGTATATTTATCACAACATGTAGTCAGTAATTATAACATGCAAAATAACCATTTATTCCATTGGGATCATGCTTTATAAATTTATTTATTAGTCTATACCTCTACGTGTGTTAGAGTATAAAACTTTTTAATAAAGTTGTAGTCTTTTTTCTATAGATAAATTGAAATTTTGAATTTATAACATTTCTTATATTAATTAATGTGAATACATTGAAATATATTATAGAAGATGAGAGGGCTCCAGTATTCGAAAAACCAAAGTAAATAGTTTGAATTATTATGTGAAAAAGAATATTTTATTTTGAAATGAATGTAATGAAACCAGTAATTTTTATATCCTGAATTTTTAATATTGAGAAAAATTATTTTTTTATTTATTACAGATATTAAATTCTGTATTCATGAAGATTAATTTTGTTGCAAATGCGATGAACGTTAAAAAATATTTGAAATGACAGTTGTTATTCCATGCCACGCATAATAGATTTTTCAAATTTGTTCGTTTTTACACTCATTTGAAAATTTGTTGGTTTGGCTTCCAAAACAAAATATAAATATCTGTCAATAACTATTAAGTTTATGAAAATATTTCTGTCGTTCTATCATTCGTTTTATAAAAGCGCCATCCGTACAACTGCACTTTAAGTGTCTTGATTTCCCATTTTAAATAAGAAATTTTACTGATTTTACATTTACAGGTTTAACTGAATAAAATTTCTGAATTCTTATTTCATTTAATGATTTTGGATTAATAATATTTTAATCAATACCTTATATCTCTGTCGTTGTGCATGGTGAAGCGTATTTAAAACTTAAAATGAATAATTGATTATTTTAAATTTAAAATTAATTTTTTGCTCAAAAATTACAGGCTAATCACGTAGGTAGATTTTAAATTATAAACAAAAAAGTTTTATAAGCAGAGGTAGCAAGAATTTTTTCATTTTCAACGGTAAAATTTGAAGCTAGAAATTTTTCAATTTCTTCAATTAACGTTGAAAATTATAGTTCGCAACACTAAAATACGTCGACCTCAATCTTTCATATTTAAAGATGAAAATATGCGATTTAATCATGATCTAATCTATAATTGAAGGAGTTTATAGTAAATTAAATATAATACACTATAAAAGTCGTGTATTTTACAATTTTAAATTGGAAAAAAGATTCTGGTATACCTTCATAAAAATACCAGTTTTTTCCATAATAAAAATTAACTAAAGCGCCTGTTACAAATTTAAATTTATTACCATATTAAATACTATTAAAATAAAATTAAAGATCGATACATTAAAGATACCCATAAACAAATCCTGCATAAATTCATTGAACTGTACAAATTTATTTCTATTCCATCCGAGAAAAGCCCACACCTTTTTTAAAAAAAAAAAAAACAATTGACTGGAAAAAACCACAGCATTATAAAAAAAAACTAGGCGTGTATACTGATTACTATCGGAAAATACATGGCACGCGTTTATTATCTAGAACCTAAGAATAAATCAAAGTAGAAAATGAAAAAAAACAACAACAACAAAATTAAAATAGCTAATAATATGTGAAATAGATTAAGGTATAACATGCTTTTAAAAAATTTATAACTTCAGAGATTTTCTCATAACATATAGAAACACTTTTAATTTATGGGCAATATTTCATATGAATAAATGAAAGTATAAATATATTATATGAACCAACATATATATACCTTAAATTATTATGTACACAATACCAACAAAATACAGATTATCTAGGCTGGCAAATTTGTTATATGTCGTTTTTAAGATTTACACATCGTTCATATAATAACACACACACACCCACCAAGGATAACAAATAATATATAGTGAGCCCTACTTAAAGTTTAACAATCCTCTTATTTTGAAGAAGCAAATAAAATGAAAACCAAAACATAGTCGATGGATTTCAAAGTTTGGGGATTATTTGAATCCTTAATCAAAGTTTATGATATAAATGAGTTTTTTAAGGGTTTGTTCAATTAGGTGTTTACATCAGAACATAATCAATCAGTGTCGATGGATTTCAATGCCTGGGGATTATTTGAAACCCCTATCATAGACTTTTACATCAGAACCAAATAATAGTCGATGGTTTCAATGTCTGAAGATAAATACCATGAATCCCGTATCAAAGTTTTTTAAGAGTTTATTCAATTAGGTGTTTACATCAAAACCAAATCAAAGTCGAAGATTATTAGAATCCCTTATCACAATGTATGATTTTAAATTTTTGAGTTTTTTAAGAGTTTCGAATGCTAAGAATTTTAAGAAATGTAGGAGTTAAAATTGACATGAATCATTGATTTCTGAAAAGAATGAAGACCCTCATTAAGATTGGGTGTTTCTTATGTCTATGTATGAAATTCAAATATTGATATCATGGTTATTTTTCAGAATACGGTGAAAACAACTCAAAATATTTGTTGATAAAATATAAAATTTTGTAATTATTTTAACGCATCTCCATAAAATTTAGTAAATAGGTTTCTTTCCTTCTGTATCTATAAGTATATAGAATCTCTAGTTTTAAAACTAGCTGCTTCTTAAAAAACTCCTTAAAGAGGTCTTTTTACACCAGTCTATTGTTCCCACGAATTACCTTTCCTTATTATATTATTTAACTTTCTCTATTGTCACTATTTCAATTTTTCTGGAATGAAATTTCTCTATCGAGTTATATTAACAATTCGCTTAACGTTGAATTTACAGAAATGAAAAATAAATTTTCTTACTCATTTTTGGATTTTTACGAACAAATTTTTTTCGATAAACTTCTATGGCTTTAGTTTTATCTTGCGAAATATTTTCAGTGGTATGTTCTGTATTTTTTCTCCTAAACTCAAACCCTTTTGTTTAGCCACCTCCATGTCTATACAGTCTCCTTTATAGTATTACAACGTATATATTATATTGTCTAAATTAATGTTTTCAACAAACGCAAATTATCTAGAAAATGTACGAAACATATATTTTATAAGGATTTAAATACTGACTCGTTTTACATTCTAAAATAAAGATTTTTAACTGTATAACAGGGTGACACGGAGCAGTCAGAGAAATCGAACAGAAATTTACTTGAATTAATATTTAATTAGAACAAATTTTTATTAATTAAACAACTTGTTCTTCGAACAAGAACATTTTTAATATATGTTAATTTGGTTTAAGATCCAATAGTATATGTTGTGGTAAGAGGAAAATTAAGATCAATTATATAGTCCTAATCAAGTAGCATTCAATTTGCAACGTTTCGCTGTTTATTTTTCAGTTTCATCAGACCCTTGAACATAAATGACAACTACATAAAAATAAACAATATCAGTTGATTGGATTACTATTTTTATTTCTTTGACCGTTTATATTTAAAATTAATTGGGTTGTTTAAGTATGACTAATACGATCTTTTAATTAGTATTGCAAGTAAATTAAACATGTATCATTAATCATATGCAAAGCTGATATTAATAACGTGTGCTAAGCTATATAGTTGCAAGAGCCTGATGACGCTGAAATAATAAACAGCGAAACGTTGCAAATCGAATACAAGTTGATTAGCACTATGTGACGGATCCTAATATTCCTCTAACCTGGGTGCTACATTTCATCCAATTCGTTCGACTCGATCCTTGATTGAAGTAAAAAAAAATTAAATTTAAAGGCAGCAATAAAAAATAAAAATAAAAATTATATGCTAATATCCTTTAAAGCTAATCTCCTGTCTTCTCAATACAGCGCCACGGATTGATTGTATGATATATTTAAACTTAATTCTCAGAATTTATCATTTTCTTGTAAACATTTTTACTGAAGCATTCTGTACATACTCACACACAAAATTCATCGTTTTGTATGTTTTCGTAAGGTTTTTATCGGTTTTCTCTCACTGAATAAAACGGTTTATTTTATTCAATTGTGAGCTTTCATAAAAAAAGAAGATATGTTATACATTTGTATAAATAGTCACCTATAATTCTACAACATTATCATGTTTTTGTTAATATTTTTAATTTTAAGACTATGAGACACATTTTACGGTGAGAAATTTATTACAATCGTGTTTTATTGTAATCATAAATTTTCGAATGTATAACTTTTTACAAATCGTTTTTTTAATACAAACCTTGGACAAAATTAAAAATATTAATTATTGTGTAAGCTTTATATTTGTTTTTAATTTAAAATAAAATAAATTCAAAAATTTATAATTAATTCAAAAATGTTAATTCTTGATAAATGTCATTGGTATGGTAATAAGATTAACTAGACAATCATCCCTAATAAGACTTGGCGATAGGAACCTCGTTATAAGAAAGATAAGAAATTATGTTATTACTCTTATTGCATTACTTACAATACATGTCATATAATATGCATTACTAGAGTCCCGTTAAAGCTGTCGAAATTCGACCATAATTATTTAGAGTGAATCCCAATCCCATTAATCAAAACATGAAATTTGTGTACCTTTAAGCAAAACAGTATATTAAACAAAAAAAGTATATTTGCGTATGGTAGTTTGTGTAATATAAGCCACACCATTTATATATGCACGCAATAGTGTGTGTAATGATGAGTTATCGAAGTGTCCCATTCTATGTTACATCGAAAAATAAATTTATTCTAAAATATAAATTTTACACTAAGGTCCTTTTTGATATGTTAAGATCCATATTTTATCAAAAGCATGAAAATAGTGCTGAATTGTGACCAAAATACGGTACATTATGTACCTCATTCAAAGATCATGATCTTTGATGAATTGCAATTTATTAAAACAATGTAAATAACAATTAGCTGTATGAATTGTATTTAAACTCGGCATATGGTTCAAAATTCTATTAAAGTTGAATATAAAACTGTAAAATGATTAAAATAATATAATAGACAACTTGTACACATATGAAGGCTTGCAGTTTTTCATCATTTTGAACCTTTAGAAAACACCAAATAATAAACCATTCCTTTTACATGGATAGATAGATTTTGTGTGTGGGCTCACGCGTATGTCTATCTGTGAATGTGTGTATATGTATTTTGTTATTTTGTTATTTTATTGTTGATTTGTTGGTTTTTTATTTGTATCCCTTTTTGCCTTTTTGTTATAAGCTTTGTTTATGTTTGTTTATACCTAACTCTCAAATTCGATTACATTGTTGCTATTTGATTGACAAAAACAAATGGTAATAGTTATATATATATATATATATAGTGGTGTACAGATGGATTCGAAAAGAAAACAAGAAAATAGAATAATTTATTTCATCATTGCCAAAACTAATTTTCATGATCGTTAATAAAAAAATACAAAAAAAATAAATAAAATTCGAAAAATGTGTTTGTAGTTTTTCATTTATTATTAAAGTATATATTAAAAGCTTGTACAAATTGGTTATTTAAGGTCGTTTATTTTTGTTGATTTTCTTTCCTTTTTTATATAATAGAGAAATAAGTATTTTTGATGATAACACAATTTTATTGGTTTTATTGCATATTTATTTTTATGATTATTTAAGATATTCAGCTTGAATATAATATTAAATCTTTTTAAATTAGTGAAGCTGATTTTTTCTTTGAATCTTATTCTTCACCAGAAAAATATAAGAATATTTTTAGCCAATACGTATAAGAATTTATAACGGAAGTTTTTAGTATTTTGTATAACGGAAGTAAAAAGCTTTAGAAAGAAAAATTAATTTGTGTTTTGTCCTCATTAAATAGTATTGATTAGAATTCAAACCGTTAATTTGGGAGCTGTGCGTATCTTTAAAAACTGAGAAAAAGCATGATTTTGTGGTGTAAGAAGAAAAAAAGAGGGTTAAAAAACTGTTTCAATAAAATGACGTTTCGTTGATACCATCTCAGTTAACGAATTTTCAATCATCCAGCAGAATTTGTAGACACTACCCAAATACGTAAAGCGATTAAAATGTCGACAAAGCCAGAATTTCGTCTGAGTATTATCTCATACTTGTGGAAATCGCTTATATAACATCAAGTTTATATAACATCGGATTCATTGCAAAAGCTCAAACGTCCAGGAATTTAATACAGAAATATATAATGCACAACTACAAAAATCTTTTTCTAGGGATAATAAAACGGACTTACAACAAAGAGTGTGAGTTTGCCGTATTTTTTCGAAATATTTCACAACATAGAGAGGTTTTGTATTGCCCCATCAACTTTGGATAAATTTTTTTCGGAAAAAAATACGATTTACAAAAATATGGACTTTTTTCTCAAATATGTTTTTTACTGTCAAGAATTTCCATGTAAGACGTAACAAATTTTCTATGTCAAAAATATACTCCTTCTTTAATTTTCTTCAACAAAATTTTAGTGGACAGTTTACACTCATAACATATTTTTAATTGAAGTATTTTTTTAATGAAGACCCGCTTATTGAGACCCGCTGGAGACATTGTTAAAAATCCATATTGGTTAATTTATGATCGTATGGAATTTGATGGTTTTCACAATAAGTTTTTTTATTAAAAACTATATGAAAATCTTCAAAATAAAGAAATTATTATTATTGATTCAGGATAGTTTGCAGTCTATATTTATAATTAAAATGTAGACAACAACAGAACAAAACAGACATCATAAAAACTTATCGACTAGACACAATTGTAAGCACATTAAAATTATTATTAAATATAAAATATTATTATTATTCATAAATTAAATGATTGTATAAAAAAAATAATTTATATCATATCTCATATCATACATAATAATATTTACCATTTATTTATTATAGTAACGATCAAAACATGAATAACAAACATACCATATATGTGTTATATGTATGAACATATTTATATAATTTTAATAGTGGCTCGGACCGGCGTCACACGGGTATAGATTGAAGGAGATTCGATCGAGACTTGTATTCACATAAATACAGCAAATAAAAAATTGAGGTTAAAAAACCCGACTATTCAGTATTTATCGTCTAATCAGTAGACAACTTACATGCATATTAATTTAATTCTAGGACACACTGATTATAGTCTGAAAATTATTAGACACAAAGTTTATTCGACTATCCTCTGAATATCTCTGGTG
Source organism: Chrysopa pallens (assembly GCA_020423425.1). Lineage (NCBI taxonomy): Eukaryota > Metazoa > Arthropoda > Insecta > Neuroptera > Chrysopidae > Chrysopa > Chrysopa pallens. The sequence continues at coordinate 20,152,567 of CM035593.1, read as the reverse complement.
TAGTATTTAATTAAAATATATTTGTTAGTTGTGTATATAAATATATCTTATTGGATGTTAGAGTATATTAAGAGTGGAACTGCAATCGCGTCCCTTGTACCTAGACCTTTTGATCATCTATATCACCCGAAGCATTAAAGCCTTCTATCACAAGGTGACAATCAAACTGTTATTGGATTCTTATCCAAGCGATGGCAGTGTGTTCAATCAACCGCCCCTTTTTTGTATTTTTACAATTGATACAACTTCCGCTGCCTGGATTCGAACATGCAACCTCATGCCAAATTGGTGAAGGTATTAGTGCCTTTATTCACTTGCACTCTGAACAGGCCTTATTGAACGATAAATATTCAATAGTCTATTTGTAATTAATAATGACATAAATCAAATTTTCTGGTTTCATACTTTTTACAGGATGTTTGTTTCGTGTTCTCTTTTCGTCGGGTTTTATTTGTTAATTTTATTTACATTTTTTTCGGGTTTAATATTCTAAGAAATTATGTGAAGTCTAAAAAAATTATAAAATTGTATAAAATTGTTTTTCTATTGCTTGCCATTTTTATATTGTTATTTCTGCTCTTTCATTTCATATTAAAGTCGACACGACTGCATAAAAAGTTTTTAATCCTTTCGGCTTTGACGTAGTTGGGTAAAAACAAGCGGCATTTTGTTTATTGCTATGTTAATAAATATCTTGGATAACGATAATAAAAAGAAGGAATTTTGCAACAAATTCAACACGCAAAATGTTCTGTAAAATTTAAATCAATGTTGCTGTTCATTTCTTTTAATTCACCTCGATTAGTAATAAAAAACCAGAATGTAGAAACATTTTAATAAAATGTATATTAAATTGAATTATCAACAATTTTCGTGGTAAGTTTCCATTATAATGATAAAACATTTGAAATTACATGATCATGCAATAAGCATTTAAGATATATATTCAATTATCATTATCAATATGATGTATAGAATGAAACAAACCAAACCATTACGAACATAACACATTATAAATGGTATGAATTTAATAATAAAATGAACAATAACCTGTAAAAATAAAATATAACTTTGTTGTTCAATTTATTACATTGTATTCAGGTATATAGCATTCAGGTGATTATTTAATCCAAATTAAAAATAATTTTCTTATTCAATAATTATTAAATAATATTACAGCCAATGATCGAATAATCAGCAATAACTTGATATATAAGATGCTTTAATAAATAAAACTTTGCACAAATTGATCAAATAATTTAGTCAAATAGAATACAATTAAGCCACAAAATTTTTAGTAAAGTATTTAGTAAAGTTATTCAGACAAGTAGTACACAAAACTAATGATGATTAATTATCAACACACAAAAATATGTTGAATTTTTAACAGAAATTTTAGGTTAAAATTTCGTCTTAAGAAATGAGCTAAAAGTTCACTTTTAAATGGTAACGAAAAATGAGTGTAAGCTCAATTAATTTTTAAGTTTCAATGCAGAGTTTACGTGATCATTTTAAAATAATGACATATTTAATGCTTAATAGAAAATAAGTTAATTTCTTTTATGGTAATTTTTGTCTAGTATCAACAGTTTCAAACTTCAATAAAAGCAGATATTTTTTTATGTAGGAAATTTATTATGCGAAAAAGATAAATTAATTAGGCATTTTATATAAATATGACACCTTTTTGTAATTAAAAATCAAGTTTTATAAGAAAAGTGTGAAATAATTAACAAAAATCTATACTCAATTTTTTAACATAGACTGTATTTTTCGCAAACACAAAAAATGTTGACTGTGTAATATAAACAGTTATATTATGAAATTATAATTTAGGATTTTGACTGTTTACAGTACTCTGTTGAAAATCGGTGTATATCGTTACATAGCCATAATAAATTACTTGTCACTTGACTAGATTATCAAATTATAAGTGTGAATAATTTGGCAATAGGCCTTACAATAATATTAATATCGGTATAAATCTAATAAAAAAAACAACTAAAATATTCAAATAAGAGGCCTTGAGAGACATATCGCGGCATTCCAAAATAGTAAACGTCTTCTTACGAAATTCTTAGGATTCTAATTGTTAAAATCTCTTGCGTGCTTATTCTCGAATTTGTTTTGAGACAAGTACAAAAAGGGGGTATCTTCACTTCGTTCTTTATTTTGTGACATTTTGTGCAACAATCTTGATTGAAACAATTCAGATGGAGATTTTTTATTGAGTTAATAATTTTACTCCGTGTATAAATAATTTTTATATCTAAGGAAAGTAAAGAAAGAATACAAATAATACAAACGATATTTTCACCTTGCCTAATCAATGAAAAACATTAATATTCGTTATAAATTCTTAAAAATCACCCCTATTAATTACAATAATCGACTACACAACACTCCTTAATACATATATTATTATCTATATTGATGCAAACCTCTTTCAAAAAGGTGCATGATATGAAAACATTTAATTCAAATAAAATAGTTTTGTAGAATAAATTTTCACATACCAAACCACCATTCAAACCTAACCTAACAAAACAAAACTATTTTCAATCATTTATTTACTATTTACTAAACTATAACTAGACTGTTGCTCTCTCTGCTACCATTTATACTTGTACTATAATATATTATTTTATGTGTGTGTTTCGTTAAAGATTATTATCATTATGAAAGTAAAAGAATTGTATTGTAACAAGTTGTGTATATACTTTTATCAAAGTATGTGTACCAATCCAATCTTATGAGTCATTAGTATATACTTACTTCGTTTATAATCGTAAGAATTAAAAATATTCTTATTTTTTTAATAAAATTTACAATCGTGTTTTATACGGATACCTAAACAAATTATAATCTATAATTGTTCTTACATTATTTTCGACTGTATATATTACTATTTGGTAACACGAAACATCATGCCCATGACATTCGTAATTTAAGAATAAGATCGCAGGTTCTTAAGAATCATTATAGTACGTGAAGCAAATACTTTGTACCCTTTTTTACGAAAATTCAGTGGTGAAATTTGGCAAACTTTTAGTTTATATAGTGGAAGAGTGGAGAATGCTGATATTTTTTTTTTAATTATGCATAAAAAATACAATAAATAAAAAAAAAAAAAAAACATTACACTCTCTATGCCACACACACATATAAGAGGTGTGGCTTATTTTACACACTCTACCAGACACACATATATACTCTTTGTTTAATTTACTGTTTTGTTTGAACGCATGCATATATATACTGTTTTGTTTAAAGGCAGTAAGATTCATTTTTGAGTGATTTTGATCGAATTTCGACCGCTTTAACGGGTATTTAGTATTCAAACTTTCATGTTAGCAACATTTTTGGAGTAGAAAATAGCTACTTTTTATGTGAAACACATTTCAGTAGAATCCGCCAATCGTATACAAAATGAAACAGTTTGTCTATGTTCATAATAGCAACGCCATATTTAATTGGCCACATTATAAACAATACTCAATTTGAAACAAAATTTTCTTTTCGTTATAAAATGGTTCACTTCTCAACCTTAAAATGCAATTTTCTAAAAATCATATATTGATGTCTCAAATAGTACAGGTGCATTTAATTTTAACTATGCTATTTAAAGCGTACTCCACTTTGTGCATTATAAATTTTAATCACCTATCTTATTTTTGCGAATGAAGAACCATTTTCATATACTTTTTTTTTTCAATTTTTCTTATTTCAAATAACTGTTACTTTTTCTTAAATTTTTTCTAAATAAATACTTATTTTCTATTGCTGATTGATTATTATGGTAAACATTTTATACACCAAACAAAAACTATTACAATCTTTGATTTAAAACCCAAGGTGGTGATTTAAAACATGAGTTTAATATATGTTGGCTCGTAGAAAAGTTTAATAGTACATACTTTAATTGTGATAAAGTACTAAAGGCAGTAGGGGGGAAAAACACCTTTGAGAAATAATACACACAATAGATAACGTGAATGTATTATTATAATTTTCAGCTACTTGTGTCGCTTCTATCGATTAAATTACACCTTCCGATATACATGTATGTAAAGTATATTAAGAGTTGAACCGCAACCGCGTTCCTTGTACCTAGCTAGACCTTTTGTTCCTATGTACACTCTTTTAGAATACTCCATCACCTGAAGGCACAAATGCCTTCTAGCACAAGGTGACAATTATCTTAAATTTATTTTGTTGGTGGATCCGGTTACTTCGTTCTTATTCAAGCGACGTCGTGGCCTAGATAATGCCCTTACTCTCTTAGCCACTGAGCCAGTCTCCACTGTGCATAGTACAAATACAAGTGCGAAGAGTATCAATATGTTTGTATATTGGCGTAACTTTGATTCGAGTATACGTTAAAGATTCTTATCATTATGAAGTGAAAGAACTTTATTGTAACAAGTTGTATATAATATGTATTTATATGTATTTATTTATTTATTATATATAACACCCACCACTATCTTTAGTTTGTGTTTGTGTATGTTTGGGTTCTGCCCTTTTCATCACCTTTTGTTATCTATAAGTATAATATGTTTGAATAATAAAGTACTCTATATATATATATATATATATATTACTATTATTATTATTAGTATATAACTTATATATTGAAATATATCAGAATCATATACACAATAAACCTATATATATAATAGTAAAAATATATTCATATAAATACTATTTATTAATGCATGCTTGAAATTATAATTCATGTTATTATCGTCATTATTATAACAACCGCTTCAATGGAATTCCATTTTCATAATCTTAAAAAAGATATAAAAGTATAAAATCTTGACATGATTTCATGAACAAAGTGTAAAATAAATTGTTACAAATGAAGGTTAAAATATATATATAAATAAAGATAAAAAACAGACTACACATTTAAAAAACATTAAAAAACACGGTTAAAATAAAATAAAAACTGTCTATTATCACTGTTTTATCAAAAACCAAAGAAAAATATAGGAGAAATCACTAATTTTATTTAATCACTTCAATAATGTGGATGATAACGTTGGGTGCCGCAGATCTGCACTTGGTACCTGTGTGTTTGGCCATAAGGGTTGATCATAGTACTCCGGTTGTGAAGTCTAAAACAATACATTCAATTTTATAGTGGGGTGTATATTAGGGTACGCAATTTAGCAGAGTACGCCACGTTTCTAAACAAAAATTTTCAACTACTTAGAGTTTTGTTCTTATAGATTTGCTATTTTTGGCTTAACTAGATATAAAAACATTTAAATCACACTTATTTTACAAAATAATAAAATTTTAACTTTGTCTAATTTTCACTTCTAATTTCCAATTTTCTTTTTAAAGTGAAAACTAGACAAAATAAAAAATTTCCATTATAATTATATAAAAAAAGAATCTTTTAATTGATGAATTTTCTTCCGTCTGCCTATTTGCTCATTTTTATGTCATTAAAATAGCATAAAACGGTGGGTTTTGTGAATGAGTAAAATCGATCAATTAAATCCAATAGATTGATGGCCAAATTTGAAATCATAAAAAAAGACAGACAAAATGATCGAATACAAAAAAAAAAACAAAGTAGCTTAACTCTCAAAACAAAGAACTTTCGTTTGAAACATTTGTTAAGGGATTGATTAGATTTACCAAAATTTCAGCTCAAATTCAACTATAAACATACAATAAATATTATTATATAACTGTATTAAGTAGGTGTTTCGTGTTTTTTTATTAATTTTAATTAGTTCTAATACCATATGTCGGTTATTTAAACAATTAAAATTATAAGTTGTTGTCATCACATATTCTATTAAATTTTTTTATTACAACGGAAATTACCCCTTTCATATTTGGATATGATTATAACATATACTTTTATATTATCTTCTCATAATACGGATAACAGCAATTTAAAATTCATATTTTATAAATCATTTAAAATTTTAAACCACAAATTTACCTTTTTATTGAATTATATGTCTATCTATACGGAAACCAAATTAATAATTATCCTGAAAATTTTATACTATAAAATATTATATAATTTACAACCAGTACTATCTACTAATCACTACTGAAAGTATATATTTCGACCTAAATTTACAACATAATTTATATGCCCCAAAGTCCCCAAAGTTTATAGCCAACACAAAACGTAAATAAATAAAAAATGACTTCACAAAAGGTATATATATCAAATAATCTATATGCTTAGTGTAAAAAATGTACAAAAAAAAAAAAATTGTATACAGTGTCTTCAAAATCATTGTTTTGAAAAATGAATATACAGAAGGTTGAGTAAATATAGATATGAAAGTGTATAATTGAATAGATTTATATGAAATCTCATTTTGGAAAAGTAGATAGTCTGTGTTGATAAACATTACCGCCAACACAACAAGCATTATTAATGTACCGGGAATCAAACCCTTCGATTGCTCAGTTCCTGGCAGATGAGTAATATTTTCAATTAAATAGCGTAATAGACATTTTATCTATATTGAATTCCAACGTCTATAAATAATAGATACAATGACTTAATACTACATAAGCTTAATTAACTCCTTATATTTAAGTTGTACTTTAATTTCACAATCGCACATAAAAAGAAGATATCAATAATGCGTCAATAATAGTAATAATAATTCTACAAAGTTTCAAAATAGTAATACCAGCTGGTCTAAGAATATAAGATTCTTCCTTGTTATCAGAAAATTTTGTGCCTGATTTTAATATGGCAAAATTCACCAATTAACTTTTCTCCTTTATTCGTATATTTAAAATTTTACGATACTATATCATTTATTATTCAATAGTATTGAAATACGATTGAAAGCCACTGTAAATTTCTCCATACATATAAATTACAAATTTACATAATTAAATTAGTTATCATGAATTAAAATTACTGGTAATGCGGTTGAAGCGATGAACGAAGACGTATATATAATCCAATATTATATATAATTTTTTTTTTTTTTTGTATACAAAAACCATTAATCATTAGGAATTTAAAATACATACTTTTTACTCATGATTAAAATACTGTGTAACATAAATGTACAAATGAAATAAAATATACATACAAATAAATGAGAAGAATGGAAATAACTATTTACAAAGTGCACAATAAAAGGAACATATTTTGAGGGTTTAGTATCTATACTAATATTATAAAGAGGCAAATGTATTTATTTTTGTAAATAAGGATTATGTAAAAAATTATTTCATCCTTGGGGAAGCTACACTATCCCCGGAAGACAAAGGCATACTTTCTATCCCTATATCGCCTCAGAATCGGAAACTACATGGTTGAAACTGCGGAACTTCTACTAAGTTCACTAATAAGTTACTTATTGAAATTTTAAGAGTAACATTCATTTTGAAAATTTTATTTTATTATGATTTCCACGTGATAATGTATGTAAAGTATATTTAGAGTTAAACCGCAACCACGTTCCTTGTACCTAGACTTTTTGTTCCAATGTACACTCTTTTAGAATACTTCATCAGCTGAGAAGGCACAAATGCCTTCTAGCACAAGGTGACAATTATTTTAAATTTATATTGTTGGTGGATCCGGTTACTTCGTTCTTATTCAAGTGACGTCGTGGCCTAGATAATGCCCTTAAGTAACATTCATTTTGAAAATTTTATTTTATTATGATTTCCGCGTGATAACTGATGGTTTTCTATTAGTAAGTATTCGAAAATTTTGGACTTACAATTTTATCTAAATACCTTGATCTATTCCTAGTTCCATTTCTTTTTCGGTCAATATCGGAAATTTACATGCCGTTTTAAATTTACATGAATTCTTATATCAAAACTGCATCTAAAAAAACTTTAGAAGCGGTCAGCAGATTTACTCACTCCGCCATCTTTTAACTTTTTGTCACATAAAAACTTATTTAAATTTGCAATAAAAATATTGAGAGTAGTCCTATGCAGATAAAAGTTGGACCAAGCAATATTTATTTTAGATTAGAGTGGATGAAAATCGTGATACGGAATTTGTTCATATAAAGATTATTAATATTTTATTAATAACGTTTATTTTATCTATTATCAGATTATTTTCATGATTTCAATTTTCCCACTTCTGGGACACTTTGTATTCATTTAAATCGAAAGAGTAATGAATACTTGGTTGCGGTACATCACCAACAAACATTAATTTTTTGTCGATGAAATCTTTAAATGAGGTAGAGGATGGGTTTGTGGTTGGAAGAAGAATAAGTAAATTGTTTTGAATAAAATTTAAGAAAGTTTAATGAATAATTTATTTTAACAGATACACTTTTTGTATATCGTTGACAAACAATTGGAAATTTTATTTATTTAATTTTTTCTTGGCGTGATATACTTTGTTTTCAATTCGAAAAATATTATTACTTAAGTATACAATACAGTTATATTTATTTAAAGTATAAACAGTCGGTTTTTGCTTCTCTTTTTAAACATCTTTAATAGTTTAGAAAAACCTATTTTGATTTTTTTTATCAATAATAAAATGTTTCATTGTTCTCTATAGGCTTAAAATTCACGAGTATCTAAGATTTCTAATTATGTTGAATAATTATTTTATTTTGTTTGACAAAATGATTTATTTGGATTTATTTGGGAACATAACAGCGTACAATGTAGAGTGTCTAAATACCCAACAATTGGTGGAAAATTGTTTTTTGAACAATTCATAATCATTAAAATATATATATATATATATATATATATATATATATATATATATATATATATATATATATATATATATAATATGAAAATCGAATTATTAAAAGTAATGAAAGCAATTTATGGAAAATATATCACACTAAATTAGTTTATTTTTAAGAAAAAATCAAGTATTTCCACTTTTGCCTCTTATATTTTAAATGAATATTAATTGCGCAAGGTTGTTACATAAGAAAGTTTTGAAGGTACAAACAAAATTGTATTGGCGTACATTGAATCATTTAATTAATCCGTTTTCACCTGTATAGTGAAAAATGGACTAATTAAATGATTCAAAGTACGCCAATACAATTTTGTTTGTACCTTCAAAACTTTCTTGTATAACAAAGCTTAGATTTGGTTCAATGTACCATCAAATATTTATGTATAAGTTTCAGGTATGAAAATGATAAGAATTGTAGTATTTTAAACAGTGTCTTTGCTTAAGTCACTGAGTGTTATTGAAACGAACAAACTTCCTATCTTCAATAGAACTGGTGATATTGGGGGGATACAAATCTTTCACAATATCGCGTTTGAATTTTTTTTTTTTTTTTTGAAGTTATGAATTAAGAAAGGCAAAATGTTAATCCAATGCATCAAACATTCTCATCTGGACACGAATATATTTCGTGTAAATGGACGTACGGGCTAGGAATAGTTTTCACCAATTTTTTTTTTATATAAAGATTTTACTTGGTACTACATGAGATTATGTTATTTAAATGGTATTCAAAGAGAGACATATACCAGTATGTCTTTCTAGACTTTTGTATCGATTCCATTTTTACACCAGTCTACTACAACAATTAATTTTGATGGCAGCAGAGATAACTGAACAGCCTTAATAAACTGCGAACAAAACAGTCGGTGATGTTGCGAACAAACTTACTGAGGTTGCTTCAATATTACTTTAACTAATAACAAATTGTTATTTTTCATATATTAAAAAGGTAAAACTGACTTAGATCTCATACACTTAATGGTGTGGCTATGTTTTGGTTCAGAAAACAGGTGAATAGGCATCGAATATGTTTTGGATAAATGTACTACAAACATGAATAGCACTTCGTTTGAATAGGGTTCATGGAAAGAAAACTCGTCTACACACATTACCGTTAAAAAAAAAAAAACTACATGCTATATGAGATATGGTTCGTATGTAGAGATAACCAGCGTATTGAATAAGACGAAAAAGACGTCCACAACATTGACTATGTATAAAGTATGAGTATGTAGATGTATCGTTTACATTACCAATATATATATATATATATATATATATATATATATATATATATATATATATATATATATATATATATATATATATATATATATATATATATATATATATATATATATATATATATATATATATATATATATATATATATATATATATATATACACTCTAGTAGTTAATTAGAACATGCGAAACAGCTATTTATTCCATGGGGAAAGATTCAGGTTTATATTTATTTGTACATGTGTTACCAACATGAAGGTGTATAATATACAAATAGTTTATAAAATAATGAAGGTATGAGTACTGTTTTTTGTTGTCGTCAACTTTAAAACATATAGTACATACCACGACTAAGAGATAGTGTCGTAAACATGAGAGTTCACATTTAATTTTGCAAATTAATGTTCATCGTGGCCAGCATGATAAATGGACTAAGTCCTTCTGGACTACATGATGACAATCACCTATATTAGCATTCAAGCTCAATGGATTCGTATATTTGAAAACTGCTCTTCATTGAGCTCGATACATTCATTTATACAAATAAAATATCCTGTCTAATTCAGCCGGTCTATATAATTGACTTTTTAAACATACGGCATAGCTCAAACAGTTGCACAGTCTACGCTAGATTCCATTTGTCTGAATTCCTGCTAAAACAGTTATTAGAATTTCAAGATCAAAATAATCGAAAATTAGTACCCTTTTTCTTTTATTAATTGTGTTTTTTAGGAAATAGATTTTTTTTTCTCGATAAAAACTTCACATCTTAAAAGATACATCAACACGTAGAAAGTTTTATAAGCCGTAGGATTAATTTCAAGAAGGAGTTACCTGAATTTGTCAACGATTTCGGATAGTTAATTCTGTGACCTTTCACATTCTCTCCGATTACAAGATGATTTTGCCCAGAATGATGTTTTTAATAAATTTAAGGATTATTTTTAACACTTTTTTGTACTCGACATATATACAATTTGTAATAGTATGTATATTATTTTGTATCTAAAGTTTGAATTGCTAGAAATACATTTAATCGTAATATAAGCGTAAATGCAATTATTTGCATTCGGAAAGCATCGGAATAACATCGAAACATGTTTTAAAATAAATAAATAAACAAATAATCATCTTTATTCTTTTAAATATGCATGTTGTACAAGAATGCGTCAATAGATGGGTTTACAGCTGACTTTTAAGGGAACTACTCCGGTATTTACCTTAACAACAAACAGGTATAAATAAATAACTCTTGAATTTACGTCTCGATAGTGCATTATGACCTACTACGTTCAAAGGAAATAAAAATACCAATTCGTAATAAATAATTATAAAATCAACAAACATAATAAGAATGTTTAAAATAAATTGCTGAAAGTTTTTAGTGATAATTCAACCGTCAATTTTTCATGAACATCAAGTAATAAATAATTTAAGGAGTGTTAGTTGATAGATGATATAGACAGTTATAGTTAGCCTTTTTTTATATTTTATTTTGAAAATGGGCTATCAATTATTGTTTCGTTTTACTTTTATTTTTAGTAGCTAGATGAAGTAGTATTATAAAATTGATAAAAATCATTTTATTTAATACATAAATTAAATATTTATTTATGTGTTTTTGTGGTTAGTAGCTAAAAGAGCTACACACACATACACACACACACACACAATCATAGACCAAGCCAAGCTCTACCTAGCTCTATTCAGTAAATTTGTTTTGTTTGTATTAAACGAGTCAAATACGAGACCATATTGAATTTTATTACTGTGATATAAATTTTTATGATCATTTAAAATTCAACATAGAATTATTTTTATTTAATTTACGAGATTTTGTTGAGGGTTTGTAACTTGTTTGGTTTGGATTACAGACATGTTTAATTTTTTTAGTACGTAAAGACTGATTGGAATAAGAAACATCGATTTTTTCTTGATAGACTTCAATAAAAAATAGAAAAATTTTGCCAATGGAGATAAACCAAATGTTGTCAATTTGACATCAAAATTATAAGTTTTCATTTGATAGCTTTTAAAATATTGCATAAAATTCCAAATGAGCAATTTTTCAGTCCATTTCTTGGAAATTTATTGTGTTAAAGTCAAAATTCGGGGAGGATAAATAAAGAAATAAAAGTTAAACTACGTGAAATTAAGATCACCGATCGGTCACAAAAATTTTTATTTCAGAATCACTTTTTATTTTTTTGACGGATATGCACGATTTTTTTGTACTTACGTATCGATATTAAAATTTTTGTCTTTTCAAAGCTTAATAGAAATATATAATTTTTGTTTTTAAGCATTTCTTAACCAAAAAAATTACTGAATGTAGATTTTTTACCAAATCTGAGTAGAATGAAGTCCCAAAACAAATTAAATTATATTTTATTTTTTCATTAATGAACAAACAGATTTTTCAATATGATGATATAAATAATATGCAAAAAAGGACATTATTACTGATTATAATATCCATAATCAGAGTCACGTGGGGCGTGGAGAAGAGTCTATTGTACATAATATTACATTATAAATTTTATTTGCACAGTCATGATACTAATTTAATTTAAATGAATTACAAAGCATGTTATTTTATTTTACAGGTTGTCCTATTTCAAGTGTAATTACTATACTATGGATTCTTAAACTAGATATGAAACAAACGGTTCATAGATCAAAAATAAACTACTACTATAGTCCTCTAATGTTTTAAGAATTATTAATTAAACATCATTTTTAGTGGAGTTGTTGTACAGACATATTCTTAACTAATATCTACTTAGAGCTTTGTAATTTCTGCAAGGTTAATATACGTTTGATTGGGTTAAAAGATGCAATTTTTTTTGGATATGATCGATTTTTTTGGTTCTGTTCTTAAAAATCGTTAAAAAACATACCAAAATAAATTTGATTGCTATTAAGAGATTTTGAAGGTTATTACGGTCTATGAAAGCCTAGATTGGATGGTTACTTTTCCTGATATCGTTTGAAATTTATTCGGAAATATTGACTGTACAATCGAATTTTAGGTGATAGCTCAAAAACTATACATCCAATGGTTAAATGGATGTAATTTCTGAAATCTACAGATTACTCTTATAAGCAAGCATAATTTGTACATAATTGGAGACAAATTTCACTAAAATTATGTCAAAATATATTTATCGATTGGTTATGTAGCTACGATTTTTGGGATATTCCCTGAAATTCGACCCAGGCGTCAATAGTCCGTTCAAGTCGCAAGCCGTGTCTAGAAAACTAACCAACCAATCGTAAATAATGTGTTATTTATTATTTCAAGACCTTGGAAAACCTCAAAACACCAATGAAAGTAATGATTTTCTTAGGTTTTTCAGAAAACCATGATATTAGTAATGTATGCTTTATTTCCCTCAATCAAAATACAACACGAAATTTTTTTATATACATGTTTGGGTTTAATGATTATGTCTACTCGAAAATAACACTGCCTTTACATTTGGTTTCTGCCACACTGTATCAGGGATATACTGTTGTTACACCGATAAATGTGACATATTATATTCCAATGGGACATCATTAATTTATCGAATGATTGAGCCTAACATTATAAAATATACGATGTTTATGATTATTATGATTATTAAAATTGATGATAAAAAGATTTTTAATCGTAAATAATAAATAAAGTTTAAACCGATACTACATATAAGACTCGAATCAAGTTGATTTGATATTTATATTTTTCAATAATTTTATTAAAGACGAATTTTCTGTTTCATTATACTTGGGACTAGCTGAAACCCGTAGCTTTATAGTGACAATATTAATTTTTATTGTAGTGTGCATCTGGAGGTCGAATATGCTTCTTATTGAACGCCTTAAGGCTTCATAAATAAAAATACTTTAAGAATTTTTTTTATGGCAACTCTAGTAAATTCCTTTCTTAAACTACGAATAAAGTATTTTTCTTTAATAAATTAAAAAAATTGTCTTGGGTCCATCTTTCTATCCAATGAAACAAAACTAATTAAATTATTCGAAAACAGTAGATTTAATTTGAGTGAAATGCACATGAGAAATATTAAATTTAATCGACTTGTAAAAGAGACCTCATATTTCTGGCTTCTTACGGAACTCACGAAAATTACTTCATATAAACTTTTATTTCAGACTTCTTACGGAACTTAACTATAAAATAACTTCTTACAAAGATCATAATTTTAACTTCCTTCGAAAATCACAATTTTGGCTTCGCAAGGTTACTTAAAGAGTTATAAATTACGAGTTTTTGAAAAATAAATAATTGCGAAGTTATAATTGACATATCATAAGAAGGCTTAATGAAGACTTGTTTAGAAGTCTCTCTGATTTGGATGTTTGCTGATGTCGCTCCAGAGATATTAAATTTTCGAATAAACGACTAACAGACAGAAATAAAATACAATGTTTTATCATTTTTTAATTTTTTTTCACATAAATTTTCAAGGCTAATAAAATTGATTTTCGCATGACGAGCATAAACTGTTATTCAGTAAGTTTTACTAGCTATGTTGGAGTAAAAAAAGTGTACAAATACCGCATACAAAAAAACAGATCTTTCAATATTCCAATTCAATACAAAATTTATTATAATTTTAAACATTTTTGTATTGGTATCTATCAATATCTCATGCTGGTTGAAAACAGAATAGAAAATTCATGAATATCAATCAGCTATTATATTCATGTGTAGGTACGATGTCTTGTCTCGAATAATATCTCGTATCATACTGTTATCGGAGAGGATTTTTTTTTTTCACTTTTTGTTTAAATTTTTATTTCATATTTTTTTTTTTTTTTAAATAAAAATATTTTTTGATAAAGCATGTCATTATTACTATTTATTGAAAATAGATATATTTGAAAAAGTATTATGAAAAATTTTTTTACCATTACTTAAGAATTATTTATGGAAGAGCTGGCGTGCTTCTCAGTGCTCATTCAGATCGTTTTTGGGAATCCTTGAAATAATATGAAAATTCTTCATACAAATTTAATGATTTTAATATTTTATTTTTTTAAACAATGATTTAATTAATAAAATTGTGGTCTTAAATTAATCACAAATCAGGAGTAAATAGTATTTTTTTACTTTACTCTTCATAGTAAAAGTTTAGAGGTCCTGACAAATACAAAAAAGGATACTAACCCAACCTGAACGTGCAAACAGAAATCACGATCTACTCATAATAATTGTCCCAACTGGAAAAATTCACTGCATATGACGACGAAACGCTTTTTATATAGTATTGTTACATTTTAAAATTATATCAATTAATGTTATATTATAATAGCATGTATTTGGCCTTATCTTTTTTGTACTTATTGAAATCAATTGTGTATAAAAATTATTCCAATTCTACTTAATTGTTTTTTATAAGTTTTTAATAAAAACTTTTTTCTATAAATACAATGAAACTGGTTTACATAATCGCAGTTGAATATAGAGTAATATCCGAAACATGTCACGATATAAACTATAAAGTGGCTATGCAAAAATTGAAGTGTTAAAAATTGATTTGTTCCATAATGTTTGTTAAGTAAATGAGCTACGTTATAGTTAATTTTTTTTTTATCGGTTTAATTTTTGAAAAATTTTAATTTTTTACTTATTAGTTTTGTACTGTTAAAACTACTAAAAGGGAAGCGAATCATACAAACTCGAACAATCAAAAAAAAAAGCTTGATATATATAGAATTTATAGCCGAATATAAATCTCCTTTCGATTTTTTAAAACATAAATCTCTTATCGCTTTTGTTCGGTTACAAATTGAAATCTGCTTGAATTGATTTTGAGACAACAAGACTAACTTGACTAAGGCTTCCAAATTATCACAATACACAATAAGAAACAGTGGACCGTTTTTTAATGAAGAAAGTCAATTTTACAATTACTCACAAAAAAGTCTTGTTTATTTTAAGAACATTTTCCCACAAAACATTTCAGCAGTCTTTTGGGAATTAATTTATTAAATAATTCTATTATATATTTTTAGAAACTTTAAACAATGAAGCTTTATAACATCCTATTTTTATTCATCGTAACTTTTCATATAAAATAACATCACTCATTTGGGTATAATTTGAGCTTTTATTCCGTACCAAAATATTTATTATTACTTTAATAACATTCGCCATACAGTGGTTGACATATTAACCTTGGTGCTCCGAAAGTTGGATCAATTATGAAAACAAAAATTTGAAATATTGCTTAGATTATTTGGACAAAATAAATGTGCTTATTTATAGGATTTTTTAATGAACTCTTTATGGTATCTAACGACATGTATGAACGATAGATTTTCTCATTTCCATTTTCAAAACTTTCCAGTGGGGTAGTTATTCTAATTGGGACGAAGATGGCTAGAATTCAAAAAAATCAACGTTTGAGAGGTGCTTGTGTGTGTTTGTTGGTATGAACGTATGACCGTTCGTAATTATTTTTCACCTCGATTATCTCGAGTAATTACATAAATTTAACCTGCGTGAATTTTCAGCAAATCAAATCAGCAATCAAATTCAACAAAAAATTATCGTAAGCTTATCTTGCGAATCACATCACAAGATTACTATATATTTTTTCCTTATGCATTTAGTCTTTTTTAAGAAAAACCAATGCGACAACTACATAGAAAATTATAATATATCTTTGTTTCTTCATTCCAATACCGGCCTGGAGTTAACAAACATACAGAGTAGATTCTGTTTTGCGCATTTTGTATATTCCGACTCTTTATAGGGCGCATAACAGCAAATATAGGGTGGACCATCTGTACGTTTTTGAATTTCGTCGTATGACAACGGCAAACGAGCTACAGACCCGAAATTTTTACAGTTCATTAGCCATACCGTCCGCGGCACGAAACTAAGTAAGCCGACTTACGATCGACCTTCTGCGCACCAAGTTTAACAACCGCATAATCAGCCGTTCAGGAGATGTCAATTGGCCTGCGCGTAGCTGCGATTTGACACCGCTGGACATCTTCCTGTGGGGTGCCGTTAAAGACCGATGTTATGCGGATAATCCAGAGACAATTCCAGCTTTGAAAAACAACATTACGACTGTTTTGAGTGAAATTGGCGCCGAGGTAGTTCAAAATGTCAACACTAATTGGGGTGACCGAATGGCATACTGTAAGGCCAGTAGAGGGAGCCACATGAACGAAATCGTTTTTCATTCTTGACAGGGATACTTTTAGCTTAACAACAACAACAAAATTAATAAAATATATCAATGCATACTCTTTTGATCGCATTTTTAAAAACGTACCAATAGATGGCCCTCCCGTTTATTACCAATAGATGGCCCACCCTTAATCAGAAATAATAGTTAATAGAAATTGTATGTAACCCAAACTAATTCTACCTTCGAATTTCAAGCAACGTTCAAATTAAAATCGGAAAAATCAGAAAACCAAATCGAAATGTTTTTTATCATTAGGCTACAAAAACCAGAAGAAAAATAAAAAGTGTCTACACGGTTTTTAACGAAAATAAATGTTCCTATAATCGAAAGAATATGATTTGAATATAAATTTTACACAATCATTTAAATATACTTCGTTTTATTTCACTTTCCGAATGCAAGTTATTATATTCAACCCAAAAATGAAAATCAAACAAATTATGCCATAACTTTATGTTATAACACTGCTTAAATCATACTGTTTATCAGTACAAAAATTATATATTAACCTCGAGTCAATATCAAAACGTGCATAATTATGACATCTACATATATATAAAAAAAAGAAATTATAGCTCAAAGGACTACATATTTTGTGTATTTTAATAATGGTTATCATTATAAATGTTATATTCATTGACATTTAATCATAATACATCTATTTTGTAAAATTTTGTATGTTCTATTTGTTTGTCTTATTCAAAACTAAGCATTCTCTTGGATTAGAATATGGAAATTATAAATATTAATAAACTTTATAATTTTGTTTGAACTTAATTATTTTAGAACCACATTTAAGAATTAATTTCAAAAATTCCTATAACGAAATCACAATTCGAAAAATGGAAACACTGAATTCGAATTTTTTGGTTTACATTGCTGTGGGAATACTTTTTACCAAAAAGAATGTAGATTAAAGTAAAAAAATGATAATGTGTATTTCAGAAAGATTATTTTATTATAAATAATCAGAAAGTAAGTTCTATAAGAGTCATAATCACTAAGGCTTCTGTGTTTTTTTTCCGTTTTGCTGTTGTGTTATTCAATATCAATAACGTTCAATATTTTTTTAATACATCTCTCTTTTTTTTAATAAAATGTTTTTAGATTAAATAATATACATATTTACCGATTTCAATTTATACAGCTTTTTTTTTGTAGCTGTGGGTGTGGCAACAATGGATTTGTGCAAATGTACTTAACTTCCTCGTTTTTATGCTTTTGAATATCATATTTTAAATGTCGGAATGTTTAAAGTAAATGGTTCCGTTACGAAACGTTCTATCAGCAGACATAAAAATATTTCCAAAGTAGTATAATTACACGGATAAAATATCAATGTTTGTTGAATTATTTATAATTATTCATATTTTTAAATAACTTAAAATACACCAAATCTTTTGTAAAATCTAAAATATCACATGTCATATCAAAAACGTTAATCGGCAAGTTAATTCAGCTTTAATTGGTTTTACGGTTTTATCTTTTACACTTACTTTTAATGATAATGATAAAAGGTGCCCCCCCTCCAAAGAAATTTTTGGAAAATTTGTAAAGGTTTTTTATTTTATCCATGAGAAAGTTCCATATATAAATAATTTTTTATTGTTCGAAATAATTCTCAAATTTTTTGAGGGTGGAGTCAATTATGAATAGGAAATAGAGGGATACTACAAGCTACAGACAGATGAAATAGATAATATTTTGATATAATGACTTAAAATCCACTATCAGTCACAAGTTGAAAGATTTAATTTCTATTTAGGGATCACTACGGACTCATCTCTCCTTCATCAGATAGGAAGATGTTTCATATGACTTTGAGGAAGTGGCTAATACGATCATTCACCTCGTTGATATATTTTCCAGAAAGTCCAGATTGAGATGTTTATCCACCAGTTCGACCGAGATATAAAAATTAGAAGTTAAACAACTAAAATTGAGTTATATCCTGTCTTTCTTCAAGGCGGTAAGTTAACTGAAACCCATAGAACTAGAGTAAATATCTCAAGTACGGTAGAAGTTGATTAACGGTGAAAGAATTGGTAAATTATGGGTTTATATACAAGACCTGGAAAGGTCCAACCAACTAACCGTACTTCTATCTCCCCTTCAATACTATAACTTTTGAGTTTTGTTACTAGAAGGTCACGTAAAGACACTTGGCGTAAAAGCTCTTGGACTTTTACGTACACTGTTGGTTCAAGTTGTATTGTTTCAAAACGGATCAGCTTTAATGAGTTATTTTTTGAAGTAAAACTTCTTTAGGCGCGACTAGGGAGTAACTCAGATTTTTTTTCTGACGGAAGTAACGCTTACTATAGTCTGTGTAGTTTCCGCCATTTAAAAATAATAATTCTGATTGGTTGTAAGTATATGTCATATACTACACGCTTCTTGACTTAATTAAATTTTTTGAAAATCTCTAAATATACTTGTTTATTTATTACTTTTAAAATAAGTAAATTAAAAATAAATTTTCTGACAATTGCGACATTTTATAATATTCAATAACAAGGTTATATTGACATGTGCTGATCTAACCTTCAATTTGCTACTCTCAATTATTTTATTTAACAAATGAAAGTATTTATAAAATAAATAATCTTTGTAAAGCACATGAATAATAAATATAATTAAATTATAATATAATATTTATTTATTTAATTTAATATTTAATCATTTCAGTGATATATGTCGTCAACGCCAAAGAAGTTTTACTTCAATCGCGCGTAAAGGTTACACGCACACACTTTTTTTTTTTGTCTCCTTGTTTTTTAGATACGGAATGCTTAAAAAAAATTATTGATAAATTTCTAAAATATCTATCCAAAAGCATTTGACTATACCCAGAAAGAGTACATTTAAGCATGAATGACTCATCAAAATTTTATAGATATTGTGAATCAGTTGTGCATGTAAAATCGCGATATCCCACACACACGATATGGTAACAAGTTTCGGTAATAAATGATCGCTATCTATTTTTATTAAGAGAAAACTGTTTGTCATTATAGGTTTCTTTTTCTCTTTGTTGTTGAAAATTTTCGTAAATTTCCTTTTTTTTTCATTCAATAAATGCGTTTTAGATTTTTTAATAAAAAGTTTATTAAAATTCTATGATTTATCCACTTAAAAATTTTCATTTGAAGGAAGTTAGAAATATAATTGGCTATGAGAAATTGTTTTACAAGCAATTTTTAACGATATTAAATTTAACTGTTTATAAAAATTATTAATATCATCAACATTCTAAGCATATTATTGAAATGGTCGTTTCAAATTTAAATATATGATTTGAGTAAATTATTTAGTGAATGGAGGTTTTTATATTTAAATGAAAAATTTTTAATTTATTTACTATGATTTAAATTAGACGGTCAAAACTGTGAAGATTTTCTACAAAAAATCTGAATTTATACCTAGTTTCTAGCATGTTTGTCTGTAATATTGACTACATATTAACTACGCAAATTATAAAAAAAATAAACATAAAATAGAAAATAGAAAAAGATCTAAAGGAAAACTAATAACCCTTATTTAATATTGAAAAGGCTAGTTATTGACATATCGATTGAAATTTTTCCAACATATTGACCTCTGATTCGGAATTAAGGCGATAGTTTGTCTGTAACATTGACCTCTCGGTCGGAATTAAGATCATATCTCAAGAACTACGCAAAATAAAAAAAAAAAAATAAACATAAAATAAAAAAAGATCTAGAAAAACTAATAACATTTATTTAATATTGAAAAGGCTAATCTAATTATTGACATATCGATTCAGATTTTTCCAACATGTTGACCTCTGATTCGGAATTAAGGCGATAGCTCAAAAATTATGAATTCATTTACTGAGTGGACGTTATTTTTGAGATCTATGGGTCAAACTTCTCCTATATACATAATTTTATCAAAATCGAAAAATTGTCTCGATTTTCCAAAGGACCAAAAATTACCATAAATCGAAAAAATGTGTATTAAATATCATTGCGATAAAAATTTTTTAAGGGTAAATTAACCTGTTGATTTCAAAAATAATACCCATTCATTGATGGAATTTGAAATCCGATCCGCAGCAAAATGATTTGAATAAATTTGAAGCAATATTTTGAAAACTGGAAATTCAATGACAATAAAACTCTTATTTTTGGTTTATTTTAGACCTTTATTATCCTAGAAACGGTAAAATGACAGTGAAAAATTTTTGAATATTTGGTGATTTTAATAAGGCTTTTTACAGAATCTCAAAAACCACGAAATGTCGTATGAATGGATTTTATTTAAACAAACAACTGCACGAAGCTTCCCACCGTAAAATATTACTTGTAAATTTGTAATGAGCGACCTCAAACATCTCAGGTACAAGCCAGTTTTGAAGAAATATAAATTCCGAAAATAAAATTCAATCCAAAAATTGTTTGCATCATTCTCCCCGATTAAACTTATATAATAAAATTACCTCATAAAACCGACCTTATTCAAAATTTTATACCAATTTTTATACAATGTACAAAATTTCAACAAGATATTCCTTACTACGAAAAAATAACAAAATCAAATTTTACGATAGCCATAACACTTTAATTTTGGTATCAAAAATTTTTTTCTTTCATTAAAATAATAACAAAATTCGATTCATTTCAATTCATATCGCATTTTCCAATTCTTATAATTTCTTCTTTTTTCCTCTCCGTTAACATTTCTATGATTACAGCCGACATGTTAAAAAAAAAAAAAAACACATATATGTATGCATTGTGCATGGTTAAATTTTCCCCTATTTAAAAAACAAACAAAAAACTGGGAGATAATTGAATTTATTTTATTTATTCAAGTCATTTAAACTCTCTAAATATACACCAAACGAAAATATAATCAACCGAAAAATATAAAATCAGTGAAAAAAAAAAATTCCTGACTGACTGAATAAAAATCCACAAAGGAACTAAATAGTGTTGATTAAAAATGAAAGGGTTATGAGCTTTATATTTTGTTTCTGATATGTAATAACCCCTCAAAAAAATTATATCCCTTGAAATATTATTCCCCTGTTGCCAAAAAAATTTTCATATATAGATAACCATCTGAAATATTTTGAAAATTAAAAAAAATAAAATAAAATAATAATAATAATAACAATGCACACAAAAAATGTACATTTATACGATATTCGTATACAATAATACATGGTCAGCGAGTACAAGATGATCCACGAGTTTGCGAACTTTGGTTTTTACTCAGTGAAATAAAATAACCGTAAATTTCTTGCTTCCTTTTATAAAAATGGATAGAACTCTTTTTATATAAACCGTAAATTTTCCTGCTTATCCCGATACTTCCATTTTATTTCTCATTCATTGCAAAAAAATTTGTTACTTTGTATGGAAAAAAAAAATATTCTGAAAGCAGGAGAATTTAATGAAAAATTATAGTTTTTCTATTTTCCATGGCCTTGTCATCTTCATGAATTGAATAGAAACAAGTAAAAGATAACAACTAACAGAGTTAATTGTGTAGACACTTGGCATATGATTGAATTTTATTGTTTAAACTATTTTTAATTAGCATTCATAAAATACTATAAATATCCAGTCTATACAGTTATATATGTATAATAATAATAATAATATGTATTGTTATAACCTGTATGTATTTTTAACCAAATTTGAGCCTAAATTTTGGACTCAATCATTTTACCAAAAATTTTCCGAACAAAAGTTATTTATTTCAAAAATTTAAACATTTTTTTATATTTGAACTTTTCTTCTATCTTTTATAGTTTAAAATTTGGTTAAACGGTTAATTGGACTCATTGGACGGATTTAGCTCATTCACGAATTTATGTTAAGAATACATCACCAAAATTTCATCCCGCTATCCCTTTTTTCGCAGTGAATATTATGTAGCGTTACAAAGTTGAAACAAAAATTAATATAATTATGTATGTCGAGCATAAAAAAGTGGGTACTTAGGTAGTTTTTGCTTTTGGAAATGAGGAGGGAAATTTATAGGAATTTTTAAATGGCCAGGTAGTTTTGTGCTTAAGTTTACCATTAAACTCTCACTCTCGCAAAGAATTAATTTTGATTTCTTTGTTTGGAATTTAAAATTAATAAAAAGTCACCTCGAAAGGAATATTCTAGTTTTCTTTTCTTAGTTATCAATTCCAAATGATTGTAAAATAAGAGAGAATTTAAAAATAATCAAACAATCACCACCATCATTTATAAACACTGATTTAAATCAAATTTTGTTGATTTCAACAAAACCATTCCCTCTTTTAACGATTCCCTTTTTAACAATTAATCATCAACTGTCATAAATATTTCAAATCGTTCATAAAATAATAAAGAATGACATACCGAAAAAAAAAATCAAATAAACAAATGATTTTTTAAACGAAACACAAATAAAAATAATTATCAAAATATTTGTCATTATAATTAATTATAATAATCATAAATAAATTACAATAGAGAAAAATGGTAAAAATTATTTGAGAAAAACAAAAAAAAAAACGAAAAATAATAATGAAAAGAATATTAAAACGAATAACATGAACCATAAAACAATAACACATATTGACGACAAAACACTGAAAATATTCCCCTAAATTGTGTAAACCTTAAAACAAACAAAAAAAATTCCTTCACTCCCTCAACTAAAACACGTACCATTTATATTTTACACCAAACCATTCTTCTTTGAATGTTGGAATTGTGTATATATCTTGTCGCACCGGCCCCATTCTCTCGAATACACACAATTTGACAAAACGTTGGTGACGGTGGTAGGAAGACAATAAATACATTGTCTTCTTCAAAAAACCTCTTACCATTCGTTTGACTAATTTTGTACAAGATGTCCACCAAGATATTAAAAATACTACGTATTATGACTTGGTTTAAGCAAGAATGATTCAATAAGTGCTAAATCAAAGGTATATTCAAACCGCCAAACAAAGGGGCAATGAAAGCGTATCATTCGAGTTGAAAATTTTTATTAAAGAGATTACTGACACAATTTCACAAATTGGAGGTAGATATTTCTCCAAAAAATGCCCTGCACATTTCAGTGTGCAAAAATTAGTGATGATGAAATGTGACCCCATTTTGTTTTTATTTCAGTCCACACAACTACGTTGAATTTTCTATTAAAACAGTTTAACATAAAGCATAGTAGTTTTCGATTGACTACCCATACTCGTCTTGGAAATTATTGATTACTTTTCTAGTAAATACCGCTTCGTTACACAAAAGTATTCTTTAATATCTAGTTGATTGCTTACAAATTTTCGTCAAGGACGCACCCATTGTAGAAGATCTGAGGTAAGAAGTTTTCGTACTGATGGGATGTTTTCTTGTAGAACCGTGATAGTTTTCCAAATTAGAGCTAAATTGTGCTTTTATTTATACTATATTTATTTTAAACAAGCCCCAAATACTTTTTGATCTTTGTTTCTTTACTTAAACATGAATCATTTTTGGAACTGCAACAGTGAATTGAAGAGTTTTGGAATTTATAATGAAAACTGGCTTGTTTGTGAGAGACAGTGATTTGGGAATGGCCGTTAATATTCCCTTAGACCTGGCGCATATTTCGGAGTGTGTGGTACAGCTCGACGCGGCATGATGCCATCGTGCTACTCGCGTCGTTTTAGGGGACGAATATTGCCACGCAGTTCTCTCTCGTTCAGTAGATACATGTTTTTGTTTACTAGTTTTTTAATTGGTAGACTCGTGAAACGTGCGACGCGTTGCGCGAGGAACTGTGCTACGCATAAGTGTTTAAGAAACCATAGAGCTCGTCCTGTATATACAAAAAGGAATCATTAGAAGATGCCACCACTAGGAGAATGAAGTATTTGTGTAGGCTGGGTAAGTTGTTATGAGAAAGATAGAGAGGAAGTGTTATAACAACCAAACACATACAGTTGCATCACGCGCGTGTCGTATTTCCTTAGATAAGCCCAATAAATGAAACTTCTTGATAACAACTTATTGTTGAAGAACTTTTTAGGGCAATTTGCATATATATCTTTAAATAAAATCAACTTTTGTTACAATGTATATATTTGTGTTATTTTTGTACAGAGTGAAAATATATTGAAAATAAAAAACAATTAGATTTTGAATATGTAAAAAAATTTTTTTTATAAAATATTATCCAACAAAACTATATAAATAATATAATAATTAATATAAACAAGACATTCATAACTTCATAATGGCGTTCGGCAGAGAAGATGAATTTTTATTTTGAAAAATTTTTGTTCAATCTCAAGCATCTCTTAGTTTACCAGCAAATTGCATGCGTTCTACATTTCAAATTAACATAAAACATTTGAAATGATGTCAAAAAACAAATTGTCGTGTGTGAAGTATATCGTGACGATAAAGCAGTTAGTAAACATTTAGCAGTACGGTAATTTTCCTTGATTAACTGTTCATAAACATTGTAGGTTTTATGAATTAGAGACCATAATTGATACATCATACACATATTCGATTCGAAATTGTCCAATCCTGTCTTTACTTTTAAGTTGTAAAATATGAATTGTAACATTATTTCGTAGAGCTTTATCCATATTTGATAAACTGCTATTTCAAATTTCAAGTTCGAAATTGACTAAAATTTTGAAATTGGGCCTAAAACAGGTTTATATTTTTTTAATGCTATAATAATTTTTTTTTTATAGTGTAAGCAAAGATTAGTCGATGAATTCAAAATTAGGAATGTTTTATTTTTGTTATTGTTTCTTTTTTTGAAAATTGTTTAAATTTTTTTTGCATTCACCCTATAAAATTTGTAATTCTACAATTTAAATTTTATACAAAAACGTGTATTTTTGTCATTTGAAGTAAAAGCAATGATTCTGAACATTTAAACATGAATAGATTCTTTTGCATTTTTAATTTATGGACAAAAAGTAAAAGCTTTGCTGTCCGAGTAGCTAATTATTCAAGTTCAAAATAGCTCCTTTAATTTTTCAGCTAACGGTTTCCACAAAAACTCATTTTAACTATTAATTTTACGTATTTTTAGCAAATGTCTAATGAATTTTCTTCGTAGTATTTTAATTTTGTGTTATTGAAACTTAAACTCTTCAGATATCTTTGTTGAAAACGTTCAACAAAATATAATTTTTCGGACAATACTTATTGTATCTTGAGAAATGTAAATGACAAATTGTTTTCTCATTTTTTTTATTTAATTTAATAAAACATTCACACCAAATTGATATTTTAAATCACAGATAATTTGAAAAACATTGGCTTTTTTATAGCAATCGTTATTACATTTTTTTCTAAAAATATGTAGCTGTATCGATTCTAATGTTTATTTTTATGTTTTAAGATTCCTTGGCCTTATATAGGACGATGTCTGTATCTTCAGAAAGCACAAATAAAAATGAGTAAAAATTTTACCCATTTAACGTTAGCGACGAAGCAGAAGGTTTCAATAAATTAGAAGAATTCCTAATTATTTTAAAATGAGACTAGTTAATTCGGTACAAAGGTTTCATTTTTGACATATCTAGCTCAGAAATACTACTGTTATCTGTTTACGAAATCAATTCATTTATTATTATTATTATTATTTTTTTTTTTTAATTCCAAAAAATTGATTTGGGCTAAAATCCTTTTTTCATGTGGAAAGATGTAAATATTCTAAATTATAGCATTACATCATACACTTTAGTTCCTTGTTAGATGATCATTGCTTTGGTGTGAGAGAACTGTGAGAGATGCCGATAATGTTGAAACATTTGCCTACAAAACAAATTACCCATTGTCGTCACAAATGAATAACATTATTTTATCTACACAATATAATTTGATATTATTATACGATTTATACTTTTCAAATAGTACTTTTTTTGAACAAAATACAATTTATTAAATAATAATCGTAAAAACATAGTACCAACCTTAAAATGTGTATAGTATTAATGCCTTAGGACAAGATAAGATAACAAAACTGTATTTATGTATCCGTTGTAGAAATAGTATTTGTCGCTTCATTTTAATCTATATCTTAATAATGTTGTATCAAATTTACAAAAAAAAAAAAAATAATAATAAAAAATCATAAAGTAGAAATTTCCAGAAAACCCTAAGAAATTAACGGTTTTGAATTTGAGTACAACTGTTTTTAAAATCCTCAAAGCCTATGTAACCAATTACATTAAAATTTATTTATAACCAGTGTAGATAACAACTTATAGACCTAATTGTTTAGATACTCGACTGTTATAAATATCAAGTCTACACAGTTATATAAGTATAATAATGATATGTATTGTCATTACCTGTATATGTTTATCAGCCAAATTTGAGCTACAATTGTGGAGAATTTAATCATTTTACGAAAAAATGTTTCAGCTGATGTAGTTTGTTTCAAAAAAATAAACATTTTTTGTATTCTAACTTTTCTTCTTTCTATTATATTATAGTTTAAAAGTTGGGTCAAGCATCTATTGGACCCAATGAACCGATTTTGCTTATTCAAGATATTGACCTTACTTTTTATGTTTGGAATACGTCACCTAAATTTTGTCTCGCTATCTCTCTTTATTTTATCGTTATGACGGTAGGACGGACGGACAGTCGGAAACGGACTCTGAACACCTATACTCAAACACGTTATGTATATGCCGAGTATAAATATGTCCAATATTTGAGTTTTTGAGCTAAAATACTACTGATTTAAACAGGAAATTTTTAACCTAAACTATTTATTTCAAGAATCTATTTATTTGAATATCATAGAAACACAGTTTAACCCCCAAGTAAAACGTTTATGTTCCAGGAGATATGTAGATAAATAAAACTTTTTCATGTGTTAATTGAAACAGTGAAACATTACATGCATGGAAACTCAACCACCATGCTATTATGAAAATGGATATATTTAGTAATTTAATAAGAAAATCACTACATATATATATATATATATATATATATATATATATATATATATATATATATATATATATATATATATATATTTATATATATATATAAATATATATATATATATATATATATATATATATATATATATATATATACATATATATATCTATATATATTTATACATATATATGGATATATATATATTTATAATATTTATATATATATATATATATATATATATATATATATATATATATATATATATATATATATATATATATATATATACATATATATATATATATATATATATATACCATGCACTAATATGATGAGTTTGTTGTAGGCGAGTATAGATAGTTGCTAGTAAGACCATGTTTCGGATATACTGGGGTTACATTGTGTGTAAAATTTCATCACGATTCATCATATGTCGGTCAAGTGGCTTAAAAATGAGATACAATAAATTTTAGGAAAAATGAGACAGTCATGTATTTCTATTATAGCTAATATTTTGGGGGTTCTCAGTGACTAATTGATATTAAGACTCTTTAAGCGAAGTGTAATTATTTATTCGACCATTAATATTTGATATTTAAGTTTAATAATTTATATATATATATATATATATATATATATATATATATATATATATATATACATATATATATATATATATATATATATACCATGCACTAATATGATGAGTTTGTTGTAGGCGAGTATAGATAGTTGCTAGTAAGACCATGTTTCGGATATACTGGGGTTACATTGTGTGTAAAATTTCATCACGATTCATCATATGTCGGTCAAGTGGCTTAAAAATGAGATACAATAAATTTTAGGAAAAATGAGACAGTCATGTATTTCTATTATAGCTAATATTTTGGGGGTTCTCAGTGACTAATTGATATTAAGACTCTTTAAGCGAAGTGTAATTATTTATTCGACCATTAATATTTGATATTTAAGTTTAATAATTTATGTCATTACAACATATCGTCTTTTACACAATGAAATCTTTTAAAATTGATCAAATAACTTTAGTTATAAGCATTAAGCAATCGGATGCAGTTGAAAGTAGTCGTGTTATTAAGATCACATTGCGTCTTAGCTTCATTCAACAAGTATAGTATAAACTGGTAAATTATCTGATTGTATGGGATAATTTTCAGACTCTTAAATCTGAACTTGCATATGGTTAAGATACATAGAATGTACACATCAAAAACTGTATACTGAATATGGCCTCCTAAAACCACTTATTCTAATAAAAGAAGGCAGTTTATCTGTGAGAGGTGTTTCAAAATTTTTCGAATCCATTAGTCAAGTACACTCAACATAATAAAATACCTGTTCGTTAAGAATATTTTAGGAATAATAGACGGTAAAAACCGAAATAATTACAGTGATTTGGTCGGTGTTCCAAACCCTTCTAATTTCTATGGAGGAACTGTCAGAATTTCTTGAACGGGGTTTTATAATTTAACCAAGCAGTCTTAGAGCTACCCAAGCTTAAAATAGTTTAATTATAAACCAGAAAAGTTTTAATTCCATAAGTGTTCCCCAGTAAACTTTTCATTAAGTAAACATTTTTTTAACATTAAAATCGAAAATTGTCATTCATTAAAATTAAAAGTTAAAAAAATATCTGATTTTTACACCACGAGGTGTTATCTTTTTTGATTATAGCAGTGAGTATTTAAAATATTTCCAATTTGATAAAAGTTATTTATTTATTTTAATTTTTTTAATACGCAATCAAAAAGTTTACAAACATATTTACCCATTCATTCTCCACAATTAGTCAGTGGTTTCCAAAATAAGGTATGCAGAAAATTTTTTTCTGATTATCTTAAACATCACGTTTCTCTCCAAAAACTAAAAAATAATTAATAATATTTTCTTTTGTAATTAATACTGAATTTATATATTAAATAGATTAAAGGTCTTAACAGATGTCTGTTCAATTGTAAATTTGACGTAATAAGGGTTATCTGACTAAATAAATTGGATTATATAGGGGTTGGATTTTAGCAAACTGACGAGCTTGTTTGAAATGATACAAAGATAACGGAAATAAGAATTAATATACATTCAAGTAAACCATTTGCGAACAAGAAGCTGCTCCAATATTAAACTATTCAATTAGAAAGCTTAATATTATATACGAAGCTGCAGTTTATTTGACCAGAGTATAGAATGAACATTTGCAGGTACTTCTAACTATCGTTGTTGTATTGTTTATAATGTTAGTTTGTACTAGATAAAATAGTTATCAAACATCTGGGGTCTTTTCCTGCACTAAGAAAACAACACCACTTTACTTTTCAACACATTCATCCATAACACATTATATATATATATATAGATAGTGACTCTATCATAATGGTAGAAAAACACTTGAGGAAATTTCACCAAGTGTCCAGTAATTTAGTTCAGAAGGGTATTTATGAAATACATTACTTTGAATTTATCTTTGAGAAAGGTTTAAATTTGTTATAATATTTTTGTATTACGGAAAATTCGTGAAGTATAAAAATCTGAAAAATTATAATTATTTTATATATTATCAAAGAGAATTCGATTTATGCCCCAATTTCCTAGATAAAAAATTTATTTGCATGTTATAAATATGTATTTAACTACAACGTAGTCATCCTTAGTATGAATTATTTCTGCACTGTTACCAAACTAGAAACGAGTACCATATCCCCGGAGAAATTTTACGATTAGATAACTCATACTGATGATGTCTACTTTGTAGCCGAAATACGTATTCTACAATACAATACAATACAAAAAAAAATTTTTTTTGATCTATGTAATTGGTTCACAAAACCGAAATTTGTATCGTGTATATTTTAAATTAAATAATTAATATCGAAAAGTACCTGTGTGTGGCAGAACAAAGTACCTGTTGCATGTAACCTAATCTCACTGCAAAATTGCTAGTTCTGTAAAAAAATTCGATAATTCGAACAAAATATCTATACTTATTCTTTACCAATAATATTTGAATAGTATTAGTTTGATATATCAATATGCATATTTGAGTATCAAGGCTGTTTTCGTTGGCTGTGTGGCCAAAAAATTTACCTGAATCTGTTTTTAAGTGGTTCTGATTGAAAGTATATTGGAAAAAAACCTTTTTTTTTTATCATAATTGATCAAACTGCCCTGTCTCGGACTTGCAACCTTCAGTCTTAGTCAAATGGTGAATATATATAGTGCCTTTAATCACTAGCGCAATGAGCCGATTTTGGTGGTAACTGTAAGTTGATATAGAATGATGGTGTTAGTAACAGTAACGTTTGTTTTAAGTGTAGAAAGTGTGAGATAAATATTTATTGGACACAGATGGTACACAATTTGTAATTATTTAATTGATATGTATACTGTAGATATTCATGGCATACCGTGCAATCCAGGCGTAATCTTACAAAGGTTTCTCAATAATTCAATTTAAAGAGTAATTTCGACATGTGATATTCTTCACCTAGACAATTCTTCCTGTGGTCAAGTCAAAAGATAATTGTTCATTTTAGAAAATGGAAAATTTTAAAAGTTATTCTCGGTAAGTAAGTTTACAAAGCTGTAGAAGAACTTTCCCGTATTGTGAATTCGATGGCCCCTCCAGGGATAGATGTGCCCAGAAGTTAGAACAAAACAAATTATTCATAGTTTTAACATCATCTTTACTTGATTTTAACAAAATAAAAAATAAAATATTCTTTTTTTATTTTTTTTTTTTATTTTCAAAATGAAAGTTCCTAACAAAATGACAGTTTAAAATCATCGAGGTTTACAAAAAAAGTTAAAATTTCCACGAAATCTGTTAGATATTTGCAAACATCGTTTCTAAGTAACTCGGCTTCAGTTTTATTCTGGGTACGATATTAACTTGCTATTTATCGAGACGCATTTTATAGCACTCTACAGTGGAAAGCTCTATATTGACTTGAAATTTTCAGGGAATTCTTTCAATATATAATTCAAGAAAATACAGCAAATTATTTATTTTTAAATTCTTAAGACAATCAAACCACATAATATCCAGCGATTAAGCTAATTAGGTAAAGAAAGTCATTCTTCGGTTGTCACTTTAGGTCATTCTTGAATACAACTTTGATTTTTTCTTAGATTGTTCGATATGCCTTCGACATCTACTTGTCTATGGTTGGATTATCAATTTGTGTCAAAATAGATACAGAAAATTATTTTTCTTCTTTCTACTTCATAACTAATATTTCGAACAGTTATAAAAACATGAAGCAATGATAATTTTATTTTTAGTTTTTTTTTTTTTTTACAATCAATTTGATTTGATAAATAAAAATATAGTTATTTTTCATTTTAGTATATTTTTTGTTGTATAAAGTTTCTTATTTATAGTGACAAGTGTGGTTGCATTATGACATGCAATGCTTCGTTTAATTTTAATTTACAGATTCTATAAAAGTATTATTTTTTATTTCAACAGGTATTATACATTTATATATAATAAAGGATAAAACTAATTTCCTAATCTATAGAATTGAACATTCGTTTTATTTTTATAAATTTATTTACGAATACTCTACTATAAAATGCATAAGAATTGCAATTCGACGTTTCTGGATGTACTTAGGGGATTATTTGGGCGTGGAAGTTATGTTGTTTGTAAAAATTTGGTTTGAGTATAATGATTTTACTAGAAACTGTGTGTATATACTCTAAAATTTAGGCCATCAAATATTTGATTTAACGTTCCTAGATATTCACCCTATAGCGGGTAAAATAAGGGGTGGAAATTTAAGTTGAATTTTTTATATTTTTATAGAAGTTACCTAAAATTTGGTATATTTACTCTAAAATACGAATAACGACAAATATAATTCAGTATTTTGCAAATTCAATTTTATTGGAAGAACGGGGGGGAGGCTGTAGTTTTCATGGGACCTTATTATTCCACCAATGCAATAACTTGTAACTTTAAACATGGGCTCTTAAACAAAAATAAAAAAACAAAAATAATTAATAATTTACAAATTTATTATCTAAGTGATTCCTTTATTTTGTGCAAGGGAGTAAAACACCTATTTTATTATCAAATAAATTGAAAATTTTTGAAAATTGAATAAAATTATGTTTTTAAATTAAAAATAAATGACCATTAATTAACCGTGTAAATTGGAATTGGTTAATAAATTTTAAAAAACGTAATAACAATAAATTTTATAGTATAGGATTAATTATTTTATGGTTTTATTATAAAATATCTATATATTATTTAGTAAATTGTATTATTTTTTAGAGGCAGTATATTTTCAAAAACTAACATGTAATTTTTGAAAACGAATAATTAAGAGATTTTTCCGTACCGTGAATATTATTTGGAAGGACTCGATTGATGTGCTACGAGTGTAAAAAATTTTTAAGGAAGCATTCACATTCTAGAAAATTTAGTTATCAATTCTACTTGTTCAATTGTTTGTATGTAAATTGTATCAAACAAAAAGTATTCAATAATTATACAGATTCATATTCAATTGAAGTAATTGGATTGAAAATTCTAAAAATGAATGATGAAATTGGATGAGTATTTATTTCAAATATAAATAATTAAAATTAGTCAAAAAATTTTGAGAAATTTTCTATGATAAATTATTAACCATTCACATTTTGATACACGATTCCCAGTGTCACAAACTGAATTTCTCATGGAGTGAAGCCATGGGTACAGCCATCACACTATACAAGGTATGAATGGATCGCATACAAAGCGACGAGGATCATCTAATCATCAATATATTCCTATAACCATTAGATTTTCTATCTAATGTATGAATGTATTATGTATATAAAACATAGAGAATAAATTATGTATTTCATAAAATACATAACAATGTTAAATAGAAGTATGTAGTTTGTTATATAATCATAATGAATTCAATGCTCCAATGGGAAATTAAACTATGGGTATGATAGGTATAACAGAGTATAGTAATAGCAGTGAGCTTTTGTTTTACACACTCTTTAGCCCTTTGGCATTATGTGAATATATAATATACCATACATACTATATACATATAGTCATTCACACCATTCTAAAACTATCGATGTTGGTTGGTGTATTTATCCAGTTAATAATGTAGAATCTATTCGAAGAAAGGTTTGTTGACTTCAATAGACAGCGTAAATGTACAAGATAGCCTGGGTCATTATTGATTTATGACAACTGGGATAACCGTTTAACTAGGGAGGAAACAGTTACAGAAAACTAGGTGCAGACGGAAGGCAATGGAGAATTCATAAATATTAAATACATGATACTTAGGTCCATCGTACTGTCAATGTTTGAACGAATAATAAGGATAGAGTGAAACTTCAAACTTGTTATAATTGATGAAAAAGCTCAAATCAGGTAACGTGATAAAACACTTGAAATTATATAGATAAAGCATTAAAAAGAGTAAGAAATTGATGAAAGTTAAATAAAATAAAAATTACGTTTAAAACTAAAAATATTACCAAGTAATAGAAAATATTCTAAATATAAAGTGCTGACTGAAGTGCAAGACTATAATTCAATCGAAAGTTATGAATTTTAGGAATTATTATGATTGCACTTCTCTCTGTCCTAATTAAACAAAGTGATGATATAGTTTTGTTGTTATAAAGAGGAAGTACAGAAAGACTCTACAAGCATACCCTGTCACTTCGTTCTTATCCATACGATGACAAACAGACCCCAATAAACCGTCTGGTTAATTATAATTTGCAAACTACCGTTGCTATTATTCGAACACAATCAGTCGAAGTAGCCAAACGCAAATACGTGTTCAATGGTCGAACAATCCTATGATATATGAATATGTTAACTTATTCAAAATATCATGACTAAGACAATTACCAAAATTTAATATGAAATTTTATTATTATATTGTAATTTTTGACACTGTAAATAATATTTAAATTATTGTTTGCAAATAAAATACTATTGTTAAAAAAAATTAAATTAAATTAGGTAATATTAACTAATTAACTATATAAAGATCATTTGTGTTTCTTTAGAATGTATTCACATAATAGAATAGTAAGTCTGGATTTTGATCGATAATTTTGACCGATATATATATTAACCTTCTTGAAACATCGATATTAAAAACGTACTTATTTCGTACAATAACGAGTACCGGAGGTTGTCAAAAGTAAATTAAAACTTTAAAACTTTCCCCCTGAAAATCAGAAAAAATACACAAAAATTTTTATTTTATAGATTAGAGAGAGTTACGGTAAAATCCGAAGAGGGAAAACTGAGACCATGGCTCCTTATACCTAAACAAACACAAGTTTTTAATAATACATTCAACCTCTGAAAATTTACGCTACCCATATTAAGTCACTATAAATTCACAAGGTTTTCAAAAAATTTCTCACTTAATTCCCTCTCTCAGAACCTCAATAACTCGAAATTACAATTTTGTTTAGGCTCTGACGGAGGCTTTTATATTTATTGAAAACTGTGTGTTTGTAATGAATGTAGATCTATCTCTGAAATATTTAATGATATGACTATTATCATGGTATTTATCCCACATAAATTTATAAAATAGTTTTGAAAAGTTAAATAAAATGAACAGTTTATATTAGTTGTGTACCAACTGTATTGCTAATATAACTTATACGAAAAACTACAATTTCTATTTCTCTGATTTAATATTTAATAATTTAGAAAACGCAAAAAAAAAAAATGTTATAAAAAACTGAATGGTATAAAAAACATATATTACATTATTATTTCTAGGAATTTATTTGGGTCAAAATTAGAATGACCACACCTTGTTCTCCTTCATATAATGCTATTGGAGTGTTTAATAGCGCAAATCTTGAGTCATTAGTCTCTGAGTGTTCTTTGAAACGAATCGTCTATTTTCTATAGAACTGGAGATATTGGTGACAAAACTATCACCATATGCCGTTTGAGTATAACTTGGAAAAGGCAAAAAATGGATATAATTCAATGCTTGATACTTCATCTAGACTCAGAACACTTTTCATCAGTTTTTTTTTAAATTAATATAGAGTGATACAAATACAAAGACGTTATAAGCAATCAAAGATTATTTTCTTTTTGTTTTCTCTCCCTATAAAACTTGTAATATATACGAAAATATTAATTAATAGACGTCATACGTAGGTATTTTCCTCTTTGTTTAATTAAGCATTTTAAATGATCATACATTTTAAAGATTTTCTTAAAATAACTTCAGAGAGACGCTTAAATTTAAGTAATACAAAAACTGTAGTCCGATCCCCAATTAGGGATTTTTAGAAAATAAACGCAATCGAAACTCCCAACTTTTTGAAACATTTTAACGTTAAGTATGATTTCTAGATTAAATAGAAATATATTGTTTCATTTTTCAAACAAACTAAAGTAGAAAATTTTACAAAATTAAAATTGTAGAAAACTAAATTTTCTATAATTATAGTTTACAATTTAGTTTTTTCCATATTTATGATCGAACGAATGAAAACTATGAACGGAACGGGCAACGAGAATGATATATGAATAATTGACTAACCGATACTGGTACTAACTATAAACTAACTGGTACTATAAATTCATGCAATTCAATCGGTTGTTGATTATTAGTTCGTAGGAAGAGGGATAGAAACATTCATATATTATTGATGGAAAATAACGAATTTTTTATGTATTCATATTGCGAATATTTACATGATAGTTTTTCCCCATGAACAAATACTATATTCCTTTTTTTATTGATGAATTGTGGAAATAGATTTTATACAGGCTGTTTATTTGTTTAATTCGAAAAAAATTTACCAAAAGCAGTGTAAACCTAGAAAGTCTTTTATATCTTCAAGTTTCATAAACAAAATGTGAAATGGGAGAAGATGCAACCAGTATCTTTTATCTTCTTATAGTTATTAATTTTTGCATATCAACAATTTAAAAAAATTAAATAATGTAATAATCGTTTCGAAATTAACGTCATCATCAGGCTGGAAAAAGCTGTATTAAGTAATTATGAAATTCCACAAAATAAAGCGTAACCCTATTAATACAAGTAGTTATTATTAATAACTTAAATTTTTAACACGTGGCTAATGACAATCGAGGGTGTTTGTACACTTACCGCCATTACGCCTGTTTACCCTATCCTTGTAATGGCATCATAACAAGAGTAACCGTGTAGTTAATTACATGAATATTGTTCATATAAATTTAATATTTTTTATACAATTTTTAATTTAAAAATTTCAATGAAAATTAATACTTGGATAAGTGTAATGAAGTAATATATATATGAATAAAATGAACAATTATTTTTATCTTTGTATCAATATCATTAGAAATAATCCTACAATTATACTACTCCTGAAATTCTTGATTTGTCTCCATATCTTAAAAAATCTAGTATACCTACACAACAAAGAAATTCTTTCATTTATACATACATTTATATAGATTACAAAATTTATACACTTCAAGCAAGTAAAAATCTTTTCGAGCATATATAGCTAAGAATCCTACATTTACAATATTAAAAATGTTTTTCAAAAATAATTTTTTGTATTAAATTTGTTTATAAATATAAATATGAGAATTATATCACTTAGATAACTTTTAAAGACAAGTTTCACACTCAAATGTATTCTACAATTTAATTTTCAACTTAATTTAATATTTCAGAAAGAAAAAAAAAAGTTTCTTTCGTTCAAGTAAAGAACAGCTCTGTTGCACGTATTATACTTAAAATAAAATTTAAGGAAAAAAAAAACGAGGGAAAAGCAAGCGAATGCTTTTTTTCACTTATCGTTTTGAAGTTTAAAAATGAATTAAAGAATTTTTATTCAATTAATAATGTATAAGATGAACAATATAATAAGAGTATAAAGGTGATTATAATATGTTTACTAACAGTTTAGAAAAGTATTATATTGAGGTATCGGGGCAGATAGAATTATTAGCTAGAAAATGTTTTAAACAAAGAATAGATTAAAATGGAATTGCCTTAAAAATGTTTTTAATGTTTGGTAATTTAAATGTTTTAAATTATTTATGAGTAGTTGAATATAAAAAATTATTAATCTTGAAGAATTATGTGCTATCAGGAGAGTTCCATATCGTAAAGCATCTGTGTTAACCTGGAGACTTTAGATAATTTTAATAAAATATACTTAAAATCAAAAACACTTCTTTTAATCAAGAAATAGAAGTTTAGATGATATCTGCAAGACTACACTTCCTACATTCAGATTTTAATTTTCAAAATTTTTTCCCAATTTTATCGATGTTTTCTATTAACTTTTAAGAAACTTATAAAATCGAGAACAAAATTTTCATTTTTGAATACGAAACACATTTTTATAAGGTAATTCTAACAATAATAGCAATAGTTTTTATAAGAAATAGTTTTATTAAAATTTAAGCTAAACTGTAGCCATTTCGACGGTGCTGTATCTATAGTGCCAAATAAGAACTAACAATTATTTCCATTGTTTTTTTTATCGGGAAATAAAAGATTAAAAAATATTATGAAATTATAAAATCGACCGAAATTATATAGTTTTTCGACCATTATTGACGAAAAACGCAAAAATAACAACTAATAGGATTATTTGTTTGGATTTATCATTAATTCATCATTTTTATCATTAACATTCATTAAATTCAATAAATATGCAACCCACATGAAATGAAATTGTAAATATTTGAAGCAGTTAACGAAAAAAATTTCAAATAAAAGTTGAACATATTCGTATTTAAAAGTTCCTTCTTATGGTTTAAAACTAGACCCGTAGATCAATTGAACCCTATTGACCCATTAATTGCACATTCACGAACGTCAACTGACTTCTTAATACGCCACATTAATTTTAGCTTACTAACATTTTTGAATTTTTTTATCATTCTATGGAAATCTTTTAAAAAATTTTGCAATTGACTTCAATTTTTATTATCGTTTACAAAAGTCTAAATATAATAATTTCCTCGCATATTTCAAAGTATTGAAAACAGGATTCAAGCAGCAACAAATTTTTTATCCGTAGTTAATATCACAAATCATTTGTCTATATATTTTTGTATGACCATAATTGTCTCTTAAAATGTCTTGAGCACGTTATATAAATAGCCTTGCTATATATGATGTGTAAGCTGCTCCTGCAATGGTTTCTAAGACGAAAGAAAATATAATCTCAATTTTCTTCTTGGTTACTTTTCACATCGGTTGTTGTTGTTTTTCTTTGTCTTGTTTTTTTATTTTTATTTTATTTTTTTATAATATAAAATATTTAAAGGAAATGTTTTAAAGAGAATAAAGTAGTATATACACTTACCTAGGTAGTAGGTACATAAGAAGTGTATACTT
The DNA here is from genome assembly GCA_020423425.1 of Chrysopa pallens. Lineage (NCBI taxonomy): Eukaryota > Metazoa > Arthropoda > Insecta > Neuroptera > Chrysopidae > Chrysopa > Chrysopa pallens. Next base: position 20,113,062 of record CM035593.1, on the reverse strand, counting down.
AGTATATACTCTCATATACACGGAGCTAGGTGTCTTTTCAATTGATTCGAAATGCAATTCGAATTAATGTAGAGTAAGTTGTAATGATCCGTATCCGGACAATAAAACCAGATGCAAAAATAAGGTATAAGTAGAAAAACTCTTGGTAGCTATTTCACCAGTTTTGTTAATTTATTTTAGAGTCTTACTTATTTTTTTAATGTTTTTTCGCAAATATAATTTAATAATTGAGTTGAATTTTGGAAATTCGTATGGTTAGAAATTACTCAAGCAAATTAGATCAAAATATAGGGCATAAATATAGGGTATGGTACCACGTGTATAGTGTAGCCGATCAGAAATAAGACGAGTATTAGTGGAGATACTTAACAAATGATAAAGTATCTCTCATCTCTTAATCTAATGCGCGAGTAAATCCCAGAATCTCCGCTTGGCTCTCTCTACCATAAGCCTATTACTTCATAAATATAGCTATCTATCAATAATTAAATCAGAAAAACGTAAAGAGATAGTAATAATCTCTTTGATTACTAAGAGTGTTAGGTGGTTACTAAATTTGGTTTATTAATTACAACTCAAACTGTGAGACTATAGTCAACACGAATTTTACAATGGAAATTTATTTGGGTCGTTTTCTTCGTTTAATCAAGAACTTTGAGCGTTAAAGATTTAAAAAAAAATTTTAATATACCATGGATGAATCAAAAGATACTTATGAATTAATAAAATATAATTGAAAAGAAATTGTAGCAAATTTACTTTATTTAAATTTTAGTTTGAAGTGGGTGATGCATGAAGATTTTTTATATTCGAACCAAAAAGCAGATTTCCAAACGCTTATTAGCTACAATAAATTCTATCTATCATTATCATAGCCGAATGAATTTTCAGTTCTATAAAAAAACAAAATACAAAATCAGTCAAAGGCATTTGACTTAAACCACTTATAGTTTTATATATATTTCAATTGGAATATTGTCTTTCACGCCAGAAAAATTTGTCCCTGTACATCTAGTCTAGGCCAGAAAGTAGTCTTGGAATATACCTACATGTGATGTTATTATAAAAGCACTTGCCACTATTATATGGGTTTTAATATGTTGCATTAAATATGTATACAAAATTTAATAACACGTAAATTATACAGGATGCTTTTTTGGTAAATGCTTCGCTAAGACGAAATAGAAATATTGTGAGAATACCGTGAATAATATATGAAAGCTTAAGTTTTGAAATTTTTTTTTTTGATTTTTTCATTTTTTTGTTGGCTTGATTAAACAGATTTTATAAAGATAATAGGCTAAAATTTTAAATTATTTTAACACGATCAACTATTGACCAACTTGACCATCTTAATATTTAATATATTCAATGGCTCTATGATATTGATTCACACGAGAGATCGCTCATGCTCGAATTCGTACAAAAGTACAAAATATTAGTTTCTTCAAATTCTAGGGATGGAAATAACATAAAGTTATGATTCATGGGACTGTGATAATGGCTTAGATATCCATCATATAATAGAATTTAAAATATAATTGAATATCATTGTGTTGACTATTCAAATTGAATGAATCCAAACGAAAAAATTTTATAAACATTTCAAAGACATAAACATTTTTTGTATTTGAACTTATCTTCAATCTTTTAAAGTTTAAAAATTAAGTCAAGTATGCATTGGACCGATTAAACTCACTTTTTATAATCAGAATCCGTTTCCATTTCAGCTAGCATAATGTTTTTTAGTTATCGTGATGACGAACAAACGGACAGTAGGACGGACGGACAACTTAATGACTAATTAGGTGTTTCATGAACACATAAACCAAAATTATTTGTGCCTACAAAACATCTAGTCTAGGCCTATTACATTGTGTTACAAACATTAAACTAACATTAATATACTTTGATATATTGTATATATGTCGAGTAAAAAAATATATAAACCGAAATATAAGGACCGTTCGATAACCTTATCTTATGAATATATTTTAAAAATAATTTTCAAACACCATTATCTCTCTATTTATAAAAAAACAAGTACAGAAAATTTAAAAAAAAAACATTATTACTTGTTTAAATATCCGAAATATGGCAGTAGTAATAGAGAATAAATACCCCACTCCCATAATATTTTAGAGGAAAAAATTGAATGCAGTCGTATAGGAATTTTAAAGGAGTGCATTTATAAAAGACATCTTAAATACAAGTTGCCTAACCCTGTTAACGACACAAATAAAAATATATCTAAGTCATCCCTGATATCCACAATAATCATTTACAACGTATAAATACACATAAAATGCATGTTATATTTTGGTTTTACTTGAAAAAGCTTTTCTTAAAGCTGTTTTCATTCAAGGCTATAATTTCCGCTTGTCTACAGTTAAGTTATTATATTTATAGTCACCAGTAACATATATACAATATATGTATATGTATGTATACTCAAGAAAAGAAAAAACGTAACGACCTGAATCTTCCTCGCTTGCTTAAAATTATGAAAAACACAAATTTTATAATGTTTTTTTTAATAATTTTTTAAATTTCAAAATGAATGATTTTTATAGATAAACAAAATAATTTTGATAAACAACTCAACAAAATATAGCAACCGAGTTGTTCATCTATATAAAAATACATGAAGGAATAACTTTGTATCCCTTTTTATGAAAATTGGGTGGACGGAGGAGTATGGAATTTGGCACACTTATAGAATATATACAGAAGGACTGGAGAATGTTAACCTGTTTTTAAAATTATGGATAAAAAAAATACTAAAATTACACATGCTATGACACACACATATATAAGAGGTGTGGCTTATATTACATACACTTCCATACACACGCATGTACTTTTTTTCTTAATAAAATATATTCTGTTTAAAGGCAGTGAGATTCATTTTTGATTAATTATGTTCAAATTTCAATCGCTTTAACGGGACTCTAGTGTTTTTAAATATGTATAAAAGTGTACATGTGTCGGATTTTATGTTTTCTTAAGTATATGTATGTATGCCATATAATATGTATGTAATGGCAGTTGTTAAGTTCATAAAAACTCTTTCCTATTTATTCGGAAACTACACGAACACGCCTTTGCAACATACAACTTCATTCTCCCACCATCAATGAAATGCATTTTCCAATTATAAATGCAAAATTCACTTAACGTAAAAAGTGTTTATTATTATTTTCTTTTTATTATATAACATTAAAAATGTTTGTTTAGTTAAAAAGAAAGTATAGTGGAAAAAAGTTTGATGTTAGAATTTTCTTTCATCTTAAGGAGTTTCAATCATATTTATTACCTTGTATTTGTCAACCCAAGATAGAGAAAGTCTCAAAAATTTCGAGATTAATTTTCTTATTCGCATTTTTTTGTTAATAATCATCTGAATATATCAAGTATCTAAAAAATTAACACTGTTAGTTGTTTTATTTACTTCTTCATATGTAAATATCTTATAGATAAAAACATCCAGGCTAAAAGTGTGGGACTACCCAATCATTAAAGTGTTCGATTATAGTGAAAATATATTTCACTTAGAGCTGAAGGATATTTTTCTGGCGGTTCCATTTTTTTCTCATCGGAATAATTTTTTTTTTTTTTATTTCGTTTGAAAACTTGGCCCCACTCCCTCGAAATGTAGTTTAGTGTATCTTATGAATTAATCTCTCCAACCTCTTAACCAAGCGATGTGGATTATGGACTCTTCCTAATTGTTATTTGGTCCTGCGCACACCATTCAATGTAACTAAATAATTTGTAATATATATTAGACCGCACACATGGTAAAATTTCTGTTATATCAGATTTTCTGATCAGAAAATCTGATGGTGTGCGCGTATATATAATGCTGTCTGAAGTAGTATAAGAATTTCTGATTAGAAAATCTTAAGATTCTGTCTAATGTCGACCATTTGTTAGCCAAAAAAGTGAGTAATAAATTTCAAATACCTAAAAATTCATTGGTTCATGGTTCTACGTAACCGTGATACCCGATGATATACGCTTACTTAAGAATTTTATCTGATTTTCTTATAAGAATTTCTTATAAAACTGTCCGATGGTGTGCATTGACCTTCAGATTTTTTGATCAGAAAATCTAACGCTGTTTGCTGAACCATACAACGTTTTGGTTCCGTTTGTTAAGAAACTATATAATGAATAATAAATAATTAGAAAACTATATCAATAATTTATATGAAAATAATGAACAACTTTATTCTGTATGAATCAGATCAGATGAAATTCGTAGAAATGGTAAATCTTTTATAGTCTCCTTAATACAATTTTACGCAACATTGTTTTTGTAAGAAGAACAAAAAACGGCAAAACACGGAAAAAATAAAAATGACATTATTTATGTATGTCCCTGTGTTTTTTTTTTATTTGTTTTTTTGTTTGTTTGTCATAATGTTTCGTGTGTTGTCTTTTTAATAATTTTTCTCTGTTTAACGACAACATTCCTATATAAATCTAGCCATTAATCTTTCATAAAAAAACGGTGTAGGAAAATTTATTATTATGAAAAATTCAAATGTGCAAAACAATGATGAAGAGTTTATGACAATTGTTTTATGAGAGGATTGTTAATTTCTGAGAAATAAAAAAAATATATAAATTTCGTGGTGAGAATACCTTTCTAGAAAAGATTGATAATTCTTAAACTGCATAATAAAATAATCTATTTTCCTTTCAGAAAAATACTTATTTGGCGAAAGAACGATATTGTAAATTTTTATTATTATGTAAAATGGTGTAAGTGTTTTGATTGATTTGAAATATATCAAATATGGCAAAACTTGATCATAACTTTCGGTGTAAGCGGAATCAAATATAATGAAATATCATTTTTTTTTCCTAGACAACAAGTACTTTTCATATTCACACATTATTTTGATGATTTTCGAGGTAAAATCGCTTATCCCTACGTATATGGTAAAACCAGGGCAATTTTCTATTATAGTCATGACTAGTCTGAAACAAATAAAAAAATGGATTTGGCTCGGTATAATAAAAACCAGAACCCTTTTCACTTGACAAGCTAAAATTATAAACACGCTTAGACAATATTCGTGTGTAACGTAACACCGTAACGAAACATTGACACGTAACAACCTTTGTGTGGACGTGATTGCATAACATCGTCGTGCAACAATAATTGATATGCAACGATGTTACATCGCGTCCCACAAATTGTCGGTTAATTTAAATCGCATCAAAAGATGTTGCTAGGTGGGGTTACGATTAGTGTGGACTCAACAACGTCATATTTGCAAAGAGAAAACGTAAATATTAGTTATTTTTATCTTAATCTTATTTAAATAATTCGATATAAGGTACTTTGTAGGTAAACAGATGGAACGCTACGCAACAGACATCAACATCGTAAATTATGGAAAATTATCCCAATGCACTATTTTCGAAAACTATCTCAAAATAAAAAAATTGGCATCGGTTTTATCATAGCTCTATAAAGCTTCTACAAATGGTATTAAATTCATTATTACATATGTTTTAAATTTTACTTCTCATTAATATCATTGGATAAAATTTAAGTAAAACCCAAATTTGGTTCAGCGTTTTTGAAAAGCCATTATGCAAACTAAATATGGCTATGCACATCAGAACCATAACCTCAATATTGTTTAAAGGTAGAAATCTACACCACTATAATCTCTATTACATAATCATGAAAGTTACTCCATGGTCGGCTCCATCATTATGCATGATTGCTTCTGATTTTTTATAAATAAAGAGCAATAAAGTAAGGGACATCACTGACAGACAAAATTTTAGGAAATCAATACGTAAAATACTTCTTTCGATTGATTATAATAAACAAAAATATAAAAATTAGTTACAGATACTACCAAACGGTAAAAGTATCATATAAACTGGTTGTTTGGGCAGGTAAAATTCTAGACAAACTAGTTTAAAAAATGAAAATATTTTAAGCATTTATTAAAACACTTTTTATAGTGTTTATACACTTATCGATAGAATTGTTTATGCCTTATAACAAGAGTTAACATTTATTGCATTTCTATTTTAAAAGTTTGCTTATGGATCCATTGGACCCAATTTTACTCATGCACGAAATTAAACTCACTTTTCATGTTTAGAATACGTCACATTTTCAGCTCGCTATCTCTTTATGTTTTTGAATTATCGTGACGGGCGGACGGACCGTCATTCATTAGGTATTTCTATGAACGTGTATACCAAAATTTTGTTTGTACGCTCAATATTAGGTAGCGTTACAAACTGTGGATTAAAATAAATATGCTCTAGCATATTACGTATGTTAAGTATAATAGTTATTCTCCTCTGGCAGAGAAGTCACCACTTACGTCTATATAATAAAAATGATTAATAGAACTGAAAATTTTGATCATATGTGTGATATTATTATTATTATTGACCAATAACCGATGACCATTCACTATAATATATTCATATATAGTTTCAATAGATAGATAGATAGATGATATAAATTTTAAACTAGAATTATCAGTGTTATATTATAGATAGATATATTCACCATATTACATAATATTATATGTAATAATAATAATAATAACGTAAATAAATGGATATTTAAACTACAGTGTTATTGCTATATACATGCACCTATTTTACCTACCTATAATGTATAAATATTATATAATATTATATTAGATAATCCATTATTTATATTTATTAACTATTATATACATATATATTTGACTATTATGACATACATTTACTAAACATGTGTGAAGTTATATACAAAGTGATACATTTTAATTGATCCATCTAATAAATGATGAAAGTTTAATTAGTAAAAAATCATCCGAAATAGGCAGATTTTTTTATAATAATAAGTTTTATAAAATAATTGATCAATACAGATGCTTATTTACGTCAAAAATACACAATAGTTATTAAATACATCACAATTATAACAATTATAAATCATTTATGTTATGTGATGCTTGCCTAAATAAGAAAATTTTTAGATAATTTTTGAATGTGTCGATTTTTTGGACGTTGTATATTTCAATACTTGCAATGAAATTTTCAACGGCTTTGATTAAATATGACTAATTTATGCTTCGGAATTTGGGCTTGGGGGGTTTAATAGTAATGGTCCAACAAGTATACTGGGACTAAGAGAAATTTAAAAAATAATATTGGGTACAAACGTTGAAGAAAACATTTAGGTAAGAATTCTTAACCATCCTTTAAGATATCGAAAATGAATCCTGTAAACCCATTTTGTATTGTTTGATACAGGTAGAAAAGGATATTAACATCTATAATTGTGGCAACACCCATCTTAAACTACATCCGACGCGAAGACGATTACATCCTTGTTATTCAAGCATCAACTGTGTTATCCATTTCCAGCCCCATTAACTATAATCGCCCAACAACCACTACCGGGATTTGAACCCGTAACCGAACATAGTTAATTTTCTATAAGGGCATTAAAATTGAACGTTTTAATGCCCTTATTCGCTTGGCTTTTGAGCTAGTTTACAATATTTACATATAAGTATTATGAGAGTATATTTACGGTTACACAAAAAACATAACTTGTTCCTTTTTATGTTAAAAAAATAATATATTATGTGTATATACACTCATAATGATTATATGCAAATACGTTATATTTTCTACAGGATATTTAAACATTGTATTCGCTATATCAATATGTATAAAACACGATCGGTATAAAATGTATTTAATATGAATAAATTTGGACGTAAATATGCTACTGCTTATATAATTTTGTTAAATTTTGTTATATTATTATCATTAATATTACTATCAGTTAATATAATTTACATTTATAAACAAACTCATTTATACACTGAATTTAATAAATTGAAGAGGTTAACTAACTAAATACAGCCCACATACAAAAAAACACATAAAGGTGTTTATGTTTATTTCAGAACTGTGATTATATTTACAAAAATTATGATAAATGAAAATTATTGTGTTGAAAATCAAAACCGGTATGTTCTGGTTTTCTATATTTTGAAATTACATTTGAAAAACATTATAATGAAACATTTGATTTTAGACTGCAATTGGTTGTTCAAATAAATTGTTTTGTTCATGCAGTTTTGAAAGCTTTTACGATTATCTTACAAATCGTCCAAAAGCTCCAAAACGATTTATCGCTCTTTTTATTGATTTAAAAAAATAAAATAACATATACCATACTATTTAATGACTATTTTCCGAGATAATACTTCGAATCTGTCCGAGATAGTGTACTGCAGATAATATTTGAGACGGTCTCTTAATAACTACGTAGACTTTCTTTTAATAAGTTTCATTTTTATGGTTTGGGATTATCATATAAACGAAGTTTTATAGAATTCGGTTCACAAATATACCGTTAAGAAAATTGTAAAAATCAAGAGTAATTTTGAAGATAAATTGGAGATAAATTTCGAAGAATCCTTGTTTTTAAGGTTTTCAGACCTAAAAATAAATAAAAAATTTTATTCATTGAAAGAAAGATTGAATGATATTTTAGATATTGCTTAAATTCGTATTCTGAGATTGACAACTCGAACAAAGTTCAACGTATAATTTGAAATTAACCATCCCCAATCGTTAAAAAAGTGTATTGTTTGGTACTCTTAGAACTTAACTATCGGAGAAAACTATAAACAAACGAAACAAAGCAACTTTTAAGATCACTGCATTAGATGATAATGGCCTCTCAATTTTAAACATTACAAAAAAGAAAATCAAAAAATGGTACTTATTTACAGAATTATTCTCTGAAAAATTAATCAGAACCTAACATTATCGATATAAAAACCTTTATAAATTATAATGTGTTGACGAAAATAATATACCATTTTTGAAACACCTTGTTAAATGAATGGAGTAGGTATTAATTATATGAAAATGTTATGAATTTCAAACTAGATAATTTTGGTTATTTATTTAGTTGATTTGATTAAATTAATAAAATTCATTGAGGTCAGTAGGTTTATTATTTTAAAAACAAGTGAAAATAATAATTAACTTAATGAATTGTTTCAATACCTTCCGTTTAATTGAAGACCATTACTGGTTTTTTATTAAGCATCTAATATAATAAGATGGAAGAATTGCCCAACATGAGAAATGCGCATTTAAGTCACAAAAAACAGATAGGTTTCGAACGCTAAATCCGCGGAACGTTAATTGATAGATGAGATGTTTCTGTAATAAGACCCTAATTAGCATCTCCACAATAATTACCATAAATTAAAAGATGTTAATTAGTTGTGGAGCTGTATACATTCGTAAGAATTAATTTCACAGACCCACCAGTGGACGCGAATCAAAAATTGCTCCCAAAAGTTACCATAATGTCAATTATATAAAAAACATTTGGAAATCGGAGAAAAATATACTTTTTTTTTATATTCTAAACAAATACTTCCGAATACGGAAGTAATTCATTTTTAAATATAATAAATCAATATTTTGGTTATACAGTTTGAATTGGGAAAAGATTTTATTTCTTATAAATAATGGGCTATGTTCAATGCGATATGGTTTATCAGAAGAATAAAATCATAATAAAGTTTTGTCATATATTTAAAATTATTAAAAACTTGGCACCGATAATAATTATTATTATTTGTAAAGTTTTATTTAAACAGACAACTTTCTACGAGGCCTTTTTTATTTTATAAAAAAAAATGTCATTCTCGTAAATTTTATTTCATCTCTCTTTTTTTTTCATTTGTGGAAATGAATAAGAAGGATTAATTGAATATAATATGCATGGAAAAGGTATTCTAAGAATAGAAAAAAAAACATGATAAATAATTTCCAGAATCGAAGTTGGAAAAATTATTTTTTTTTAAGAATTTACCAAATTGCTTTTATATTGGTGTGATTATAGTAATTATATTTTTAGCACGTTTCTTGCGTTTTTTGGATAAAAGGAAGAAGAAAAATATGGAAATTTCGACTATTAAATCACTGACTTAAAAAGACCAAAAATTGAAAATCTATCCATATGCGTACCGGGTATTTTCTTGAAGTATGAACTCAAAAAAATAGGATGAATCAAGAAAATATTTCAAGAAAAAAAGGTTTGTTTATTTTCAAGTGCATACAAATTGCTGTCGAATTATGGCAGCGTAATTCGATAAAAAAGCTTTCTGATTTATAGAAAAAATGGACTAATATCGAATTATATGTTTAATATGATGAGGCCATCGAGGAATGGGGGGGAGGTCATACATATTCATATCAAGAGTAATTTTTTTAACAAAAATAACATTTTTGCATGTCTAAAACTAAAAAGCATTTCATATTGGTATACATAAAAATATTATGTCAATAAATATTCACTAAAAATATATTTAAATGCTTTTAGTAACTATTATTCTCGTTATTTAGTTTTATATATAAATGTTAGGTTGGTAATAGTTACATAAATAATAATTTATATATGTTTTATTTAAATAAATATGTTTGTATTATTTAATATAAAATTGTATTTCATATGATGTCTAACGGAACCTGGGTGGTTTTTGTGTGTGATTTTGTAGTTAATATTTTAAATTTCCGCTTTAAAATTTATGTATATTTTACTTGAGAAGTTTTTATTTGAAGAAAAAACAGTCAATTCTATTAGTAAATAGACAAGTTTATAAACCATATCTATAGAAAACTATATGAATACTCAAAAAATGAGTAATATTTTATTTAAGATCTTTAAGAAATCCACTCGTTTTACTAAGAGTGAAGCAAATTTTTTCAAAACTGAACTATACTTTATAAGCGTATACAGTTTTGCGATTTTTGGCAATAATTTAAGGACGGAGAAATGATACTTAAAATTTTAAAAATTTAAAAAAACCCGTATGGTATCAGAATGTTGCAACAAAACAAGTTGTACAAAATCCGAGCATCCGGCAAGTATTTTCTAAAACCTAAAATTCGGTACTCAGTTCTAAAATATTATTATAAATACAAAAAAAATTAGTCAGTCAGAATTTTATTATGCAATTGTGTCATAATTTTTATAAATAGCTAAAGGCTTATTTTGGTGATATGGCCCAGTTTTAAAAGTTTTTGTTGCTTATCAATCTTAAAGTACACTAAGTACGAACTTCTCCCCTTATGCTTCCAGGCAATTTATTAATATTAAGTATATCTTAGATCTTAATTAAGCTTTAAATGTGATTGTTTTAAATTGAAGTGTTTTTGTGATTGTATAAGAAACCTTAAAAAATCATCGAAAAGTTCAAAATGTTTTTTTCGTTGTTTATGAATTTTCTAGGATAATTAAGATTTAAAAAATTCAAAAATAACATTAATTTTGCATTCGGTCGATTAGTTTATGAGATATTGCATGAAATACATCCGCTAAATCGACCTATTTATCGGATTTTCATTGTAATTTTAATTTCATATTCGTAATTTCAAAAGCTCCAAGTACGAATTTTTTGGCTTTTTTTAACAAAAAGTTTTCGAAAATAATAAAAATTCTTCAAAGACTTCTAAAGACTTCTTTTAATTTCATTCAACTTCGTAAATTATTGATATATAGCAGTGTAAGCGAGACTTCGTCACTATCTTGAACATTATAAAATCAACGGTATGAAGAATTAAAGATTCCTGTGTTCGGGCACACATATTTTCATTTAAACACATACAAAATAATTTAAATAATTGAATGATATACAATAATAGAAATGCGTTTTATATTTGTTCATATAGAAAATAAAATGACCGAATCGGTATTTTTTAATTATTTAAAATTGCATATTACCTTTTTGCATTGTTTTCACTCATAACAATATCCTACTGATGACTATTGCATTAATTTTCCAGTTTTATTCACTTCATAATGGAACTAAATAGTTTTCAAAAGTATTGGCTAAATAAAAATCATTTTATGAAAAATTTCAAATATATTCAACACTTTCATGAAATTACACAGTTTTTATTTTTCATCAAGTTGTTAAGATGTAAAAATCACATGAATCGACTGCCTTATTAAACATATTCATTGACAACAATGATAATGAAGATTTTCACTCCGTCCTACCAGATTCCGAATTATTAACTCTCAATAAAGAGTTCTGTCTTGTAATGTGGCCGATTTTGTAAATCCTAAATTTTGATATATCTTTACGTTTCAAGGTCTCTATAAGTGTTTTTGCAGATGCCCTTGTCTCTGTGTACGTGTGAATGTATGTTCCTTTTTTTCTTTTTTCCACATTTTAGCAAAATTTGGCTACCTGTTTTTTAACGGATAATTTAAATCTGAAAAACAACATATTTACCATATTCGTAATAATAAACAAATTATTATTGTTGATTCTCCTCTCGTACGCGATGCAACGTTGGATTAGAACTTGAATTGAATTTTCAGCTTGAATTTTTCTTGAGACATGGATCGACCTTAAAGCTACATAAATTGAAGACGATTCACGAATGTTTAATATGTATGCTAGACAATAAATTAAAAGTTAATTAAAATGTAAATTGAAAAACAGACCTCGGTTATTCGGTTGTCCTTAGTTGCGCAAGTTTAATAAATTGAAAACTTATAGTTTTAATCTCTAGGAAGTACTGAAGTCTAAACTTCGATCCAGCACTTCTAAAATATGGTTTTTGAAAATTTGGTCTGTGTGTGTAACACTTAAACATTTCGAACGTTTTTTTCCATATTTTATCAAACTTTGTATTTTATCTTCTAGTTTTGCCGCATAGCTTTTTATTAAATTATGGTTTATCGGGTATGCCATTTATAGTCATTTGAGCTTTCTACCGTTTTTCTCAAAATGGACTCCAACGATTTACTCTGGGAAAATTCATATTAAATGGAAATGTTCTATGACGTGGGTCGCAGTAGATATTTTATTTTTAAATAATATTAAACACTAGATTGAAATTTACTTTTTTGCTAGCGTATTTTATTTCGTGCTGACTATTCCTTTTATTTTTTTTAAATCATACTAAAATTTACATATTTCACGGTTATATGACATAGAAAAAAAGAGAGGTTGGCATCATATTTACGAACAAAAATTGCACTTGCATACAATATTAGATCATCATAACAAAAACAAAAAAATGATAGTAAAAAATAAAAATGTATAACGTAAAATTTTATTTTAAATGCATACATGCATATAATACATTGGTATCGAATTATTTAACATTGACATTAAATAAATGGCTGGCTGATTTTGACAGTTTGATTTTTGAATAACAATATTTAATTGAAACACACGATAACGTAATGTGTGTATGTGTAATATTATTCCTCGCACGTCAAATTGCTAACTGTGAAATTGCTTAGCTGTTAAAGAAACATTCTCTGATAGTGCTTTTTAAATAGGTTGGAAGATTTCAAAAGTGTATTAATCCAATGGAGGAGATTCAGTATAATCTAATAAGAAGTAATATTAGATTATAATTAATCCATTACACAGTCCCTACCTATCTTATTTTGAGCTTACCCCTTCTCTAGGCTGTGTAAGCTTTGACATTAAGTACTGGAAACTACTAAATTCTGGGTACTTTGAAGAAACAAATAATGTCAATTTTGTATGGTTTCATTTACTTTTATGTTCAATTGGCGTCTCCATTTGTTGTCTTCTTTAACTCCCCCGTATATTTTCCCTGTCTTTTTCCTTGCAAATCATATTCTTTTTCAAAGGTCCTCCATTTGCATTCACCTTTCACCGCCATATATAACTACAGGACGAATTCGTGTAGTATAAATTTGCGTCTCCGCATTGCGGTTTAATAGTTCTGAATCATTGATACCCATTAAAACTGTGTTTCATGGTATAATTTCAAGGTTTCAAATAATTTTCTCTTGCTATTACGTTTACCTTCAAGAAACTTAACGAGCAAAACCAGTATCTTTTTTTACTCGACAGGGTTATGAATACAGCTATCACACAATAGCCCAGATTGTAAATTTAGTCCGAACTCTAGTATCCTTTTCTCCACATTCTGTAGATAGCGTGTGACTAGTCGTTAAACGTTTTGTATTCACTAAAGGATTTTATTTTTTACAAAAATTTATCCTTTTTATTTCGTAATTATATTTTTTGAACTGGTGAAGGGACGAAAATGATGCATAAAAAATTTTGAAATATTGAATGTAACAAAAAAGTTTTCACTCATTTTTCTCGAAGCCAAATAATTGTTAACATATCAATAAATTGGCCTTGACCTGATACTTTAAATCCCAATTCATACGCATTATACAAAAATTAATTATTTAACTTTATGATAAGGGTCAAATTTCTTTAGGTATAAAATTTCTTAATACGTATACGAATCAATAAGATACAAAGCGTTTATAAAATATTATAAGTGCAAGTATTCAAATTTTATAAGAAGAAATAATTGTTATATTTTATAAATATTTATGAAAAATCTCTCTTTATTTTTTTATTGCTGATTATAGATATTGTCAAATTTGATTCTTTGTATATTTTACTTCAGAGTTATATCTACGATATTGGAAGTATTGTGATCAAAATTAAAAATAAAATTTATTTTTCTCTGATTTAAAAAAATGTTTTTATGTCGACGTTTTGAAACTTTCTGAGTATTTTTCGTTTTGTGTCCGTCGGTCGGACATTTACATGAACGTGCATAGTTTTAAAACTACTTGACCAATATTTACTAATTTTGGTAAGCCATATGAGGGTGTTCCGGATGGTTCCATTTATGAAAAATCTCAACCTATTACCGTTTCAGGAATAGAGTACTGAAAATATACTTCGTTTTTGAATCTATTCTGATAAAATTTTGTATACACATGACCAATATGGATAGACAATAGTCGTATGAATTCTGTCACAATCGATTATTCATGAACTTCGTTGTTGAATATAAATTCAAAATCACATCGAAAAAAAAAAAGGTAAAACAAGTCGGCTTACAGAGAATTTTATGTTATAATAATGTGAAAAAACTATTTTTTTAGATCATATTCAAATTTTAAAACAATCGGTCACAGAGGTTGAAATTTATCTTTTAATATACCTTGAACTATTCAACCGATTTTGGTGAAATTTTGTAATTAGTTGCACGATGTATTTATGTCAACGGTTTGGATTTTGTTGGTATTAATTATTCTGTGTACGGGGCAAATCTCAAAATAATTCCACACGCATAAACTTGTTCAATGGTTTTACTGTATTAAATGCTAGTGAAATTAAAATTGAATAAATAATGGTGCAAAAGAATGTTTCATCAGTCACTCAGAATTCAATAAGACAAAATATTTGCAAGTACTTGTCGATGTAGAAAGGAACGCATGATAGAGGGAAGTGGAAAAATTATCGAAGAAAGTATATATTTGATTATTTTACAGATAAGCACACGCACATAATTTCAATAGGAATAAAAGAGATATAAACATTCCTTATGAAGGACATGATCTGTGCAAATCCGATCAATGTCTTTATTATTAAATATTTATTGTGTATATTCATAAATTTCAATAACATTCATTCATATATCTATCTTCATATGGCATAATATAAAATACTAGTAGTTCTGTGAACTGTATACCTAAACTGTAGAAGAAAATGAAAAGTATATAAATAATACATACAAAAAATTTAGAAGACACAATCCAAAACATGATCTTAGACAAATTATTATGTCAAACATCAAATATTACATGTATTAAATGAATACAAAAATAGTATATAATATGGACAGGTGTCTGTAACCGGTTGTTAAGTTTTTATAATATACTTCTCGATATACTTCTCGAGGGAGGAAAACAAATAGTTTCCAAAAATTATACAGAAAATTTCCTGTATGTGGTCAATTTGTCCACCAAATTTCTTAAATGTCAAACAAAGCGTTCGAAATTAACAGCGTAACCGTTGGATAGACAGATATATATAGACCAATAGAATGCAATAATAATTATCAATGATATAAGATATTAATCCAGTATTAATTCTACAATTGTAACACGGGGGGAGGGGTGTTTTTGCGTAAAGAAGTTTTTCATTCTATATGTTTTTGGTGTTCTAAAAATACAAATCTTTTTACTGTAACTGCTAACCATATTGCTTAGTCTGTTATAAGCGATAAAGTAGCTACGTAGTTTGTCTTTGTGGCGCCTCTTTTCAAACGTCGCTCATCCCCTTTCCCCACTCAACGGAGTCATGTGGCTTAAAGATGTTGCTATTGAACTTTCGAAAGTGCATTTCGAGCACCGAGACTATATATCTTATATATTTAAATGAGCAATTCTTGTATAAATATATATATATATATATATATATATATATATATATATATATATATATATATATATATATATATATATATATATATATATATATGTTTATATGAAATTCAGTATATAGGGGGTTTCAGGGGCGATAAATCGATCTAGCTAGGAATCATTTTTAGAAAATGTCATTTTATTCGTGTTTTATCGATAATTTTTTATATTGTAATGATATATTTGTTTAATATTTATATTCACAGGTCTCACGTTTGAATCCCGGCTCGACCGACGAGTAAAATTAATTTTTTTTACATTTTAAACCCAACCCAACAAAACAACATAACAAAGTGAATAATATTTTTCAAATAAGATTTTATTATAATTGTATAATTTTTTATAATGTAATGATATATTTGTTTAATATTTAAAGTCATTGGAGTGGCTAATTGTTAGCGTGCTGGACTCGTCTTACGCCTCGACGTAATATAATTTCCAAAAAAGACAATTTATAAATTTAAAAAAAAATACCGAGCAAATCTCACTCTCGGTCATCCAGGTACTTTACATATTAAGAAATACAACTGTCATGTAGTTTTATTTTCGAGTCGAATACAAACGTATTTATCAGAGATTTAATAAGAGTGGAACAAACAAACAAACACTGAACAATATTATTATTATCATTATGATTATGATGAGAATGGAGTGAAGTAATCTATAAACATTAAATACCAATGAATGTATTGTTTGTTGTGAAAGAAATTATATTGTTAGACAAAGAGATAAAACGCACAATGATTAAACTTTGTATATTCATTTCTTATTATATATTATCATTATTATTATTTTAAGGGGTTCCGTATAATTAAACAAGATACAGCAATCAATTTATTATGTTTATGATGATAGTTACAATCATACATTTATGACATCACCCTCGATTTGGCTTGTTAGTTTTGATCATGTTTGACGATATAAGCCCGTTTTTCTAACACAAGGCTCGGCAGCCATTTCTGTTTCTCAAACGTGAATACGTTTGTTTTCGTTTAGAATAGCTCATTCCACTAACGATATGAACAGGAAATCAAGCACCAACGAGTACTCCACGCTAGCGCATGGGCTTGAGTGGCATATAGACATATGCACCCATTGTTGTTACATAAGTGAACGCAGTCGGTAAGTATGAGATCTACAATATCGACAGTTAAACGAAATAAATATAGTCATACCAAAAAGATAGACAGTAAAAGCAGCTTAAATTCCCTTTAAATGTTACCTTATTATAAAGACGGTGTGACATAATGAATTCTGAATGATAGGGAAATTTGAGGGATGTGTCCTAATTTGTTTAAATTTATTTATGAAATTGAAATCCAATTACAAATACATATATTACGTTTATTTGAATTAAATATATCCTTAAAAAAAGAATTCATAAAATTTGAAAAATTTCAAAATAGTATGATTTTATATTTTTTATTTTTCTTGTTGTAATTTTTATTTTGTGTCAGAGAATTTAGTTTAATTGTATGTGTAATAAAATTAATCTTTTATTTCGAATATATTATGTTTATTAAAATTAATATATCGAATTGCATTTGATTGCCCTCACCGTTCGGCATTTTATGAGATTAAAAAAGAAACAAAACAACAGATCAATGTTCGTAAAGTAAAGATTTTTCAATTGAAGTGATAAAAAACATTTATACAACTTCTCTAATGATCCATATTGTAATTGTTATAGATATCACACTTAATCGAATAATATCATAAATAATAGTAGATTTATTAATGATAGATTATATATAATATATTTATTGTATATAATTTTATTGTATACCGTTCTTCTGTTCTTCTGATAATGATAGTTGTTTAAGATTACTATACTAAATATTATTATACTAAATATATATATATATATATATATATATATATATATATATATATATATATATATATATATATATATATATATATATATATATATATATATATATATATATATATATATATATATAATATATAAAGACAATAATTATAATATCTGTATTTGATTCAAAGAAATAAAATATATTAATAATTAATTATATATATAATTCTTAAGTGTATTTAAATAAATATTATATTTTATTATATATAAATAATATTTGATTAATTAATAAAATTTATACAAACATTTTATATTTATTATTTTGTTATGATTAAATATTATAATAATTACATAACAAGATATATTATAGTTCTGGTGCCAATAAGCATGTTATATCATTTTTAATCTGAAAATTTTACTATGGATTAATTTTGATAAGTGCAACTGAATTTTCTGTACGAAAATGCTATGAAAGAGTTCTCTTTTCTAGAACCCATAAAATTTTTGAATATATCTAAAGCTTTAAAGTTTTAAAAAGCAGTTTAAAATTGTTTTTATCTGGCAGTGACTATTCGTAATAAAACTATCCGGTACAGAGATAAATACAAAGTCATACCACATAACGGGAATGAATTATATTTTACGTAACACAATACATTTGTCGTGTCGTGTCGTGTCGTGTCGTAGCTTACACATATATGTATGAGGCTTATATTCATTTCATTTGTTTTTGTTGTTATGTCATCAATTTTATGATTAATTTGTCACATATAGGATTATTATACTCAAGTCATATAGAAGAGTCAACTAAGTTCATGTGCCAGATTATAAATCTAGGAAGCTAGAGGATTTATTCTTACAACGACGATAGATTAAGAGGAGCAGCGGGATAGACTGTCCTGGTCGAAGTTGTATGATAGGGGACTTGTGATTTGTGGGCAGAGTAAGAGCGCTGTATGCTACTTTTGAAGTTTATTTTTTATTAATCTCTGTTTTATCTCATAATCAAATTTACATAATAAAACACTCATTTAAATGACTTCATAACATACATCGTTTTCAAATAGGAAGAAGGTCTTAAGCAAATAAGACCAAAATGTGATACGGTCAAAAAACAAGACCAAACAATGACAGTCTATTCGGTTTTCCACGTACTGAGATTTCAAAACGCTATTTACGTTTCTTTAGTTAACACAATGCTGCACTGAGTTGACTCACCTAATCAACGATTATATCTTATATGTTGAAATAACAAATAAATAAAATTTATAATAATAAAATAAATAGTAAACTAGAATAGAACCACTACCACTAAAATAGAACGTATCACTCATTGCGGAGAAGAAATCATAAAGCTATCAGGCAACAACTGTTTTGAAATCGAAAATGAAATTATTGGCAATAAATACACCACTCATCATTATAATAACACACCATATACAATGTTTACAGAATGTTTCAGTATATACAATATATTGACTTATCGGAAATGAAAATTAAATCGGTTTACCGGGCAGACGATTTTCGAACTTTCATTTTAGGCGAACTCGATTGGGTGCCGATTTTTCATTTCATTATGCTGATCCCACGCACTAATCAGTAATAAGATAGATGAAATAAAATAACCCCTTTCTGCATTGTTACGTTGCGAAATAATTTTTTCTCATATTTGCTCGAATTTTCTCCATTTTTCTCGTAAGACTTTCAATCAAAACATAATATTCGAGCCATAGTTTTTCGATTTAAATGTGGACAAAACTGAAATTATTCGGATCGCTGTTTTTTCTTCTTCAACTTTGAAGTTGTCATAAATTATGCATTCATCATTCTGATCTGTTTAATATATGTTTGTGGATTTTGATTCGTATTTTTAATCTTAATCGTGTATTTATCTCAGGTATTTTTTGTCTCAGGTATTGTTCAGAATTAGGCCAATTCTAAATAACTCGCTCTAACTCCAAGCTAGAACGAGTCTGTATTATCTTCATCCAATGATTAAAATTATCATGCAAAGATTTGAGTCAAGCTTGTACTTGTTTGCTAATTTGGGGTTGAGTCGGTACAGTGTGCTCTTGATCCTTTCAAAGCAAAAGGACCCTTTAGTTTAGATTAAAGAGTTTGGTTTCTTGAAAAAAATTGAAAATATTTGATGAAAGTATTTTGTTCCATTGTGTGTGTGTTCTGTTTATCTACGAAATTCACCGTTATGCTCCCCTCGCCTCACATATATAATAATGCATTTGACAATTTAATTAACACATTTATCAAAAGTATCACCAAATAATTTAAATGACAAATAGGCATGTTTACAGAAGACATTATTAAATTTTGTGTAAACAAGCGTATCATACAAATAGCACAATACCATATTATTTTAATTCAGGTGTGCAAGAAATAGGTAAACATATGAATTTGATTATATATGATATCTTTATTTAACCTCGTATATATACGCAACTAGCATAGTGTTTATGTAAATATGTCTATTTTACAATATTGGTTTCATAGTTTAACATATATGTGTACAATGTCTTCAATTTGCACTTTAATCTACTACTTTCAGCTTTTAATTTATTGAAATTATATACCTACTATAAGTCAAGAAGTATTTAATATCCCTGAGAAATTCCGATTTCGGAAGCCTCACAAAATTTTTATTTTTCATTAATATTAATCAAGTTTAGATTCAATATTTTGATATATTGAACTTTTTGTAAATAGTATACCAGAAAATGTTGAATCATCAATATTAATTCAATTTTTCGTATCTTGCGATTGGGAATTTATAAATTAATTTTTCGATTTTGTTGTTTGGAGAGTAGTATTATGTCAATATTTTATACATAAATGAAATATTTTTATATAATTTTTTTTTCTTTGTTGTTCTTAAATAAAATATATATTTCTGCCCATTTTGTTATCTCTTGGGAGATATTATTTTTTAAGAAATAAATAAACGCTGTATTTTTTGTAATAATTAATTTACTGTTACAAATTATTGGTACAAATTATAAGTTCTTACATAAATTCTCTAAT
This sequence comes from Chrysopa pallens, assembly GCA_020423425.1. Classification (NCBI taxonomy): domain Eukaryota; kingdom Metazoa; phylum Arthropoda; class Insecta; order Neuroptera; family Chrysopidae; genus Chrysopa; species Chrysopa pallens. Next base: position 20,091,901 of record CM035593.1, on the reverse strand, counting down.
TCCTAAAAGTTGAAAATGTCTAAAAATGCTATCTAACATTGTCAAAGGTTTTTTATTCTAAATATTTTCAAGCAATGTATACTGGCTTAAGAATTATTTATGCATACCTTAATTAATTCCTGGACAAAGTGCTACGAAAATCATTCGTCAAAGAGTTCTCTATAATATTTGTTTCAAGAACTACTGATCGACTACGTTAGCAATAACAGTTCAATCCATTCTTATTCACCAAATCATTCTTATTCTCATCTCAATTAAGTTGGATACTATCTTGTTGGAAGAATTGTTTAAGCGTAGCTTGAATCTGTATGCGCTTGATTGCCGTAGACTTAATGTCTTTTAAAAGAAATTTACAAGTAATTAAGGAAGTACGAGCGCCAGGCGGTGTGGGGATAGGTATCGACTCTAGCGCGGTAAGGGGAACGCAGTAACCATATGATTTTTTTTCAATATATAGATATACATTTAACATTGGCTAGTGGCGGCATTTATTTTTCTTTTAATTAATACACTTTAATTAGTCGGGCAAGTGTAAATGTTTTTGAATTAAATTTATCACTAATATATTTACTTTCATCCATAAGTTTTTTAAAAATATTCACCGACAGTTTTACGAGAAAAATACAGAAATGTATCAATGTTTGAAGGTTACCCCATAAGACCAATGTTAAATTGCTCAACTTTAAAGTTAATTATTTATTTAAATGATCGGGCAATCTCCTTCAAATTTTTGGAATTTGTTTAGACGTAGTTAAACTTTGTATTAAAAAAAAATCAAGCCTTTTATCAAAAGTTGCCTTGGTGCTCGTACTTCCTCAAACATTCAAATTTTATCCAAATAAATTTTCTTAATAATTTCCCTGCGATTCCTTAACTTACGATTTCCAAATAAAACATAAAATCATGAATGTAGTTCTTAGCCGATAGAAATGAAACTTCAGATCGCCGACCACGGTCGTTATGAACCCGTTACTCTGGCACACACACACAAACATATCCAATAATAAACATTGTATAATACCTTCTTACTCATTCTCTCGCACGTTAAAATCTATACATGTATGTGTTTGTCTCTTACAACGACAGGTATTAAGAAAGTTTTTTAAGTAATTACCCCCAACTGTTCCCAAATAAAAATGAAAGCCACTGTACTATATAGTTCCCATTAATCATAATAATAATAATAATCTATAATATTATGATTGTAACCTGCTTAGAACAATAATAATAATAATAATAATAATAATGATGTGATGTGTAAAATGATTGTTGTCATATGTCTGATAATTGTTGGTTTTGGTTGGTTTACAGACATCCCGTGCACTAGTTGGTCCTACCACAATATCAGAGATGGCAGATGAACATGGATTAGTAAATACCACATTAGCATTACATATGATCAGTGAGAAACGTCATTTTCTTGGACCCAATCATATTATGGAAATACGTTGTATATCAACAACACCATTGATACCACAACATCCACCGCAATATACATCGATGACGATATCCTTAAAAGGTAGTCATGCACAACATTTGAATAATCAAAAATTGATTAAATGGCCGAATAATTCAGGTAAATTATTTATGATTTATTTATTCTTTATTAACATTTGTTAATCTCTTTATTATGATTAATTTAATTATTATTTGTTTAATACTTTAACACAGGAGCCCAATTTTTGAAAATTTAACGTTGGTAAGAATTTACATTTAAAAAAAAAAATGCATATAGTTTGAACAAAGCCTTACATAATATTTATTCATATTAGCCAATAAAATTACACCATTATGATGTTTTTTTCAAATATCCGTACATTTAATTCTGTAATCTTATTGGCTAATTTGAATAATTTGTATGCAAGGCTTTATTATTCAAACTAAATATTTTTTTCCCAACCATTTTCATTAACTTAACAACTGACAAGATCAAAATTAGGCTTTAGAATTGTAAAAAAGGAATGAAGTTGGTTGTATTCAATAAAGTATGTGTTTTAAGAGAAACTTCTACAAACTGTTTTTATAAATAAAATCTATATGAAAATTCATATTGTTTATTTTTTTTTTTTCAATTTTCGCGCATAAATAACTAAAAAATGATTATCCAAATGTTATGAAATTTGGCTTGGACAATTTTGATATAAAATGGATGGCATATCAAAGTGTTTGTCCCAAAAACCGATTCAAAATTTTATTTTATATTTAAAATTGTTTTTTCGTCAAAAACTTCTTGAGATTTCCTCTGTTTTCATGTCACGGGTGAGCATAGAAAATTTCATAACATTTGAATAATTATTTTTTGAGTTATGTGTGGGTGAAAATTGAAAAAAAAAAATGGTGCCTTTGTTGATAGAGCCTGTATAGCTGTTTCTATCAAAATCATTCAAGAAGTTTGGTATCAAAATTTCCAAAAACTTATTTTTTATCATTATTTAAGTCTACTATCTTAGAAATATTCCCTGAAAATTTGGACACAATTCTATAGATAGTTTTCGAGATATCGTATACTAAGTATCGTATAGTAAGTCTTCAAAGCACTTTTCCTAAAAGTAAGCAAATGATGCCCCTTGAATGCCATGATTTCAACTTGAATTGCGTTGTCGAAATTGGTGACGTCTATATTTCAAGAACTACTAGACTTTATACACGAATTTCATTTTTGAGAACTTTAAAAATTAATTTTTTTAAACTATAAACTGACTATTATGCTTGAAAATACGCGATTTAGCTTTTAGAAGTTGTTTTAAAAATTTCAATGTCTATTATATTGAGTTAATTTTTGTAATAATTATTTCCGAGGCAACCTATATAAAAGATCTATTTTGCAAATCTTTTCTAATGTTATATACAGGTTACGTGAGTGTTGCACGTCAGATTTTTTATTTTACATTTTAATCTAAAAAATAAGGTGGAAGTATTTTACAAGATTTTAAAACATCATAATTTTTCCCAACATCAATAATCTCTTCATCATCTACTTGAGAATATCATTTGTTTTTATTTAGGATTCAGTTCCATAAAATGTTGAGAATTAGGCAAAAGATTGGCTACAATACTTCCAGTTACTTCTATATGATAAATGATTGAACGATAAATACTTTTATTCTCACTTTGTTAGATTGCAAATATGCTAAAAGTTAAGCGGAGGTATTTTCCAGGCAAGTCTGGTATTTCTGGGTATTTCTTATCGGCCACTTTTTTACAAAAGCCAGTCGAAACAGTTAATTTTTTTTTGGAGTCTGTTTTTAAATATTCAGTAGTATTACGACAGTAAGTCTGCACAGCTTTGTCTGCAAAGCAAATTCCTCGTTTCATTTACTTTGTCTGTGTAAAGAATTTTTATGATTTTAACTAACTAAAACTTTTTATCAAAATGTTTTTAAATTTGAAATTTAATCAAATACGGCATTTTATTTACGCCCAATGTGTAATGTTCAGAAAAGGATAATTTGGACAGTAAATAAAACCTCAAGCAACTAGCAAAAATAAGACTTCCTCAAGCAAATGTCAGATATCATTAATTACTGTATTATACATCATTTAATGAAATACTTGGTCCTTTCCAAGGATTTAATAATAAAATAAAAAAAATGATTTAGTTGGTTTCTGAAACATATCCAATTTCGAAACTGTACCACTTACTTTACAAAAATTGTTCACTACTTAACCGAAATAATTTTTTTTTCTACTGTTTCTACTTTTTTTTCCACATAACTTATATAGATTTAACGTGAAGATATCATTTTTAATGGTGTTATTTTATACCCTTTTTCGCTACCATAAATCGTTTTTTTATAACTTGAAATTGCACTTGTAATAATACTAAATTTTCATATACTACTTTAAAAAAAAAAAATGAATAACATTTTCATAAAAATCTGTATAGTCATGAAAATCCCTAAAGTATTTTGAATAAAAAAAAATTCATCGTGTTCCTTTTATTTTTATAGACTTCGCCCGCCTAGTTGAACTCTCTCAAGTCACTAACAAAAATACTACTTGAGTACTTATTATTAGATTTTTTTGTGCGTCTTTTACGACAGTAAGTGGAAAATCATAAACGCAAAAGTCAAATGTTTTTTAATGTCAATAGAAAATTTTAAACGTAATTAAAATTATTTTATGTCTATTTCATTGAGAAAATACGTTTGAAGAATTTAATGCTTACTTGTGTAAGAATGCAAAGATTTAAACACTTAATTTTCTTTTTTTTAAGAACATATTTTATTAGGCGTTGTTTAACTCAAATGGTACAGTAAAACAAAAAATAATGTGCCGTGTGATAAAAGTATAATATTTTTATCATTATAAGTACTAAATTTTTGGTTTTTTAACCACTTTTACAAGTTGAAACTTCTTTTCAAAAAATGAGCAATCAGAATTCATGTAGGATTCTCTTTTGGAATACTGTTGGCGTATTTTCTCTGCCAGGCTTAGGAATGAGACTTAAATTTGAATTATTTTTTTTATATAGCACACTGAATTAAATATCAGATAGAAATATTTTTTTAAGAATTAAATATCGTACTTAAAACCACTCTTTCGTCTTAAATAATACATTAAACATTCATAAAGACTTTATAATACAAAAATAATACTTATTTTACTTTAAACCCATGTTATTGGATTTGCATTGATATCTTGTTTTTAGTTTTATCGTCAATTTGGACCACTCAACATTGGATTCTAACTACTTCCTTATATACAAGTGTCATGGAAGTTTTTCTACGTAGCCTGCTATAAAACTAACTACAAACAGTTTTTTGTAATTTTTTATATCACTATAAAATTACAAATATACATTCCAAAAATACCTTCATAATTTTATCTTTAATCTTGTTGGCCTCGCTAAGAAAGCTCTGGCTATGTCGTCAAATACACTGTTAGCAATTTATTGAGATTGGTCGATTTCAACCAGTTTGTTGTCCTCAAAATTTATTGTTTGAAATATTTATTCCACTAAGGACCCACAGTTGCATTACCTATGTATTCACAACCTCCACCTAATAGCCTCTGATTTAAATTTAAAAGACCACTTAATTTATTTTTCTATCATTATTTTAAAAAAGATTTTCCTGTGTAATTAATTGAAAATAAATCCACAATAATTTTAATTAATGTAAATTATTTTCCTTTTTTTCAGATACATTAAAATCAACAAATATATTTTTATTAATCACAATAAGTATATTCAGCCTATCAATGTCAACCATATTGGATGGAACCACCATATCTGTAATAAATTAAGTATTAAAAATATTTAAATTAATTTATTTAATTTATAATTTTGTAAGATATAAATAAAACAGAGAAAAAAAAACTATAAGAATGCCTAGATGATAAGTTTTTTTGGTGATAAAATTAAAAAAGAAAAAAGAAATTCATTTAAAACTTACTACATAAAATGATTTAGTATAACAAAAAAAAAAATAAAAAAAATCAAATTAAATTAAGGAAATTAAACGCGTGTGCGAATGATTTGTTGTGATAGATTTATTAAAATATATAGTGTTTAAAAATTAATATAAATAAATTTCAATAAATACTATTTTATTTCATAATTTTTTTCTCAATTTATTTTTTAAATTATTTAATTAAATGTATTATGATAAATAATTACAAATAAATTTTATACATTAACGATAAAAAGATAAACAAACAAAAAAAACAACAAAAAAACAAGAATCGTATTTAGATTATATACAAAAAGACAAAAAATTAAATAAATAAAAAAAATTAAATATTAATAAATTATTAAAATTAATATATAAATAAATATATTCAATGAATGAAAAAATATTAACAAAAATATAAATAAAATAGAAATAAAATATAAAATTTAAAAAATATCACGAAAATCTTAGAATAAAGAACGACTTTTTAATTTTATGTTATTTTTTGTCAATGAATATCAGTGGCGTTACTTTTTTGATTCACTTGAAAGGTACAATAATAATACTAAAACTGTATTCAGAATGAATAATTTTTTTATAAAGGACATTTAAGTATTTTAAACACGAAAAGCAAACTCTATGTTAAACAGAAAGAAGGAAAAAAAAATTATAATAATTAATTAATTTCCACAAACCAAAGTGATATCGATCAGCCATGAAATTATCTTTAAGTGGGAAGGATTGAATCAACAATATTTTTAAATGTACGATGCTCATATCCTGTAACATTTTTTTAAGGTCTTTCAGAGTCAAACAATAGATTAAAGCGTTTTTTATATTTCATTCATAAGAACTGTGTTAATAGCAAAACTTTATATGTAAAATTTCCTAAACTAATTTATATATCTATGTAATTTATAACGCACAAAAATTGTACAAATGTTATTGCACTAGTAGCCAGATAATATGAACTTTGACAAATTCCGGTTTAATCTGGACGTAAAGAAAAAATACTATGACATTAGAAGAGCACGAAAAAATATAATTTTAGATAAAAAAAATCGGCAGAAAAGTTGAATTTAAAACTTACACTAAAAGTTGACTTTAGTTGACTCACAAACTTAAAAACTTCAAATGGAACCGTCTTTTTCTTGGCGTAAAATCGTATCAATCGTATTTTCAGGTTATATTTGACTGAAAATAGATCGACTCATTTTTAGTTTGAAATAATATTTTAGAACGAAGAGTTAAATAAAAATATTTAAGAGTTCTACTAAGTGACGGCTATCAAATTGATTTTAATAGCGATTTTCTATAGTTTGAAAGTTCCAAATTTATTGAGATCTAGACATCGGAAATGGACAAAAAATAAAATTTCAACATCATTTAGTACATTCGAATTGGAGACTTTTTTCATTTTTGTAGACAGGTAGTTGCCAGTTTACTATTTTCGATAACTTATTCAATCCCTCAGATACCTAACCTTTTTGAAGAGCGGAATTTCTGTTGCATTTTAAGACTAAAGTTAACTTCATTAGATAAATTTGCATCGTATAAATTTCGAGTATAAACAGTAAAACGAAGTATCATCAGAACAAATCTCTGCTTTTGATAACTCTTCAGACATAAATCGAAAAAAAAGTATTATTTCTAATACTTTAATTAATATCGTGTATTGAATTACATATCTAACGACGCGCCGTTTTAGTTCAATAATTATGAATAATAAACTCTTATACTAAAATCAATTAAAACACTTTGAATTTACATAAATTCTCTTGTATTTCATGCTTTTATTTAAGAGCAGTGATACAAGGCTAATCCGAAAAAAAGAAGCAAACTCAAGTGTTAAATACAATTAGACGTGTATTCCCTAGACAAACGTGGGTATGACAAATATAAACAAATAGAATTAAAAGTGCATATTTGTTACGCCACTGATATATACTATTATATAGTTCAAGAGCCGATTGTAGTAAATCATCTCAGATTAAAGAATTGCAAGTCTTGAATAAGGTTAGAGCATTTGCTATGATCTAACAAGATCATTTTTGTGTTGCCACTTTTTTGAGAACAACTAAGCACGTTAAAAATTGCAAACTGCTTAAGAAGAATTATCCACAGCTGTTAGACGCACACTCCTTAACTAATAATATTGATATGAAAACGGAGGCCTTTCTCGACAAAACGTTTCTAATAAAATCAAATTTTGATTTTTACCATAAAAATGTTTTTCTAGAAAAGAATCTTATTTAAAGATATTCAAAAATCAAAAACAACTCATCAATAAAAAACTATCAATATAAAACAACATTATTAACTAAATTTCTGATATATAGCAGAATTGTTAACAGCACCAAATATATTCCACACGAATTTTTCTTACTGAATAAAACTATTCAAATTTATTTCTTTTGTTTTTCAAATTTGTTTAATTCTAGCATCTTAGACAGTTAAAGTTACCTACCAAAGACACGGAAAAAAAATTTTTATAAAGAGACTTAAAATCTACATTTAAATAAAATAATGCTGAAAATTTATTTACCAATTAAAAATAATTTTAAAAGTTTACAAATCTTCACGATCTTTTTAACTACCTAAAACATTATTTAATATTCTAAAGTAGAAAATTAAGTTGTGAAAACTCGACCAAATCCTATTGAGAATTCAAAATATAAACTAAAATTGAACTATAAAGTGGCATTTACGCTGATCGGCTCTCTTACTATTAATATGATTATTATTATTATTATTATTATTATACAAGTAAACAATTATTGTATTCGTTCATAAAACAAGTTTCATTATTAGATACAACAAGTACTTTTATATAATGTATATATAGATAATATTATATGTACAGGTTGTTCCAAAAAAAAAATGACAGTTTTATGATCTTTTTCGTTCATCAAAATGAATTATAACTGGTAAAGAAATTTTTTAATAGAGGAGATTCAATTAAATCTTCTTTAGTAACAATTTGTAGTATCTGTATTCATGATATCCTGCAATTTTTCTATTTTCGTTTGTCCACCCGTCTGTGCGTATTCGAAATAAATCAAAATTGAAAAAAAAGCAACGTGCTAAAATTTTGATGATGTATTCTAGACCAAAGAATTGACTTTAAGTTTGTGAATGAGCAAAATATAAAAATGTTTAATTTTTAAGAAAAATTCAATTATAAAAATGTTTAATTTTTATTTTCGATCCAAAATTTTCAGATAATAAACACACATACAATACACAAAATTATATATCAATTTATGAATGTATGGACTGAATTAAGAGATCTTTATGAATTTCAATGATCATAAACATTTCAATTAGTCGAATATTGAAAACAAATTATAGTCAAGAATAATTTTACAAAAATATCAATAGTTATTAAGACATGAAATTCTGTAATACTAAATATCTAAAAAGTTGAATAATGAAAACATATTTGTGTACATTACAAAGTATTTTTTGGAACACCCTGTCAAAAAGCACAGTGCATCATATAAGTAATATTTAACAAAGCGTAAATTTATTTATTTATTTACAAATGTATATTGAGAGAGAATTGTAAATGATGAGTTGATGGTGGTACAAAGAGAATGAAGCAGAATTTAAGCTTGAGCTTGCAATAGCTAGCTGAATCAAAAATGTAATTCATATATATATATTTAATACTAATATAATAAATAATAATTGAAAACTTGATATATGTGTTTATTATTTATGTAAAAAGACTGACAGAATAAATAATGTAATCAAAATAAAACACACAACAAATTAGTACTCAATTTTGTTGTTGTTCGCTACGAACTAACTGACTCAAAATTATACTCAACTTAGATTGGAGTAAAATCATAAAATATTAAAAGTTCAAATTTGGCACCATAAAAAATAATTGATAAAATTCTATGCATCTAAAATTTATTTGTTTATATTGCTTTTAAAACAAGTCTGCCATTTTTTTTGCTAAAGTTGCGTCAAATATGGATAGGCGATTAATAGGAAATAGATATATTATATTTCGTCATATTATGTTTCTATGGTTTTTATTATTAAAAATAAAAACACTACAAGTTTGACGTTTTCAGGGCATTTCAAAATGGTAGACGAGTTTTCAAGTACGCGTTATAAGTATTCATTTAAATATTTCGAAAAAAAAAAAAAAATTTGTTGGTATCTAGCCTATTTCGAATTAAGAATGGAGAATTGAACTAATTATCCTATAAATTGAATAACCAATTTCCCAGTGAAAAACTGTAATAGTAGAAAACATCTTATTACGAGGAGAGTGTTACATATTCTTAGGACCAAGTGGAAAAAAATAGCCAGGTGACAAAAAAAACAGTAAACAACTAAGATGGATATGACTGGCAGCGAAATTGGCTCATGAAGTTCTTAATAGAAGTCACAATTTTCTGATCTCCTTTCTTAAAATCTTCCGAGAGTTAAGATTTTGTTTATAAGAATATGTGATGAAAAATTTCTAAATTCTTATTCCAAAATCTATTTAACTTTATAGCCAAATTAGTAAATCTGACTCAAAATGGCCTGGGATTTCCTATTATCTACGAGTTTATTTTCACATCTTTAGCGTTGCAATAAAACTAACAAAAAATCATGGTTGCCTGTATAAGAGATAATATTTTAACATATTTGGAACTAATTTGTTCTGTGCATTTCATGTGAAACGTATTGCGTATGCCGGTATAGCAAATCTCATACTTAACGACCTAGATGATGTATGTACTAGCAGATGGCATAAGTGGATAAACTCCTATTACGAACAAAAACACAGACTTATCTTAGTCAAAAAAATACTTGATTATTCAATTTATAAGGCACAAGAATAACTATTGATTATTAATTATAAAAAATTTTGTCATGAAATTTTAAATATCAATTACATTATATCAAAATAGTGTTAATTAAATGAAATGAAATTTATTCATCAAATTCGAATAAAAAAATAAATTACAAAACTATATGTTTAATTTTCAATTTTTTATTTTACAATTTGAAAAAATAAAAAAAATAGTGTCTATAAATTTTTAATATCAATCATTTTATGAAAAATAAAAAAAAAAAAGTGTAAATTAAATGTAATAATAATTTCATTTCATGTTTATAAAATTATGAATTTTATTACAAATAAATAAATTTATAATAAAATTGGAATCAGTCAAAATAAATTTATGTAAATGATAATTTAAATAAATACAAAAATGTAATTTTATTTCAGTATTTTCATTTCAATGAATTCAGTTTAATAAATCGCATTATCACTTCACAGAATTTTGATTACTATAAATTTTCAGAAACTATTAATTGGATTTGATTCTGGTAAATATGTTTATTTTCTATTGAATTATTTATTATTTTATTGTTAAAAGAACTAATTTGAAACTGGATTTATAAGTAAATGTTTTTAAGTAAATGAGGTTTTAATGAGTGTTTGAGTTGAACATTTTTTACTGAAAAACTGTTAAAAAAGCTCCACAAGCAGAGTTTTGAGGCTTTATATATATATACATATATACATATATATATATATATATATATATATATATATATATATATATATATATATGTATATATATATATATATATATATATACATATAAAATCAAAGCAATTTTTGGGTCCTGGTGCCAAACTGATGTTTGGACAAAAATTTGTCGAATTTGTGATTGTTGTTATTATTATATATTTTAGACTAGTTTTTGAGATAACACTTGAAATTTATTGAGCTCCAGATCGAATTTCATGTGATATTATCTCATTAACTACACTTCCAATTATTATTTGGATTTTTAAACCCAATTTCGATAAAATTATGTGTATAGGGGGAGTTTGAATTGTATATTTCAGAAATAACATCTATTTTTGAGATATTTGTCCAATACAGAAATATTGATCCGAGCAAATTTAATCTCGAAAACTAGCCACCCAAACGTAAAACATAAGTTATTTTTGATTTTCGTACACCATAATTAATTATCTTAGAAAATGTAAATTGCGGAAAAAATTATATCGACTATAAAGCGATTTTTAAAATATTTTTACAGAATCACAAAAATCACTACACTCATAGTCTCTTGAGCGTAGACATCACTCAGAATCAAACACACTTCCCATTGGAACATATCTGTACGGAGCAAATCGTTATGAAAAGTTTTAGACCTTTTTACCAACCCGTAGAGTTCGAAGATACACAGTAATTTTTCTGAATATTCAATAGTCAAGGCTTGATTCTTTTTCATTCAAGTTTTGACTGCAATTTTTTTAAGCATCTGAAACACTATTAACTTGAAATCAGAAAAGTAAAAATAAAATGGGCCACTCTGTACATATATATTCATTGAATGTATTTTTTTTATTTTTTTATTTTGTAGACATTTTGTTTGAGGGCTGCATATTGTTTGATTTTGACTATGTACCTAGTTTTTGTATCTCTAGGCAAGTTCAAGGATTTTATTTGCAGTGCAGTATTATTTGTCAATATTTATTTATATTTTGTTCAATTGGAAAAATACGGTTCACAATTCGATTGTTTTTTGGAAAAGGCATTCCTCGTATAACAGTAATTTCGTAATATTTTGTCCAACTACCTAGATAATAATTTTAAATTGTAAAATTTTGTCTATACTCGGAAGAATTGGAAATTTATCTTGCAAAACCATAAAGTTTTCTCTTCTCGCAAAAATAAATGAGATTGAGTGCATTTTGAATTGATTTTCTGAATTAATTCTAATTTAAATAAAGAATGGTCTTTAAAACGATAGACTTTTAATTTTTTACATTTTTCGGTCTGTTTGGATTCTTTATAATGTTTAAAAATTCATCAACAAGTTCAAAAAATTTTGTTTCGCTATTTATTAGTTCTATACAGTAATTATTTACGTCTAATAAACCCCAAGAACTATTTCGTAACGATTGAAAAGCTAACCTCCAAGATGTGGCTTGTACTCGTCCCGAGATATTGACATCAGAATAGAATTTTTTTTTAATATTTATTTTTTTCGTGATCTTTGGCTCAAAGCTACGTCTTTGATGAAGTTCAAACTTTGAATATTTTCAAATGCAAATACGAAAGATAGTAACCGGTTCCTTAGACCAAATAGATATAAAACCAACATGTTAATCATACGAAATAGAAGAAAACTTCACAGGAAAAAACACATGTCTTTTTAATAACAAACTTTTTTTTAAACAATTTTTTGTAAACTGTGCATATTTAGGGTATTTTATGCATGTCAATAATTAAAAGTAGTTCAAACAATAATACTGAAGTGTGCGTCGAGCATCTCAATAATTAACACGTTTAGAAGTAATTTTCACTTTGTTTTACATTAATGCAAACGAAGCTGCGGTTGGACAGCTTACATAATAGCAACGTAAAACAATAAAAGAAAATTATAAACTATAGGTAACAAGTAAATATTATGGTATTCAAAAAATCGAAAACAATATATTTTTTCCCATTGTAAAATATATCGAAAAATTAATTAGCTTGTCAATAATATTTGTTATTTTACCATTAATTAACAATTCAGAATTCAAACAACACAACATAATAAATAGAATTCTGTAAATATGTAAAACCAAACACCACGGACGCCATGGCATTCAAAAAACTATTTTAATAATAAAATAAATTTTTCTGCATTGTTTTTTTTTTACGTTACGCCATTACGATATGATGATGAAGTTAATTAAAAATTTCAATTACATGTGTATTATATAGGGTAAACATTGAACCAGGTCCCACAGTGAACTTTCATTTACAATTTAAGTATTTACCATTAAACTACCCATAGTATTAACAAAACATGTTCTGCAATTGAAGAGCATTTACCTAACGCATCTATTGTTAACCAGTGGTATTTTAAACAAGCCACCAAAAATTGTGTATTTCAAAAATGTTCTGGTACAAAATTGAAAAAATTTCGTTTCCAAATTTCTGTTCCTTACGCATACTATAAAATTGTTAGGTCAAAATTATTATTTTTTTAACATAACATTGTGGTAAACTTTAAACATAGACATTTAAGTTAAATGAAACACAGCTCTGATATATAACCGCAAAATAATCAGTGCCTCATGTTCAACAGTGAACTATGAGCAAGAAGTACACAGTACTCCAGCATATTCCAGCCGTTGCGGAGAAATTACGATAATTAGCAAAGTGATTGAAAATTATTATATCCATTTAGACTGTAGAAACACAAGCGTTTAGTGTGAAGAAAAAACGTCACGTCAATTCGAAATATTATTTTTAATCAAAAGAGTGATTTTTCTGAATATTATAATCGACAAAACGCCATAGTATCACTCCTGTTCAAAAACTATCCAATCAATAAGAGGATCATATGTTTTTAGGAAGTGAAAAGTAGTCAGAGAAAAATGTAATATGCGATATTATTTCTGCTAGTGATGTCTTCCTGTTGGTGTTTCCCAAAAAAACTTTATATGATAAGATGCTCGATCAGACACTTTAGGTGTGTTGTCAAAGGATCTTCGAAAATGTATTTCTTTATTTATACCGTGGCTCACAGTGTGTTAGGCGGAGGTTAACTGTATCAACTATCCAGTACACAGTGAACCTTTTCATCCTCAAGTTAAATGGGTATGATTTTAAAAGTAGTAAGACAATTTCGGAATTAATATCGATGCAAGTAAAAATTGATTCACTATTGGAAATTATACCCTGTATAGAATTTATTTATGAAATAAATGTGTGTACCTACCCTATATATTAGAATGGAGTAAGAGTAAGGCAATATATAATACAAATAATTATAGATTTTTGTTCATACAGTACAAATGTTTTTGTTTTCAATACGTTAATTAATTTTTATACAATTATTTTTTGTTATTAGACTGCCTATATATGTAGGTATGCATAACTAAAATTATCTAATAACTAATATAATAACATTTACCTGTGACAAAGAGTTTTCAATATATCAGAGATGGAGATGGTTAATAATTTGAGCAAGTGATCTTTTATATATAGGTATCATCCTAAGTAAAAATATCGATGCGGAAAAAAGAAAGATGTTTACTTTATACAACTAATATTTTTCCTGATAATTGAAAGAATCTAGTTTTTGAGATTTTGTTTACGATTACAGTTTTAGAATAGGATTTGAATCTCTCAAAATTAAGGCTAACAAGCGTTAAGTGGGTATTATTTTATAAAAATAGTTTTGCCAAAATTGAAAAAATTTTCCCGATGTTCACTATTTCTTCGAAAAATCGAAATAAAAACGATCTAAATTTCCATTTATATTGATAATTAATCCATTATTTAATGTTATTTTGACTGGTAAATCTAAAAATAATATCATTTTTAACTATGAAAGTCGTGGTTTTTTGAGAAATCGTCCAAAATTCTATCTGGAGATCAATACATCGGAAGATATTCATCCAATCATATTCAAGAAATTTTCTGACCTATTGGATGATTATTAATTTTTCATAAAACTAAATCAATTGTAGAAAGCTTATTGAAATTTAAACGTTTCCTATTCATTTTTTATCTTTCTTAGAGTGGCTAAATTCAGGACAAATTTATAGTTTGTAAATGTGAAATTTACTAAAATTATAAATTATTCATTATTCGGTACCTACGTAGCCATATCCTGAATTCATTCAGTTTTTTCAGTAAAATTTTCTCTGTTAAAAAAGTTAACGATTTGTAATTGGAATAATTTTTGTTATTTTTAATTTAAGTTTTCTAACATTGTTCCATTCCACCTTCAATATTCTATAAACCATCATTCGAACTATTAACTTTTTAATTAGACTAGTCATATATTAGATTTGATTTTTTACTACAGCTTGTTGGGAAGGTTTGTTGTGCATTCAATTGAATTGAAACATATGATGTTATTTGCACAAAAAAAAAAAAAAAACCTGCCTGTTCCTATAAAAACTGTTTAATTTTTTAATTGTGAAAATTCATGATTTCATTGAATACAGTAGTTCTAAATTAAGTTTAATAGTTGATTAGTTTTGATATTTCATTATGATCTGTGCCTAATTTCTTGTTTTTTCTCTTAATTCTGTAATGAATAATTCATTTGTTCGTTTTATATTCTAGATGTAAGAAGATGATCGGTACACCAAAATTATTTGAAATATAATTCTTATAAAAAAAAAAAATTTAGTACAGATGTTCGAGATTTTGTTCGTTGAAATAACTTTAGAAATCCGAGACATTTCATACTAAGATCCCCCTCCCCCTTTTACCCCTTTAGTGATGACTTCCGAAAAATATTTTACACATTTTGATATGTCAGTCATTAAGTCAATCAGCTTCTCCTTAAGATATGATTCATTTAACAAAAAAGTATGGGTCACTCTTTTTATTATTAATACTATTATTTCGCTCAATTTCTCTCTTATATGAAATGTTATAACCTGAAAGTTTTACGTTGATAATTATTGGAGATATGTCGAAGTTAACCATAAATTTGAAAACTTTGACGCAAATTTAGTGGAATTTCATATTTTTTCGCCAAAATTAGATAAAAATTGATTGTAATAGAGGAAAATTTATTTTATTGGTTTTGATGGCGTCATTAGGTTTAAAAAAATTAATTTTTTCGATATCTGGACCAAATTTTAACCGATTTGAGTGAAATTTTTTTCCAAACACACTAATTTTAGGTCATTCTTTTCATTTTTAATACTATTATTTCGCTCAATTAAACCCTGTTTTGAAATATTATAACCTGACTAATTTATTTTGATCATAATTAGAGATACGATGAATTTAACCAAAAATTTAAAAACTTTGACAAATTTAATAGAATTTCATACTTTGTTTGCCAAAATTGGATAAAAATTGAGTGTAATAAGGCAAAAGTTTATTTTATTGGTTTTGATGACTAAACGCACTAACTTTGGGCCATTCTTTTCATTTTAAATGCCAATATTTCGCTCATTTTTACCCTTATATGAAATATTTTAACCTGATCCTCTTTATCTTGATGATTATTGCAATTGCTCTTTATATAGATATGTTTATTTAACAAAAAATTTAAAAACAGTGATCCAAATTTGGTAGAAATTCATACTTTGTTTGCCAAAACTATGTTTGATTGAAGGGTTTTTGAAATTTTATAGGAATAATTTGCTCATTACTGTTACCAAAAATTCAGTAACTATTTTTCAGAAAATTCGATAAAGAACCAGTTGGAACACCAGCAATATTTTGGTCACTCATTTTTATTTGAAGCTGATAATATCCAGGACTGAGCCAACAATTTCCGCACGACGCATTAAAAATATACCTTTCCACTTTAAAGCTTTCGTTATAAATACTCATACATGAAAATAGACTAATAAGCTTTTTTATAAACACCCAAATCAAATCTGTTTTTTTTTCATGATATAATAATTGAAAACCTTTCGACAAATTTTATATACTTTTGTAAGAGGATATAAAATTGTTACAAACCCCTTATTATTAGGTATAAGAATTGAAAATAAGTAAAATTTAGATTTTATCAATGTTTTTTTAAATCATCCAAACATCTAAAGAAAAACATAATTTAAATATTATCCATAAATAGAATCATAATTATTATTATTAAAATGATTTTTTTTTTTTTTTTTTGTAAATTTAATAAAATAAAGTTTTTTAATGTTTTTTTTTTTTTCTGAAAAGAAAAACATTTATGCTTCAGAAAAAAAGGAAATTCTATGAAAAATGTAAAGGAAAAATTGAAAAGCATGAAAAATCCTCTATTTGTAATGTATTTATGTATATATGTATATACTGGGTGTCATAGAAAAAGTTTGGTGGAAAAGTTAAACAATTAGAAAAGTTTTAAGTGGTGATTTTAAAATTTAAAGCTAATTTAGCTTCGAACTAGAAAATTTCAAATATAACCACAGTTTTTATGGTGAAAGACATGATCTATTGTAAAATTGGATCTTCACAGTCATTTAAAGCTTTATTCCTTGATTTGTTCTCCGGACCATCATTGATCGAGATATGGTCATTTTAATTTTGAAAACAATCAATACAAAAGTTGTATATTTAAAAGATGTAACAGAGTCGATTCATTTACAACGTCAAATTTTCGTAATGGGGCGAATTTCTTTATTCATATCTTTATATTTCAAAACAGATAATGATATCAGCGTAGCAAATACTTTCATTCGACGAGTATGCAATTACCGTTGTTAACGTAAAACTGAAGTACTTTTCAGGAAACTTCACGATAAAGAAATACAAAATACATCCATTTTTGTAATAATAAACAAATTCTTGTTTTTGTATTCTACTCATTGTCAAGCTTGGTGTGTGAACATAGGCAGCCGAATCTAAATCACTAGATTGAATATTTTTTAAACCATTAGTTTTTTGTTATTCTGTCGCCACTGTGTATCTGTTACACACAGTATATGCGTGTGTATCCGTTTATCCATGTAGTAAATACATAATCTAATAAAACCGAAACTTTCTTTTTATTATGGTCACAAATTTTTCTATATATATATATTAACGAATTTTTTTTTCTCTCCAGTTTTGTCACATTGCTGCTCAGTTCTCCTGGTAATATAAACCAAATAATAACGTGAAACGCACAAAAATTATATGAGATGATTTCAAAGTCATAATTAAAAAAAAAAAAAAAGTAAACCAATTTTTTAAATTAATTATTATTTTCAGAAAACAGAAGATTTTTTTTTAAAGTAAATATTTAAATAAATTTTTTTAAATTAAATTTAGCTTCCGTCAACTATGTATCGTATTTAAAAAAGCCAACGAATCAATATTTTACTTTGAATGAAATTTGGACCCGATTATAAAATCTAATTGATTGGAAAATAATTATTTAATTAAAAGCAAAATTTAAAAAAAAATTTTTTTAGTTCATTTTTAAGAAATTGGTTTTGTATTTATTCTGCACTGAAGCAAATAAAGAAACTAAGAATTATGGGGGGATAATTAAATTATATTAAATATATAACTTAATCATCCAAATAAAGAAAGATTAGTTAATTAAATTAATCAAATTTAATTAACTATAATAATAAAAAAATGAATAAGATTAATTTAATTCACTAATAAAAAGGAATATTAATACGAAGTATAAAGAATGAAGAGTTACACTTTTAGAGTGCATAGAATAAAATTGTACTGGGCCCAACGTATTCAGATAAATAAATCAGGTCCAGAGGTTTTAGAAATCGAAACCGGAAGAACTGTTTGATGCTCTTTGAAGAAACGCTTCATAATTTCTCCATCATAAACTAATGAAAAGGGATTATTTAAGAAAAAGAGATCGCAAAATATGAATTTTAAACATTAATATTGAATATCGACCATACGTGGTCGATTTATTTTAATAAACTAATTTAATCAAACAACACTATTGTGGAAATAATTACAATCGAATCGTATACAATATGGATTTCAAAATCATTTAATTAATATTAAAATAAATCTCGTTTCATTTGTGAAATATACAATTAAAAAGAAACTAACTTAAAGTTATATTGAGGAGCACTTGTATCACAAAATTTAACAATCACTATACTCAAATAACAAGCTTTAATTATATTTTGACCTTTGTTAGGTGTGACTAGGTCGACTGCTCGTATGCAAGTCTATCGCATTATCCACTCGGCTTGTTAAGGTAAGCAATCCATTTTTGTTGCTTACAAAAAATAACTTATGTTTATTACATAATATATTTTAAAAAAAAGAACAACTTAGTGTGTTGGGTTATTTGTGTATAAAATATACACAACATAACGTAACAGTAAAATTCAGATTTGTATTTTTAGCTTATTTAACTTAAACTTTTGTCTAAAATACGTCACCAAGATTTTACCTTGCTACCATTTTTTTATTTCCTAGAGCTGCATGGCCGACTGGCAGACGGTGCATGTGGAAATTAGCTATATAGACTATTCTATGAAGATCTAACCTAAAATTTTGTTTGTGGTTTCAATATTTTCTAACAAATTGTGTAATAAAATAATATATATTACTTTAAATATTCTATCTAAATATAAAAACATTGTAGTGTTTTATTTGAATATATTCAATAACTTCTTGATCATCCTAAATACATGTTTATGCGTATAAAAATAAAAGCCACTTTTCACTGTCATTAAAAATTTATTGTTTACCAACAGAATTTTTCATCTCTTTTTTTTTTACAACTTAATAATATAAATTATTTTCTTACGTTATTTTATGAAAATTATTCAAAGTATTCTTGTATAAGTTATTAACGGAAGTGCTTAGATCATTGTAAATAACCGGAAATTTAAAAATATTTTGGTATATATACCATTTTTTTTATTATTATTTATATAAAATAAACATTACAAGTATTAGACGTTGATTGTTAGACTTAATACTCTGCAGAAAATCATGGCGTAGAAAAAACTAAACTCAAATTGAATTTTATGGTATAAATTCAATTTTTCTTGAGCAATTTATTTATTTTAATTTTGTTGATCATTTTACGACCATTAGGCCATTTTTTTGAAACTAATTTTGTGTCGATAAAAAATTATGAACGCATTCGGAATCTTTAACAAAGTTAGGTAAGTCAAAAAATCTTGAGCTTAAATGAGTAATTATAATCTTTTGTGGGTCATAATAACAGTGGAAAAATTAATTGTGAAACTCGCCTGAGCCCTTAGAAATATACAAATAGCCATATTCGTAATAATTAATAAATTCTTGTTTTTTATTCTCTGCACTGTGTGGACTGTGGGGATAACGCTAAGAATACTTGTTTATTAATAGTACCAAAATGATCTAAATATATTAAAAATTAACAAACCCTCTAAGTTCAGTCGAATATTCAAAGATAAATACGAAATATTCTTTACTATAGTCGAATTTTAAAATGTTTGAATAAACAATTACGAAATATAATTTTTGGTTTGTTTGTAGTATCGAATAATGTGAATAATTTTAACAAAAAATCAACAAATAATAATTCTATCAGTAAAAATAAAACGACTAAATAATAAAAAATAAAAAGTATGTTATTTAAACGTTACCAATAATTTTTATTATTTATTTAATTTTTTTTTCCATACAATACAAAACCAAACGAATTTATATCTGTATTTATTAAAATAACATACACAAAAAAACTTCTACAACCTTCTTTTTTTTCATGGATGATTTTTGAAAAAAAAAAATAACATTTTGTATTATTTTTTTTTTTTTATTTTAAATTTTGTAATAGAAAATTAATTTAACGCCCGAAATCGAAATAAAATCTTTAGATGTTTTTAATAGATACAGTACTGTTTTTAGTTTTCTCTATATATATAATACTCCAGTCACAGTTTTGTATCCGAAATGGCTCTAGACCAATTTTTTTTGAAATAATTGTATGTTTTTAGGTAATATATCGTAATATATCAAAATATTTTATTTTTAATGAATTGGTATTAAAAAGATACTCAACATTTAATTTTCACCCTTCTACCACCAAACCCCCATTTTTAATAGCGATTTTATTACTGTTATAATCTTCAACTCTTCATGGTCGATAACTGATCTATTGGTTAGTTATCCCGTCACTTATCGGTACGATAGCAAGTATGGATTATTAGTGATAATATTTTTTAATTCATATAAAATTTTTAAGAGATATAATTTTAGTTAAGTTAATGAAGTACTATGACATTAAAAAAAATTAATAGTTGGTGTTTTGTTATTTTTATAGGCCACCATTGGCCACAACACTTGATTATTTTTTATTTAACTACCAAAATATTCACTAAACACAAGTTTCTAAATCAAAATAATGTTTTATCCAAAAATAATTATTTTAAAACATCTTAAAATAAAATATCTAACCAATTCTTTACCTTTAATACATCATGTTCCAAACTAAGGTATATATATGGCTCCACATGGCTTAGTCCACAGCAAAAACACGTTTCTAAATCGAAACCATTTAATTTAGAAACGTGAAATTGAAGAAGAGACACTAGAGTGTATAGAAAAATGTATGTTAAGTTAATGCAATCAATGATTTTCAGTAATAAAACTATAAATATTAAACACAGTTGACATGACAAGAGTAATAAAAACTGATTTTAACGTAAAATTTTAAAGCGTGGGAAGTTGGGTATCTATTTAAGAGGCTACTAAAATTAAAAGAGTATATCTAGAAAGAATCCCATATCTTTAAATTTCACTAGCATATTTAATAAAGCACGATGACACTTATCTACAATTATATACCAAATCAAAAGATTATTGATCTATTCTGTGCAAGAATCATATTCCATACAGATTCATTTTTTAAATATCCAAAAAATAAATACAAAATATGAGTTGTTAAAATTACCATATTGAATATAATCATCTGTGTTATGTTATAACACAAAATCATGTGTTTGTTCAACACAATTATTATTTTTAACAATAATACGAACGTAGAAAAATAGAAATCATTTATAAAATATTGTTGAAATTATATGGATGAAAACGACAAGGGAATATAGCAATAACTTGTAAATTAAATTTCAAATCGTTTATTCAGGGTAAAAGTAAGAAGGCTGTAACTATGATAAATTAAATTGATGTGGCAATTATTCACATTAAGGGACACATTTACAAGGTATAAATTCCCATATCAATATATTTTCCCAAAAAGTTGCGACAGAAGATAATACTGAGAGTTGAAGATTATTACAGTACTAGCTAAAAAAACGAGGTTTTTAATATAGTAAGTTTTTTGAGGTGGCAAACTCTTATCATTTAGAGGGTTACAAAATAGCTTACGGTCTATTCGCAAACCTAACGAATGTAAGTAACACATTAAGGAGGAGTTTGGTAACACGAGAAATGTTTATTCATACATTAAATCATCAAGTCTGTCGATTTTCTGTTATACACCTGTCCATTGATAAATGAAGTACTGAATAAAAAAGCCCTCTGAAAGTTTTATATCGTGTTTTTTTAACCGTGAAAAATGACTTTAGTTTAATGAGTGATCAAAATCTGACGTAAATTCTTAGTAATAACTAAAGTTCACAATATTAATTCATTAATGAACAATTAAATAAATAATTACTTATTTTTTCAAAAATTATTGTTCATCCTAGTTCTTTGTCATTTTTTATAACTTTTAAATAAAATATTTATACAATTAATTTGAAAAATAATTAAATATTTCCAAGCTAATCGTGCCACTTTGATCGATGTTATTGTCTCCTATAAGCTGTGAATAGGCTGTAATCTGACAAAAGAAATATAATATAAAACTTAGCGAAATTGCATTTATTTATATATTTGAAAAAAATTGTAAACGCAAATAAAGCATTCACTAAAGCATTCTCAGTATCAATCTCTTGATTATTTAACATACCAAAACACATTGTTCAAATATAGCAAATATAAGGCAAATATTATTTAATTGATGGTAATTAAAAAAAAAAAAAAAGGATAAATAAATACACACAAAAAAATTTATTAATAATTGAATATTTATATAAATAAATAAAAAAGTAACTACAGATTACTCTTTAATTAAACTTGTAAACAAAGCGTATATAAATTTAAAAACAAAAAACAAAAAAAAAAAGCAAAAATTAATATAATCGTTAAATATACATATTTATAAAAAAATAAATGTACACTGAGCGGTATAGAAAATCAAGGAGAAAATCTGCTTCTTTGATATTATTCTAAAAGAACGGATTCAATATTCATTTTATAATTCTGGTATATTATTAACTATGATGCAAATTTCAAGTGGCTAGCTCTTCTAAAAGTAAGTTAAAAATCAATTATAAAATTTCACCGACCGGGAAAACACCAACAAATAATTGAAAGTAAATTAATGTTCGAATTTCAATGCTTCGAAATAATTCGATAAATTTTAATTTTTTCGACTCATATAACTTCATATGTACGTCGTCACATAATTATGCAACACTTATTTTGAATTCCTAAATCGGATTGAAATTATTATTTACCTAGTGATATTTTTATACAAGACATACATAAAATTACGGAATATATTAATTTTAGTCTAAGGTTTGTAACGCTACCTAATATTAACACCACAAATAATATATAGGTGTTCATAGACACAATAAGTTCATTTTCTACTGTCCGTTCGTCCGTCTCTCATCACGATAACTCAAAAATAAAATGAGATAGCAAGCTCATATTTTGGTGGACTGTCTAATGGATGCTTGACCCAATTTTTAAACTCTAAACGAAAGAAGAAAATTTCAAATAAGAAAATATTTATTTTTTGATAAAAATAACTTTTGTTTGAAACATTTTATCGTAAAATGTTTGAGATCTTTACAGTTTTAGCTCAAACTTTGCTAATAATTTACACATTTAGGTAAAAGAATAAATATTATTATTATGCATGCATACCTATATAACTGTATAGACTGGATATTGACATGCTATTTAAAAATGTTCAAAACAATAAAATGCAATCATATGTCGAGTATTCGTAAAGTAAAAACTAACAAAACATGTACACAAAAATGAAATAAAAACATATCTTCATAATAAATAAACTAAAAGAATACAATTAATAATATTGTAATAATTGAAAACAAACTATTGGAAGACGCTATCACGTATTAAACATGTGCTTATGTGACAAATTTCTATGTGTTTTAGAATAAATTTAGTGATCACACCTACCTATGCCTCTCAGTGTATACAAATAAAATCGTTTAATAAATACGTCATATCTGAAATTACTGCGAAAAAATTACCATTATAACAAAAAAAAATAAATGAAAATTAAAATAAATAAAAAAAATTTAAAACATTGTATGTATTAATAATTAGTTTATTATAAATAAATAAATAAATAAAAATTGTAATATTTATGAATTGTAATAATAATAAATATTTTTTTTAATTTCTATATAAATATACGTATATTATAATAATCATTGTAAATAATATTTCATTATTATAATATTATTAATGAAAATGTATGTGTTTTTCATAATTGTATATTTTAATTATTATTATTCTTATTAATTATGGTAATAATTATTATGATAACATAAAATAATAAATATATATATTATATATTATTGTATATTTAAATTTATGAAAATAAAAAATCAACACAAAAAATCAGTTCTGAAAAATGTGTTATTTATTTAATAAAATTTCAGAATTTACATTGAAAATATATGCTATTATCCATTAGAATTGGAGTACAAGGTAAGTAACACAAGATAAATATACTCCGATTTTTAATTTTATTTTTTTAAATAAATAATAATAATAAAAATATTTTTTTTAATTAATAAACTTATTTATAGAAAATAGAAGCTATAAATTACCTCAAAATAATTATCGAGTACTCCATAAAACTACTGATTGTGACTTTAAAATAGATGCTTTTAAAATATTGATACAAGATATAAAATACGGATTTTTGTTTGGTATTTGAAATACTTTTTTCTAAAAAGTACATACATTTAGATACTTTTTGAAAAATATTTTCGTAATTTTAAAATTCCATATACTTAACAATTTCACGTGATTATTAATATTAACAGTGTAAATGGAAAATAAAAAAAGCGTTTTAACCGGTTATATAATACCAATTTTGTTTTTTATGCCAAACACATTTTTCAAAAGTATTTTTTATGTTATTTCTAATGTATTTTCTATATTGTATTTCAAGTATGTTGCACAGCATCTGCTTAAAATGATAATCTCCAAATTAATTTCAATGTAATTCAGATTAAAATTAGTTTTAAATATCAATTTTTTTTTTAATGAACAAAATACTTGTTCTAAATTGATTAAACCATATTTTATTTTTTCAAAAAGACATTTTTTTTTTTTTTTGAAATAAAAAATAATTTTGATATAAATTGAAAATTGATTGAATCATGTTAAGTATCTACATATAAATAATCTACTTGCCTCTATAATCTACCTATCTCATATACCTGTAAATACTGTGTATTTAAAAATAAGTGTACCTATTTATTGTTATACCTAGATTGCATATTGTATATAAAAAATAGTTATATCAGTTAACTGCGAGAACGGAGCAGGTCAGTCAGCCTTAATGTATGGACAATAAATAAGTTAGATGCTATTCATTTAAAAAAACTAAAAATATCTTTACAGGTAACTTTCATCAGTCAGCGAAAAAAATATTAAAAAATGTTAGGAGTTGTTCTACTGATAGGATTTGTACTACATTATGGTTAACTGACCACTTTGTTTATGGTTAATGTAGGTATAATTAAATATCTCTTAAAAAATTTCCTAGTTTAGTAAACGCATTTCATTTACCTTATTGACTGACATAACCGTACTTTACATTTACCAAAAGACTATCTTAAACGTTTTGAGCCTATATGTAACACCTGTTATATCGTTCGCTTGGCTGACCGCAGTGGAGGTGTGTGTACACAACTACTGTAATGAATAGTCAAATGATCGGCTTCAGTAAATTTTCTTGAGTATTTCCTTGAGCTGCGTCTCCGTTATAATTATATAATAAACATCCTATATAATTAACATACAAACAGCTATTTTTGGCTTGACAAAACAAAAACAAACAAAAAAAACCTGGCGCAATAGATCGTTTTCTATCTGAAACTGATTTTTTTCTTAATCAATAATCAGGTACAACTTGGACTCGCTTAGGTTTGACAAAATTGGGATCATTGCCATGAGAATTGAATTTGAAACACCTGAGCCACTCCGATCTATTGCAAACACTTCATAAATACGTATTATAGCATGCCTTTGCTCTTTTTTTATTTATCAACTGACTTTTGAAACATATAGTGTCCATAGATTGTAATCGTATATGAGAATGATATATGATGATATATGCATGGATTTTTTATCTCATTTTACTTTGATATATTTTATCTCGTTTTCTTATTACATTGCAAATTTTTAGATAATGAATCAATCAACTTTTCAATCTTTTGTGAGTATATGTGTGAGTATGATATACAATTGTCGTTTTTCTGAGTCCATTGACAGATGACACTTAATATCTGGATAGGTGGTATTTGGTTAGAACTTATCCTAACAGAAAGTCACTACCTGCTTTTCGAAAACTGACATATAAACGATATGATAAGACCATATTATTTAATTTGTTACAAGGTTCTGAAAGCTGTTTCTAGTAAACGAAAGTATTAAAAAAAAAATCATTCGGTGTTAAGTCCACTTACGCCGTTTTTCTTCCGAGCTCCTCAAATATTGATCGTTTATTTACTAGGTTTACTATGTTTGAAAGAATTTCTAGTAAAAATTATACGTCTTCGACTTTCCTGATGAAAACAAGAACTATCACTGAATATTTAATATGCCAATGATCACTCAAACATGAATTCTTATTTCCGTTTAAAATTGGAAAAAGTGCAAAACTTTCAGATAATTTCACATAAAAATTGTTTTAGTTTCTGGTTATTATTTCCTGGTAACTATTAGATAATTAAGGTTAAATTAAATTTTTTATGCATATAAGAACAGAATACATCCGAATGTAATTGATGTCACTGTTACAGATCATATTCAATTTGGCTTGATACTTGTGTGCTTTTAATATGAAAGCGCAGATAGGGAGAGAGAGAGAGAGGGGGGAACTTTATATCAGATAAATACATTAAGAGTCATTATTATTACTTTCTTTTTTTCGAGAGTTATATTCATTTGCATAACAAACATTGTTGTTCGAAAATTCTATTCGAAAGATAGATGATCACTTTATTAACCGTATAATAGAAATCTCTTTTAAAGAAAAAAAATTCATTATTAGAGCAACTTCATTTTAAGTTGAACTTTTGGCAGTGATATAGCACCTAAATAAATATTTTCTAGATTGATAAAAATTTATCCAGGCGATTTGAAATTTATTTGTTAAGATTCATAAACACTGTCTACATATAACAGAGTCTGTATAGAAATAAGAAATAAAATTTCATGGTGAAAGAATCATATTTAACTTTTATTCCAAATGGCCAGATTTTTCGGCTTCATTTTCGTGCAAGGAATAGAATAGAAAAATATTAAAATTCAACATCTTTCTCAATAAAAGTTTTAAGTATATGCTTATGTTTTAAAATACCTTTCAAAACGAATAACAATGTTAAAACATTAATTAAAAAATTATTAAAACCACTTTCAAGTATACTCATATTGAAATTACATGTTAAATATTATATACAATATATAATAATAGAATAGCTCCTTGTAGCTCATATTTAATGTGGTAATGAGCTTGATTAAAAACAGCAAACTATAAGACAGAAGAGAATAATAAGTTAGCGAGATTAAAAATGAATTAAAAAAACTATGTGTGATCAGAATATTTCAGTTGAATTTTTAATGAGAAAATGTGTGCTAGCTTTTAGAAAAATAAAAAACTTGTAAACGTCGCTTCTGTTGAAGTAGATACCAGATGTCAAGCCATTTAAAAAACACATCTTCAAGTTTAATTATGGTAAAGTCAGTCATTACGTAGCTACTATCAATGAATAAGCTTTTTGATTTTAAATTGTAATGGAATTGTGTTTATACTTCTATTTCATATATTAACTGCAGACAAAAAATATAGTACCGGTGCACGTCATCATATCAAGTTATTGATAAATGCACCTCTAAAAATTTGTATATCGCTTAATTATCGTTAGTGTAAAAACTCTACGAAAATTCTGAACAGTGTGGCGGTTTCTTTACGAAGCCCGTAAAATTTTTGATTTCCCCTACAGGCTTGAAATTGACGGATATATAATTTTCTTTATTGGATATCGAAGAATCATTCAAAAACAAATGCAAAAAAAAATTTTCTCATACATGTGACAAAACGGAAATATTTGCCCGACAACATCAACATGGATATTTCTCACAAGTTTCAGGCTGTAGGACAAACGGGCTGATTTTATTACGTGGCGGATAAAATGTTTTTTACATTTCCTATTGAATCTGCCAATTACAATAAAATAAAAACGAATTTCTATCGATTTGAAGCCAGTGAGAAAATTCGAAAATTTTATGGCTTCCAAAAAATAAACTTGCTCATTTCTCTGCCAAGAAAATAGTTATTCCACTAATCATATACAAATGTTTAGAAGTGTATTTATCAATGTTTTGATATGATTAATTACTGGCAGCCAGCCTAATATCTATGTTTATGAGAAATTTTTTCGCTAAGTGTAGATTTGGTTTGGTATGATTTAGGGTTATGTACGTGTCACTTTCAATCCACTTTTTAGGTTTGAACATGCTCTAAAAGTTGTACTATCACAATAGTGCAGTCAAAAGTATTATAGTTCGAGAGGTGAGCAATACCAAGTATTTTCTAAAGGATTTTTCTTTGCCAGGATTTTTTGATATTTTAATATTATAGAGCAAAAGCCTACTATCAGTTAGTCGTATTCGTTAGCGTTTGCCAAAGAGCGCGTATTATAGTTGTAATTGAAGATTGTTTTTTGATAGCGATATTTCAGCAGTTAAAAAAATCAAAGCCACTTCAGGTTATTTGTTGGCCCTTGAACTGAAACGTCTTGTATTTTCCTCTACCCATAATCAATTAACCATTTTCTTGGATTGCGAGCGTAAGGCCAATATCTTCAACATGATAAGGATTGGATTCGGGATTGGCATGAGAGCTCAGTGATTACTGAGCTATCCTACTGCCTAAACAATTTTATTGGGGTAAATAAAAAATGTGTACCAAATATTGGACACTTTCTAGTATGTTAAATAAAAAAGGTTCAAATTCATAATTTTTTGTTGATGTGGAGGTGTATAACCATGGTTTCTTCAATTATAATTTAAGTTTTACTTTTTTCTACGGATTCATTTTGTAAAATACTATTGAATGGATAATGAATAAAAGAATGAATTATGTGTTTGGGAGTGCCTGCCAACCATAGGTATGCTCAATAGAATATAACATATTTACATTCAAACTCTTTCACACACCTCTCTTTCATTTTCCATATAATTTTCTTTTTCATATTTATTAAGTGGTAAAAATAATTGTTAAAAATTATAGAAGAAATGCATTTTTTTTTAGTTTTATGGAAATTTTATTAATTACGTTTTCCAACAACAATATTTTTGTGAATACAAACCGTTATTCATTCGTTTTTCCGAGAAAATTTAATGTTTTAATTAATAAATAGAAAAATTTTGAATTGTTTACATCAAAGAACGCAATTTTGTTTGTGTTTATTTTTTTTTTCAAATCGAGATACCTTTATTAGCGATTATTTAAACGTATACGGTTTAAAATATTTGTTTACTAATTTTTTTGTGATTGTTTTTACAACTATCAAAAAAATCCAATAATATGTTTTAATAGTTTTGGTTTTATTTTAAGAAAATTGAGGCCCAAAAAAAAATTTTTTTAAGATTTGATTCCGAAAAATCACGTGAAAAACTACGGATCCTTTCGTTAAATGGATATAATATTTGAATTAAAAAACTTCTCGCCAATTTTTAAAAGTTTGAAATAATCGATAAAATTATTCGTGTACAATTTAAAAAAAAAAAACCGATTATGAAGTAATTTTTACCCATAAATTTTAAAATCATCATGCTATTAATAATAGAAAGTGTAGGTTTTGCCATATCGCCTGAAATGTTACCCAGATACTTTTCGGAATTACTTCAACGTTGTGTAAAATGTGCAAAAAAATTATTGTGAATTTTTTATGAAGGTTTTTATAATAACAAACTCAAAAAAGATAAGAGTTCAAAAAACAAAGAAATTTTTCTATTTATCAATCTTCAATTTATTATTATTCACCAATAGGAAATTTTTATGATAATTTATTTTTATATAAATTTTACTTTTGGCGAGTATAATTGTTTAAAAAAGGGGATCCATGCTTTTAGTTTTTTTTTATCTATTTCCATGAAACCGTCAGCTTTAATAATTGTGAAACAGATTTGATACGGCATAGAGTAGACTGCCAAAAGACTTGAAACTCAAAAAAATATTTTGCATGTGAAACGAAATTTAGTAGTGGATCGAGTACCTTCCTGACATATTCAATAATATTAAATAATATTATATTATCATAATTATTAAGATTGGTTCATTATATATACGACTGAATATTTAATTATGATACAACTAATAAACTGTATTATTACAGGGTGAATAACAAATTATTTAACAAAACCGAGATTATGAAGTTTGGAATATATTTATTAATTTTCATTTGAATAGGCATCAATAACGCTCACAAATCCAAAATAAACAAAAAAATAACAATAATAAAAACGATTTGATACCTGATAACAATAAAAATTAATTTGTATCGAAACGAAAAGCGGGTCATTTCTAAAATGAAATATAGTGTTTGGACCATTTTTACTTTTATTATTTCCTCGTTAAGTTTAGTTATTCATATTAATCGAGCGGTGACAAATCCAGCAACAAAAATATTTAGTGAAAAAGGCCAAAAAGTTTTTATTTCACTTGACACAATACGCACAAGTATTTGAATGAGGAAATTTTAAATAATTCACGGTACGTATAATTTATAATAAATTTTGACAAATTTTCCTTTTTTTATATAAAACATTTAATATTTATTTTTTTTTTTAAATTTCTGTCTTCAAAAATTCAAATTATTTTTTCCCCTATATCAATTAATTACTTTTCATTCATACTAGTTCTATAAAACACGAAGTTTTGTAAGGTAAATTCAGGTACACTACAATCATCATTTTCTACTCATTTACCCTGTATACATTTATTATTTATTATGTAATTAATTATAATTTCAATCAATAGTTCTAAAACAATTAGTAATAACTTATAAGTCTTAATTGAAAACCAAATAAGTTTATGTAACGTTTGATGAATTAAATTCGCCTCATTAATCATTCAGAAATTTAATTTGCTATAATTATCTAATAATATTTACTTTGTTCAAAATAATGAGAAGTTTAACATTCAAGAGAATTATATACCAAACGTTACATATGCCATATTTCCATAATTAAGGTAAGATATGTAGGGTAAATCTTATTTATTTAAACAGCCAGAAATTCATTAACAAAACCCTTTGAGCTTTGCTCAAGATGGCATTAGGTTTCAAATTACGACACTCTTTCAAAATTTATTCAAAACATTATGTCATTGTTCCTTCCCCTTACAGTAAAAAGTTTCCAAGATAGTAAGATTTTTATGCTAATTACAGATGTGCGCATTTCCTCAAAATCATTTTAGAAGTTTTGTTTTATAATTGTATCTGACCTCGAAAATTTACTTTCGAGAAAATGCATTAAAAAATATATTCTGATTGATAAATCATTGATTGATAAAACCGATATCTATGGGTGCTTATTTAAGTATATGTATAATTATTTGCATTTAAAAAACATTGTTATTTCATACAATATTTACATATAATTTATAAACAAACATTTGAAGATAAATAATCATTAATCAATTAATTTAACATTATAAATAAATATATTTATATATTTTCAATTTACATTGCCAAATCCTGCAATCTTCAAGCCTTAATATTCATAATATTGAATTAAATGAAGAGCTATCAAGCTTTGAATTATATAACGTAACTTTGTATATTTTAAGTTCGCATTTAGTATAATATAAATGATACTATATATATAATATAATAGTTTAATAACATAAATATTACAACCTGTTTATGTATGAAAACATTCAAGATGTCCTTCTATGAATATTAGAATCATATATAAATATGAAGGGGAACAACCAGACAATGGGAAAAATGAAGAAAAAAAAAATGGTGTCGATAATATGAATATAACTTTATCTATTCGTAAAATATACATTGTACACTTACACTAACCCATTTACGATCTACTATCTTAGAAAAGTTCTGTTTTCATTTTATGAAAATTGTGGAAAAATTCATCCTTCTAAAACAAAATTGTAAACTTGGGATTATTCTCCCTTTGTGGGTCATCAGCCTACTTTTAGATGATAATAGATTTGAGAAAATTGAGCTAAAGCTAAAAGTTAAAACAAGGACATTGCCCTACAAAGGGAGGATATTACTCTAATATTATAATTTAACTAGCCGTATCTCACACTTCGTCGTCCTGATAACTTTAATTCAACTGAAATGTTTGGAGAAATAATTTTAACAAAATTTCACGCCATCCCGCACATTTGCGAGTAAAATTTGTCACGAAAAAGTAATCTAAGTAACACTTGTTGGTTAGAAATAAAAGGCTTAGCGGAATCGGAACGATATTATGTTTATACACTAAATAACTTTATATTAACAAATACACTATATAACTTTATATGAAATGAAGATATTGTGATGAGTTTTATATAAGAAGAGCCAAGATTTCCAAGAAGGGAAATCTATTCAGTAGTTTTTGCGTGATGTACGAATAAAAAAGTCGATCGTTTTATATATGTTTATAAAATAATATTTCATAAATGGTGGAAGAGCAATTAAATGACTTACTATATGTATATTCACTATATGAAATATATTTATTTGCGCTCCCACATTCATTAAATTCATTCGTAAAACAAAATTAATAATCTTATTTATAAAAATTTCATTCAAAATCTAGTTTTTCCATAAGCCAGTGATTCAAACAGTTTATAATTTAATAAAATCAGTAAAATTATAAGGGAAATAAAATTGATTTTCTTGTAACAAATTATTATTAATTAATATTAATGTATTATTTCTGTTCGTATATTGCAAATATCTTTCTAAATAAGCTCATTTTTAACCGATTTTAGTCTCATTTGTATTAAATTAACAATAAATCTTAGAAGTAAAACAGACATTTATCGACACTAATCTAAACAGTACCAAAAACTTTGAACTTTCTTATATTATAAAAAAAAAAAAAATAAGCGAATATAATCTATCTATATATGTGTCTTGGAACCGTTTTTACTCCATGCACACCCATAAAAATACCAATAAAAATTTACTATCAGTAAAGAAAAGAACGAACCAACATCCATACACACTAGTAAGGAAAAGGCAATGTGGTTTGGTAAGCTTAAAAAAAAAAAAAAAGGAACATAATTCGTATGATTGTATATATGATAAAGTATTTTACTATACACACATTTATACATGTTTGCTAAAAATATTTTGAATACATGTGGAATCATGATTCCAATATTTTTGTTGAAAGGAAAACGATACACTTACGAATGAATTTATTTAAGTATAAGCAATTAAAACCGTAACCAAATTACCAACGAGGAACATCTCCTCGGGGAATTATTACGACTAGCTAGTTCATACGGATAATGAATACTTTGTAATCGAAATACGTCTTTAAAACATACACAAAAAAATTTTTATCTAGAAAACTTGGGCAAAAAATCGAAATTAAATTAAAAAGTATTTATTGAAATTATTGTGTATAATAATAATGGTGTTAAACCTCCGTTCCTCAGTTATATTAAATTTATAATAGAGGCCATTCTCTCCATTGTGTTTACATCTTTATTTATTTAAGTACATACAATTACCTTCATGATGTGGGTGGAGGAAGGTTATTGTATGAATACTAGGATTTCGTAGTCAGTGCTTGCTGATCTTACTGAAAGAAATTGCTGACAAAGACCGGCATTCATAATCTTAAAAGGCCCGCGGAGAGCCTTTTAGAGAACATATTTTATATAGCAAATAAATTTAGTTTACTGAAGTATTCTAATTTTATGTTGAATAATTATTATTATGGTTTTGGCTCTCGGAACTTACTGGAGTAATCATTATGGCTCTAAGGCTGGAAAGTTTGGAGACCCCGTGTTTAAACTAACAATGCAAAACTTTAATCTGATTGATTGATACTTTGGAAGTATAAATTTAGATTCCCTGCCTCCTTTACAAATTTCTTTGTAATTGTATATATTTTTCACTTAGAAAAATACTTGGAATTTCTAATAACTTTCTTTCGGGGAAATCTGACATTTTTTTAATAACGTCATAATCTTAAAACTGATTACTATATATTAGTTGTGACACTATTGGTCCCTTACACATACGTAAATTTAACCAAAAGTTAAATACATAGGTAAATTTAACCAAAAGTCATATTAGCAATTTAGGAAAGGCATGTAGACGCCGCTAAATTTAGTATATAATTAAACCAACTGCAAAGGTCTTTATAAATTTGTATAAGAAAGTAAATTGGGGAATGCAATTGAGAATAAACTTTCTAGCTATGTGCAAAAACAATAAACGATAATGTATATTGGCTTTAACGGCCCAAATCTTTACAACCGTAAGTAATCTAAATAGTTTAGTTCTTTAGTAGTAATATATTTATTTACCCGAAGGTTTGAAATACATAATGGGTTAATTCTAATATTCAATAAATAAAATATTAATCGTTATTTAAACAAATCTTAAAAATTGCAATAGATTACTCTATAATGAATCACTGTTTAATATTAATAGTCAATCGTTATTATTAATAATTCAGGTTACTACTTCTTAATCAGGGTAACTTCATTTGTATCAATATTGGCCATAAATTACGTGAATTTGTGTGCGTCATGTATACAAATCTGTCTTTCATCTTTCACACCAAAGTAACCTGGCCTACCAGAACGGTGCGGCAATTTATTGCCTAGAATGTATAAGAATATTTTTGGTATGGTTGTATACACATAAAACATTGAAATTATATTACGTACGTATGAGTGCAGAGGAGCATTATATTCATCTACGACCGACTGCTGCGCTTCAATAAAAGATTGCCCTTGAGGGCTACGTGGTGTTGACAGAATACACGTACCAAATGTGTAGTATCCATGTGCTAGTATATTATCTATAAGTCAGTTAGTTAGTTAGTGAGTCTGTCTGTCAGTTACTTATTTAGATAGTGCAGTGGTATTCAAAGTGGGATACGTCAAAAGTTTTAGGGGTACGCAACGTTTCTTTTAAATAAGGAACGTACTTGTGACATAGATTTTCTTTTATGAAATATATGATTGCTAAAATTTTACAATGTTTTTGTGAACCTTAAAAATTATTTTTTCATTTCGAATGTATTTAAGGTTTAAGAAAACCAAAAATCACACTTGTTTTTAGATTAAAAGACTAGTTTTCGAGATATGGTTGAAATTGGTTCAGGATATTGAATTTCAATCGATATCTGGTATTCGACACCTCGTATCGTTAAATTTTAAAATTATATGAGTTAGATTTGAAATTAATGGATACAAATAAGCTTATAAATGAAGTTATATCGAATCAGGAAATTAACGTTTCTGACCAAATTTAAGCGATATTTTCATAACTTATTATCGTTAAATAATTGTCATATTTATTTCAATTTCAGAAAATCTGGATATAGTTTGGGAAAGTCACAACAACCAATTGTAAACTAAATCATTTTATATAAAATTTTTTACATATCCGACATACATAAAATATATGAGACTATATTAATTTTAGTCTAAAGTTTGTAAAGCTAGAAATAATGGAAGGCTTTAACCAAATTTTTTTGATATGAGTGTTTTTAAAATCGATTCTAAATCTTAACGGCTGTAAGTCATCCAGGTAACTCAAACACAAATTGAGAAAGCAAGCTTAAATTTTGGTTGTACATTTCAGACATTCCAAAAATGAATTGCAGTTAGTAAATGATCAAAGTCAGTGGTCTGGATACTACGAGTCACTGACCCATCTTCTAAGCTATAAGACATGGAAGTAAACTTCAAATAGAAACATTGTCTATTTAAAACAAACAACTATTGTTTGAAACATTTTTTCGTAAATTGTTAAAATTCTCAACAATTTAACATGTATGGATCATTTTTTATTGTTAATAATTAAAAATATTTGATATTCAAATTTATTAGCAAAGCATTTAATATAAATCGAAGCTATGTAATGTCCAAGCACTTAATATAAATTGATGTCACATTATAATCACGATATGTTGAATCAAATATACATTCTGTTCCGTATACACCTGAAGCAAATTAATTAATCTGTATCTATTTATAAAATAGATAACTTCAATATCCTGTGTATTATGAACTATGATGAAGTTGATGGTAGTGTCATGTCTACCAGCATTGGACGTAGACTGTTATTTCATTTTTTGTTATCGTATGACACAGTTTGAAGTGTCAATGATTTCAGGGATTCATTTGATCCCATTAAATTTCTATTTCATAATTAACATCAAATTTCTCTAGCTAAACTAAAACATTTAATGAAAGTATATGAAATCAGGTAATGCTCTATAACTTTTTAAAATTTAGCATTATAAGTTGTTAGCAACGAAAGTAAATGCGTTACAATTTTCATCCGACACATCTCATTTTTCCCTCTTAAAAATCCATTCTATTCATATACAATCACTAGAATGGCCAGCATATACAAATATTTCAAAAATCACTCATCAAAAAGTCGGCCATAAAAATAAAAAAATTATTATTGTTTTCTCCCAAAAACCAGACACACATCATGTTTTATGTCTTTACTATTCTCTGTGGTTTTCGGTTATACAAAAGTGGTTAACTGTACATCTACTTAGAACCTACTCATACACACCCACATACATAGAAAGACAATAAAAGGAATTATGGAGAACATCTTCATCATTTGAAATATCCTAAAATAAACAACATTACAATCTGCCAATGTCATTCAAACAAACAAGTGAATTTGTTTTTTTGATTATATTACATATATAAATGTGATGTGAAATATACTATCGGGTATATTCAGTACACGGAAAATTTTTTATGGCAAATTATTAATTAAATAGTTGCTCTCATAAGATCTTTTTTATAATTGAATGCATTTCAACTACCCTTAACCTTTTGATTAAATTAAAATTCTCATGACGTACAGAGTTGATTCCTGTCAGAACGTTGTTCCCTCAGATAATATTATAACTCATCAATGGAAAAATTTTCAGGCTTGCAAAAAATCGTTACTCAAATCGTCGATTACCAATTAATCAATTATTTTTATTCTACACGGTGTTTTAACACCTGAAACAAACTTGACATGAAATTACAACTACAATGACATTTAAACTTGAATTCTTTTTTTCTGAAAACTGAAAAATAATTCCATGTCTAGATACATTCACAAAATAATATTTAAACGCAGAAAAATTTCTCCGTGTATTTGGTAAAACGCAAAACAATATATAGATCGTAGTTAAAACTATATATTTATTTATTTCACACAGAAGATAACTTCATTACTGAAGTTTTTTTTCTAGTAATATCGATTTTTGATAATTTTTTTCCCTTGTTTTCTAATATTTGTTGCAAAATTTATTTGAAACTAAATACTGTTTTATTTATTTATTTTTTTTTATTTTACTTTGTTTTCATATTCATGTTGGAAAAATAATTATCAATATCAAATCAAAGTCAATTATCTACTGTACGGATGAAAATACAAAAATTCTATTACATTTATTACTAGAAAAAAAAATCGAAAAGAAAACATTATATTTTCGATGTTATCAAAGTAAATTAAAAAAATTATCCATAAATTAGGTATACTGAAAGTTTCGAACTTAGTATTATTGTTTTTATATGAATCATGTTTCATACTCTTGAATTATGGGCAAGACGAATTTAAAACAACGAGAACACCAGGGCTCTAATTGTGGGTAACTTTTTACAGATGAACGTAACTGCTTAGTCTTCTTAAGCATCTTCCAGGACACGTATATAGAAACATGATCCGTGACATTACATAAAATTTCTATTTAAATAAAATGGCGATTTGCAGTTTTTACATTCAAAATGTACTTTTAAGGAGCGAGAGAGATTCACAAGTCACAAAGTGACGTCACTTTAAATTCAACATGGCAGACATCTTAGCCTTGAAACTAAATTTTGAAGCAGAAATCTTCAGCTATAACTGTTGTGATTTTCAAGCGATAACTAAAAAGTCAAAAATAAATTAAAACTAAAAACTTTTTTAAATCTAGATTTTATTTAAATGCCCTAAAAAAGAAAAAATTAACATTTACTTTACTTTTTATTTTTAACTTATAATGGCATCATACAATTGAGATGATATAAAAGATTGTGAGGTTTACTTGTCAAGATAAACAAATAAATTTAATGAACTGATATGAATGATTTAACTACAAAAATTTTCAAACAAAGTAAATATGAGATTGAAATCTTGCGACCAATTTTTATATCGTATAAATTGTGTAATGACATAAAAAGTTGATAAAATGTGGGTAAAATAATAGTTTATTTTTTTCTTTTCAGAGCATTTAAATAAAAGCTTGTCATGAAAAAGTTTTTTATTTTTAATTTGATGTAAATGAACATTTATTCTTTTGGTTTATTTGTGAACAGAAATTCTTGAGTGTCAATGTCATTTTTCTTTATTGATTTTCTAAAGTTTACAAAACAATATTTACGTTGTCACCTTATATTTTGTATAAATGAGCAAATTACACAAAGGTATAGACATAAACAGTATTTTTACATAATGACCTTAAGTAAACAAAACGATATTTATCCGGTAACACTACTAAGTGTTTAAAATTATTTGTGATTATTACCTAAGTTAATTTTATTTCTGTAAAAGTGTATATCAACGTCGCTATAGTCATCTTTATATCACTGTTACCTTTTGTTGACCTGATCATTCAAAATTCGTGTTGAATATCAGTAAAGAAAAGTAACTAGGACTTTGTTAGCTACAGTTCTCTAAATGTACCAAACCCAGAACTCCAGAAATGCACCAAAAACTGCTTCTTCCTTAAGCATACAACAAAATGGTTAAGAAAACTCCACACATATCAAAACAAAAAACCAACCCACCTTCTTTGTATTTTTAAAGACTATGGTATTTTTAAAGATTTTCCAACAAATATTATGTATTTCGTACAAAAAACTATACATAGAAAAGTATATAGAAAAAAGTGGGATTTTTAGAAATTTTAGTAATAAAAAAATTCGAATTTAATCATTTTTGAATATTTGACTTTGGATGAAAAAAAAAACCGCATCACCTTGCATAGAAAAATAATTTATACTTTATGAGATTTTCATTGAAAAAGAAAAGGATGTTATAAGAAACTTATAGGTTTCCTATTTTCCCCACCTTTGTTAACTCATTCTCATGTTTTTATATGTTTGGCAACAAATTGGTATTTTTTGAGATTTTCCCCAAAGGGAATGGAATTTTTCCCCATTAACTCTTCTCGTAGTACGTAATATTTGATTTTGACGTTCAAAATAAATCATCTTATATAATAGCTTTTATTTACAAATACAACATACAAGAGATTCCAGAAGTGATTCGAGAATAAACTTGTAATGTAAGTCAAAATGGCTGGGTATGAAAAGCGGGGAAGATGGGTGGTTATGGATACAATCCTAATCATCCCATCCTGATTGCCATTTACTTCATATCGCTAAAATTGCGCATTAGTATAAAAATATAAGAGCTTTTTATTGAAAAATAAAATAAACAAGAATAGTATACTTTCACATACAAGGACAGTAACCACTCCATATTGGATGTTCAAAAATAGTCTGTCTAATATGTAAAAAAAATGATATAATTAAAAAAGTCTGAAAATGAAATATTTGGATCAGATCATGTTCAATATCCAAAACAGTTTACAATGTCGTTATGGATTTTGTGGTTCGATAACTGTGACCTCTATCAGAGATTCCTCTCTTGAATGCGTTCAAAAATCTTTCTCACAAAAATGAAATCTATATGCAATTCGAAATAATTTGATATTACTCTATTTTGACTTGAAATAAACATTATTTGCTATTTTAAATCATATGGCGAGAGAAAATTATGATTCGTTAACGATTTTTATACTCTACACAAATTAAAAATTGTTTCTCCAGTAAATTTTTGAACATTATTTATAAGCAATCATTTGTTGATGAAAGTCACTTTAATTTAAAGCAGCGTACACAAGTGCAACATTCGTTCGTAAGGTAACACCATACCGTAAATCTATACTGTTACGTGTTACATGTTGCGTGTTGCAAAACAAATGGTTTGTAGGTGTTGCGATATTACGATGGTCCTTTGTGTTGCATAGCATTCCATCTGTTTACATAGCAGAGTTTCTTGACTTTAAGTATTTGTTCATGTTAATAAATTTTAATAAATTGTTTTGTATTTTGTTCGTTCCTTTCCATATTGAAATATTGAAATACAATTAAAATACAAATGACTAATATTTATGTCTTGTCATTGCAAATGTTGCGTAATTGTGCCCACCACTTTTCGTAACTCCACCTAGGAAAATCTTATGATGTGATTGAAATTTATCGAAAGTTTGTGCGACACAATGTAACGTCGTCATTATAAACTTTTGTTACACAATGGTGTTACGCGTTCACGCCCACTCAAAAGTTGCTGTTACGCGTAAAAGTTGCGTAACGATGTTATGTTACACGCGAATGTTGCACGTATTAGTTAGGCTTTATAATAAATCTGTACGTGAACGAATTTTGTGGATTCTAATAACATTTTTTAAAAATAATTACTTCGAGAAGAGATCCTCAATTATATTAAGGATATTAAAGCAATCTACTTCGAGTTCTTTGTATTTTTTTATTTTTTTAACATGTCAAACATACTAAGCCGAATAGGAATGAGAAAAATACCTGCCCCCCCATCGAATCGTAATATGAGCATTTATGTATTGAATATATGTATCTCGACGTTATCGAGATACATATATTATGTTTATATCCTTATTTACTCTTTTTTTTTTGTTGTTCCTTTTTTTTTATAGAAAAAGTAAATAATAACAATTTAATGCTTGGATAAAAGGATTAGACAATCTATGCGCTTTGTGTTATGTTGTCCTACTCAATGCTTATTATATTTGTTCGACTTTGTGTATATTGTTAGATGATGGTTGATTCGTTTATGTTCTGTACATCCATGTATAAATTTTATTATACTTAAGATATAGAGGAATTGATAGTAACTGATTTTGAATAAATTCAGAGACAAGTATGGTGCCGTATTTATATGAAACGATTTATGAAACCGTTAACTGAAGATGATTGTAAAATCGTCCCCAGTATAACACATATTAATCTATATATTAATGTATGAAGGAAAAAGTTAATAAAGTTAAGAACTGGAGAATGCTTATAATTTGCTTTTAATTATGGATAGAAAATATATATATTAAATAATTAAAAAATAATACGTACACTCACATAGATATAAGAGATGTGGATTATATGACTTACACACACTACCATACCTACACTTATATAGTCTTTTATTTAATATATTGTTTTGTAAAAGATTATTTAACATGAACATTGAAGTAACTTAAGTACTTCACATTAAATGTTTTGTAATGTTTGTAGTAAAATAATTCACATTTAATACGTCAATATGTTATGTTTTTTACGAGAATATGTTAGTTTAGAGTAGGTATTTTATTGAATATTATTTTAATTACTTCAATGGTTCTACAATGAGATTGAAGATATTTTGAATAGTATTTTTAAAAACAATTGAAATGTGTATACACACGTCGCTAACGAAATCACAAATTTGGAATGCATGTTGGAATACTATTACAGGTGGTCATAAGCGAATGAATGTCTTTTTTAAAAAACATTTCCTAAAATTTATATGGGGCATAATATGAGACGTTTAAAAGTGTTGAAAGTATTGGTTTCATTTATTTGATCGAAGAATCAGAATAGAAAAAAGTGATGGAAAAATCATATCATTGAAATTTAAATAAGCTGTAAACGATTGTCTAAACATACCAGAAATTTCAAACCTACTTTTTGGTATGCATAGAAAACAATTTATCAACAAATTCTGAGCAAAGAAGGTCTTATCACCAGTAGAACATACATTTTTGTTTGATATGATGAACATTAAATTATTGTAAAAAGGGTTAAATAAGCTAAATTATGAAATTATAATATTTTATATTTTCTCACATTAAATTAGTTTGTAACAAATTATTTGTAACAAACTGTTAACAAAATAGTTAAATTGTTGGTTTCCATGGTAATAAAATCTTATTCTTCTAGTATACCTAAAAAAATCAAATGCGATAAGTGATATACCGAACTTTAAAGACGAATAAATTGTATGCCTTTATAGATATTAATTTGTTTTGTTCATTCCTTTAAAATTTTTACGACTGATTAATATCTATATAACTGAAAAACTGAAAAATCTACCAAATTAAGGTTAAAAACTTTTTGCTCTATAAAAATTCTGATATATTAGATTTTACGTTTTTCGGAGCCCACAAAAGTTTCACAAACAAGCTTTAACTTGACGTATGATCATGTTTTTACATATTCATCAATTTTTTTAAGAAAAGTATTTGATTTATAAATGATAATGCAAAAATATCTATAACAGTTTCGTATTTGACTGTATAAATAAAAAAACTACGGATAAATTAACAAAATATATACATTACTTATTAATATAATCTTGAAAAACAGAAATGATATCAATACAGCTTATTTCATTGAATACATACTTAAGATAAAGAATTTCGTACAAATAAATTTTATTAATTAAATTTAATTAAAAAATTAGTATAAATCACATAAAAGATATTATAAAATAATATCTTACATACTTTCCTCTCAAAATGAAAATTGAAATTGTATCGAATTGAAAATAAGTGTTATGAATAATAGAAATAATAAACTCGTATAAATAATAAAATTTTTAATATTCAGAAAGAAACGATCTGTTTGAAAAAGAAAAATACTTTTTTTGAAAATTTCTAGAATGGAAAATCTAGAGAAAAATTTCAAATAGTTACATAAAATTTTACATTATTATTATTTTTTTTATCATTTTATATTTTTGTATAAATCGTCACCCTAAATATCTAATATTTAATTGCCTGGCGCCATTTTTCTAAACTGATCATATTAAATAAACAAAATTATATAATAGTAAGTAATTATATATAATTACTACATATCATTAAATTTCCATAAAAATTGTTATATAAATCAATTATATACATTTTTAAAATTATATAATAAATGCTTTTTCTCAACTTTGAAGGTAAGTATATCAAATCTAATTAAATTACAATTTAAAATTTGGAAATTTTGATCTGAGATATAATAAAATTAATTTCATTTTTGCGATTTGCGACATAGTATTAAAAAAAAGAGGTCATTTTAACGTTTGGTATTTTTGAATATCTTGTAAACTGTGCATCCAATAGCGTTGTGATCCGAATATTTGAATTTTAAAATAATCCTAGGAAAAAAGAGCAAAGTTTACAAATAATTAATTTTTATTATTAATATTTGGTATAATACGGAGATATTACTCGTATAGTCTGGAAACCAGAGGAAACAGGATTTTTTGTATGGTCTGTCAAACTTGATGATGACCCTAGTTATAATACTTCACGCTTGCTGTTATTATTATTCTTCTTGTAAGAATGAAATTTTAGAGCACTTTTCAGCGTCTAACGCATCAATACAGCCGTTAGTTCAAGATCTTATTATGGAATCCACTCTGTATAAATATTAAAATTGATTGGAATATTGGCAATAAAAATAAAAAGTTCAATCAATTTAGAGGCTCTTATTCAATTAATGAAGTTAAAGAAAATTTAACATTTGTTGTTGCTCAACTTAGAATTTTGTGCACAAGGTTCAGTGGTCTTAATAAAAAATGTTTTAAAATAAATTGAATTCTTTAGAGAATAAAGGCCGTAAATTTTTTTTCACTTTTTTTTTAGTATATTTTTGTAGAAAATAAATCGGATAATAATACCCACACAAACATATACTAGATACTCACACGACAATAATATAAGAGATATCTTAACAATTCTTCTTAACTGCAAATTGGTAAAAATGAAAA
This sequence comes from Chrysopa pallens, assembly GCA_020423425.1. Taxonomy (NCBI): domain Eukaryota; kingdom Metazoa; phylum Arthropoda; class Insecta; order Neuroptera; family Chrysopidae; genus Chrysopa; species Chrysopa pallens. The sequence continues at coordinate 20,047,661 of CM035593.1, read as the reverse complement.
TAACTTAAATGTAAAGAGATAAAAACTTTTTAGGTTATTTTGAATTTGTTTTGTGTGTAGCTTTCTTGTGCTGCTTGTTTGGTGTACCTATAAATAACAACAAACCTTCTCTTATTATTTGTACAAAGAAGATGATACGCTAAAGTACTTAATGGGAATGTGTTTGTTTAAAATTATATTGTTTGTTTTTATAAAAATATATGTAAACTTAGATTAGAAAATCGAAAAATAATACGAATAACCATATTTTATGTTTGGAATAAATATACATTCTGAATTCGTTTCTATTTAGGGCTTAGCAAATATAAATAGGGGTGCCTCTGGTCTATGTATTAAAATTTAAAAAAAAAACAGAGTGTTTACAAAAAACAAATTGAATGAGATCAAATGAAACACTTATCAAATCAATATTTCTAAGTAAATTATTTTCTATGTTCATTATAGTCAGATTATGCAAATGTTCTTATGATACTATGGAATCATAAAACTCCAATACGTCACACTTTTTCGGTATTTGAAAATCACAATTCCCATGTATTTCTTGTAACAAGTCTATTTAATAGTTTAAAAAGTTCTACGTCTTACTTATCTTCGATTTTATCATCTAAATCTATTTTGAGAAACCCAACAGAGAAATGCATCAATGTATAGCCCATGTAAGCAGTTTTATAGCCCATCGAGGTAAGAGCTGAATTTCTTTTCAAAATATCCTCAGCCGTGAAAGTTTTTCTTTGCCACTTAAGCTTCAAATGAGCAGCAACAATTGTTAAATTTTCTATAACTTCATCGATTGAATTAGAGCCGCTTAATTGGTCGTACTTTGTATGTTTATTGCCAATATTCCTCACAGCCCATCAATTTTTTTATTTATACAGAGCGGATCTCATTATACCTTTATACCTTTCCGGCTCAATTTATATATTATTGGCAAATTGAAATTTAATGTTTACATGTTTGGAACTTATGAATTTAGTGTTTTCAAATTATAAAATTTTTAAATTTTGAAAATAATTTTCTGTTTGAAAAAACAAATTTAATCCTAATCATTAAAAAAATTTCACTTTTAAACTCTCGAATAGCATACATTTAGAAGGAGGGAGGGTAAATAGTTTAAAAACCCTGCATGTATCAATATTTTGGATTCTTATTAGCAGCTTTCATTCCTAGCCTATCCACCTGCCGGTCTGTTCTGACTTATTCAGTCGAATGCCCGTAGCTTCACGAGATGAGCATTCATAACTTTTTGATTAACATTCATAACCTTTTGATTAACATAGTGAAAGTGTTGTAAGCTTCACTTACTAAAGGTACTAAATTTTGTATGTTTCCTTTCGAAAACACCTTCATTATCTATTACATGACAAATATTGCAATAAATTATAATAAAATATTAATAAATATAACAGTATTGACAAATGGGTAATAAATAAAGATAATTATTTATAAAATTTAGGACGGTTTTATCTTTTCGATTAATATATTTTTAATTATTATTTGTGGGAAAATTGTGCAGTCGATTTTCAGTAGCGTATTCGTTTACTGTTTTTTTTTTCAATAATACTAAATCAATGTTTTTGATGGCACTTATATTGTGTTACCAAATCATTAAAAACCATTCATTTTAGCGAATAAAAATATTGAATACAAAGTTTTTAGATTTACTGATAGGCTTGGAAGAACAATACGCGGCATTACAAAGATATAATAGCAATGACAAGATTTGAAGTAAAATGATTATATATAGAGAATATCATCCGGACCTAGGAGCATTTCAATTTTAGAAAATCTGTGATAGGCTAAATGACAATTATCCGAAACCTATAGCAAATGGAAGTAACTCCCGAAGGATGAACAGTTTAGTATGATAATTGAATGTATTCTAATATCGGTAATAGTTCGCATACAGAAATGAGTGAAATAATTTTGCAACTACTCCCGAACGAGACCCGATATACAAAAAAAAAATTTTTTGTTTCTTAAACCTATATTTTATGTTTCTATCTTTTAAACTAGATAAAACACAAATTTATTTATCAAAAGGTAAAACTGACTAAAATATACAAAAGTAATATTGTTTGAATTTTTTACTGATTAAAATGCACCAAAAATTTACATAAAGTAGTGTATTTCTTTTATATATCTAAAAAACTTCCTAATGGGGTACAAATAGCTGTTTATACTAAATAATATCATATATTTATAAATGTTTCAATCTAATTGACTGGAAGTGAAATTAATTTTGTTTACTTCATATTATTTATATATTTAAATATTTTTCTTATTTTATGGACTCAGGGAGATAATTAACTATAATTATCATATTTAAGGGCGTTCGTTAATCAAAAGAAAGGTGAGATATTTTTTATTATTTCTTTCTTTTTTGCAATGTAAGTGAATCTAATGTTAACAGAAAATGATTCTAGATTTTAACAATTACTTTTTAAACAATACATAGTCCGCAAGCAATACACATATACATACTAGGTTTGACCCTAGTTTATTTTAGGAGGAGGAGAAATTATACCACATCAATCCATTTTTTTACTACTCTAAAACATAAACATTCTCAAGGCTATAGCATCCAAGAGAAGAACTCCAGAATGGAAATGCTCAAGCAGTGATTCAAATGAACATTATTACAGTCAAAACTACATTCACACCAAACATAATTACTCATCCCTTCTAATTTCGATGTGCAAATCGGCATACTGTTCAAGAAACGAACGTTATCTAACGCCAGGCTTCTTCTGCACTAAATTCAATGTTTTAATATATAGACAATTGAGCCTAATATATATATATATATATATATATATATATATATATATATATATATATATATATATATATATATATATATATATATATATATATATATATATATATATATATATTTATATATATATATATATATATATATATATATATATAAAAAAAACGATTATTCTAGATTTGTGGAATTGCGATACTATTTTTTTTTTCAATTGCAGATGACGAACAAGAATCAAAACATACCAAAGAACTGGCGGTATGCGACACCTTCTGAATATATAGACGAACAAAATTTTATAACTAATGAAGAAAGGATACCAATACAAATGGAAAATATTTATATTCAGGAGGATGAAATCAAACCTACCAAAAAAGATTTATCGAGACAGTTTAGGCTACAACTCTTTTTCTCATTTATCGGTAAGTTAAACGATACTTAAAATGAATAAATTTTCCGTTGAATTACTGGCAACGACTATAAGCTTCGCTTAGGCCATCAAAAGTTTGTCACAAATAGTGGAATAAATTTTGGTAATTTTTAAGCACAAATACAAATCATTCTAAAATTAATTTTAGAATTAATTAGCTTTTTTAAATTTAAAATTCTTTTATTTACAGTCCAATTTTTTTTTTGTTTTAGTAAGTTTATCATATTTCATTTATGGCTCCCATTTAGGTTGGGTTGGCACAACTATACTAAAATTATCATCAAATACTTCTGAAATACCTTTAAATGACTCGGAAATATCATGGCTAGCTGCAATGCTTCCATTTGGCGGTGGTTGTGGTCCTATTCTTGGTGGAATATTTGCATGTATGATTGGTCGTAAAAAAGCAATTTTACTAACAACTATACCAGAACTTATTGCTTGGGTTATAATCGCTTGTGCGAAAAACAATTATTATTTATGCCTTGCTGAATTTTGTCAAGGAATTTCTGGTGGAATTTTTATGGTAGTGGTACCAATGTATGTTGCTGAAATATCATCACCTCAATTTCGTGGAGTCAATGGAATCATTATGTCAGGTCTTCTCCAGTTTGGACTGTTTGCTGAATTAAACCTTGTACCAAATATTTCAGTACATGCAAATGCGTGTATTGTAGCTGGCGTTCCAATAATATTATTGATATCCTCAGCCTGGATACCAGAATCCCCATATTACTACCTTATTAAACATCAAACCGAAAAAGCTCGTAAATCTTTACAAATTTTGTTACAAACCAACAATGTTGATAAACAATTAGAATATTTAAAACAGAGCGTTGATGAAGAGCAAAAAGAAGTTCGAAAAACAATCGAGATATTTCGTATCAAAAATAATCGGGTTAGTTTTTGTTTGTGCTTTATACTTCTCAGTATAGAACACGTGACAGGCCTTGTTGTTTTGTATTCATACGGACAAATGATGATGGAAAAGACAGACTTTCCTCTTAGTGCCCAAAAGTGTGGCATAATAATCGGTGCTGTTGGTGTTGTGTTTGGAATTCTCGGTTATTTTATTATAGATTCCAAGGGTCGAAAGCCATTACTATTATTTTCTACATGTTTTACAATGATTTCAATATTATTCATTGCCATTTATTTTCATCTGGATCATGTAAATTATGAACATATAAATTCCTTATCTTTTCTACCGTTTACTGGCTTAATTATGCACCAAATAGCTTCCGTTCTTGGAATAGTTCCGTTACCCTACCTGTATTTAGGTGAATTGTTGTCTACAAATGTTAAAGAAGTTGCTTCAATAGTGTTAGTGTCATATACTTCAATAATGAACAGTGTACTGAATAAAATTTATCCAAGTATGTGTGAAATTTTTGGTATGCATATTGTTCTGTATTTTTACTCATTTTCTGCGCTTATATCAGCGATTGTAGTATATTTTTTTATACCAGAAACAAAAGGAAAATCTCTTATTCAAATACAAAAAGAACTGAAAAAATATTAATCCAACAAGAAGTTGAGAAATACGATAATTATGGTAGAAACGCCAAACTTTTTTTTGTTAAACCTATATTTTAAATTTTTTTTTTTTTTTTTAGTTTTTCGATATTTTAATTTTTTACATTTTAGGAACACATTTAAGTGAAAGGCATGATTTTTACGGAAAAAAGATTAGTTAATCTGTTATTGTAAACAAAAAATATTAACAAATTTTAAAAAACTCGATTTGTGTGAAAAGTTTAGAATTATGAACTCTTATCGATGCCAGCCAGGTCAATAAAGCATGTTGCTATCATCCATAATGTCTAAAGTATCTTTATGACGAATCATGTTTTTTTAGTCTGTATTTCAGATTCATTCTCCGCTCATCTAATACGAAAACTGAACAGCGGACGGACCCATAATCATTTATAAAGTCGTCAATAATGCTCCGGTTAGCTTGAAATTTGGACGGTATATATTCTTGGGATATTATGCATTCATAAACAATTATTAAATAAAAATTTTAAAACCCTAATCTCCCCATAAGTCTGATAGACATTGTCTTTGAAGAAAAAATGTAAACTCGGAAAAGATGCCGTGCAATATTAAATTGGCAATGATTAAATTAATTTCATAAATATTTTGCTACTATAATTACAAATGGCAATGTAGAATGTATAAAATTTATATGAAATTTTACCACATCTGGTACAAACAAAAGTATTTTTTACCATATTCAATAAAATCTTGAATGTAGTAGATCCAGTTGTAGTTTGCAGTTTTGTTTTGCAAAATATCCTTCGCGGATGAAAATTTTCAAAAAAGTATTTTTTAGAAATTCAACTTATTTCAGACATGTACATCTATCCTAATTAGACATATCTGCCAGAATTATCCGATATACATTTTATCAATTACTTAAATTTACAATAAAATACTGTTGTTCCTAAAAATTTTACAAAACAAAACTGCGAGCTATTTTACTACTAACTATTTTCGTGAACATGAAATTAGAACTTTAGACAAAATTTTTTTCCGTTAATTAGCTTTATTGTAAGTATTAAAGAAATAGTTTATGGCCAATGTGTTTCTATTAAATAAAAATAAATTTTTAATTTTTATTGTAAATTATTTTATTTTATTTGTGACTATTGTTACTTCAATCTTTTTTGACGGCACCTATATTGAAAATAATTATCTTAAATATATCCAGATGTTTTAGCTTATAACTTTTCTAGGGTATATTTTTCCTAATAAAACACTTGAAAAGTTTGTTCCGAGATATTACTTGATCCAGTTTTACAATGGTAAACATTGTGATTTTTGGGCCAAAGGAAAACAAAACAAAATTCGTAAAAAATTTTACAGTTTCTGTTTTAAAGGACTTTGAACTCTCAGCTCAGAGGATGCAAATTCAAAACACAGTCAACTAAAAATCGCCACATTTAATTTCAGAGTTGAAACAAAATAATTTATAAATAAATATAAATATATACATTATTTGGAGCTTGGAATCCAATGTTTATGGATTTAGGAGTTTAAATTTGGTGTTTATGGGTTTAGTGATTAAAAATTTTGGGTTTAGGGACTCAAAGATAAAGGTTTGGCTTTTTGGAAATGTAGTTTAAAGTAAAAAATTTTAGCCTAAAATCACTCTGCAAATCATTCATTGCAAAGGTCGTAATAATTATCAACATTGCATCTGGCAATCGTGTGACATGTTTTCTATTTAAGGTCTGATATATAGTGAACCGGTCATTTGTGAAAATATTTAATGTCCTCACATGATATACATTGAGTCACTTAAATCGATTATTTCGGAAAATCTAGATATAAGAACAAGAAAAAATTGAAACTTAAAGTATCAAAAAAAAAACAAACTCCAAATAAATGACCCCCTTTTGACGTAACGTAATTACTGATCTCAACCGATCAACAAAGTAAAGCAACATTATACACAGTTAGTACTTGGATGGGTGACCGGCATAGAATTGCTGTGTGCTGTTGTTCTATAGCATTATCCCCAATGTAGTCACTATATGACCTTACTTGTTGAAAAGTGTTGAAAAAAAAAATTTCACATTAAAATAGCCAAAAAATATGAAACGTAATATTTGTTAAAATTATGTGATGAAGAAGATAATAGTGAAGTTTTTCACCTGTATTTCACCGGTATCCATTTCAGTAAATATATAAGGTATATATTAAAACAGGTAATTAGCTTTTACTTGCCAATTAGTTTTTGATATTTGCTATGTGTCAAACCCATGTGATTGTATATTTTTGTAAAATTTTATTCAACAGAAATAAATAAACAGATGTAAAAATAAGGAATGTGATTTGAATTGTTTATGCGCGATGGTAAATAATAATAATTTTTATCATGATTTTTGTCTCTGCTTAAGGTAGTTGTTTTGCTAGAATATTGTAAAATATTATGCATCTGTGCATATTTAAGAGCAGGCTAGCTTGTATTAAAATAAGTCATAATGCAGTACTGTCTGTGTGAACTGTTTGTGTTGTTTTTAATGTTAAAAACTATTATCTTTTCCATGCATTAACTTGAACTTTCAGTTTCTACATCTTAATAACAAAACGGTGAATAAGTTTTATAATTCAGAAATAATTAATTACTATTCTATCAGTTTTTTAAAGTTGCTGATTGTTAGTTTTTTTATTATAATCGGGAACGTTACTTCAAACGGATACTCCCCAATGCTCACAATGTAAACAATCCAAACTTTGATTATAAATAACTTGAATTTAATTATAAGGTCAATCGACTAATAAGTAACAGGTCAGGTATTCATCAATGCTGTATATTTTCAACTGTTGTTATCTACACTTGTTTTACGTGTTCCAACTATTTTTTCTATTTTCAAGAATATTTTCATTATCTTAGACTTAACAAAAATATTGCAATAAAATATTTGCAATTTCATCATGTCTATATACTTTGACGATGCACTAAATTAATTCCATCGAAATTTCACTATTTTTGGCTTATAAATAAGGATAATTATTTAAGAAAAAATTTGATTTTTATAAGTGACTGGTAAATTTAACTTTCCATTTTCTATAGCGCAACAGGTTTATTAATAATACTCATTTCAACGGTTTTACTACCACTAATATTGTGTTCCCAAATGGTAACATCAAATTTCCCGTGTCCTGTTTTTACAGGAAATTCGCATTTTGAGATCCTCGGTGTGCCAAAAAACGGTTTTGAGATATTGATGTGCCAGTTTGCTTGTGGTGAAGATATCTTCTGAACCAAAGGATTTTTTTCAGCATGGGTGGAAAACTAAGTATTTCGTCAAAATCGACCAACCGGGAATTCCACTTCATTCTTATCATTTTTATATTTTTATGTGTCCCTCGAAATATAGCTTCAATCCACATTGTATCATTTTTTCAAATTCAAATAAACCTTTTTTTTTCGATAAGAATGATAAAAAATAGAATCGATGTGATACATATATATTATTTAAACTTTTACTCGATCATGGCGTTTGGAACCAAAAAAAGTGTTTATTTTGCAGAAACATAGTTATTTAAATCATATTTGATTGAAAAAAAAAAAAAAATTGAAAGTTGAAAGTTGAAAAACATAATCAGGGTTAAGGGAATGTTGACATTTCACGGTGGTTTTGAATTATCAAAATTCGCATTATTTTGGGAGATACAGGGGATTTTGAGCGATGAAACTTCAAACTCAAAACTCCTTTTGTTGAGGTGGTTAACTCAATCTTCTATTTGACCGATTGTTTTGGAATATTTTTTATAAATTTCTTTATCACTTAGACCTTGGATTTTGAAAAATTTTGATTTGAAGTATTTTTAAAAAATTCGTAAATGTCGAAAAACAGGGGTAAAAGAAATTTTTTTTTTCAAGTGGACGCCATTTTGCGAATTTTTTTTTTCGGCAAAGGTCCAAGATATAGCGACATCTTTACTTATTAAGAATTTTGTTTGGTTGTTCAATTTAAATCACTACAAGGATTGGAATCATGTCAACCAAGGAGCACCGTTTGACTGGCAACCCCCACTTCACCGGCCTGTCACTGGATGAATTTTTGACTTTTTTTAAAAATTTTTTTATATACTTTAAAATCAATAAATATTCTATAAAAAATGGATGCTAAAAATGTTTTTAATTTTTTTTTTTTATCCTAGTTTGAAAAATACACAAAAAGTAGAGCTATATACCAGAATACCCTCTTAAAGAATAAAAATTATATTTTTCTCAAATAAAGTCAGTACAAATAAATTTTGAATCTGTTGCAGTTACAAATATACAGTTTTTGACATCGTAATCAGACAATTCATTTATAAATTATAAATGTATTTACGGTGTTGGCTAGATTTCACAAGATAAAATACATATGATTTTCCTTAATTAGTGTATTGAAATAGATTTGAAAAAAAAATAACTCCTAGTAATTCCTAATATATTCTTAAATAATTTAACTGAAATTTACAGCTTAAAAAACACGAATACATCGCTCTGTTTGAAGTTGAATTCAAGTCTACATGCTGAGACCAAAGTATTATATAAAATATTTAAAATATTCAGTATTTCATTTAAAAAAAGCATTGAAACTAAAAAATTTACTATAATTTTGTAATTTACAAATCTAATATTTAATGAAATTAAATTAAATCTATAATCGTCAATTGAAATTGTGAGTTCATTCCATAGACTTTTTTCGTCACTTGTATCTCTCAAACATCCTAAGTATTTTTGAAAATTTTAAACATTACAAGGCATAAAATTACACTAACCAAACAAGGTAAAACCGACATAAATTTGATAAGATAATTACGTAAGTAATATTGTTTAAATTTTTTGACTGATTACAATACACCAAAAATTTACGTAAATTGGTTTATCAATTTTATCTGACCAAAAATAATTCCGCATAGGATATAAATTAAATAATTTCATCTGTTTCTTTGATATTCATTGAGTTCAATTTATAGTCAGTGAAAATAATTTCGTTTACTTTATTTTATTTGAGAAATAATTTTCATTATTGTAACATTTTACTAAATACCATTATTGTAATTAAAGGCGTTCGTTAATGTATAGAATGTATCGTAATTAAAGGTAATGTGAAGTATTTTTCATATTATTTTTCATATTATTTTTTTTTATATTTTTTTTTGAAACGCATTTAATATTATTGCATCTCTCATAATTAAAAAATTATTCTAGATTTAAGATAATATTTTTAAATCAAAGATACATCCCAAAAAAAATACATATAAACATGCCAGTTAATCTAGCGAGGAGTAGGAATCATAAAACATCAGGCAATGGTTGTTAATTATCCTTTCAAAGGCTATTTCATTCATGAGAATTTATTAAATGAGCATGATGGCAACCAAAATTTCACTTACTCTAAGCCCAATCAATCATCCGGTACTCATATTAAGAGGAGCACAACAAACGCAATATGCAAAATTGAAACACTTGTCGACAAATAATAATTATCTTAAGATACATTAAGGATTGAATTATCGTACTGTTTTATTGGGGAAGGCAACTGAGCCTGATACACAGAAAAAATCGATTATTATAATATTCTAGATTAGCGCTAATTTACTTTTTTTTTTTTAAATTGAAGATGGAAATCAAAAATTCAGACACATCAAGTACTTGGCGGTATTCAACACCTACTGAATACATAGACGAAAGAAACTCTAAAATTAGTGAAGAAACAATTCCAATCAAATTGGAAGGAAATGCTTTTATTCAGGAGGAAGAAATCGAATATAGTAAAACTATTTTTTCGAAGCAATTTTGTGTACAATTCATTATTTCTTTTATTGGTAAGTTAAACAATACTTAAAATGAATGAATGAGACTTACCTGTCTTCTCTTTTAATGACAATGGTTTGCCCACACACCAATCTCTGGATATTTGAAATACATTGTATCTTGGATTATTAAGTACTCGAAATATTTGTCCAGTTGTAAACAATTAAGCTCAAATAAAACATTGTACTAAAATTGACGTCTATTTTGAGCAGATTCTTAAATATTCAAAAAGTAAAAGAAGTTTTGAACTTTCGATTCCTCCGAAACTATATTTGAAAATTTAAATTCCATTATTTACAGAAATTTTTAATTTTTTTTCTTTTTTGTTTTAGTAAGTTTAGCAAATTTCATTTTTGGCAACCATTTAGGTTGGATTGGCCCAACAATTCTAAAATTATCATCAAATACTTCAGAAATACCATTAAACGAATCGGAAATATCATGGCTAGCTGCAATGATTCCATTAGGTGGTGCTTTTGGACCTATTCTTGGTGGAATATTTGCAGGTTTAATTGGTCGTAAAAAAGCAATTTTACTTACCACTGTACCAGAAATAATTACTTGGATTGTAATTGCTTGTACGAAAAATAGTTATTATTTATGCATTGCAGAATTTATTAAAGGAGTACTTGGTGGATGGACTTTGGTAGTGGTACCAATGTATATTGCTGAAATATCATCACCCAATTTTCGGGGAGTTAATGGAATGATTATGTCAACTCTTTTACAGCTTGGAACATTTGCCGAAATAGTACTTGTGCCATACGTTTCAGTAGCCGAAAATGCGTGGATTGCAGCTGTCATTCCACTGATATTACTGATATCCGGTTTCTGGATACCAGAATCCCCATATTACTACCTTATTAAACATCAACCGGAAAGAGCTAGTAAATCATTACAAATTTTACAACAAAACAAAAATATTCATAAACAATTAGAAATTTTAAAACGAAACGTTGATGAAGAGCAAAATGAAGTGAAAAGAATAACCGAAGTATTTCGCGTAAAAAATAATCGAGTTAGTTTTTGTTTGTGTTTTTTTATTTTCGGAATGCAACATGTGATAGGCTTAATTGCTTTATATTCATATGGTCAGATTATATTGGAAAAGACAGACTTTGTTATAAGTGCCCAAAATTGTGGTATAATAATTGGCGCTGTTGGAGTTATATTTGGAACAGTCATTTATTTCATTATAGATACAAAGGGTCGAAAACCATTACTATTATTTTCTTTATTTCTTGCAATGTTTTCAACTTTTATAATTGCTGTTTATTTTCATTTGGATCATGTGAACTATGAACATATAAATTCGTTTTCATTTCTACCCTTTACTGGTTTATTGTTGTATCAATTGGCTTTATGTGTTGGAGTGATTCCAGTAACCTATTTGTATTTAGGTGAATTGTTGTCTACAAATGTTAAAGAAGTTGCTTCAATATTTTTGGTGTCATATGCTTCAATAATGAACAGTGTACTGAATAAAATTTATCCCAGTATGTGTGATATTTTTGGTACGCATACAGTTCTGTATTTTTATACATTAGGTTGCCTTTTATCTGGGTTTATAGCATATTTTTATATACCAGAAACAAAGGGAAAAACACTTGCTGAAATACAACAACAACTGAAAAATTATTAGACTAACAAAAAGTTGACAAATATATCTATGGTATTATTGTGAAATGATTGTATTTTTCATAAAAATTTTGTTTGTAAATGTTTTTCCACGAAGAATAGTTTACAAATTTACAGTCTTCGTCGTTTTAACTGATTCAAGTATAGTATAAGTAAAAATATCAAGTTTAGTTACGTTGATTAGTGCTAATGGTTTATTTATTACTATAAAATAAAAATATTTTTTTTATTTTTCGTAAATTATTTAATTTGAATCGGCTATTGTTATTTTCAAATCAGTTTATTTTTTTTTTTAATGTAGCACGATTAGATTATAAATTAACTAAAAAAAGTCAACAAAATCCAAAACTTTTGTTTAGCTTCTAAGATTTTACTTGAAATCGTTTTAAAATATCACCCTAATTTTTGAATGTAATTTTTTGATCTAAACATATAAATAATCAAGTTATTTCAAATTGAAAACAAAAATTTTTTGATTTGACATATTTTTATTGATACGAGTTATTTCATAGAGACCAGTATCTAGAATCGATTTTCAGTCGATTTCGAGGGAACTAGACACATAATAATAAAATAAGTATTGTTTTTGTGTTTTTTTATTTACCAAAAAAAAATTATAATAATAATAATAAAATTTAGTCCACTTTTTCATTTTGTTTTTAATTTATTTTTTTCAACTCAAAAAATTAATAGTAATAACTCAAAAAATTAATAGAGTATTCATGAAAAGTTGTACATTTCGATGAGTAAATTTCTTCCTTGTGTAATTTTCATTCCTAGTCCAAAGGATGCAATTCCTAATTAAAACCCTATTTGAATCAAAATCATCACAAAGTCCCATAGAAATTACAGCTATTTATACTAAAAGTTTTTTTCATAAAACACAGATTTTAGCAATATAAGTTCTATTTACCAAATATTTTTATCAAATATTTAATTTAAGATATTCATCAAGCACTGGCCTAAAATTTTAATTCCACATTAGTCTTGTAAACAAGTGTCATTTTGTAAAAATTATTGAGAAGGATTTCGTATTTTTTGGGGATATCTGAAAACAAAATCCTTGAACGACCAGAAATTTATGAAAAGATCTAGCTAGCTCTCAAAACTGTAGCACTAATTTTAATTTGAAGATTAAAATAGGAATTAAGTAAATACGGTTCGTTTGTAGCATTGCATATCTTCCAGATCGGTTCTGAAATATTCGCGAAAGATGGAACACTTCACTTTCTTTTACTAAATTCGTGTATACCTTGTGTATAACTTGTTTCTAGATAGTATTTCAAATCGAATGACACGTTGTTCATACTTTTCGATTAAGGCAAACTCGAATTATGTAAAATTCCACTTGCTAACTAGACTTATCTGCTAAATGATATTCCAATGTTTGATTGTGGCTTGCTTAAAAAATTGTTATCAAAAGTGTTACTCTGAGATGAGTTTAAACTACTTCGTATTTTTCATCGATCTTCCTCATTTATTGCCAGATAATCTTCGGATTAAAGATAGCACATTTTGGCTGGTACATCCTGTAAATATATATAATAGAAAATTTTCTTGTATAGCGAATAAAAAAAAAATGTTATAAGGTATCACGTTCAAACTTATATACAAGTTTATGAGGTAAATGATGTATTATTACTCATAAGAGAAAAGAATTAGGTATAATATAAACACATAATATTGTATAGGTGATCCCCAAACTTTTTTTACCTCGTTTGAAGATTATCATTAATTGTACCCCATAATTATCTTAATTTTGTTCCTTAAAATTAAAAATTTAAAATTTATTGGTAAATTATTATACACGTAAGTCCATAAATAAGTTTAAAAATATTTCGTGTATCTCTTTTAATTACTAAATTTTCGGTGCACCCCGAGAATCTGAGAATCCAACTTGCAATACCAAAACCTAATCAAATTTGATAAATAGATTTTGTGAATTCATTTTAGAAAAGCTTAAATAACGGCTGGTTAAAATGGTAAACTTTTTTTGATTTTTTTTTTTTTTTTTAATTTATTTTTTATTTAATTTTTCAGTATTTGGAAGTTTTAAAAAGAGAAGTAGCTTAATTAACTGCTTAAGAATACTACTTTGCCTAGCTTATTTTGATAAAAATCAATTTTTTACGACCAAATGTGCATTAGAAATTAAGTATCAATTTTTATTCTATAAAGGAAATAATTTTTTCCTACTTTCTATTTAACACTTCAGTATATTTTGAACAATTCACGTAATAAATTATAGTCTTTGTGTTATTTTATTGTATAAGCTACATTATTGAAAAATTTCATTAAAATCGATTCAGTAGTTTTTGTGTTAAAGCGTAACAAACATCTATACATACAAACTCAAAAACTTTCATATTTACAATATTAACAGAATTGTAAAAAAAAACATAAGTTTCTTTCACTATCTTCTGTTTTATTTATTTATTTTTTAAATAATTTTAAAATGACAAATACTGAATAATACGATTTTCAGCAATATCTCAAAAACTATTAATAACACAAACTTTTTGGATTTTAACATAATTTTCTTAAGACATACTCGAGAAAACCAAAAAAAAAAATTTGATTTTCCGAATTCGATAAAACTATGTTTATGAGGTCAGTTTGGTAACCAGTAAATTAAAAAAAATATCATCTATTTAAGAATAGGAAGCGTAGTTTTTAAAATATAGTCTAAGCTCCAATCCAGAACTCATACCAAATTCGAGCTTTTCAGAAACCGGTAATCCAATCGCAAAATATGTTTTTTTTTTATGTTTTTTAGTCGCTAGTTTTTTACACATAGAAAGTGAGGTGATACCATTAATACGTTCCTTTTTTTGCCCGATATTATAGATATCTGGCCTAAGTCCAAAAGTAGCTTTCGAATATAACAGTTGGATTTTTGTAATTCTTCTTTTTACCGTATTCAATGATATCAAACGCTTCACAAATTTTCTACAGTTTTGCTGAAATACGGATAATCACATTTGCCAACCCTTACTTATTGTAAAAAATTAATCTAAAAATATATACAAAGATTGAAGATGAGATCATGGAACAATTTTTGAAGACTAACTATGTGAACCCGAAAATTTTTTACACTCCCCGCGACATGCTCGTACCCGTGTTTGGATACCACTGTCATAGGTCGGTGGTCGGATTTTAGTCAGCACGGTTCAGTGAAAGTACACGAAAAAAAAATGTGTGTATGATGATTATTGCTTCAGGTTGTTGTTTCTACGGTTGTTTTTCGTGTAGTATGTTGTTTTTTTTCTAGCACCAGGACAACGAATGTCTTGAATTACAGTGTGCTAATATAAATGACAAATATCAATTATATTACAGATTTTAAGTCACGTTGTTTATACTTTAAGTTTTTTTGTATTTTTATTCTTTTGTGTATTATAATATGATAAGTTTGCTTAATTAATTAATAGATACCTGAAAAAAATTTATGAGGCTGCGAGCCCACAGTATCCTAAAACTGTGTCTTATCATGTGCAGTTTCAAACAATTAATAGTGTCCATTAAATGACCTTGATAGATTGTCGTCTACCTGTCCAAGGTTTGGTATCATTTTGAAATTTTCAAAGTGTTTTACCATGATACATCTTTTTATTTGTTCAAGAGCACAATTTTTGTGTAGAGGAGAATATGGTAATGGCGGCTAGTATACAATGGCGGTCATTACTCATTAAAATAGGGTCATTAATCATTACTCAAAAAACGAAAAGAGTTAATACGTCTAGAGTAGGTTGCAGATGCTACACATTCAAGATTGCTGTATCTTAATTATTTTTTACCGATTTTGATTTAAAAAATTAATTTATAACTTAAACGTTAAGCATGAATACAAAAATGGTGAATTTATTTGTAAAAAAAGAAAAACATAATTTGAAATGCTATTATATTTTTGATAATGATCTAAGATTACGAAAAGGAAAAGTTATAATGTAACAAATACCTAGCTCTACAATGATTGTAAAATAATTCTGATAGTTGAACACGAGCGAATATTTACGATATTTATCGCTTCGATATTGCTTGCGCTGCTCGTTTTCAAACAAAAACCATTAGAACCTTCGATTTAAAATTCAAAGTGTCATTTAAAACATGTGCAGAATTTTAAATCTAATTCTTTTTATGGAAATTTTTTTATCGAAAAACTGTTGGTCATTGGTAAAAGAAGGAACAGAAGCTTTCAAATACATCAATGAGTTATTTCGATGAAGTATAAGAGAAGGTAAGGAGGAGGTAGATAAAATTTGAAAAATAATACACGATTTTCAGAAACTATCGGAAATATCCCAGATCCGATAAGATATGCGATTTACAAAATAATAAATATTAAGTAACATAATTTACATGATTTTTAATTTCAAGATGATAATTCATTTGACCTTGGTGATGATCATCAAGGTTATTTCAAGATTAAGTTATTTCAACTTTATTCAAACAAAAACTCCATCTTTCAAGATTTTCAACCTATATCATCGATTCCATTAGCCCTAATATAGACATAATTTCAAACCAATTAATGTACAAATGGAAAATGAAGTAACCTTGAAGAGTACTTTCAATTTCATGATAAATATCACCATTGAACCTTTAAACTTTCGTTTGCTTTAGTCATAATTGTGAATCTGAGTTAGTTGGTCCAATATATATAGAAAATCCTAAACGGATAATAATATGATTGAAAAATGAAAATAAATCTTATTCTTGAAGAAAATGAATATATTACCAAATAATAAAATATGACCAAATATAAATAATGTATGTCTAAAAAAAATTAATTTTCTATACATTTACCACATATTATCAAATGAAATTTTACGTAATACAAGTATTTTTTTTATTGTAGCATTATCAAACGCTAAAATATACAAACCATGCGATTATGCCGTCGGCACGATAGTTATTTCATCAATGGCGGTTTATTTATAAAATATATTATGTGAATTATTTTAATGTACTCAATAGGAAATTTTTACATAGTTCTTCATTTAAAATCCTCAAAAAAAAAAGATGAAAAAAACAGGACACATTCGTTGTAAATATTTGATTTTTTTTTAGATATTCATATAATGTTCTAATGTGTTTTTTCCTTCTTCAAATACGTGTTTCCTAGTAAAAATTTTGAATTATTTAATTTTTTATGTTTTGGTACACACTAAATAGATAAAAATTGAATCAAGAGTAAAGACCGTTCGTATAATGACGACTTGATTTTCTCATAATTTAGTGAATTTGAGCTCCAATAGCCAATAAGAACAGTCATAATTATAAATTTCTTTTTAAATTTTACAGAGTAGATTTTTCAGATAAATTCCACAAAAATCGGGCGAGTTATTTTTAAACTATGTTCTATATTAACAACATTTGTAAAACCGATGGTTTCAGGAAAAATTAAAACTACTCTTTCAAATTTACTTAAAGAATGATTTAAATTGGTTTCTACTCTAAATTATGTTAAATAAGCAAAAACATTCGGTCAGTCATTAAATCCCAAAACAATCAAAATATCTCGTCATTTTGATCAGTGATAATGATTCCTTTGAAATTTAAACCTTAATTGAGTGGAATTTCTTATTTTCTGAGTTACAAGGCTCTATAAGAAAGGGGATGTCTCGTAATGTTTCTAGTACCAATCTCGTAATAGTAGATTCGGAAATTTCTTTCCAATTTAACCCATTTTGGGTTAAGGTCTGCTTAACATCCACTTCTAATTTTCGGTTATATCCACCGATAACACAAGTATTGTATAGGTTTAATAAAAAAAAATTACTTTGATTTCCAAAAGTTTCTCTACATCAACAGTTTGGAACCTTTCATATAGCTTTTATGAACGTCTTTTATACTGCCTATCTCTCGATCTCAAAAACTCAAAAACCAATGGATGGATATTTATTAATTTTGGCAAATAACAGTTGAGATGTTCATGATAGTATCATTTGAAAGTGATTCCTACTGTTTTATCTCAATGCAAACATTATGGGGACCTTTCTTCCGATTTTGATGAAATTTATGTTTATATATACATTATTTATCATCCATGATATAATTTTACATTGTTCATTTAAATTTTCCAACAATCGGCTTTTCTGGATAATTGATATTTAGGAAGATGCAAAACTTATGAAGTCAGTTTACTTTACTGAAAATTGTATTTAATTGAAAGTAAAAAAATGTATTTATGCATCTTGTACATTCATTTTCAATTTTATCTCAGTCGGTAAAACATTTGTGGACATATTAAGACCTACAAGGAAATTCATTGATTACCTACCCAACTAAAACCGCCTTTCAGTTTTATCTGCAAATATTATTTAATGTACAAATTTACTTGAATAGATACCAACTCATAAGAGTTGGATGATCTAATGATTTAGAATTTCTACGGCTAAATTAACTCAAATGTTTTTATTCGAAAATTGTAGATAACAGACAAAAATAGTTACAGCATTGAATTTGGAAATATTTTCGATACAAAACCATTAAAGATTACACGATAAAAAAAAAATACGACATGTTTTATTAAACTCTGTTTAAAAATTAAAAAAATAGAACGAATCCGTTGAGTATTCGCCACTGCCTCCCAACATAGACAGTTAAAAAGACCATCAACATGGTATCATAATAATAATAATCATCACCACTAGTTTTTCTCTCATCTAAAGTACACACATTTGAGAGAAGTAAGCACTTAATGTCGTTTAATATTCACTTCAACATCTTATTTTCGTTTCGCGTCTCTAAATTTACTTTTGTTTCACGCACTTCTATAATAAATATCTATTTATTTATAATGTATATTTGCATGAATAGGGTAAGATTGGAAATTGAGATACGAAAAAAGAAACTAGAATACTCCTCTTAGATTGCTAATATGACAATCTTAAGATGGTTATCTTTGCTTACTAGGTAGGGGAGACTGTTTGCGCTCAATGATAATTACAAGTTGGTTAACTTGATCATTTACACGATGTGAAATCAGATCAAATGGGCGTGTATCTCATCATATTTACGAATTTTCCGCTTGTATTCCTACTTTGTAATTTCATCAAAGTACATTTAAAAATTAAATAATCAAACATTTTCTCATTTATAGCTTATTAAAGTTAATTTATATTCAAAATAATTTTTTAACAAAAAAATAAACCAACGAAAAAAAAAAATATATACCTTTGTTCAAAAACCTTAATAACTGAGTTCTAAATAAATTATAAGTATAGTTAAATATATATTTATTTTTAATTAAACTATAAGTATACTTAAATATATATAATGATTTCGCTTTTTTTTTTAATTTTTTTATTTTTGTGGCTTTAATCTATTTATTGATATATATTTAATTTTTGATTAAAATCTTTAAGTAAGCAATAAATTACCATATTTTCCAGCCCTTAGGGTAGGAATTTTCAAATGAATATGAGAACTTCAGGGTATACCCTATCCAATAAAAAAAGAATTATTAAAATCAGATTAGACTGTAAAAATTTATGAGTGGTCATGCATTACCATCAGTGAATCAATCAATCAGCATACCCTGTTTTCCAAGGAAAAAAAATATACGCGTTGGCTAGTCGGTTAAAAAAATTATATCTGGTGTATTTCTTGAGGCTAAAATGGCTTAAACTAGTTCAAAAAAGGAAAATATTTGATTAAATGTTTCTAACTTTTATTTTCCAAATAAGCATGAAAATTAAATAATTAAAACAAAACGTGTATACAATTTAAAATGTTCTCTGATTGAGTGTTAAGTTTTAATCGAGTTTAATGGGCAGTGGATAGATACACTTATCAACATTTAGGTATACATATCAGCCAAACAATGTATCCATTAAATATTGTAAAAAGTCCTCATCAACAATTTCCACGGTGATTTTAGACCCACTCGATTGTCTTAATATAAATTGAACTCATTTTTATATTGGATATTCGTTATAAAATATAACTCTCCAAAATTCATTTATAAAATTCATTTTAAAAAGTCAAATACGCAATATTACCCTTTAAAGTACCCTTCATTGGTGAAGGTTAGCTCATTTCAAAATCTGATAGTTCACAACCACATACATTATGAAGAAAGCTGTTAGAATTCCCCCGAAAATCCAAACCGAAAATCAACTGGCATTTGGTTTTTTGTATGTCATATTTTGTTGTATATATTGAAGTCAACTAACTTTTATTCGCCACATTTTAAAAAAATTTCACATGTGTGTACACCAATAAGTCATTAAATAGATCCTATTTTTTGACCGTAAACTTACAGGATTCTGCTTATTGATAATCTATTGGTACGTTTTTGATAATGCGATCAAAAGAGTATATTTTTTATATTTTGATATTTTTTATTATTTTTTTTGTTGTAAAGATAAAAGTATTCCCGTCAAGAATGAAAAACGATTTCGTTCATGCCAATCGGTCACCCCAATTAGTGATGACATTTTGAACTACCTCGGCGCCAATTTCACTCAAAACAGTTGTAATGTTGTTTTACAAAGCTGAAATTGTCTCTGGATTATCCGCATAACATCTTTAACGGCACCCCACAGGAAGAAGTCGAGGCGGTGTCAAATCGCAGCTACGCGCTGGCAAAAGGACATCTCCTGAACGGCTGATTATGCGGTTGTAAACTTGGTGCGCAGAAGGTCGATCGTAAGTCGGCTTACTTAGTTTCGTGCCGCGGGCAGTATGGCTAATTAACTGTAAAAATTTCGGGTCTGTCGTTGTCATACGACGAAATTCAAAAACGTAGCAGTGGATGGCCCACCATATAGTTCGAGTGTTCAATAGATCCATGATCATCCAATTTTAAAATCATTAAAGATTAATAAAAGCTTATAAATACAGCTAGTAATTAACACATTAATTACAATACGTATCATTATATATTATTTGTTGCAATTAATATAAAAATAGTAATAATACACTTTATTTTTTATTTTTATAAGAAAGTTCTTGGCGCTATATATAGTTGCACACACTACAACTTGTATAATAAGTACGAAAAATAATGATATTTGTTTTATTACACAATTGGAAAATGTAATTTTCTTTATTTTTCTTGTCTAAATATGTTTTCATATGCGTGTGTGTGTGTGTGTGTGTATTTTCTAATATGTTTTTTGGTGCTTGAAATTCTGTTGTCAAAAATAATAACAATGTTAAAATTATGTACTAAGTTCATAGAACATACACGCACATTATGTTTTTGAAGGGGAGCATGGGAGGATATAACAAAAATATCTGTTCATTCTTTTCATTTTTTTTTTTAATAAAAACTAAAAACCATAAAGGAAAATATTGTTTTTTATTTCTCTAAACATTTTCTTTTATTACTATCAGATTTTTCTTTATATACAAAACCTCGCATCATACCGAAGCTGCGTAGATTCTTCTAATTTCTTCTTAAACAAAAATATCACTTAGAAAATTTAAAAGAAAAATAATACAATTTTCGTTGGATATGGGTGTGCCGGATCAAAAAATTACAAAAACAGTTGTTATTATAATAATTGTTTAAGGATGTTTGGGAAATACAAGTTTCGGAGACAGTGTAAAGAATTATTTCAATTGGTTAAAGAATATATTACGAATAGTTGGAAATGTAATTTATTTTCATATTTAATTAAATAAAATATTTTTTTTTATTGTTCGTGCGAAAGGTAGTCAACACCGTAAACACACCGTAAACGCCAAAGATTATATATTGCGGTCTTTTTAATACAAAGTGTTTGTGTAGTTTTTTTAATTTTTTATTAATAATTGAAATTTTTAAATGGCCTAAATCATTGCTGATTTGATAGCTGAATAAAATAGTAATCCACAAATTTAAACGAATTAAAACGATTTCATAATGAGTTAAAACGAAAAATGCAAATGACTATTGGTCTCGGCTAACGACAGTATTGCCGTACTTCCTTATTCACTGATTTTTTCCACTAAAAACGACATTATCAGCTAGTTTTTAATTTTTTTGTCGAAAACCGTTTAGTAAATTTTAATTCATTTGTTCTCTAGAGTACAAGTTACTTATTACAGAAGTTTGGAGCTTTTCGTGTCAGTTTTAAACTTCTGACTAAGAGAAAAACATCATTCAAAAAGTACTATTTAGTTTTTTGATTTATTGTATATTTTAACTTTTTTACGAGATTCCATATTTTTACTTGATTACCATGCGATCGACATATTTGTAACAGCAATATGAAATAAAAACATGTAAAAATAATAACTAACAATGTTATTTGTTTCGATACTAAACATATGCTTGAGTATGAGTATTTGAGATATTTTTATTAATAATCATTTATAAAGTATGCAGTCCATACTGTTACAATTACATATATAATAATTTGTATTGTTAATCTATTTACTACTTGAGCTCAGATTGTGGCTAATCTAAAAAGTATAAAAAAATCAATTTCAAGTTTGCTTAAAATAAAAATTAAAAAAACATTTTTTGTATTTTTTATTTCTATGTCAGATATTGGGTCTTTGGACTCAATGGATAGATGTGTTTGGGGCTTCAGTATTATAAACTTCAATCGATAAGCTCCAAACTTATTTCTATATATGTCGAATATATAAAACATAATTTAAAACATTCAACAAAAGTTCTTAAAAATTATAAACCAAATTGTTTACTCCGTTGATAAGATTTAATAAAACATTAAACGTACTCAAACTATATTCATGTATGCAAAAAAACTAAATTTACTCAAACTTGTTAATAAAAACTAAATATATATTTAACTATCTCTTCTTAAAATGATAAATTTTAAATGATTTTGTATTTAAAATATACATATGTTACTCGTATTTTGATAAAACCACTAAGACATTTTATACACAAGTTAACTATAGAATCATGTAATGGCTTTATTAAAATTATTGATTTTATACTCCAATATATTCTCACCGATTGTGTTTTAAATCATTAGGGATTGTGAACGAACGGTACTTACGGTGCAGGGAATCATCAATACATCAACTGCAAAAACAGTGAGGATAATGTCTAAAACAGAAGAGTTTGGAAGCATTTCCATGAAACTTGTTACTTGTCACTTAAAAGTATGCCCAAAAAGTAAAACATTGAAATTTTAAAAAATTCTTTAAGTCATTATCTGAGGAAAGCAATTATCTAACAAAAGAACTTTGATTACGGTTGATCCAGCACTAAGTTATGAGGGGCATTGCAATTATACTTTTTTCTGCGAGATACTTCCAAAAATCATTGATGTATTCTTCAATATTTCGTCATGAAAATTTTATACAATATTCTTCGCCTATTACATTTCAATGTACCATTCGTTTTCATAAATAGATATTTAGTCAAAAATTAATTCACAAAAATGTACCTATTTGAATATGAATAAACCCGACCCTTCCCTCAAGAAGTCCCATCCACGACCGTACGATGCACGATGCGGATATCTTATGATCATTAACACAATTTGTAAATATTAAAGTTACTAATATTAAAGCATATAGTAACGAGATATACAATTTTGATTCAATTCTAATTTTGATTAGATTGAACGTTATATATAGATGATGTATGTATAAATGTATGTATATATATATATATATATATATATATATATATATATATATATATATATATATATATATATATATATATATATATATATATATATATATATATATATATATATATATATATATATATATATATATATATATACGTAGATATAGGTTTGTTGTTGGTATCTTACTCTCTATTTGTGATTAAATAATAATGTTCAGCAAAACATATCTCTAATTTACACACTTACTTTGAATATACCATTAATCTACTACCACAGCAGTTCAGTTCGTATAGTCTTCTATCTACTGCTGTATGTATGTAGTATATTGATGGGTATTTTATCAAACCTACGTACATCAAAAAAGGGGTGTATAGACGTAGCTATTCTGCTGATATTATTCATATAACGAGTGATTTTAAATTATTGATGAGTACAAATAGAGTTTTAAAAAGTAATTGCTAATAAATATAATTTAGATAGATAAAAATTAATATTTTCAGTAGGAAAATTAAGAACCTAATTTTAAAATAATTTTCGCACGCATTCGCAGGGCAATACGAATATTGTACAACTTTCTTCTTCGATCATAGGAATTTTCATATTTCGATAGTTATTTCTTGAGTTATTTTCTAGCCATTAAAGATTAAAATTAAATATTATTATTATTTTATAATATTGTATAATAATTGTTGATTATATTTTTTTGAGACGAGGTTTATTTTGAATGAAACGAGGGTTGATAAAAAGTTACTTGGACCTCCTGAACCAAGAATGATTCCGGTAATACTTGAACAATACGATATTCACTTTATATAGTTGACAGTTCGTGATACTGCTAGTGAGAAGAGATAAAGAAGTTTTATTTTGAATTTCAAAATTAGATTTTGGTTTCTATGGAAATGATGATTTGTAACATGTGAGAAAAAAAAGACAAAATATGTTGGCGTAGCTAAAGCCAGAAAAAATGTCATAATGCTTGTAAAACTTCAACGTCCTACCTTCGATAAACAGATAGGCAGAAGGATACAGACAATTGAAGAGTAAAATTGTTTAAGCAAAATACAGACCTCACATTGTTCGATCAATATTAGCATTATTAAAGCACGTTTCGATGCAGAATAATTTTTGAATCGTCCACTGATCAATTCAAGCAATTATTTATTAATTAGTTCGTTATTCTTTTTGTTTAGCAGTACATGTTTAATCTGAAAGTTTTTCAACTGGTTTATACTTTTAGATGTCAAATTAAAAAAGTCATATTTGGGTTAAAAATTAATTTATTTGTTAATTATTAATTTTTTGGTGAATTATTTTTTATTATTATATTATTATATTATATTATTATTTTTTATTTACGTACGATAAATTTGTTAAATTAAATTATTCTACACTAGTAGTCTCGGTTATGCGTTAAAATTTTGAGCCACCCAGTATTTGTTGCAGTATTTCTCGGTATTTCTCCGTGTAGGAAACCTGTGACACCAAATTTTTATATTAACACCAAATATTTTATATGTGACACACGGTATTTGGTGTGGGACATATGGTACCTCGATAACTCTCCTGGCGGACTTCGGGTTTGACTCCGCGTTACAGAAATAGTTGGGTTAATTTTTGGAATCCCTTATTTGTTGCATACAAATGTTTCCTCTTTATCACGCGTAGTTCCTGTTATGTAGCTACCTAACGGTGAAATAATGTTTCAAATGTGTTTTGTTCTTAAGTTTATTCGTAACACACAAAAATACAAATGTTTTCTTTTTATAACATTAGTACACATTAATTGTTTATTACAACGATAATTTTAACTCTCTAGTTTAAATGGGGTTTCTATTTTTGGGAACTTTTTTTTACCACGTGTATCAAATTTTCAAACTATTATGTGGGTCAAAGTAGAAGAGAAGAGAACAGAATATTTTTAAAAACATGCTAATTTAGTTTTATTTAAAATGATAACATAACAGTACATTATTCATAATGTCTCTGTAAATATTTATTGTTTGTACAATTTATGCACTTATTGTAATTATAGAAATTTAAGTCGTGTCACGAATTTCAAATGTAATATAATAATAAGTCTTTGTATTTGTTTTAGTATCCATTCTATCAAATTGTAGAGACCCTTACGGTACCCTGTGATCCTGTGTCTTGAAAATATATAGAATATTAAATATGATTAAAGAATTAAAATTTTTATTAATTTATTTAAGTGTATTATTATTATTCATGATAGGAAATACAATATTTTGATTTATAACGATGGGTTCACTGTTTATCAAATGTTCTGTTTATCATTCATTAAAACCAAATGTAAGAAATCGACAATGACCAACGTTCATATAAATTGTGAACTTTATTTGATAGCAGCAGTTTTATTTCAAAATTGCTGCGTAGAATAATTCATTATTTTTAACTTGCCCTGAAACAAACAAAAAATAATAATTATAATTATAATAAAATAAAAAAACCAAAACCAAAAAACAAAAAACAAAAAACAAAAAACAAAAAACAAAAAACAAAAAACAAAAAACAAAAAACAAAAAACAAAAAACAAAAAAACAAAAAAACAAAAAAACAAAAAAACAAACAAACAAACAAACAAAAATACTAACGCTCTCTTTTCGCTGGATCTTAAAACAAGAGGGTTGGGCTAATTTTTTAATAAGGTCGCTTGTGGCCTAATATGGAAATAGTCAGTACACGCAGCTTTAATGCGAACCAGGTGATGGACATTACGTTGAATGCCACAGATATCATATGATTGATACTGAATGGAAGGTTATCCAGGAAAACACAGTCTGCTAGAAGATTTCTATTCCCAATCTCGCAAAGATTATACTATAATAATATTATTATTTTATATTATTATACTATAATAATAATATTATTTTTATATTGCGATGGCGTTATTAATTTAAATTGTAACAAAGTTTATTTTAAGATCAATACCATCAAAAATCACTATTTAACTGAGTATTTTACAAAATTTGTAGAGTCACAGAAATTCCCAGAGGGTAAGTACACAAAAATTTATACAGAATGGAATTTTATATCTTTGTAATTAAATTTGAAGCATACAATAATTTAAAAAAATGTTTCAAATGAAACACCCTAATTTTTACTCAAACAGACAAGTGCGTTTTTACTCAAACAGACAACTTACTATTATATCCAATAGCGAATGAAGTTGTGGGAACCTAAAGACAATTGCTTACACATAAATAGTAGCTCTTTTGTGCGTTATTTCAACAATCGATATCATATGAAATCAAAATTGATGTACTTAATTGATTTTTACGTTTCGAAAATTCCAACAAATTTGCAAATGTATTTCCATTACAAATGTAGGCATTAGAAATGTATCTTATGAATTATAAGTTTTGGATAATTAAAGAGATTTAGATTTACGTATAAGAGAATGTTTCCTTGATTTCCAAGAAAGTATTTTTGATGATATTTTTAAAAATAATTTTTTATTTATTTTTTATGCTTAGATGGCTGCCGATTGACATATATTTAATCAATATCAAATTAATCCATCAAACACAGAATACAAAAGCTTCTTTTAAGCCTATAATCGATTTAATGTTTTACATTGTTTTCAATGAAGATATCTTTAACTTATAATACGAAACCTTTTACATTTTAACCAATAACACACTTGATGAATTTTCCGTCAGCACTCAGCTTGTTGGATATAAAAATAAAAAAAGATATTTATTAACGTTATTCAACAAACGTGTAGTATTTTATATTTTATATATAAACACATGATGTTTCTATAATACATCGGGTGATTTTCTTTAAAAAACCAATATTCTGAGAAAAATTTTAAAACGCACCGTGTTTTGGGATTGACTAATGGCTATGACGAAATTTATAAGTAGTGAGAGTTAATTATAGTTTTTTTTTGATTATCCTAATAAAATTCAGTGTCTGGCTTAACAGGATTAATAAATGATTAATAGTGTGGTTTTTCAAAATGAATGTTCGAATAAAAACAATTTTTATGAAAAAAATTGTTTTAATATATCAGGGTATCATTGGAAACGGAAAAGAATATAACAAAAATGAAAGGAAAAATAATGGAATGGTGGAAATCCTATGGAAAAAATTAAATGGTAAACTTGTAGGAAGTACAAAGATCTACAACTTTTGTATTATAATTGATTTTGCATAACCTCCATGAAAGAAATTAGTACAAAGATCTACAACTTTTGTAGGAAAAATAATGGAATGGTGGAAATCCTATGGAAAAAATTAAATGGTAAACTTGTAGGAAGTACAAAGATCTACAACTTTTGTATTATAATTGATTTTGCATAACCTGCAAAATTTTTCG